>CM053403.1:86388414-86407319 GCA_028644305.1 Xerus rutilus | reverse complement strand
CAGCCAGCATAGACTGCCAAGTTTTTTAAGAGTGGAAAGGTCTAGCTGGGCAGGGTGGTGCACGCCTGTAATCCAAGAGACTTGGGAGGCTGAGGCAGTAGGATCCCAAGTTCAAAGCCAGCCTCAACAACTTAGCGAGGCCCTAAGCAACTTAGCAAGACCCTGTCTCTAAATAAAATATAGAAAGGACTGGGGATATGGCAGAGTGGTTAAATGGTCTTGGGTTCAATCCTCAGTATTAAAAAAAAAAGAAAAAAGAAAAAAAGAGTAGAATGTCCTAAGAGTTCTCAGACCCTTCTTTTGCCAAAACAAAGAACCCTCATAGCTCATTGGGGTCTCAGTACCTAGTAGAGTCTGAGCTACCAGGAGCTGACTTGGTATTTCCAACCTGACAGTAGAGGTCTCAAGTCAGATGCTGGCCTTGCCTTGCACTGGGGCTTGGCTTACCTGGGCACATGGGTAAGGTGAATAGATTCACCATTCCAAAGACACAATGAATACTGTAGGGTCTAAATAAATAAATAAATAAATAGAAGAGTCTATGGCTCCACGCTAGGGAAAGAGCCATGAACTGATTCATATAGAACAGGGAACCTCATAGTGAGGGATAGCTGGACTGACATGTGAGTGGTATCTGTTGAACTCCTTGTTTAGGCAGCACAAGAGGCTCATGTGACACTGCAATAGTTATGGAAGCCTTGTAGCCTCCACTTATGTCTTCTTGTGATAAAGTGAGATCATGCTGTGCTTGCCTCTGAGACCAGAGCCACATCCCACAGGGAGACTCACCTTTGTCATTGGTACCGCCCACATACTTCATGACCTTGGGCATTGCTTCCCGTAGAGCCTCATCCACAGGCTTCTCTGTCACTTCCACAGTGGCAAACTTTCCCCCTTCACAGGCTCTTTCCTCATAGGAGACTTCTTCCTAGAGATTTAGGAGACATCATGATTGAGAGGCATAAAGTAGCAGCCTATGCCATCCCTAGTGTAAGAACAGTCTAGCTATAGGAAGTAGAAAACGTAAGGAACTTTCCATAATGGCTGTGGTGAGAGTACAGAAGAGACAGGTCTGAGTATGAAGGGCCATGAGAAATTCATTCTCGGATTCTTCTGAATACAGAGACACCAGAAGCTGAAAACAAACAAACAAACAAACAACAACAACAACAACAAAACCCCCAAACAAAAATCAAACAAAAAAAAATTCTCAGATTTGATATTCTCAGGGAAATAAGAGAACATATTGCATCTCAAAACACTGGAATACTATAAAAATGGAACATTCAAGATCAAAAGAACTCTTGGAAATAAAAACAAATCTGATAAGAGAGATGAAAAATTCCATAGAAACTTCAGAATATAAACTTATAGGAAATCTGCCAGAAAGTAAAGTGAGGAAGTCCAAAATAGAAAAGAAAATTGGAGGATTAAGCCAGGAATCTATCATCTGACTAACAGGAGAGCCAGAAAAAGAAGGAAAACATGGAAGGGAGGAAACCAAAACTACAATACTAACAATAGTCCCACAGCAGTCAAAGGCCCCAAGAGTAGCCATTCCATCAGCAGGGCTGTAATGGAAGAGGAATCAGAGTTGTTCTGTTCACACACACTCCTGGACAGGATGTCTTTTTCCTCTTTTTTTTTTTTTTAATAATGCATTATTTTTATTATAAAAATTAACTCATATTAATTATAAAAATTAATATGTTTCACTGTGACATTTCCATTGCTTTAATCATATCCACTCTCCTTATGACCTTCTCTTGCCCTCCCCTCTCCCCCTGTCCCCAGTCCTCTTCCCCTTCCCTAATAATCCATATTTCTCTTTCTGTACAAAAGGAAAATGGATGAAGGACCTTAAAGTAAGACTTGAAACTCTGAAACTACTAGAAGGAAATATAGGGGAAACACAGTAAGATATAGGCCCAGGCAACACTATCGTGAATAGAACTCTAAAATTAGCTCAGGAATTAAAACCAAGAATTGACAAATGGGATTACTTCAAATTAAAAAGCAAAGAAAACAACAGAGTAAAGATACAACTTACAAAATGGGAGAAAATTTTTACTAGGTATTCATCTGACACAGGATTAATATCCAGAATATATAGAGAGCTCAAGACAGTTATCAACAAAAGGATAAATAACCTAATCAATTAATGGACAAATGATCTGAACACTTCTCTTTTTTCCCATTTATTTGTATTATAATACACATAATGGTGGAATTTGTTGTTACATATTTGTACATGCACACATTACAATAACATAATTTGGTCAATGTAATTTCCTAGTACTTTCCCTTTCTATCCTTTCCTCCCCACCCTCCCCACCAGGTCCCTTTCTTCTACTCTACTATATCCCTTAGATTTTCATGAGAGCTCCCATCACCACCTTTTCCCCCCCGCTTTCCTGCTCCAGCTTCTACATATGAGAGAAAACATACAACCCTTGACCTTCTGAATTTGGCTTATTTTGCTTAGCTTCAGGTTCCATCCATTTTCCTCAAATGTTACACTTTGTTCTTCTTTATGGCTGAATAAAACTCCATTGTGTATATATACCACATTTTGTTTATTCATTCATCCATTGATAGACACCATCAATGGCTGGTTCCATAGTTTGGCTATTGTGAATTGTGCTGCTCTAAACATGGGTCTGCATGTGTTACTATAGTATGCTGACTTTAACTCTATGTAAATACAAAGGAGTAATACAGCTGAGTCATAAGGTGGTTCCATTCCTGGTCTTTTGAGGAACCTCCATACTGATTTCCACAGTGGTTATACTAATTTACAAGCCCACCAATAGTGTAAATATATTCCCTTTTCTCCATATCCTCTCCAGCATTTATTACTGTTTGTATTCTTGATGGCTGCCATTCAAACTGGAGTGGGATGAAATCTCAGTGTAGTTTTGACTTGCATTTCCCTAACTGCTAAAGATGTTGAAAATGTTTTCATATGTTTATTGGACGTTTGTATTTATTTTGAGAAATGTGTGTTCAGTTAGTTTGCCCATTTATTAATTGGGTTATTTGTGAGGTTTTTGTGTGTGTGTGTGTGTGTGTGTGTGTGTGTGTGTGTGTGTTTTGAAGTTTTTTGAATTGTTTATGCATTCTGGATATTAATCCTGTCAGAAGAGTACCTAGTAAAGATTGTCTCCCATTTTGTAAGTTTTCTGTCATATTCTTAATTGTTTGCTTTGCTGTGCTGAAACTTTTTAATTTGATGGTGTCCCACTTATTAACTCTTGGCATTATTTCCTACCTTTAGGAAGGAGTCCTACTGAGAAAGTCATTGCCTGTATACATGCAGTGCTGACTCTGTTTTCTTCTAGGATCTGAATAGTTTCTGGTCTAATTCCTAGGTCTTTTATCCATTTTGAGTTGATTTTGGTGCAGGATAAGAGATAAGGATCTAGTCTCATTCTTCTATATATGGATAGCCAGTTTTTCTGGCACCATTTGTTAAAAAGGCTGTCTTTTCTCCAGAGCACCTTTGTCAAGATGACTGTTCTGTGTGGATTTGTTCCTGTGTTTTCTGTTTTGTACCATTGGTCTACATGTCTGTTTTATGTGAGTACCATGCAGATTTAGATACTATAGCTCTGTAGTATAATTTGAAGTCAGGTATTGTGATGTCTCCAGCATTGCTTTTGTTTTTTACTGAGAATTGTTTTGGCTATTCTGGGTCTTTTATTCTTCCAAATGAATTTTAGAACTTTTCTTTTTAAAGTTCTGTGAAGAATTTCATTGGTCTTTTGATGGGGATTGCATTGAATCTGCACATTGCTTTTGGTAATATCACTTAAACAATATTAATTCTCCCAATCCATGAATAAGGAAGGTCTTTCCTTTTTCTAGAATCTTCTTCAATTTCTTCCTTCAGTATTCTATAGTTTTCATCTTAGAGGTTTTTCACCTCCTTGGTTAGATTTATTCCTAGGTATTTTATTTTGCGGGGGTGGGGGTTACTATGAATTGGACTATTTTCCTGATTTCTTTCTCAGTAGATTCATTATTGGTGCACAGGTAAGCTACTGATTTTTGTATGTTTATTTTGTAACATGCTACTTTGCTAATGTGTTCATTAGCTCTAGTAGTATTCTGGTACAGCTTTCTGGATCTTCTAAGTATAGGATCATATCATCTGCAGTGATAATTTGACTTATTCCTTTCTTATTTTTATTCCTTTTATTTCCTTCTCTTGCCTAATTGCACTGGCTAGAATTTCTAGCACTATCTTGAATAGGGGTGGTGAGAGTGGACATCATTCTCTTTGAACAGACCCTTCTCAAAAGAAGTACGATAGCCAATAATACATGACAAAATGCTTAACACCTTTAGCTATCAGGGAAATGCAAATCAAAACTATACAGAGATTACACCTCATACTAGTCTAAATGGCTATTATCAAAAACCAACAAATGCTAGTGAGGATGTAGAGAAAAAGGAATCCTTATATACTGCTGGTGGGAATGTTAACCAGTATAGCCACTATGGAAAACAGTATGGAATTTCCTCAACAACTAAAAATAGAGCTATCGTACGATCCAGCTTTACCCTCTGTCCCTGGGTACATATGTAAATGAAATGAAGTCAGCATACAAAAGAGATACTTGTATACCTATATTTCTTGCAGCAATATTCATAATAGCCAAGATATGGAATGAGCCTAGGTACCTGTCAACAGGTGAATGGATAAAGAAATACAATAGAAGCCAGGCGCAGTGGCACACGCCTGTAATTCCAGCACCCTGGGAGGCTGAGACAGGAGAATTGCAAGTTCAAAGCCAGCCTCAGCAACGGTGACTCAGTGAGACCCCGTCTCTAAATAAAAACACAAAATAAGGCTGGGGATGTGGCTCAGTGGTCAAGTGCCCCTGAGTTCAATCCCCGGGAAGGAAGGAAGGAAGGAAGGAAGGAAGGAAGGAAGGAAGAAAGAAAAGAAAGAAAGAAAATAGAGTATTATTCAGCCATAAAGAATAAAATCCTGTCATCTGCAGGAAAACAGATGGAACTAGAGGGCATCAGGTTAAACTCAGTAAGCCAAAATCACAAGTCTTTTCTTATATGAGAGGGCGGGGAAAGATGTCCCTAGTCCATTTGCTTTGGTGCTAGGGATTGAGCCCAGGGCCTTGCACATGTAAATGTATGCTCTACCACTGAGCTATACCCCAGCACCTCTGCTCTCTACTCTTACCTCATGTGTGGTGGCCTCCCAATCCCTCAGTGCTCAGCTCTACTCTCTTCCCACACAGATCCTTCCTCCCCTCACCACCACTCTCTGCACTGAGTTTGTCCTAAGATCACTACCCTCTCCCTTGGTGTTTAGACTCATGGCAACTCATACAGCTCTCCTTCAGCACCTCAAGCCCCCTTCTTGCCATGTGATGTCTCATAGGATATAATTTCGTATTGCTGGACATTCAGTAAGGTAAACTTTTAAAAAAATCACAATCCACCCCGGAAAAACATTTCTACATCCTGCCTTATCATGAATTTACATATGCTTAAAACAAAGTTTTACAAAAACAATGCTTTATCCTTAGGGATGGGATGTATTCAATCTGATAAATGATTTTCTTTCTGTCCTGTTTTCTTCGACTCTGCTTGAGTGAATTTTATTCTGTTGCACTAAAGAAGAAAAGTTGGTCTACATTGATTTTTATAGTCTAGTAATGGAAAACTGTTATAGTTTAACAAATCTGCAATGAAGTCTTTGTGGACAGGAACTATACCACAGAGCTTTATATGACAGAAGCTCAATAGGTATTTATTTGATTAAGGAGCTCTCTCTTTTACTAATGATTATGAAAAACAACACGATAGAGCACCTGGCTGCCTCAGGTTGGTCAAATAGGCTTCTCCATGATGTCCTAGACTGAAGATTCTCAACTAGGTAGAAAAGCCTGTGAGTGGCCTGTGTAGACTGAACAAATGTTTTAATATTATAACTATATTTGGAATGCAAAAAACAACTATCAGTTTTGTAATGTAAAATTAAAGAAGAGTAGTGAGAAAGAGGTCAAAGTCATCTGAGATGAAACCCTGAGTGTCAATTTCATACTTAAACTCTCCTAGACATGGGTAGGGGGAAGCACCAGATTGAGAATCAAGAGGCAGCAAATTAGCCTTGACTTTGGGGCCTTGTGCCTGATAATTCCAAGGATGGCTGCAATGCCCTCCACTCGTTGCATCTCACATTTTCAAAGAGCTGTCAGTAGCAAACTGTTGTGTAAGCGTGGGGCCTTTTGCTCTTTTCAGCTTTGTTACAGCTGATAATTCCAGAATTCCCTTTTTGTTTGGGACCCCACTGATCTTGCTATTTGTAATGTTTTGAATCCCAGAAGTGCTACTCTGTGAATCACATAATTTCAGCACTGCAGGTGGTTTTAAAGTTCATATCATCGAACTAATTTTACCAAAGAGGAAATGAAGAACCACACAGACTGAATTGCCCAAGTTGGCTTAGTTACTAAATGGCAAAACTGAAGGTAGAATTCCAGCCCCAGACTCCACTAACACTTGTTACAAGACGCTCCACTGCCCTTGGGCGTGGAGTGAGCATTTTATCTTGCTTAGCCACTGTGTTAGTTATTTGGGGAGACACTGGTATGCCTGTACCTCAGAATGAAGGTCTCAGAAGTCACTTTATGCAATTATTTCTTTTAAAAACAGGGAAGCAACAACAGGATCTTCCTGGAGCAAAAGCCAGCTGGCTCTTTCCTTGGGCCTATCTTTCCTTCTTTTATGCATTCCACCAACAGTTATTGAACATTTGCTATGTTCTGAGCATCATGCCAGGTACTACAACACAGAGATGAAAGACAGTTTCTGACATCAGGAAAAGCCCAGTCTAATAAGGGAGGAAGCCAGGGAAACAGAAGGTTATCATCTGAAGGGCAAGGAGTGGCAGGGCAGTATGGGAACACAGGAGAGGACTACTCAGGCCAGCGTGGGGGCATTCTTGTGTGTGCTTACATGTCTGGGTAGGTCTTGCTGTCTCTGAGGGGCTTACAGATCACCCACCTGGGCGTTCAGTCGTGGTTTCATTGAATAAACTATTGAAAACCTCTGCCAGATGCTACAGACTTGGAGATTAACATGATATAGATAATGAGGTCAGTAGTGAAAAAGAAATACACAAATGATTATTATACCATGCAGTAAGTGAGGATTGCTTAGGGAGGGGATTGCAAGGAGCAGTTTTGTTATGGTTTAGATATAAAGTGTCCCCCAAAAGCTCATGTGTGAGACAATGCAACTGATTGAGTTATGAGAGCCTTAACTTAATCAGTGCATTAATCCACCTGAATGGATTAGCTGGGTGGTAACTGGGCAGGTGGAGTGTGGCTGGAGGAGGTGGGTTACTGGGGGCATGCTTTTGGGGTATATATTTTGTTGCTGGTGGGAGTCCCTTTCTGCTTCACAGTTGCCACGTCCTGAGCTGCTTTCCTCCTCCACACCCCTCTGTCATGGTGTTCTGCCTCACTCTGGGCCCAGAGCACCAGAGTCAGATGTCTATAGACAGAGATCTCTGAAACTGGGCATCAAATAAACGTTTCCTCCTCTGATATTGTTCTTGCCAGGCCTTTTGGTCACAGCGATGAAAAAGCTGACTAAAACACGTTACTAAAGGAACAAAATGGCAAGGTCAAGGATAGTACGATGATGGTGAAGAATATAAGTTGAGCCAGGCATGGTGGTATGTGCCTGTAATCCCAATTGCTAGGGAGGCTGAGGCAGGAGGATTTAAAGTTCAAGACCAGCCTAGGCAAATTAGCATGACCTGGTCTCAAAATACAAGAGCTGTGAATGTAGCTCAGTAGTATAGTGCCCCAGTGCCCAATCCCCGGTACCTCAAAAAGCAAAACAAAAACAATGATATAAGAAGTGGCTGGAGCAAAGATTGTCAAGCCAAGCATGGCAAAACAAGAGGCCAGAGGTTCTGGCAGAGGCCAGAGCCCAGAAGAATTCACCAGCTATTGTAGGGAGTTGGATTTTTTAGTCATTAGTCCAGGGATGATGATCTAGTAGTATGAAGATTCATCTACTCTAAACTTTAACCAAAAGAATGGGAAACTATACTTCATGTATGTATAATATGTCAAAATACACTCTACTGTCATGTATAATTAAAAAGAACAAGTAAAAAATTTAAAAAATTAGTTCAACTGACTTTTGTGATCTAAACATAGGATTCTGCAAGTATGTGTAGTCTTAGTGAGTCTCAAGGGAAGGGTTCCTGGAGCAGGAAAGAACCCTAGGGAATGGTATAATTGATCTGGAGCCCTCAGCCTCTTTCTTAGGCAAAAACAAACAAACAAACAAAAATCCCCAACAACAAAAAACAACAAAAAACATCACACCAAGGAAAGAAAGATTGGCAACAAAAGGTCCAGCTCAATTCAGAGTGCCAAGGCCCCCACAGAGTAAGACCACTATCCTTAAAGAGCCCTCCTTAACAACACCTCTTCCTCTTGAGTGACTCCTCCTTTCCATGAATTACAAAAGTTAGATAACTCTAGAGTGCAAGCGCCTTGACTCATCTGTCCAGTCATCTGCCTCCTGGTGGATGAACAAACTGTCCATTGGGAAGCTGCACACTCAGGTCTGGAGCTCACAGGAGGCTGGCACAGACAAACAGATGTAACTTGGGAAGTCATCAGTATACAGGGAGACTCTAAATGGGTTGAGACTGCCCAGGGATCTCTGCAGAACATTCTATATAAATCTAATCATGTTCACTAATTCCTGGTCTAAAAGCCTTCATTCATGGAGTTCTTAACCTATCCCGGATAACCTTGACACCACCCAGCTTCTTTCTACCCTTTTAGCCACACCCAGAGCACCTTCTCATCAGCCTTCTGCTATTTCCGTTTTTGTTTTTTTTTTTTAATTTTTTTTAGTTATAGATGGACACAATGTCTTTATTTCATTGCTTTGTATGTGGTGGCGAGGATCGAACCCAGGGCCTCACGCATGCAAGGCAAGCGCTCTACCGCTGAGCTACAATCCCAGCCCCCCGTTTTTTGTTTGTTTGTTTGTTTTTTGTTTTGGTACTGAGGATTGAACCCAGGGATGTTTAACCACTGAGCTATATCCTTAGCCCTTTTTATATTTTATTTAGAGACAGGGTCTCGCTGTCTTGCTGAGGCTGGCTTTGAACTTGCGAACCCTCCTGCCTCATCCTCCTGAGCCACTGGGATTACAGGTGTGTGCCACCGTGCCCAGTTGCTATTTTCTTTAATGCCCAGGTCATTCTCACCTCAGGGCCTCTGCACCCGTTGCTTCCTGTGCCTGGACAATTCTGATGAGTCCTTACTCATCCAACAGGTTCCAACTTGAAAGTTACTTCCTCAGAGAGGACCCTAATCTAAAACAAGATCCCTGTGATACATTTATATGTCTTTGTACTTTCACAACACACTTATTGTAACTAAATGATAATGTGTTTATTTCCTGCCCCTAGCTATAAGACCCATGGGGTCATAAGGATCCCTAGTATTTACCACTGTATCTATCTCTCTGTATCTCTCTCTCATGTCTTGTGTATTGTTGACAGTCTACAAACATTTTTGGGAAAGCAGGGCTACAGAGTGAAACCTAGCTTTACTCCACTGACAAGGAATACAATATCCATAGCTAGGTAGAGGGATGAGAATCTAGCCTGATATCTCCTGGAGAAAAGCTAGGTCATACTGTCTTAAACCGGGTCTGCTGCAGGTATCACCTATTTTCAGTCTATATGCATAACCTCTGCTTTGAACCACTGGACCACTGTGAAAAGTTAGGTTTGAGAGATAAATATTATAAAACTATCCTAGTTGTCCAGGGAGCTCTATTTGAATTCATTTAACTGGAATTCTCTATTTCTGCAAAGAAGGGATCTATGTTAACATAGTCTTGGTTCTCAAAATTTGGCATCTTTAGTACATTTTCATGTCACTTGGAATGAAATGGCACCCCTGCACTCCATCTCCAGTTAGCCTATGCATCAAATCAGTTACTAGATGAAGATTTTGGTCTGTGGTCACAAATGACAATTTTCAACATTCAGGGGAAACTCTGGCCACGTTCAAGTTCCAAAGATCTTGCAATAGTACTCTTTGCTATGGCAGTTGCAATCATCTGCAAGGCTGGATTTTTTTCTGGCAATTTGATGTGGGGGTATACATGTTGATTATGTAAGTCTGCTTTCTTATTATAATATTAATAATAGTGTCCTTTTTTTTGGGGGGGGGAGTACCAGAGATTGAACTCAGGGGCACTTGACCACTGAACCACATCCCCAGCCCTATTTTGTATTTTATTTAGAGACAGGTTCTCACTAAACTGCTTAGCACCTTGCTTTTGCTGAGGCTGAATTTGAACTTGCAATCCTCCTGCCTCAGCCTCCTGAGCTGCTGGGATTACAGGTGTGCGCCACTGTGCCCAATAATAGTATCCTAATGGAGTACTTTCTATGTCTGGCATTGTTTTAAACACTTTACATGAATTCATTCATTCAATTCTTCCATCAAATCTGTGAAGAATTTAGTGCTTTAATATTCATTTCTAGAGAAAACTGGAAAGCAAGAAGTAAGTAACATGCCAAAGTTATAGTAGTCCAACAGTGGAACCAGAACTGAAACCCAGGCTATCGAGTCCTAACATATTTGCACAGGCTGGGCACACCTGATAAATACCAAGTTTTTAATTATCAGTCATACCCTGAACATTCATAAGACCTACTCAATCCAACACAGAAAGCTGTCTACCCTTTTCCCTACCTGTATTAGTCAGCTTTTATATGGCTGAGATCAAAATACCTGACAAGGAGTTAAAGTTTATTTGGGGATCACAGTTTCAGAGGTCTTGGTCCACAGATGGCTGACTTCAGTGCTTGGGCCCCAGAGTGAGGTGGCTCATGGCTAGGGGTGGCGTGGGGTGGGGGTGGACTGGTGGAGGTAATTTGCTCAGCTCATGGCAGGGCTAGGAAGGAGGGGGTGTAGAGGAGGGGAAAGGGATTGCAGGGAAGAGGTACCTTCAGGTCACGCTCTCAGTGACTCACCTTCTCCAGCCATGCCCCTCCACCTGACGACAGTAACCAACCAGTCATGAACTGACTGGGTTGCAATCTCAAAAGCTAATCATTTAACCTCCAAATATTTCTGCAATAACACAAGAGCTTTTGGGGGGACACCTTATATTCAAACCATAACATTCCCTAAGCAATGAAGGAGGCACCTGAAAAGGTCTTCCTGGATGGTGTGCCTAAAGTCAGCTTGAACATCTGGAGAGCCTCAAGCTCACACTATTGGGGCATAAGATGTGCCATCCACTTGCCAGGGAGTGTGGACAACAGTTTCTGACCCAAACTCTTTTCAGGATAAGAGAAAAGATTTCAGGCAGAGGCTTTCTTCAAAATAATAACACACTGGCTTTGTATTTTAAAAGTTTACATGACTCTTTAGTATTTAATTAATTGTCACATCAGCACTATCATGCTCATCTTAGAGTGAGAAATGAAGGGGTTCAGAGAGGTTAAGATGTTAAGTAACTGACCTAGAACTACCTGTAAAACTAGGGGAAGCTAATGGTTATGGTGCTCAGCCAAAGGCCAGGTGTACTGTGGAACAATTTATAATTGGTTATCTCACTGAAACCTCAAAACCATCTATTAAGACATGAACTATTACTTTCTTTCATGATCAGCTTCAGAGATTAAGTTGCCTGTAACCACACAGCTAATAACAGTGGGGCACATGTGAGTTCTGACATAATTGAATTATTATATATGTAGAGAGTACTTGCTTATAAAACATTTTCATATTTAAAAAAAAATTATAGTAACTCTTGGAGTAGATGGTAAAGCTATTTTTATACCCATTCCACAGCTGTAGAAACTGAGGTTCCTTCAGGTCAAATGATTTGCTTCAGCCTAGTAACAGCCCCATGGTCCCATCAAATGTTGAGGGAAATGCTTATAAAGTAGCCGTACTTACCTCTAGAGGTACCAAATCAGTGGCAGGTGACATTATTAATAAGGCTCTAATAGGAATGACTGGAGTGCTCAGAACAGTGGCATTATAATGCAAGGAATTTGTTACATAGGTAACAGAAGATTGAGATGCCAAACAGAACAGAGAGGTAGCCCAGAGGTTAGCAAGCACCCTGGGAGAGACATAGGATTACCTGTTACCTGGGCTTTGATACCTGGATCACTGAGTAGAAGCTGGAACCACGGAGGCGTGTGTAACAGAAGCCAAAGCCATCGAGTTACCAGCGCCTAAAGCTAGTGTTGGAGACTTTCTGGCACCCCAACTAGGCAAACCAAACTGGGAGCCAGCTGACAGCTGAGACTGGGAAATAGCCTGCAGGGTTCAGCCTGGACTTTACACAGACAGCAGAGCTGGGAATGGGTGAGAAAGAAATCTGAGGGCACAGGCCACGGACCAGCTCAGTCACCTCACCTGCATCACCATTAAGCCAAAAAGACTAGGTGAGACTCATTCATTATAGAAAAGGCTCTCTGGGAGCTGTTTGTGACACACATTCTGATCTATTTGAGCCACAGGAACCTTATCAGGGCCAAGACCACAGACCAGTTTGCATACTGGCATGATCTGATCCAGGCAGGATCCTTGAAGTGTTTAAGAACATTCTTAGTCACTTATCAGTGGTTAAATCTGACAGTTGCCTTACGGAAAAAAAGCCACAACCTCACCCCTAATGCTCCCTATTCCTTACTCCCTTTCCCTGCTTGCTTTTTTTTTTTTTTTGGTGCTAGTGATGGAACCCAGAGCCTTTCCGCATGCTAAGATGCTGCAGCCATCTGAATGTGCCACCCTGACTGGGGCTTAAACTACTCAGTCTACATATAGCTGGGGCAAATGAGATAGGGGATGAGTGACAAGCCTCTAGCTGGCTGAAGAGTCCAGACTAGAGTTGAGCTGAGGGCTTCTGTTTGATGACCCTTATACTGTTTCAGAAGTTGGCCCGCAGGTAACATGGTCCTTTAAAAAATGAGATGGTGTGCTGGGAGGTTGTATACAGCTTCACTGTACAAAATGCCTGTCTGAAAGGATATTATAATCAAGTAACAGACTGCTTGTTTTCAGGGAGACAGTCCCACATGCCCATGTTAGCACTGATATAAACTTAGGGGAATACAGCAATTTTTCCTTATTCATTTTTTTAAAAATATTTTTTTAAGCCAGGCATGGTGGCGCATGCCTGTAATCCCAGCACTTTGGGAGGCTGAGACAGGAGAATTGCGAGTTCAAAGCCAGCCTCAGCAACCGCAAGCTGCTAAGCAACTCAGTGAGACCCTGTCTCTAAATAAAATACAAAATAGGGATGGAGTACCCCTGAGTTCAAATACACACACACACATTTATTTTTAGTTGTAGATGGACACAATACCTCTATGTTTTTTATTTACTTATTTTTATGTGGTGCTAAGGATGGAACCCAGTGACTTACAAGTGCTAGGCAGTGTTCTACTGCTGAGCCACAAACCCAGCTCTGCTCCCCCCCTCCCCCGCCCCATTCATTTTATTCATCCAATTCTAGCAGTTCTAATGGCCAAAAGCAACTGTATGACTCTGGGCCTTTGCATATGCTCTTCTCGATTTTGGGGGTTCCTAATCATCCTTGAGGCCTGGTTCCTGGCACTCCTTATGAAGGCCTCAATAAATTTGCTCCTTCCCTGTGTTCTCCGCCCCATGCATCAGGTCTAGGCAGTACAGACCTTACTCGCTCTTTAATACTCAGTTCTCTACTACTTGGAAGTTTTGTGCTGGCAAGGGCTTTGGCAGCCATTTCTACAATGTTGTGTCTCTCAAATAAAACTGTTCAGAATGTTTTAATGAACAAATGCTTCAACAGGCAGTGTCCAACTCTCCAAGGTGGATCCTCCCCTCAGATCAACCTCTCCTCTGACCTCCGCCCCCCCCGCCCCCCGGCCTGGCTGCTGGGGACCTTTAGTTCCCCTCCTTCTCTGGGCAGTAGGGAGCCAAACCGTGGCAGAGGCCAGAACGCACACTCTGGGGCACAGTCCCATCCCACCTGTCCTCAGAAACCCCTGCAGCCAGGGCCAGGATTGGGGCGCAGGCGCAGGCCTCCTTCAACTTATCAGCAGCCTACGGGCTCACCTTGTCCCCAGTGCTCAGGACTTGCCAAGGCCATGTCTCTACGCTCCCGAACAGCGAGTTCCTGATCATGCCCAACATGTTGCCGCCGCGCCGTTCCGGTCTCAGCAGCCAACACGGACAGAAGGCGAGCAGGCCAGCGGTGGCAGCTGCTGGGTGGAGACAGGCGGGCTGCGAGCGTTCGGCCCACTAGAGCTACGCTCCGGCAGGGGCGGGGCCAGCGGTCCCTCCTACCAGAACTACGGGCCAGCAGGAGACCGGGGCGGGGCGCACAGCGCAGCCTGGAATTGGCGGGCGGAGTGGGGCGCTTGGTTGCTGCATCTCCATCCACAGATGGCACCTTTGACACCGCTTCCCGCCCCCTTAACTCCCACCTAAACTATTGGAAAAGCCGAAGCGCTAATTTCCTACCGCATTCTTTCCTACAATCCATTTTAATCACAGATTCTGTTGTCCACACAGCTTTGCGCATTCACTCATATAACCTTGTTTTTTTTTTTGGTACTGCGGATTGAACTCAGGGGTACTCGACCACTGAGCCACATCCCCAGCCCTATTTTGTGTTTTATGTGGAGACAGGGTCTCACTGAGTTGCTTAGCGCCTCGCCATTGCGGAGGCTGGCTTTGAACTCGCGATTCTCCTGTCTCAGCCTCCCTAAGTGCTGGGATTACAGGCTTGCGCCACCGCGCCCGGCTCACTCATATAATCTTCTAAACAATTTTATTACCATTTATTGAATTGTCTGCTCCCTGCCCAGTATTTTAATATGATCCCAATTCCTCACACTACTTTTAAAAATAACATTTTATACCCATTTTACAAAGGAGGAAAAATAAATAACGTTTCCCAACCAGGGGGCAGTTTGGCCAGGATTGAAACCAAAGCCTCTGGTGTCAATGTCCAAAAAGCTTTGCACTCGGTTACCCCAGCTTTTTACAGATCTAAGTCTACCTCTACATTTGTCTTTGCTTTCCAATTAATCTTTGAATGTTCCTCCTCTGTGGCACATTGATCCCTTTGCTAGGACAGTGACCCCCTCTGACTCATCCTTGATATTTGGCTTTCATGCAAGTACATTTCAAACACAGTGTTCCCACAAAAACTGTGTGGTCCTGTTTGTTCTAACGTTCTGGGTATATGATATTTGCTTATGTACTTTTAACCCATTGCTCCAAGTGACATAAATTTGTAGTCATTTGGAATTGTTAAATGAATTCTTAGTCTAGTTTGTGAAGGCTACTCTGAGCCTAGCTGGAGGACCTTGCCTTATGTATCTGACTCATGAGAGAAAGTTCAAGTCCAGCCTGAGCTAGGAGAGGAGATCAATAATGGTGAAACTGCTGATATCTAGCTTTGTGAAAATAATAACTTTATTAAATGTGTATAAAAAGATTTACTTTTTTGTAATCCCAGCACTTAGGGAGGCTGAGACAGGAGAATCGCGAGTTCAAAGCCAGCCTCAGCAACTGCGAGATGCTAAGTAACTCAGTGAGACCCTGTCTCTACATAAAACACAAAATAGGGCTGGGGATGTGGCTCAGTGGTCGAGTACCCCTGAGTTCAATCCTCAGTACCAAACCAAACCAAACCAAACCAAACCAAACCAAACCAAACCAAACAAAAAAGATTTACTTTTTGACAAATATTTGTTCATTGCTGTAAAAAAAATCGCTAAATTACCATTTAATTATTTGTGGGTTTTTTTGCTCAAAAAAGTCATTGATTGTAAGCCGGGCGCGGTAGCTCACGCTTGTAATCCCAGCACTTTGGGAGGCTGAGACAGGAGAATCGCGAGTTCAAAGCCAACCTCAGCAAGGGCGAGGCGCTAAGCAACTCAGTGAGACCCTGTCTCTACATAAAACACAAAATAAGGCTGGGGATGTGGCTCAGTGGTCGAGTACCCCTGAGTTCAATCCCTGGTACCAAAAAAAAAAAAGTCATTGATTTTAAAAGGTACTGTTATTTCATGTACCACCAAGAAAGAAAATAAATGCTACCAGGTAAACAATGACATTCAAATGATTTTAAATGCATTCAGAAACATTAAAATATGAAATGGCATTTAGCTTACAATTCAGAAGAGATTGTTATGTTGCTTTGTAATAGTCTGAGTTTGAGTATTTTTTCTTTTTCTTTTCTCTCTTTCTTTCTTTTTTCTTTTTTTGGCATCAGGGATTAAATTCAGGTGTACTCGATCACTGACCAACATCCCCAGCCCTATTTTGTGTTTTATGTAGAGACAGGGTCTCGCTGTGTTGCTGAGGCTGGCTTTGAACTCGCAATTCTCCTGTCTCAGCCTCCCAAAGTGCTGGGATTACAGGTGTGCACCACAGTGCCCTGGCTCTGAGTATTTTTTCTGCTTGCAGCCATGTCTGTCTCCCCTGCCCTGCTCTTGTGTGTGTGTGTGGGGGGGGGGGGCTGAAAATTGAACCCAGGCTCTCAAGCATACCGGAGATAAGCAAGCACCACTCTATCACTGAGCTCAGTCCTTGTCTCTAATGCCAATCCAATAATAAGGACACGTTTTTGAAAAAAAAAAAAAAAGGTGGAGATGCAGCAACCAAGTCCCCACTCCACCTGCCAGTTCTAGGCTGCTCTCTGGGCCCTGCCCAGGTCTCCTGCCAGAGTATCATTCTGGTAAGAGTGGCCTTTGCTAGCAAAGGAAGAAAGGTAATCCTCTTTCCCCTGAGATTAGGGAGAGACTAGAAAGGAACAGGTAGAGAGGAAGAGAAATAAACATGTCCATTTTAAAAATTAGTTGCAGTGACAGAACAGCAAGGGCTATATTCAAAGCATAAAGTGGATCACTGTTACACTCTATCCCTAGTACATCCATGTCTTCTTTCTCACAAACTAGCCTCTTAAATGAAGGCAGGCAGGGCGGCGGTTCATGCCTATGATTCCAGACACTTGGGAGGTTGAGGCAGGAGGATCAAAATTTTGAAGCCAGCTTCAGCAACTTAGTGAGACCCTGTCTCAAAGTAATAAATAGAAAGGACTGGGGATTTTACCTCAGTGGTGAAATGCTCCTAGGTTTGATTCCTAGTACTGGGGGTGGAGGTGGGGGAAGAGGGTGAAGGGAAGTTTACATTTTTCTCTCTCTTTTTAAAATGTGTTACATAAAAATTACAGGAAGCTATTTTTGTACTAAACTCCTGTACCAGGCCCCAACAGAATAGGATAAAAATAAAAATGGAGTCATTCATGCTAAATTCCATGTCAACTGATACTAAGCTGTTTTCTGACCTGAGAAACCAAGATGAGAGAGAGAACAACAGAATTTCCCCAAACGGGCCAGTTTTAATTGGCATGATAATGAAGATCCCTCTTCTTTAATGCATCCACAGGAAAGGTAACCCAAAGTAATCTAATTTAAACCAATTAGTTCTTTTTCTATTGTTCTGTTTCCCTGCCTCTGCCTGTAATTTAAGGCAGAGTAATTTTAAGTAATTTTAAGATGACCGATTCATTTTCATTTCCCGTTCCTGCTTTCTTCAACCCTTTTCTGTCTATAAAACCAAACTTTTCTGCTTGGCTCATTGGAACACTTATTCTATTTTATAGAATGAAGTGTTGCCTGATTCTAGAATAGAAAATAAATAAATTAAGATCTTTAAGTTGTTGCAATTCTGCTCTTTGGTGGGTGGTTGAAGAGTTCGAATTAGTCCTATTTCCCTAAGGAAGTGTCTTTGAGCAATCCTGACTGGCACAAGGGGAAGAGGTAGGGCCTGGAGGGAACAAGCCACAGACAGACAAAATGGAGACACATGACCATAGGCACTTCCAGAGACATCACAGACACAGCAGAAGGTACAAGATAGAGGCTCCAGAGGGCTTCCAAGCACCCTGGAGTGGATGAGGTACAGAGGAAGCAAGAGAGCTGAAGAAGGGTGGAATAGGGGTGGGCCAGCCCCACAGACCCAATGGCTCTGTCCTCTGATTACCTGTCTTGCCATGGGGTTGGGCAAGGATGTGGGGGATGCTTTTCACTGTATTCCACCCTTTGCCCTTCCAACCTTATCACCCAGCATTTCCCAGGTCAACTTGGTGCCCAGCCTTGGCCAGGGGCAGTCTCTAACAGAACCCATCCCACAGCTCCTAACCAAGTCTCACCCTGCCCTACTGCCTAAACTCACCCACTTGAAAGCATATTTTCTCCACTGAGCCATTGAGAGGGGTATATAAGTTCCCCTGTAAGTCTCATTCCATCCAGAACTCTGACCAGGACTCCACCCCAAGTTTGGCCCATTGCTGAATCTCACTACTTGTCTTTTTCAAGATCTATCCCCTTTAGAATCAAGCTTACTCTCCTGAGTGTTTCTAAGTTTTCTCTTTTCCTTCTGATGGTTTGATAATTTTAGTCTATGAAATAAACTGATAACGGATAGATTAAAAGGGGAAGAGGATACAAATTTATGAGGAGCCATACTCAAAGGAAGGGCCAGATGGTTGAAGCTTAAATAATATTTTGAGCAACAGAAAGAATAGGGGCTTGAGGAAACTAGGCAAAAGGTGGTGACACAAATTATAGAAGGGTGAGGGGAGGAAAACGCATTGAACAAAGCTTGTCTTGTTATGTAGATAAGGTCTCAGGTAACAGTCACCATAAGACCACCTGTTTCAGCAGAGGGCTTCTGTGTGGTCACTGGGAGGTTGGATCCCTGGCAGTTTTTACAGAGCACTGATATCTATGGACTCTAACATCGACTTAATTTAAAGAAACCCACGGACAATTAGTGAACAAAAATGAGTCAATTTGTATC
>CM053403.1:86364608-86387914 GCA_028644305.1 Xerus rutilus | reverse complement strand
TTCTTCTCTGTATGCTGCTTCTCACTGTCTAATATTCATGACTTCCCAATTGTCTATATGGAGACAACTCAAAGCTGAATACTAAATGTCATCTGGAGATGTGTTACTGGGACTCACACCTCAGGACTGCCCTACGATCTGAATGTCCTTTCAGTGCATCTTTCAGTAAACAGTGTTTACCTCTACAACTGCCATTCTGAGAAGTGTCCTGGGAGAGGTAGCAATCTGGCAGGAAGTACAAGGAGAAGACTTGTCCACAAGCGGGATTGCACAGCAAGCTACCTATTTTTATTTAGACTTTGTTGACTTGAGGCAGCTGAGAAACAGAAATTACAGGAGGACTTGGTACATATCCCAAGCCTACCCCTGGCCCTCACTGCCAACAACTAAATGATTTCATACCTTTATTTCATGCCATACTCAATAAAAAGTTTCTTGGGGGGAAATAACCTGGAAAGCTGTTAGTAATGTAAACTCTACCATTAAATACTCTGTTCCGAAGAAATGTAAATGAGAAAACCTAAGTCAGCTCATGTCAGGTGAAAGAATCCTTGATGTTAAACTCTGCCTCTGGGTCCCTGTGGTCTTAGTGATGTCATTTCATACATTGTTTCAGTTTGCTCAACAAATGAAATGAAGCAATAAAATACTACATGGTGGCTGGGGTTGTGGCTCAGTGATAGAGCGCTTGCCTCACATGGGTGAGGCACTGGGCTTGATTCTCAGCACCACATGTAAATAAATGAATTAAAATAGGTTCCATCAACAACTAAAACAAAAATTTTTTTTTTAAATACCACATGGGTTTTTCTCTCCACAATCAGATTTGGAGAGAAAAATCTTCAGTGTAAAGTTTAGTATTTGGTACACAGAAAACAATAAATTTTTGATTAAGAAAATGAACACTGCAAAGTTCTTTTATAACATTAAATGTTTAAAAAAAAAAACACAGTATATAATGGCATCCTAATAACTAGTCTGTTTTCAAAGCTATTCATTTTTTCCAAAAAGGATTGGATTTGATTTTTATACAAATTAAAAGATGATAAAATAATTATTAGGAACCTTATTCAAAACCTTATTTGGCCTTCCAGGATAGGCCAAAGGGTCAGCATAGGTTCAAGCTGGACTCCTATGATGTTTACTTCCACTATATAAAGCATATCATTTTTTTAAATGAGTAGTATACACTATTCCTCATCCATCCCAGGTAACTCTGTTCATAATATTTTGTAGAGGCATGAGTTGCTACAATAATATTGACTCTAATACTTTTTAAAGTGGTCATTTGCTTTGTTTTTAACTAAAATATATCTGACATGATAAACAAAATATGGTGTTATGTATACACACATACATACATGCCATGGATTATTATTTAGCCTTAAAAGGGGGAAGGAAATGCTGATACTTACAACAACATGGATGAACCTTGAGGACATTATGCTAAGTGAAATGAGTGAGGAATGAGAAAACAAACGCTGCGACTCCACTTACATGAGGTATCTAGAGTAGTCAAAATTCCAGAAAATCGAATAGTGGTTTTCTGGAAGAAATTGGCGGTTGTTTTTAGTGGACACAGAGCTTCAGTGTTGCAAGACAGAAAAAAGCTCTATAAATTGGTTGCACAATAATGTGAATATACTTAATACTGAACTGTAACTTAAAAATGGTTAAACTGGTACATTTCATAGTATCTGTATTTTTACACTTTAAAAAAAAAAAGTATAGCTGACAGAGGAAAACATACACAGAATACCCAAATCTCAGAATTCAAAGACATTTTAAAGTTCACATCATCTACCACCAACTCTATTCCAGTCTTACAACTCCTCATGAACACCCACAAAGCAATAACTCAGTACACGCAATAACTCAGTCCAGCAATTAACCAGTACTGGATAATTCAGTGGCCTCTAATCTAGAAAACAATTCTTTACACTGATTTAAGACTCTACTTCTGAGGAGCTTCCAATTTTCTGTCCTAGTTTTAATTACTGGGAACCCACTTCCTCATATAAGTCCTTTTAAAAACTTGCAGATGTCAATCAGAAGAGACAGCTAATATAGGATCTAAAAGCTCAGGCCTTCACAATGAGACAAACATAAAGACAAATCCTGACTTTCTTAGTAATTGTGTGACCTCAAATTTCTTAACTTTATGGAGCTTCAATTTCCCTATTTTTGAAATGGAATAATTATTTTTCCTACCTCATATGATTATTATGAATATTAAATAAGATAATAAATAAATGGATGGTTCGTAGTATCTCAATAAATAGTATCTCAATAAATTTTCGCTTCTTTTAATTTCATTATTGTTCTATTGCTATTACATCTCCTTGCCCAGACTTCTCTCCTTCAGGTTAAACACCTCCAGCTCTTTCAACCCATTTATGGTTTTTATTTTTATTTTTATTTATATCTTTATTTTTATTCTGAGACAGGGTCTCACTAAATTACCAAGGTTGGCCTTCCAAATAGCTGGGATTACAGGCGTGCACCACACTGGCCAGCTCAACTCATTTCTTGAAGAAGCATTGTTTCAGATGTCCTCACCGTCCTGGTGACCCTTCTCTGGATACATAAGATGAGTCAGTGCTTTTTAAGGTATAGTTTCCAGAATTGGATCCAGCCCAGGGTCTGCCCCTAGAATCACAGAACAGGAGGGCAGAACTGGATCCTGACAAATAATACACTATACTTCAATTACTACATTTAAATTCTTGGTAGTTTTCTTGCTATTGCACCACACAACTGATTCAACTCAAACTCTCAAGCATTTTGAACACATACTGAGACCATCCTGTAATTGTGTAATAGGATTTTAGCACCATGTGAAAAATTTAGCATTGACATCTACCTAACTGCATCTTGTCTGTCAGTTTCTACCTCACAATATAACCCAAAACAGCACCTTTGCCAAAGTGAAATAATTAATCAAATATTAGTTTAAAAAACAACTTCAAGGAAATTCATTTTTATTGTATCATTTACTATCACACAGACAATCAGGGCAAGAACTTGACTACATATGCTACAGAAATGAAGAAAATCATTAATAAGTCTATAAAAAATAATCTGCAAGCATTCTTTGGAAAAAAGCTACTGTTGAATTGGTGCTTTCAGGATTACATGCTTCTACTTAATGAGGGCTTATGAAGGCATTTCTGTCATGCTCTTTTCCCTAAAACCAGGGAGGGGAAAACAAAAACAGAAAAAGATAGGAAACAGCCCACATCCCCAAATCACAATTTATGAACAACTGTTGTCAAAAACAATGAAAGCAGGGCGCGGTGGTGCACACCTGTAATCCCAGCTGTTCGGGAGGTTGAGGCAGGAAGATTGCAAATTCAAAGCCAGCCTCAGCAACAGCAAGGCACTAAACAACTCAGTGAGACCCTGTCTCCAAATAAAATACAAAATAGGGCTGAGGATGTGGCTCAGCGGTTAAATGCCCTTGAGTTCAAGCTGCGGTACCCAAAAGAAAAAAAAGGCAATAAAACTTGTATCTAATTGAAGAATGCAACAAAAGCAAGTACATACATCTGCAGATCTTCAGCAAGGAGCATAGTTCACAGAATTAGTGAGGATAATAATCCGGATGAGAACAGGAAATCAGTTACTGAGTGCCTACCATCCTGAACCTGGGTCCAAGAAAGTTACATGTATCAATTCATTTAATCCTCACAGCAGCCCTACATGGTAGGTATTATTATTTCAATTTTATCAACAAGGAAACTAAAATATAAAGAGGTAAATTGTCTAAGATTACAAAACCAGCAAGAAGAAAAACAAGTATCCAAGCACTTGGCTGCTAGGTCAAATTCTAAACTACTACTTCCCTTGTTTCACAAATATCTCACCCAACCTGTAATTTCTTGCTTGGAAATATAAAATCTAGGGTCACTGTAATATCTACAAGCCCATGCAACGTCACATAGTCAAAGGAGAAGTGTGAGAATGAGAAAACGTGCAAGTGACATCTTTACAGAAAGAAATTGGCAGTAATACAAGTTAGAGAAGTAACCATGAGTGTCATCAGTTCTGAAGAGGCTGATTTTTTGACAGACTGAACCCAGTCAGGAGGCAAAAACCGGAAAGTGATTCAAAGAAAACAATTCAATATTAAATTATTAAATCATGATAGGAAAGAAAATATAAAGATGGAAAGAAAACATAAAAGTGCCCTATGACTGAAGGATAATAACCAAACGATGAATTTGGTATTTCAAAGAGCCAGGATCTGCTTTCACAGATCAGGCAACGAAACCAAATTTGAAGTACAGGGGCAACAGACTGAAAACTGGCACCACGAAGAGAATCAAATGCTACATCAGCGCTCTCTAAGGTCCTGTGATAAGCCTGCATTCTCGAGCGATGCACAGAGGGAGAGAGCTGATGGAAAGGGATCTAGTTAACAAGCCAACATTAAATTCTAGCTTCCAACCACCCCAGCTCATTCCCTTGGCCCTGCCTGTCAGTCAATAGCTAGATGTAAAGCAACTACCCCATTTAAATATCAGCAATTAGCAAAGCACTGGCTTTGCTAATTTATTTAGCACTCATTCTGCAAAATATTACAAAGTTCTACAGATATTCATTAAGGAGGTTAGACAAAACTCAGCAAACAAAATCAGCTAAAGAACAAATGCTGACCCACTTATCTCATAAGGTAGAAGAAATAATGAAGAGATGCTCTCCCACAGAATCTAAGGAATTAAAGAAAAGTCTTCTCTGAAATAAGGGATTGTTTTAGCCAGCTTTTTCACTGCTGTGACTAAAAGATAGAGGAAGAACAGTTTATTTGAGAGCTCATGGTTTCAGAGCGCTTAGTCCATAGAAGGCTGGCTACACTCCTCAGGGCTCAGGTGAGGCTGAGCATCATGAAATGTGGCACAGGGAAGCAGCTCACATAGTGATCAGGAATCAGAGAGAGACTCCACTTGCCGGATACAAATATATACCCCAAAGCCACACCCCCAATTCCCACCTCCTCCAGCCACACCCTACCACTTCAGTTACCACTCAGTTAATCCCTATCAGGAGATTACTTCACTGAGTTAAGACCCTCACGACCCAATCATTTCTCCTCTGAACTTCTTGCTTTGTCTCACATGGCTTTTAGGGGACACCTCATATCCAAACCATAACAGGATTCATAGAAAGTTAATATTTCTAGGAAGAAATGACAATTCAGTAAAAAAAGAAAAAAGAAAGATAAACAAGCAGGTGTCAGTAAAATGATGAAAGAAAATAACTTTAGAAAAGAAATCCTTATTGGAATCAATAAATCAAATAAACATTACTAAGAGGCTAGAGTTGTGGCTCAGTGATGGAGTACTTGCCAAGTATGCGTGCAGCTCTGGGTTTGAGCCTAAGCACCACTTAATTAATTAATTAATTAACTAAAGGTATTTGTCCATCTACAACTAAAAGAAAATTTTAAAAAAGAATAAACATTGCTGAAAATATACATAAAGAATATCCAGAGTTATGGTTTAGATGAGGTGTCCCCCAAAGCTCATGTGCAAGACAATGCAAGAAAGCTGAGGTGAAATGATTGGGTTTCAAGAGCTTTAATACTGACATGGACTAACTGGGTGGTAACTGTAGGCAGGTGGGGAGTGGCTGGAGGAGGTGGGTCACTGGGGGTGTACCTTTAGGGTTCATATTTTGTCCCTGGTAAGCAGAGCTCTCTCTGCTTCCTGGTGCCATGCCTTGAGTTACTTTCCTCCACCATGGCCTTTTGCCATGATGTTCTGTCTCTCTGAGGCTCAGAGCAATGGACTCAGCCATCTTCTGAAACTGTGAGTCCCAAATAAATTGTTCCTTTTCTACCTTTTTCTTGCCAGGTTTATTGGTCACAGTAGTAAAAAGCTGACTAAAACAACCAGTGAAAAGAAAGCAATGAAATGGAAATAACAAGGCTGGCTGCTCTGAGCACTTACAAACCCTCTTAATGTCTCATCTCAGTAAATCTTTACAACAACTCCTTGAGGTATATCCATTACAATCTTTCATTTTCTAGATAAGGAAATTGAGGTTTGGAAGTGGAAGCAGCTTGTCCATAGTTAAACAGCAAATAAGTTCAAACCTTGACAGACCAGCTTCAGAAATTCTATTGACTATCTATATACCTCCCATGGAAAAGATAAAGGCATCTAAAAAAAAATAGAAAGAAATGGTAGAGATAGAGAACAAGGGTAACAGGCATAACCACAGAAGAAAACAGAGCCAAAAACAGTATTTAAAGGAAATGCAAAGAATTTCCTGCCATAAAGCAAGACCTAAAACCCAAGAATAAAGGGTACATAGAGATCCAAGAAAAACAGATACTGAATAATCAATACTGAAACATATCTTGGTAAAGGCATTGGACTGCAAAGGCAAAGAAGGACTGCCATAAGCAGCTAGGCCAGGGGAAAAACAATCGAGTCTCTAATGTCAGGAACAAAAAAATCAAGCTGATTTCTCCACAGTAACATACAAAAGTGTAGAGCAGTATCTTAAAAAATCCTAGAGAAAGAACATGTGTTATGAAGTCCATCCAAGAACTCTGACCCATGCTGTCTCTGCAGCATGAAGACAACAACAAAAGAACTCAGCTTCCTTACTCCCGTTTTCTTTAAAAGACCACAGACTACAGCCAGTATTGACCAACCTTTGGATCATAATATTTACTTTCATACTAATATGTTTTTTCAGACAATGCAAAAACAAACCTCAGCTTAATTATTACAGATTGCAAGGTTTGACTAGATCAGTCCTAAATACTTTTTTGCTGTCTATTCACAGAAAGACAACAAGAAAAAATAAAGTATAAAGAAGTCCCCCTACCTGCCTTAGGTCATACTTGGGCTGAGGAGTTGGCATCAAATCCATGCTTCAAATCAAAGGTGAGGGAACTGAATGAACACTCACTCTCTTCTTTGTTGCTTTCAGCCACCACCCAGATTTTTAATCAATGGAAGGTTTGCAAAGAACACAGGAGAGGGCACTGACTTCATAAAACACCGATATAAATGAGCTTTCCACAGTTATTTTTCCTCCTAGGAAGACTGAGGATGCTGACTACATATCATTTCCAAATTGTACAGAGGAAACATTAATGGGAAGGTATGCAATTATACCATTCCCAAATATTTTGGGGAAAATAAACTAAAACAGTACTATCCCATTACATATACTATATGATAGCATGCACTACACTTCACACATACTATGGAATATATAACTGCAACTTTAGGGTAAATATTTCATAACATGGATTTGTTTATCTAGAGCACATAATCACTCTAAGTCACACATAATAAAACATACCATAAAAGTAACATTACGCTCTGATGTTCCCTTCAGTGTTTAACCTTCAAACTTTAAAATGGCCTAAAAAAATATATACTTAGGAGATAAGTTGTTCCACGGGCCTATGAATGTCATATCATCCTTGTGTTACTAATTAACCTCATGTTATACTTGTGAGCCAAACATCTTTCATACTGAGCTTAGTGAAAGGGTACGAGGTGATGAAATACATTCCCAGCAACTGCTCTTTCACCAAAACATTGTTGAGATCTGTCACTAGCTCACTTCTGCATCAGGACTTCCTTCAGGTGTCACATTCATAAAGGATCGTGACATTATGATAATGATAACAGCTAATGTGTCAAAAGTTAATACATGTCCTAAAGTACATTCATCTCTTTTACTATTCCCTACCTCATAGGGTTATTTACTATTCCAAATAACCCTATGAGGTAAATATGCAGTGGACTATGTGGCATGTAGTGAGTGTTCTATAAAAATATCATTACAGATGAGGAAACTTTTAAAGGGATTAAGTAACTAAGCAGATGAAGACTGGATATGATCCTGAGTCCATCTCCTACTCTTCTATTCAGGCTTCCTTCAGAAAAAAAAAGATGTTAACTAAGGTTAACATGAGATGATAATCCAAACAGAAAAGCAGTCTTACAACCTCAATTAGTGTATTTAAAAAGAGCTATGAAAAAGCAACTTCTGACTAATATTGTCAAAAACTGTGTTTTTGGTGGAAGGGAGAAAGGGCAAGAGGGAGACCAGGAAAAGTGCAAGTGAAAAAAATCCATATCACATAAAAGAATATATGGCTACTATATCTGGACTATATCAGGGTTAAGCTGTATTCCAACCTCAGGCCCAAAGACAGGGCGATGGAATTCCTTTACCTACACTGTCAGCTGAACAAGTAACTATAACTGAATACTCCAGGGAATAATAATGCTATAGCTTTAGGATGTGAGACCACAAAAGAGCTCAGGAGTTTCTAAAGAAAGATTTTCTTGCCAGCATGGTGACACATGCCAGTGGCTGGGGAGGCTGAGGCAGGAGGACCATGAGTTCAAAGCCTGCCTCAGAAATTTAGTGAACCCCTAAACAACTCAGTGAGACCCTGTCTCTAAATAAAATGCCAAAAAAGGGGGGGCTGGAGGGGTGAAAAGATTTTCTTGCATTCTCATCCTCCTAGAATAACAATTATCTATACTGAAAAAAAAAAACAAGAACTCTTTTTTTAAAAAATATTTTTTAGTTATACATGGACACAGTGTCTTTATTTAGTTTACTAATTTTTATGTGGTGCTAAGGATTGAACCCAGTGCCTCACACATGCTAGGCAAGCACTCTGCCACTGAGCCACAACCTCAGCCCAACCAAGAACTCTTAAAAGGAAAAAGAAGGCTAACTGTGTAACATTTCATTACCCCTTTGAGAGGATATGATCCTACACTAAAGCTACACTCTTCAAAGTGAATTAATTAATCCTGCAGGTCATTAGACATACCTGTCGTTTAATTCTAGTATTACCTACACATTCCAAAGTAGACATTATCCATGTTCCTTCCAATGTACTAATGAGCCCAGGAAAGGAAAAAGTCTTTCTCAGGTCATGAATTCTGGGGACAGGAATGAAAATTCATATCCAACCCACAGTCATTCAAGGTACAAGTCTTATTTCAAAGCAACCAACTGTAAACTCTTGGAGAACTAAGGCCCTGCAATCCCTGACAGCCTAATGCAGGATATACAACAGACATCCAGGTAGACCTGTCCAAGATGCCAATGAAAGCAACTGCTTTTCAGCAAGTAAACATAATGTTTAAAATGTATTTTAAGTGGAATCATAAATTTTTTAAAGCCTTAATGTTTAAGATTTACCTGGGCAAAATAAACATACTTTCACTAAAAGAGCAAATCTAAGAGTACAGTCCCATCCCAGAAGTTTAAGATGAATAAACAAAACAAACCCTTGTAGCTGCTGCCCAAAGTCCCGAATCAGCTCTGGAAGTTGTCATTACCACTAGTGCTTCCTTAAAGAATATCCCATACATTATTGGCACCTGTAAGTTGCCTATCATTTTCCCATGCTTACCTCCACAGGCAAGTGGAGTCAAAATCTCAGGGTCTGCAGTCAAAAACAAGACTCCTGAGGTTCAAGGCCAGGTTTTTCCAATACTACTTATGCGATCATAGACAATTCAATTATCCATTTTCCTAATCTCATCTTCCTCTTCTATACACTAAAAAGGGAAACACCTGTCTCACCTAGCTCCTGGCTGGGTCACTGCCTGTCATTAGGTGGAGAAGCTGTTTCACTAAGGGTCACTAACTGTCCCGCCGCCCTCGGCAGCCGCCTAGGTTCAGTCCAAGGCAGGAGCGGGAGTCCTCGCGGTACCTCGTCCGCCACGCTCGAGGAAGGATGCTCCCCTCACCAGCCCTCCCTTTGGGAACGCGGCGACATGCGCTGTGACAGTCCCTGCCGCAGCAGCTACCGCCGGCTCCCGGCCACCTGCCCGGAGCGCCTCCAGCCGTCCCTCCCTACGAGTCTCCCAGACTCGCCCCGCGCCCGCGACCCCCGCCTCTCCGGACGCCCCTCCCGCCCCCTGGTGGTGCAGGGACCCCAGGTGCCGGAGCTGCAACCTCCTCGCCTCCGGACGCCTGCAGCATCGCCCAGGTTAGGGCCAGGCCCCGGCCACCTCGCTCCCAGAGCCTCGCCTTTCTCTCTCCAGGACCAGCGGGGCAGGGTGGTCGCGAGGCTGAGACTCCTTACCCGGGAGCTTGAGCGCCCTGGACAGCACGGTCGCCATGGCGGAGGCCCGGGTGCGCGTGCGCGCGACCACGTCCTGCCGGGAAGTGTAGTTCGCAGCGCGCGGCGCGTGGGGCTGCGACCTGGGAAGGTGAGACCCAGTGCTGAGCCCAGCCGGGAGCAGGGCCCGACCGCGGCGCAAGTCGCTTCCTCACTTTGAGTCTCACTTGCCTTGTCATTCTAATGAAGTTGAAATAATAGCTACCCTCATAGGCTGGGGACAGACTGGGATGAGATAACAGATACTTCCGAAGGCGAGGGTTGTGAAATGCGCGTGGGCTTTGGTATCCGACGGACTGGATTTGAATCCTATCTGCATGACTTGCTAATTGGGGCACTTTGGGAAGATTCAGCTTCCTTTTTAAAATGGAGACAATACTATCTACTTCACAAGCATTGTGTGGAAAAGTACAATCTGTTTAGAACACACAACTCAGTAGGTGTTTCTCTGTTTCTTAGGTACAAACTGAAGTTTCATGGAACTCTAACCCTCATTTCTTGCTCACAGTTCTTCCCAGGTATCTACTCAGCACCCTACCCCAAAGCTTCTCGCTTGCAATATCTGGGATGCAGGCACAAACTTGCTTCTTTCCCCACAGACACCAGAAGACCAGCACTTTGGTGCAGGAATGCTGAAGATGTTAAATTATCTTGGAACCAGAACGATCTTAGAAACTATCTAGTCGTCTCCTTCCACACCCAACATCTCCTTGTGTCATTGGAGAAAAAATTGCAAATATGATGTGGCTTCTTAGTGTCAGAACAAAAGCTCCAAGATACCTTCATCCTGCCAGAGTAATCTGAGAAACTAGCAATCATCCCCATCGCATTTTCCTTTTACACACACACACACACACACACACACACACACACACACAAAGGCCACTGACTGACACAAGACCCACTCTGAAACCAAGCCTCCTAAGGTCAAAACCCAACTCCATTATTTCCTACTCACCAGACCTACCACTATTTGCTTATCTCTTCCTGTTTCAATGTCCTCATCTGCAAAAGGGGAATAAAATAGTTGCTGTTACACAGAGTTGTCCTGAGAATTAAATATACACCTATAAAGTACTTTGAACAGTGCCTGGCACCTAGTGTTTTATTAGAGTTAACTCTTCTTTTGGTAGTTAATTTATTAATGTTTTAACAATTCAAATTTTAACATAATAATGAATAAGATTAATAATAATTTAATGGCTTAACAATTTATGTGTTAATAATTTCAGCATTCTACAATACTCAAAATTTTCACTGTTTACCACTTCCCTGGAGGTATGATTAAAAACTATAGTTTAGGGGCTAGGGTTATGGCTCAATGGTAGAGCATTTGCCTAGCACATGTCAGGCACTGGGTTCCATCCTGAGCACCACATAAAAATAAATAAAATAAAGTCATTGTGTCCCTCTACAAGAAAAGAAAAATATTTTTAAAACAACAGTTTACATCAATATAGGTCATCTAAGAAACACAGAAGTCACAATCAGCCAGTAGTTGCTTGTCTAATATCAGATTAGCTAATTAGAACATGTGAGATATGAAGATAGAAAAAATGAACTTTAAGTATGAGAAAGATGTAGGAAAAGTCTGTTTTAGTCATAGAACCAACAGAAACTTGAGCTTCTAGAACAAGGCACGGGTGGACTGGAACAGTCAGGTTACATAGAATAGGAGAAAAGAAGAAAAAATCTGTCTAGTTTTCTTCATCAAAGGTATAATCCAGGAGTGTCCCTTCTTTTGTGATCCAAGTAAAATTGTAGTTTAAGGTTCGATTAACAACATGGAGGTTCCTCAAAAGACCAGGTATGGAACTACCATATGACCAGCTATACTATTTCTCATTATTTACCTTGAAGAATTAAAGGCATCTTACTACAGTGATACATGCATATTTATAGCAGCACATTCATGTTTATAGCAGCACAATTCACTATAGCCAAACTGGAACCAGTCTAGGTGTATATCAATGGGTGAATGAATAAAGAAAATGTGGTATATATACACAATAGAGTTGTATTCAACTGTAGAAAATTGAAATTATGTTCTTTGCAGGAAAGTCAATGGAATTTGAGAACATTATGTTAAATGGAATAAGCAAAACTCAGAAGGTCAAAGGTCATATGTTTTCTCGAATATGTGGAAGCTAGAGAGGAAAAAGGAAAACAAAGGTAGGGGTTAGGGATCTCATTTAAATCAAAAGGAAGCCAGGCACGGTGGCGCAAGCCTGTAATCCCAGCACTTAGAGAGGTTGAGACAGGAGAATCGCGAGTTCAAAGCCAGCCTCAGCAATGGCGAGGCACTAAGCAACTCAGTGAGACCCTGTCTCTACATAAAACACAAAATAGGGCTGGGAATGTGGCTCAATGGTCGAGTACCCCTGAGTTCAATCTCCAGTACCAAATAAATAAATAAATAAAATCAAAAGGAGTTGAGTAGAGTAGAGGAAAGGGATGGGGAGGAGAGGAAGAAATTGGTAAGTGCTGGGGAGTGATATTGGCCAAAAAATATTGTTGTGTGCATATATGAACATGTAACAATAAATCCCATTATATATAACTATAATGCATCTAGTTAAAAATGTGGGAAAAAATAAAGTTTGATTAAAAACTTTGCTTCAAATAGGTGTGGTTACCCAAAGTACCTGTATGTATCCAGACAATTATGTGTGCACATGAAAATGTGTGTAAGTGAATATGCTTCCAATACATGTGCCTCTCTGATTTATATCCTAGTTCTATGGCATTTCCACTCCCATAATCACTCAGTTTTATCCAAATGATTTTCGGGGGAAGCAGATGCTGAGGAGTCCCCGCTCCCTGGCTCCCTCAGGTCATCTCCATTTTGTTTCTCTTTCCTCTTCCAGAAATCTCTTCTGTCCCAACACACATTTTTTTTTTCCATTTTAACATAGGAACTACAACTTAGACTAGTGTTTCTCAAATTCAATGTACTTTTCTTTCACTAAAGAAAAATTCAAAGCAGTCATAAAAGGAATCAGGCTTCTTAGGCTAGAGTTGTGGCTCAGTAGTACAGGGCCAGCCTAGCGCGTGTGAGGCACTGGGTTCGATCCTCAGCACCATATAAAAATAAATAAAATAAAGGTATATGCCCATCTACAACTAAAAAAAAATTTTTTTTAAGGAATTAGAGCAATGGTGCACGTCTGTAATCCCAGCTGCTGGGGAGGCTGAGACAGGAGGATCGCAAGTTCAAAGCCAGCCTCAGCAACGGAGAAGCAATAAGCAACTCAGTGAGACCCTGTCTCTACATCAAATACAAAAATAGAGCTGGGGATGTGACTAAGTGATCGAGTGCTCCTGAGCTCAATCCCAGGTACCAAAAAAAGGAATTGGGATTCTTGCCTTTTACATAAAGAATACCAGTGAGTTCCTCTCTAGTTATCAGGTGGAATGTGAATACCTTTGATGCCAAAACACCCACTGAGGTCACTGTGGAGAATGCAAATGCCCAGAGACTCCCTGAATTCTAAACTTGGCTTGCCTCCAGGAAAGGTAAAACAAAGGTGGCTGGAAAGGATGGCCCCAGATAGATAGCCTAACCTACCTTAAAGCTGTTGTGCTTGGGCTGGGATTGTAGCTCAGCGGTAGAGCGCTTGCCTCGCATGCGTGAGGCCCTGGGTTCGATCCTCAGCACCACATACAAACCAATAAAATAAAGACATTGTGTCCATCAACAACTAAAAAATATTAAAAAAAAAAAAAAAAAAAAAAAAGAAAAAAGCTGTTGTGCTTAATATTCTGACAGTGGTCCACTTTGCTGCTCTGCCACTACAACTTGTTTTTAAAATGGACATGTTTCTTTTTCTTTTTCTCCCAACTCCTCCCTAATCTCCTCTCTCCCTAATATCAGGGGAAATAGGATTACCTTTTTTCCCCTTTTTAGGTAGACTTATCTGTCCTTGTACATCACCTCCCCCCCACCCCACATAGGAACCAAGTAATCCAGACTTTGGAGATGGCTCCAGAACATCTCAGAAATGACTGTCTCCCAAATTAAAAGTGAACTCCAATTCCAACAAAGAACATGTGGAATATAGCCTTTGAATCACCTTTTTTTTTTGCGGGGGTGGGGGGGTACCAAGGATTTGAATCACCTTTTTAAAAGCCCCCAGGTTCCTGCTGATGAGCAGCATCACAGCCCCTGGGACAGGAGTCCCCTGTGTTTCTACTTTGCTAGCAAAACAATAAACCTTCTTTTTCCTAATTCTCAAAACGATGTCCTTGTTTCTAGATTGGCATTGGGGACAAGAACCAAGCTTTCAGTAAGGATCTGAAAAGAAGAAATTGCTATTCTGCAAATAGCAGCTGAAGCCAAAAGGGCATCCTCTCTTCTTCCTACAAATAATGTTCCATCACTTTCTCAGTCTCCCTGAGCTTATTCCAAGTATTGCTCAAAAATCTCTAAGTGCCCTCCACTTAATCAAAGAATGATCAAATCTGATCATTGAATACTTGCCATTCCCTGAACACCATGGCCATTTCTGCTGGTCCTGACCCTCCTGCTAGGTTAAATGACTTCCTCGTGGAGCCAGGTATCTACTAGCAGCTGCTACTCCTCCATCTTGGTGTTGCCGAAAGCTCGGTCCTTGTCCTCCATGCCAATCCAATAACGAGGACACGGTTTAGAGAAAAAGGAAAAAGATTTACTGCTTTGCTAGCAAAGGAGAAACATAGGGAACTCCTGTCCCAAAGGCTGTGATTCTACCCAATGGCAGGAACAGGGGGCTTTTAAAGAGGTGATTCAAAGGCTACATTCCATGTGTTATCGGTTGGGGTTGTAATTCACTTTTAATTTGAAAGACAGTCATTTCTGAGATGTTCTGAAGCCATCCCCGAAGTCTGGATTACTTGGTGGGGGGGGGGGGGGCGCAGGGTGTATAAGGACAGATAAGTCTACCTAAAAAGAGAAAGAAAGGTAATCCTGGCTGGGCACAGTGGCTCAAGCCTGTAATCCCAGCATTTAGGGAGGCTGAGACAGGAGAATTGTGAGTTCAAAGCCAGCCTCAGCAATGGCAAGGTGCTAAGCAACTCAGTGAGACCCTGTCTCTACATAAAACACAAAATAGGGCTGGGGATGTGGCTCAGTGGTCGAGTACCCCTGAGTTGAATCCCCAGTACCAAAAAAAAAAAGAAAGAAAGAAAGGTAATCCTGTTTGCCCTGAGATTAGGGAGGAGCAAGGAAGAGGAAGAAAAAGAAGCATGTCTATTTTAAAAATAAGTTGCAGTGGCAGAGCAGCAAGGCCTATATTCAAAGCATATAGTAGACCACTGTTACATTGGTACCAATGGGACTGCCAGGTCCATGGCCATCTGTGTCTCCTCTCAAAAAGCTTCTTACTACATCTCACAGTCAATGCCAAGTCATGGTTTGGTGTTGTTAAAATGTCAAAGCTGTGTGCAGTGCAAGGCAAACTAAGGAAGACTGCCTTTCTTCTTTTTGTTACATTGTATTAGAATATTACCAACCCTGTGCTGCCTATTCCTCACAGTCAAATGCAGTTTTCATTAGACAGAACTTTCCGTTTTTATTTGGTGAGTCCACTAGGGCAAGGTAATTGCTGTAACAAACAACCTCAATGTTTCAGCAATTTGAGAGAATACAAGTTCATTTCTGTTTATGTCCCAAAGTACAGAGCAGGGGAGGCAACACAGAGGCCCTATTTTTCCTAGATGTTCAGGGACCTAGGCTCCTCTGTCTAGTGTTTCTTTGTCCTTCGGGCCTTGGAGATCTCCACTGGATCATTTGCATCCCAGTTAAAGTGGGCCTGGATCTAGTTTAGGTGGACTTCTGCCCACATTTATTTAGCTAGACTTCAAACACAGAATATGTATGCGAGGAAGGTGGCGAGCCCAGGAAGGAAAGGAAATAAGTTTGGGGCAAATCTAGCCAGTCTCTGCTACACCAGTTACTTTACGTCTTTATAAAATACAGCCCTACGCTCTTGGTAGTGGGGGAGAAGTTCCAGGTATAGCTCTACATAGAATTGCCTTTCTCTTCTAGGGACTAAAGCTTTGTTCCTGAGCTGAACTTGTCCTGACTTATGGACTTGCTGTTGTGTTTAAGGTAAATCTCAGCAGATGACTTGCTTCCTCCATAAATACATTTCTAGAGGCCATGCCTTACATATGTGAGCAGAGCAGACATGTCTGAACTCACTGGTGGACTTATCTCCTGCTTAGAGCACAAGCTTCTGCTACACTAATGCCAGAGAGACATACAGGAAGCAGCCCCAAGTATGAGGCTGGAAAAGCAAAAAGAAAATACTGTGACAAATAACAATGGGAGCAGGAAGTGGAGAAAAGCAAAAGAGAAATCCAGCAAACAACATTTGAGGGTTAAACACAAATGTCAAGGATCCTGTAAAGTCAGTCTAGGATTTGCATGAGGAAGTTCAAAAAGGGCGTGTGCCAATGGCATATTCACTTCTCACAGAGAACTTGACCCTGACCAGGAGCAGAATGACTTGCCATGAAGACAAACAGGTTTATGTTCCCAGAGTGCCCTTTAATAAAACACAAGGCTAATACAGCTCAAATTCATACAGACTTGCAGCCTACAGAACTTTCTAAAATCTAGACTATAAAATATTTTCGAGGCCCTGAGATTTAAACAAAGGCTTCTTCTTAACAAGTCTTTGACTGGAATGTACATTTTTGAGAACAACAATATAATTAAGGACAGATCCACCCAAGCCAACCTGGCTCTCCCGCCTCTCAGCCCTCTTCATCGCTTCTTCACAAGTCTACTGAAGCACTCACAGTGGTAAAGTGGGTGGTGGCCTACCACTTGTGAGCCCTTATCACCTGCAAGAGAAGACACTATTTTGGACCCTCACCAGTCTTGATCAAGGACTCAGCCCCTTTAGAAACTTCCAAAAGTACAATGGACCAAGCAAATTGTCATTTGTTTAGTTTCCTTGATGATTTACGGAGTCAGGGAGAGGGATCAAGGCTGTTCTGTTCTTAGACTTTCTCTCCCTCCCTTCTTTCTTGCCACCAGTGGCCATTAGCTTTGACACAAGCCTGGACACTCTCCTTCCTCCTAGCATCTTTTCATGGAAGTGGTCACTCCATACAATGGAATTCTCACACAATGTTCTCCACACTGTTCCTCTAATAGTATCCTGTTTAATTTCCTCAACAACCCTGTAAGGTAGGTATTATAATTCCAATCTTTCTATGAGAAAATATAAGCTTAACTAGATTAAGCTACTTGCCCAAAGTTGCACAGTTCCCAAAGGAGGATTTGAATGCAGGTTTTTCTGCCTTTTGATCACAAGCTAAAGCAGCAAATACACTGTATGCATGTTAGTTTGTCCCTTCTCTAAGGCAAGTATCAATCACCACAGCTCAGACACAGCTTCACAATCTTTACCTGGCTATCCAGGGAGCTACTGTCCATTTGATTGGACTTAAAAATTGAAAATTGGGCTGGGGTTGTAGCTCAGTGGTAGAGCACTTGCCTAGCATGTGTGAGGTGCTGGGTTTGATCCTTAGCACCACATATAAATGAAGATCCACTGACAACTAAAATAATTTTTTTTAAATTGAAAGTTATTTATAATCCCTGCCTCACTTACAGCATAGTAAACCAATATTTGATTCATAATAGGTATTCAATGAATATAACTGATATTAGGCCAACATTTGTTCTAATTGGTTGAAAATCCTATCTAAGAGGTCAAGACTAGGCAGAACTGTCTTTTTTATTTACAGACCACACTCTTGAATCTTTTTAGTTCTGCCTGTCTAGTCCTAAACAATGCTCTCAAAGTTAATAAATCAGGGCACCACTGGTTGGGGTAACCAAAATATAGAGTGTCTCATTTTTCTGCCCATCTTAGACACTGTAAACAGCTGCATGTTACACTATAATATGAATGTATGTTCATGTGTTAGTCAGGTCTCTGTTACTGTGAGAAAATACCTGAGGTAATCAACTTAAAGGGAGAAATGGTTCATTTTGGCTCATGGTTTCAGAGATTTCAGGCCAGTTTATGGCTCCCTTGCTTTTGGGCCTGTGGCAAGTCAGCACATTATAGTGGAAACATTTGGCAGAGGAAACTGTTCACTTCATGGCAGTTGGCAGGGAGAGAAAAAGAGAAAGAGGGGCCAGGTTCCCAATATTCCCTCCAAGGGCATACCCCCAGAGACTAACTTCCTCTTAACAGGCTCTACCTTTTAAAGTTTTCACCACCTCACAATAACAACACAGGCTATAACAAAGCCTTCAACACATGGGCCTTTGGAGAATGTTGAAGATTAAAACTGTAGCACTCTACTATATTAAATTTGAATATATGGCCAGGCAAGGTAGAGCATAACTGTAATCCCAGCAACTCCAGAGGATGAGTCAAGAGGATCACAAATCCAAGGCCAGCCTGGACAACTTAGGGAGACTCTCAGAAATTTACTAAGACCCTGTCTCAAAATAAAAAATAAAAAAGGAATAGGGATGTAGCTCAGTGGTAAAGTACCCTTGGGTACAATCCCCGGTACCAAAAAAAAAATTTTTTAAGTATATTTTTGCCATATTAAAACTCCAATACTAAATGTTCGGTTCTTAAAAAGTAAAAGTGAAATTTTATATGTTTTAAGTCCTACATAAAGCATAACATATGACACTAGATGTTAATGGATAAGTGTGATAGATATTATCACATTCCAAGAAAAGAAAACTAATTAAGGAAAAATGCTTTATAAATAACAAAAATATTTTTTTCTAAGCTCTTATTCCTTGATTCACATAATCCAGACATTCTCAAATTCTTTCACCGCTCCTCTTTGTGCCAATGCTGTGGTCCAAATGCCCAGGCTGTATGACCTCAGGAATCCTAGTCCCTCTGCATGTGACTCTCTGGGGAGTGCATAAAGGCTCCGTGGCTATCCCTTCTCACCTATCCTTCCCATTCTGACAATTACCTCTAAGATCTCATCCCTGCATCTTCATTAAGAATTGCCAACATATAATTAGGAAATTTTTAAAATTTACTAACATTTTTGCTAACCAATTGTGATAATTAACGTCTCTAGCTATTTAAGGCACAACATTATTGTATTCTGTGTAAAGCGACTTTTAGGATAGTTGCAAAAAAGCAAAATAAAAACAAAAATTTTAACTAAAAAAAAAAAAAAGAATTGCCAACATAGAATAGGGAATGTCAGCACTTGCTGTCAAGAGTCCACTGGCCACAGTCTTGTCACAGGGCCATCCCTGGCCAATTTGTTCCACAGAGCTGCATATAAAATAGTAAACAGACAGCAAGTTCCTTACTTTCAGGGCCCTTACAATCTAGTGGGGGAGACAGACATAAAGCAAGCAATAACAAAATATATCAAGTGCTATGAAGAAAAAGAACCTAGTAACTCTATTGCATCCAACCCGCACCCCTCCCCAAGAAGTGCAGCCCAGACAACTCTGCAGAAGCAGCAAAGTTTATTGAGGAAATAGGCACACAGGCCAATCGATTGGGGTCAGCTCTCCTTTCCTTCAGAGAGTGACCCCGAAGTGAGGGTTTCAGAGGTTATTATAGGGTGGGCTAGCTACATGCCTCAGAGAAACATGATTTGGCAGATATTCAATCTATAGTTATTTATAGTTCAGCTGTGACAGTGCCTCCTATATCCCTTTTCAGTTCCTGGAACTTTAGGTAACTGACCAGGGGGTCTGGCAGCCTGTGGTTTTGCACCCCCATCCGTGAGAAGCAAGCATAGCAAAGCATTAATCACAGAAGCACAAAGAGCAGGTTAGCAGATACGTGCAGGCTTGAGCCAGAGTGACTCCATCTTGAGTTGGGATTTTACAACTCTGAGAGAGAGCTGTAAGGAGAACATAGATTAGATCAGGGACCAAGAAAATGACTCTAAGACACTGATAAGTAAGTCCAGAACTGAAGGAAGAGTGGAAGTTGGCCATATAAAAGGTGAAGAGCAGCTTGTGTCAGTCAAGCTCCAGTCAGAGGAGAGCTAGGGTGTGTGGAGGAAACCAGCGTACCTGGAGGACAGTTGCAAAGAGCAGATGGTGAGACGCAAGAGGTAGGCGGGAGATTGGAAAGCCTTGACACTGAAGGACTTACATCTGAAAAGTGAAAGATGCAGTTGACTTCTTGTTTTTTTAATTTTTTTTTAGTTGTAGATGGACACAATGTCTTTATTTTATTGCTTTGTATGTGGTGCTGAGGATCAAACCCAGGGCTCCTCGCATGTGAGGCAAGTGCTCTACTGCTGAGCTACAATCCCAGCCCCTGCAGTTGACTTCTAAGCAAAGAATACATTGGAGGAAAACAAGAATGCAAATAAGGAGACCAGTAACAAGAAAGAGGTCATAAATTATTAAGTTACTCATGCTTTAACTCTCAGATACGACATATGTCCAAATTGTTTACCTGCTTTCTTGTTCTGACAAGAAAAAAAAATTATATATATAGCTTATTTTTCTCTTATGACAGAAACTACCCAAATTTACAGAGCTCAAATTTCTTCTCCAGTCAGCCTAATTATAAGTAAGGCAGTTAGTTAGCATACCCAGCCTGACATGCTCCTGGCACTCCAGCTGGCAGTCTCCCTGCAGCCTCAATCAGCTTGCATCCAGGGAACTAAACCAGATCATACAGACACCGAGGCTCCCTGGCTCTCCCCTCCCCATGATGAGGGCCCAACACATAATGTATGGAGATAAACTCTTTACCTCTGTATTGATCCATCCTTGAGCAGAAGATAAACAGCCATGTGAGATATACTATGTAAACTCACCCTAACACACAGCCCTATTAAACACTGTCCATTATTCTCAATCCTACACAATTGACATTCAGCGTTCCTTATTTGAAGCACATTGTGACAATGTAATTTTATGAATGGCTTAAAAATTATCTAAGTATTTTTCATTATAATCTTGCCTCCAAAGTAGTCTAATAGAACCTGCTCACGGTTAACTTCTGGCAGCTTTCTGGATTTTGCAGTAAACATGGTTTTGTCAGCCTGGGGTTTGATAGGACGGTACTTGATGTGATGCTGAATACACCTCTAAGATGTTACGAGAGATTTTAACAAGGGTAATTAAAATAGCAGGGCTAAATGATGTACATCTGTAGACACAAACCATGCAGAGACTGCGAGCTGGATAAACCTATTTTACCTTTGCTACTGAAGATATTTTAATTTTTTAAAATTATTATTATTATTTCCTTCCAAGAGTTTGTCCTTGAAGAACTAAGAATTCTGGGAAATTCTTCAAGAAATCCCATATATAAAGCTACTTTTTACTTGTCCCACTCACAAAAATCTCATTCCTTTTACTTCTTTCTTGCCATAAATGTTCTTTTATATCTTAATCTTCAAGACATGGGCATTTTATTCTTCCACCTAAGTGGTCATCTTTCTTCCTTTCTCTAATTTTTTTACAATTGTAAATTGACAATTTATAATTATATGTATATATCTACGTGGCACAAAGCAAAGTTAAGATGTATGAATGTAACAGTGGTCCACTGAGCCACATCCCCAGCCCTATTTTATGCTTTATGTAGAGACAGGGTCTCACTGAGTTGCTTAGCGCCTTGCCGTTGCTGAGGCTGGCTTTGAATTCGCAATTCTCCTGTCTTAGCCTCCCAAAGTGCTGGGATTACAGGCTTGCGCCACCGCGCCCACCTTGTAACTTATTTTTTAAATGAACATGTTTCTCTTTTTCCATCCCTGCTCCTCCCTAATCTCTCTCTCTCCCTAATCTCAGGAGAAATGAGATTAACTTTCTTCCTCATTTTAGGCAGTTATCTGTCCTTGAGTACTCACCCACCTAGGAACCAAGTAATTCAGACTTTGGGGATGGTACCAGAAGATCTCAGAAATGACTATCTCCCAAATACACAAGTGAATTACAACTCCAACAAAGAACACGTGGAATGTAGCCTCTGAATCACCTCTTTAAAAGCCCCCTTGTTCCTGCTGACGTGCAGAATCACAGCCTCTGGGACAAAAGTCCCCTGTGTTTGTCCCTATTTCTCCTGTCTGAGATTTTGTACCCAGTGACCATCTTCTCCCCATGCCCCCTAGCTTTTGTAGCCACAATTCTACTCTATGCATCTATGAGTTCTATTGTTTTATATTCTCCATATCAAAAAGTCATGCAGTGTTTATCTTTCTGCATCTGGCCTATTTCAACTAGCATAATGTTCCCCAATTCCATCCATGCTGTTCCAAATGACAGAACTTCCTTCTTGTAAAAGGCTGAATAGTATTCCTCTGTGTATAGAGACCACATTTTAAAAATCTGTTCATCTGTCAAGAGACATTAGATTGAGTCGATAGTTTGGCTGTTGTGAATAGTGTTGTAATGAACACAAGAGTGCAGACACCTCTTCTATGTATTGATTTCAAATTTGTAGGTAAATATGCAGAAGTGAAATTGCTGAATCACATGCTAAATCTATTTTAATTTTTTCATTAACTTCAATAGAGTTTTCCAAAATGGCTCTACCAATTTATATTTCCACCAAGGGGGTACAAAAGTTCCCTTTCTCCAATCTTTCCCAATGCTTACCTTCCATGTTTTGGACTGTTGCCGAAAGCTTGGTCCTTGTTCTCGATGCCAATCCAATGATGAGGACACGGTTTTGAGAAAAAGAGGGAAAAAGTTTATTGCTTGGCTAGCAAAGGATAAAGCCAAGGGAATTCTGTCCCAAAGGCTGTGATTCTGCCCATCAGCAGGAATAGAGAGCTTTTATAGAGGCGATTCAGAGAAAATGAGATTGGGGAGGAGAGATCAGGAAAGAGAAGATAAGAGAAAAGAAGGTCAGGGAGAAAAAGGGTTGGAAAAAAGAAAAAACATGTAAGTTTCCAAAGTGACCGGGGATATAGCGAAAGCATCAAGTGAACCCGTTCCATGACAACAGTCATTCTGACAGGTATGAGATTATATCTCATCATGATTTTCATTTACATGGTTTTAATTTGAATAGCAATATTGAACATTTCTTTTCATATGTTCTGTTGATCATTTGTATGACTTTTTAAATAAATGGCTATTCATTCACCTTGTCCATTTTTTAATTGTGTTTTTCATTTTCTTGCTTCAAGAGTTCCTTATGTTGGAGTAGGTACTAGATAAACATGAGCAAGGGAGGTGGGGAAAGGAATTCAGGCTGTGCCCCTGGACAGAACA
>CM053403.1:86271377-86357164 GCA_028644305.1 Xerus rutilus | reverse complement strand
CATGGAATTTTCTAAAGAACCTTGGTTTCTAGGGATCAAGAAAGTGAGACTAAGTGGGAATGACAAAGCACCCCACTTGATAAGGTAATGGTGGGAAATGGATGCAGTAGTACAGCTGGCTGTCTGTATCCATGGAGTCCACGTTTGTTATTCAACCAGCTGTAGGTTGGAAATCTGAGGGAAATTTTTTTTTTGTATTGAACATGTACAGTCATTTTTTCTTTATCCTTATTCCCTCAACAGTACAGTATAACAACTATTTACATGGCATTTGCATGACACTAGATTTTATCAGTAATCTAGAGAGGCTTTAAAGTCTATAGGATAAGTTGTGTGTAGATAGATACTACACTATTTTATATAAGGACTTGAGTATCTGTGGATTTTGGTATGTGCATGAGTCCTGGCACCAATCCCCCATGTTTACTAAGGGACAACTTCATATGCAAACATAGTGAGAGAAAAAGTTAAATCAAATAGTTCAGGAATCTCATCCACTTCAGAGGCTAACTGTTGGGATCTTGTTTAATCCAGTGATGGTGTTGAGCTACTCCAGATGGTGAAGGCGCCAGATTCCAACTGCAGCAATCTCCTGGTTACGACCAGACAAGGCCTGGTCCTGCTTCGGGGGCAAAACCTTACACCTTACTGGACACTGAGCCTTCAAGGCCTATGCAGGTTTGTAGTCTGCTCCTGCTCCTGTTTGCTGGTCTGAACAACTTTCTTTTTATTTTACTTAATTTACTTGCTCGCTTGCTTTCTGTACTGAGAATTAAATGCAGGGGTGCCCTACCACCAGCCCTTTTTATTTGTTTATTTTTTCTTAATTTTTTTTTTTTTTTGGTACCAGGGATTGAACTCAAGGGCACTCGACCCCTGAGCCACATCCCCAGCCCTATTTTGTGTTTTATGTAGAGACAGGGCCTCACTGAGTTGCTTAGCGCCTCGCCGTTGCTGTTTTTTCTTAATTTTTTAAAAAAATTTTGAGACAGCATCTTCCTTAAGTTTCTGAATCTGGCCTTAAACTTGAGATCCTTTTGTCTCAGCTTCCTGAGTAGCTGAAATTACAGCTGTGTGCTCCATGTCCAGCTATTTTTAAAAATTTTTATTTTGAGACAGGGTCTTGCTAAGTTGTTCAGGCTGCTTTTGAACTTGTGATTCTTCTGCCTCAGCCTCCCACGTAGTTGGGATTATAGGCATGGGCTACCATGTTCAGCTCCACTTTCAAAGTACATAAAACAGTCTAAAATTTACCTAGATGGGGCTGGGTTGTAATGCAGTGGTAGAGTGTTTGCCTAGCATATGTGAGGCACTGGGTTCAATTCTCAGCACCACATATAAATAAATAAAAGATTCATTGACAGCTAAAAAAAATATTTAAAATTTACTTAGAATAGTTACTTGATATCTGTGGCATATGCAAAAGAAAGAAGGGAAGGAGTTGCTTGTTTCCTTATTCACTATTGATTGCTTCCTTGTCCTTATCTGCAGCCAGCCTACTCCTGGGTATTTCACTGATGATCAAACATTAGACTTCCTTCTGCAGATACAGGATGGACTTGGGATGAAACAGGTAAAACGCTGGGACTCAAATCCATCAAAACTTTATATAAAAAGTATATACTTTGTGTCTAGCCCTGTGCTAGACCTGGTGAGAAGTAAGAATCTAAAAATGGTCTCATCCTTGAAAGAACTCCGAAGTCTAACTGTATGGGTATTTCTAGGCTAATTTTATTCCTGTGTAGAAGTTCCTGCTAGATCCCTAACTTAGGTGGGAGGAGCCTTCTGAAATCTCTCTCTCTCTCTTTTTTTTTTTTTGGTACCAGAGATTGAACTTAGGGGCACTCAACCACTGAGCCACATCCCCAGCCCTATCTTTGTGTTTTATGTAGAGACAGGGTCTCACTGAGTTGCTTAGCACCTCACCTTTGCTGAGGCTGCTTTGAACTCGTGATTCGTCAGTCTCAGCCTCCCAAAGTGCTGGGATTTCAGGTGTGCACCACTGTGCCTGGCCTTCTGAAATCTCTTGATAGGTAAAGGCAGCTATTAAAAGAATATAATGGAACCAACCTAGATGCCCTTCAACAGATGAATGGATAAAGCAAATGTGGTATATATACAGAATGGACTAATACTTAGATTTAAAGAAGAATGAAATTATGGCATTTGCAGGTAAATGGATGGAGCTAGGGAATATTGTGCTAAGCAAAATAAGCCAATCCTTAAAAACCAAAGGCCAAATGTGTTCCCTGATAAGTAGATGCTGATCCATAATGTCAAGTGGGGGTGGTAGGGAAGAATGAAGGAACTTTGGATTGGGCAGAGAGGAGTGGGGGAGAGGTGGTGGTGTGGGGGTGGGAAGAATGATGGAATGAGACAGGCATTATTATCCTATATAAATGTATGAATACACTACTGGTGTGACTCTGCACCATGTTCAGACAGAGGAATGAGAAGTTGTGCTCCATTGGTGTACAATGTGTCAAAATGCATTCTACTGTCATGTATAACTAATTAGAGCAAATTAAAAAATAAAAGAATGTAATACTTCAGAGCAATGAAATTGTGTGTATCTGCAATTTCATAGAAAGCAGGGTATATGTGGCAGCTGGGTTTTTAGTGGAAGACTTTAGATAAAAGAGGGAAATATATATACGTATATGATTATACTATTGGAGTGACTCTGCACCATGTACAGCCAGGCAAATGAGAAGTTGTGCTCCATTTGTGTACAATATGTCAAAATGCATTCCACTGAAATAAATAAACAAACAAAAAATAAAAAAAGAGGGAAATATGATTAGAGCCTTTAAAATTGAATTTATGTGGATGGGACAGCAGGCCAGGTCAGGAACACCAAGACCAGAGGCCCTGAGGCAGAAATGGTACGGCATGTTCCAGGGTTATGGAATAGATCTTTCTGATTTTAGGTGAGAGCTGCATGTTGTGTGGATTTAATGTTTGGCTAGACCATTGTCATTTCTTTAATGTCACAGGCAGAATTGTAGAGTTTTAAAATTTTCTTTTTTATAATTGGCTTAGATTTTTGGTTTATCTTCCTTATTAAAAAAATACAGAAAATTGTGAGTTCAAAGCCAGCCTCAGCAAAGGCCAGGCGCTAAGCAACTCAGTGAGACCCTGTCTCTACATAAAACACAAAATAGGGCTGGGGATGTGGCTCAGTGGTCGAGTGCCCCTGAGCTTAATTTCCAGTACCAAACAAACAAACAACAACAAAAAAACACGTGTCTATGTATTGCACAATGTTCCTGAGAGAAAATAATTCAACAAACACTGAATTATCCCCTCTAGGATGTGTCAAGTTCTGTGTTAGGTGCTAGAGACACAGAATGAATGAAGACAGAGCTGCTTCTCTTGGGGCACCTAGGCCACATGGCTAGAAGATGCTGGTAGGGATGTTTGCATGTGATGTCCACAGGCATCCAAGAGCAGGTGGGGTGCAGGAAAGCTGGAGGGCCAGGGAGTCGAGATGCTGCATGTTAGTCAGGGGTTGCTTGTGCAGAGTCATGGCAGTGGAGCTGAGATTTACTGGATAGAGAAAGAAGGATGCCTGAGCATATTTCTGTGGGAGAGATCAGAGTGACTCAGCTTGCAGTGGGCCCTGAAGGCAGGCTGTGGGATGTGGGGGAGGTGTGGAGGCCACAGAGTTATTTGGTCACAGGCAGAGGACAGATGTGAAGATAGAAGGGAGAGTCTTCCAGTAGTGAGAAGTGGTGTCTGATTATACTCTAAAGGAATTTCAAATAGAGATTACAGTTTTCACTGACATTCCCAGGAGGCTTTTTGTGGTGCTGGGGATCGAACCCAGGGCCTTCTGCATGCAAGGCAAGCACTCTACCAACTGAGCTATATCCCCAGCCTCTCCCAGGAGGATTAAGGAAGAAAGCTGGTTATGCACAGATACATGGAGGATTTCAGCCCCGGGTTTTAATCCAATCTCCACTACTCATTGGTGATGTTGGGCAAATTATATAATCTTGTCTCACTGTCACTTTTGCATTTGTAAAACAGGAGTAGCAATATTGCCTGCCATTAGGGGGTTGTCATGGCAGTTGAATACAATACTACATGTGTGTGACTGGATACAGTTTTCCGTGTGGTGCCTCTAGGCTTCTTCTCTCCTCACAACTACCAAAGGAAATCTCTACTACTCATCTGTTTCTTCTCTCTGCTGCCAGGTGGGCTCCAGAACCTTTTGTGGTACAGTCTGAGCATGGCCCAGAAGGGCAGGGCTTAGAGACTGAAGGAATAGGGCAAGTGACTGTCCTGAGAGGGCTGGGTCTTCCACTTACTGAAGAGCAGAGACATGGAGAAGAGGGAGTAAAAACACTGGATGGGAGATGGTAGGGGAGTTTCCTGGGGATTTGGGCAACTGACAGGCTCTAGATCTGAAGTGTGAGGTACTAGGGGTTAAAGGAGATGGAACTGGTGCCAGGGATTGTGAATTGGACTTCTTGTTAGCCTTTGAGAAATGCAGCTGTGGAGTGAACACCTCTTGGTTTGTTTTTTTTGCCTGTTAAGTCTGTGCTCCTTTAAATTTGAGACTACCCTAGGGCTGAAGTACACATGCTGTGACTCAATAGGGTCCAGTTCATAAAGCTTGTAATGCAGTGCCTGGTATTCACTTAGTTGCTTCCTAGTGGTTGCTGTGGTTATGGGAGGGAAGAACAGCAATGAGGTTCTGCTGTTGGCATCTAGTTTCAGTACTATTATGGTAGAATGGCCTCTCTGACACTATCATAAACCTGGGAAATCCCAATCAGTCCCTGTTTCTGAGCTTCCTGTCTTCACTTATAAAATGAGGTGGACTTGATGATTTACAATGTACTCTTGAAAAGAATTGTGAAGTTCCTTAAACTCTATTAAATGGGAACAAGAACTGCAGAAATTTTGATGCTGGTCCCTCCCCACCTCATTATTTGATGTTCTTTGAATACTCAGTGTGCTTACATCTCAGAGGCTAACCCTCTGAATGCAGTCAGCTCTCCGTGTCTGTGGGTTCCACATTGGGATATTCAGCCAACTGTAGATTAAAAAATATTTGAGAAAAAATAATGTGCCTACACTGAACACTTAGACATTTTTTTCTTGTCACTAGTCCCTAAACAAATAGTATAGCAACTATTTCCATGGCATTTACATTGTGGTAGGTATTAAAAGTAATCCAGAGATGATTTAAAGTATACAGGAGGATGTGCATAGGCTCTATGCAGATGTTACACTGTTTCAGGTAAGGGGCTTGAGCATCCACTGATTTAGGTATTCATGGCACAGAGTGGTTCTGGAGCCAGTTCCCCACCATCGTGGAGGAAGGCCTGGATGGGTAGTTTGAATATCTGCAAGTGTTTGCCTATTTCTGTTTGTGCTTCTTGGCCTGCTGCTTTTCCAAGGACTGGCCATCTTCACTCTGTTCTCTCTTGCAGATGATGGTGGTAGATGGTGACTCTGGCTCTATTGCTTGGAGTTACAGTGCTCCGTGTCACATGAAAGAAGCACCAGCCACCTCAGCAGTGACCTCAGACCAGAAGTCTGTCTTCCTCTTCTGGGCTGAAGGGCTGTCACCTGCTTCTCCCAAGTCTGTGAGTGAGCCTGGGGGTGGAGGGGTCCTCTTTTTCACTTTGTCATGTGGCTGCTACTCTGCCGGGCTGACTGGGGTCTCAAGGTGTTATTCTAGCAGTCACCTTCCTAGGGTTAGGGGTAGAAACAAATCAGTAAAGGAGCTGTGTTCTCCTGAGCCATGCTTCCTGCCTTTGCCTTTTGGCCAAGAATGTGAACACTGACTAGGGCCCTCAACTACTGGCTGCCCACGGTGAGAGGCTGGGGAAAGAATAGAGAATCCTTTCAAGATTCCAGGTCCAAATTTATAGGTAACTCATATATGCTGTAGTGGCTTAAGAAGAGAAATCGTTATGACTGGTCTGGAGTGGGCAGAGCGAGTTTCACTGGGAATGAGGGCAGGATGGGCTTTGAGGTGACTAAACTGAGGCTGCAGATGGGCATGTGAAAGGGGCAGAGTAGTTGAAGAGGGCCACTGATTAAGCTAAAGCGGAGAGGTCATTTGGGGGAGTTATGGGGCAGAAGGTCTGACACCTAGTAGGCAGGTTTTAAAAAGTCTTACATGTTATACTGTAGTATTTTAGTGGGGTTGATGAGGCTGAGTGCCACCTAGAATAGGTGCCTAGGCATCTTAAGTCAGCCCACCCTGACATCTCCACTTAGCACTAACTGTGCACCAGGCCCTGCCCTCTCTGTAGGGATCTAAGGATAATGGGAAGCAGCCCTGACCCTCTGCAGGAAGCAGATGGTTCAGGGATGAGTGGGAGCCTGATGGACACAGAGTCCTGAATTCATCAACCATGAGTTCTCTTGATAAGCTACTTAAGTTTTCTGAGCCCATTAATGAAGATGTTAATATATTCTCTCATTTTGAGGATCAGATTTACCTAAAATCTAGATTATAGTGTTAGCTCTGCCATGCCCTAACACGTGACTACTGGCAGTTCACCTAACCACTGAGACACATCTCCAGCGCTTTTTCTTTATTTTTTTTTTGGTACTGGGGATTAAACTCAGGGGGTACTCTACCACTGAGCCACATCCTCAGCCCTATTTTGTATTTTATGTAGAGACAGGGTCTCACTGAGTTGCTTAGCGCCTCGCCATTGCTGAGGCTGGCTTTGAACTCGCGATTCTTCAGTCTCAGCCTCCCTAAGTGCTGAGATTACAGGCTTGCGCCACCGCACCTGGCTAAGACTTTAGTTTTTATGCTAAGGAATTTGGATTTTGTTCTGTAGGCAGTAAGGAAGGCACTTGGCTGTTTTATGGTCACACTAACTGAGAGCACTGTCCCTCATACCTGAGTGTGTATGAGTGTATACCTGAGTGCTGTCCCTCATACTGACAATGTAGTATAGCAGACATTTCTTTTGCTGCAGAGATTTGGAGTCTTGATACTTAGGCCTTGGAATTTTTGATTTATCATCAATGATTTGTTTCTGTCTGGTTAACAATCTGCCTATTTCAGAAACTGATAAAATTTCTGTAATTTTTAGCCTGATACTTTTATGCCATTGTCTTTGATATCCAATGAAAGTAAAAATCTTTGGTTTACTGTATCTTCAGAAATAGATTTTCTCTCTGCAAAGCCCCACTGGATACAAGGGATGAACAAGTACCCCAGTTTTCCCATGGGTAGAAGAAGGGAAGATTCTGTACAGAAGATTCTTCTTGGGTGTGCACTTTCCTCCTTCGATCCTTTTTTTTCTTACACGAGCATTTTCTAGCTACAGATAGTGGTTTAAAGAAGTTAGTGATGAGCCAGTGTTTTGAGCTCTTTGAAATAACTAATCTCCTGTATATGGGCATTTCTTTCAAACACATCCTTGTAGTTGAGATCAGGATTTAGCATCTGAGAGCAATGAGTAACCATCACTTTTCTCCTCTGTCCCCTCACTTGAGGACTGTTGTGTGTGAGCATGTAGTCATCTTTGCTCTTTATTTCTGCGGCTCATTGTTAGGATGTCATCGTGGGAGGTGAGCCACCCAGCCTCCACCACCTCTACCTCCTGCACCCAGCCTTCCCCAACATCTTCCTAGACCTGACCAATACCTCGGGCACAGTGACGGCCTCAGAAGGTGAGTTCCAGTGACATTGGGGGTCTATGTACACAGTAGGGGAGAATGTGTGCTGGCTGTATGTGAAGATACCCTTGCCCCACCAAGGGCAGGATATGTGCTTTTAAGGCGATAGCAGCAGCATTTTCCCTGGTGTCCTTGGAGCCAGGGGTGCTACTGGAGGGTTCCCTCTGGCTAGGAGCACCAAGCCACTAGGGCAAGAGCCCAGAGCCTCTGAATGTACTGAAATGGAGGTGAAAGCACATGTCCACTCCAGAGGGGCTCTGCAGGGATTATGTATGCAGCCCTTCAGCAGAATGTACTAAGCCTCAGCTATGTGCCAGGTACTGGCAAGACTCAAGAAATCTTCATAGGGACTAGTTTCTTGACCCTCTGGGAGTATAGGATTTGGAATTAACTGTGAGGGATACAATGGAGATAGACTATGTTTTGTCAGGGCATTGAGTTAGTTGGGGTGCGTTTCTTGAATAGTAAATGTGTATATAGCGTAGAAATTAGAGTCGAGAAAAATCAAAGAAGAAAAACTACCAATAATCTGACTGCTTATAACCACTGCTAACATTTGGAAATGTTCTACTTTATATATCTATCATAAAATTGAGCTCCTATATTGGAGATTCTTAATTCAGGAAACTGAAGCCTGGGCACTTGGCCGCTGCTGCCTGCTAGTCTGGTTGGCTGCTGGTCTCTCACAGTCCTGCCTCCCGGAAGCTGCTCTTCCTGTTGGTGGATAGGGGAGGGGGAAGACCACGTCTCCTGGCCACATCTCCTTTGTGTCTTTTGTCCATACTCTCTTGCCACTTGTAGACTTGCTCTCTGATTACAAACTCATTCCTAGAGTTGGATTAGTGCTGTGACTCTCATGTGTTGGGCTGCATTGGAAAGAACAACTGACCCAGAACTTGCAGGCCTGCCTGCCCACTGGTTGTGGGTCATGCGGGGGATGAGGGTGAGGTGAGGAGGCTTCCTCTTGCAAAATCAATATTAGTTTGAAATAGTATACTGGGAACATTATGTAACGGTAATTAAGAATCTCAAGGCTATTTTTATTGTAACCACTATTTCAAGATGATGTAAAAATCAACCCTTGCTAGGAAAGTAACAAATGTGAGCATGTTCTGACAATCTGGAAATTCTCAGGCTTTCTAGTCTGTGGGGCTCACTTTTCTACTGAATGCTCACCACAGAGGGTATGTTCTCCCATTTGCTGAGTTGGGGCTTCCTTGGAAATAGTGTCAGAAAAGTAAAAGCCTAAACACTGAGGAGAATACGCTGCTTTGCTGGCATGCAGTTTCTCACTTCTTTACACTTACTGTCTGGCTCACTTTCTGGCATTTGCTAGGTGCTCAGGAAATTTTGCATATGAAGTAGTGAGTAAATTTATGACTAAAAGTGTTGAGCTAAGCCACTTTCCTGTTACTAGAAGCTGTTTGTCCTTGTTAACTGCTCTCATTTTTGTCCTTCATCAGTTGGAATCAACGAACTCTGGAAAGATGCCTTTTATGTCACCAGGACAACGGGGCCAAGCTCTGAAGGGCATCCAGCAGCCCTGGTGGTCAGCAAGCTTAGTCTGCGGTGGGCATTGATGGAGGGCCAAATGGTCCAGCTGAAGGAGTCCACCCCCAAAATTGGCCGTGGGGAGCTGCGAAGATTTCTTTCTAGGATAAAATTTGTTGATTCTCCCTACCAGGTGAATAGCTTCTGAGATATTTTGGTTAATTTTTGCGGGGGGGAGGGGGGTGTTTGGTGGTGGTACCGGGGATTGAACTCAGGCACTCAACCACGGAGCCACATCCCAGCCCTATTTTGTATTTTATTTAGAGACAGGGTCTCACTGAGTTGCTTGGCACCTCACTTTTGCTGAGGCTGGCTTTGAACTCGTGATCCTTCTGTCTCAGTCTCTCAAGCCGCTGGGATTACAGGTGTGTGCCACCATGGCCCACCTTGGTTACTCTTTTTTTTTTTTTTTTAAATATTTATTTTTTAGTTGTAGGTGGACACAATATCTTTATTTTATTTTTATGTGGTGCTGAGGATCGAACCCAGTGCCTCCCGCATGCCAGGCGAGCATGCCACCACTGCGCCACAACCCCAGCCCCCCACCTTGGTTACTCTTAAGGGCTTGGGACACATACTACAACTCCAGCTTTTCTCTTTAGAAAGGAGGGAGAGTGGGAGCTTAACTGAGTACATGAATATCAAGAACCAGTCATTTTGGACCAGTGTTATTTCCTAAGAGTACTTCCAAACCATGAAGAAATGGTTCTCAAGTTAATTGTTCTTAGCTGGAAATGGTGTCATCTCCTATAGGAGACATTTGAAAGTGTAGGGCCAGAGTTTTTGTGGTCCCAGTGACTGACGGGAGTGGATCCTACTGGGAGCCAGTGATGTGGGCATCATGCAGGGCTGGCAGCAGCCACACACTACACAAAATCATCTCGCTGAAAATGCTAATGCCCCACCTCCTTCCCGAGAAATACTCTGCTCTAGTTCAAAGCTCGAGAGCTTATCATGCAGGACAAAGTCTCTGGGACTTTTTGGAGGGAGGAGAGATACTTATAAATGATTGAGACTAAACAAAAGGATAGGAAATGGAGGAATATTCTGACCTTCAGATTTTCTCCATTTCTTTGAGAATTCTTACCATTGAAAAAAAGTCACTGATGTTTCTACCTTTTCCTGCAGATCTAGTCTGATGCAATCTTCAGTTTCAGAAGAGGTAAAAGGAACGTGTCCCTTCTGTCAGTATAAAAGCAGTTCTTTGGAGAGAAGACAACTTTGGTCTCATTTTAGCATTTGTCTGGGATCCTTGCACTTTGGAAGGCCTGTTGGGGCTCTTTGATAATAGCATGATCCGCTTGGCTGGGGTATCTCACCACCTTTCCAGTCTCCGCATTAATCCCTCTAGGAACTCAGTGTGAAGAGTTTGGAAATGTGAATTTTATAGGTGTATTATTATTTTATATGTCTAATTTATAAACTCTTGCTGGGAAATCCAGTGAAGACGATGGCTAGGAAATATTTTGTTTTACATTATGCTGTTTTTATTTTTTAGTGTCATGGTGATGTTATTTTCCAGACATTCCCTAAGATTCAGGGATCCTGTTTCCTGTCCTCCTGAAATATATCTGGTTTGGTCATCTTGAGACTTCCAGATGGCCCACCTCTGATTTTGAGGATCCTTCATCTTTCTCTCCTTCCACTTATACCATGGCTACTTCCCAACTGTAGACAGCAGTGACACAGATTGGTAGTGGAGGACTGTTAGCCATGTAGTGTTTTCATCTCTTCCTTTCCTAGATATTCCATCTACATCAGTAAGTGGCCATAAGAATAAACATGTCCTTGTTACAATAGGAGCAAGAAAAATATGGTTTCAATGACCCACCTCTGACAAGGTCCATATGTGGTGGTGTATGGGGTCTCAGTGGCTCTGCCATTTGTGGTTCCTGTTCTGCAGTAATGTCAGAGGGTATGTGTGTCTGCTGTCTTCAATTCAAAACTGGAAGCCAGGCCTTGGGAGGCCTGTGTCCTTGTCCTGCTGCATTTTCACTCTTTCTTAGCATCGTCTCCTCTAGGGCACCCTCCTCCTCTTCCCTCCCCTGGCTTTCTCTCTTGTATTCAGGGATATGTTTCTGGACTTCCTTTGCTACTTGAGTCCAGTGTGTAACCACTCTGCTGTGCACCTCTCCTTCCTGTACAGCCTTGGAAGCATTGTATTTTGAGAAAATTCTTATGTAAATACTATAATTTTGTAAATGGTTAAGTTCTTTAGCATTATCTCCAGTGCTTCCTTCACCTTTCTTCTATGTAAATTTGTTGCTTCTATTTAAAATTCTCTCCTAAACTTCTAGATCATTGTCATTGTCAGTATAGCAGAAAATTCCATGGTAGCTGATGGAAAAATGCTTTTCTTTCTTGAGTAATTTTGATAGGTCTGCCCTGAAAATCAGGTTCTCTCCTTGCTTGGGCTTATATCTTTCTAGCTTGTGTTAATAAAGGAGCTCCAGGAAATTATGGATTCCAGATTTAAAGGGATATCTGTTAATTGCCCACAGATAGGTGTTTAACTGGAGGTTGGCAGTAATAAACCCAAGCAGGCACATCATGTGACCTGTGTACTACCTGGCCTATAGCTTGGCCCCAATAGGTTTCTAGGTACCTCTGCCTTAAGACCCAGAAAGTATATTCGATTTCAACACTTTGGAAGTACGTGGTCCAACTTGACTCTTTGGGGGAACAATGAAGAGGGTACCTGGGTATAGAGATGATCTCAGATTCGAAATTTAAATCTACTTGAGTATAAAAGCCTAGGACTAATTTATAGTAGACTGGACCCCAAAATGATAGTGGTCATGTGGCTTGCTGAGCCACCCAGATAAAACTGTTGTCTACCATGTTGAGGCCTTCTGGGAAGCCAACCAATGTAGGCAGGAATCAAATGCAAGGTTATTTACTATGGACTTGTTTGGTGGGATTGTTTCAACAGAGGACTGTGTTTGTGCTGAGTGAGTCTCAGATACTGCTAAGAGGAAGGAAGAGCACTTAGGGAGGCTGAGACAGGAGAATTGCGAGTTCAAAGCCAGCCTCAGCAACGGCGAGGCGCTAAGCAACTCCGTGAGACCCTGTCTCTACATAAAACACAAAATAGGGCTGGGGCGGTGGCTCAGTGGTCGAGCGCCCCCAAGTTCAATCTCCAGTACCAAAAAAAAAGGAAGAACATCATCTCTGAATTCTCCCTGGTGTTTGGGAACTAACTTCTCCTTACTGAAAGTTTGAATCTCTGCTTGCTAAATGCGATGATAGTTCCAGGTTTACTTCCTGTTGCAGCTAATACAGAAGGATATTAGTAGTGGCTGAAGACTGAGGAAGCTTCATCTGACCAATGTGGGTGCTGGTCTCTTGTCAAATGTGTCCCTAAATTTCCTTCTTCTTGCAAACAGCCATTCATCCAGACATCCAAGATAGGAATTACTCATTTCTCTCTGCAATCCCAACGTGGGGTTGCCAGCAAAGCTAATATGACCACTGTTTAGAAGTAGTAATGACTTCTGCAATGTGAGGGTCTTCCCTGCCTGTCTCTCCTCTCCTTCCCTTTGCAAACCCTCCCCTCTGCCCTAGACAACATCCTCACCCTCTTCCAATATGTGGTCTAGTGATACCACCTAACCCATGAATGTGAATTGCTGTCCTTACTGCCTACATCAAAGAGAAGCCTGCTGGTCTGTTGTCAGAAAGCACTGTTGAAAATGTGAACTGTTACAGAACAAATAAATACTATGTACAGAATATACTCGTGTGCCATTCTGATTCTTCTTGCTATCAAGGATGGAAAAGAGAATGGGGGAGTGGATAGATGGCATTCTTTGTGGAGAAAATAGCAGAGCAAGGTTCTCAGAAAGGAGGAGCAGATGGGCATCTAGAGAGGAGCCTCTGCCCCTGTCTCAGTCATGGAGAAGCCCCCATGATTCTCCTCTGAGGACAATACCCATCTGATTAGCCTGGGTAGGCTATTTCTAGAAGTGGGCTGTAGGACCCTTTCACTCACACCACCCTCCTAATGGCTTCTGGAATAATATTTAATAACTCCTCTATTGGGATCTACTATGTGGATGCAGGGAACTGTAATAAGCAGCATGGAGGATATCTGTCATTCAAATCAAAGTGCTCAGTAGTGCTTCCGTCTTATAGTCTGACTTCTGGGAAAATTTCATAATCAAATTACTGTTAATTTGTTCACCTCTGTTTCTCTAATTTTTAGACCAATAAGCTGGTTTATAAGACCCTTAAAATCAGGAACTATTTTACTTCCCCTTTTACCACCATTGCTTAGTCCAGAACCTAGCACATAAGGAACTGGTAAAAGAAAGGAATTCTTGAGCCAGGAGGTATGGAGGATGGAGGACATGAGGCAGAGCTGTGGAGGAGAGGGGCAGTTGCAGTGTCCCTTAGATTTTGACTTTAAGATACCCTTATTCTTAGCCTCCAAAAAACACACTCAAGAGACAGACTGGCTTTGGCAGATGTTGATAATGAACAAACACGTGTAAGGTAGGGCTCAGCCTGCTCTCCAAACCCACTTAACTACTAGCACTGCTCTTCTATGGATGACCCAACCACTTCTTCCAGCTCCTGGCTGGTCCCTGGTTGAAATCTCTGGTCTTGTAGTGCTGAGTAGAAGTCAGCACCTTCGGAGATGGAGTGGATGGGCTGGTTGTGGTACTGGTGGTAGCTGGTGGGAGGACCTCCGGGCTGGGCTGTACATGACTGCTGCTGAGGGAAGCACCGGTGGTGATGGGGCAGGCAACTCGGGTTTTCTTTGAAGCTCTTATTATGTCTGCATTTGAACTCCAGGACCATCCTGGTGTACGTGTTGAAAGTGGTGACAGCAGATGCCATGCAGCAGGTGAAGGAAACCCAGGCTGTGCTAGGGACAAACACAAAAAGGCAGTAAGAATCTGACTTTCTTGAAAGAAAAATACCGTGATCCCTTCCTATATTGGCACACTAGGCTGATGTCTTTTGGGAATGCAGGAGCTTGAGTATGTTGCCTTCCGTCGTGATTCACGCAAACAACTATAGGCAAGAGGACTTAGTTTGGTCCGTCTTAGCGTGGTACAGACTGAATATTTTGTAATTAATGAGAATGACTCATGTAGTACTAAAATCAGACAAGAAATTTAGTGGATTTATTTTCACTGAATTGATTGTCAGTGCCATGCTCTTATACCCAGTGTGTGCCTATTTGTGTGTGTGTGTGTAATTTGAACTCTTGTTTCCAAAGCTGCAGTTACCCTTTTATCTCTCCAAGATACCATAGATCTATAGCTCAACTGGATATGGTGGACATGGCCTAATCTCTTTTTTCCTCTCCTTTTATCATCCCAACACACACACTGCCAGGGATTTGTCATCACTCAGATGCCAGGAGGAATCATTCCTCCTCCACATTTTTTTTTTCCTTAACTTAGTAGTCTTAGGGTCCACAAAGTTGTGGAGTCATGTAGGAAAATTTTACTACACATCTGAAGGTATTGTCTGTGGCACTAGGGGAATCTGCTTATTAGGAAATGCTGTGGTCCTTGGCTTAAGGTAGTTTATAATGGATGCTGGAGATTAAGAGAAGCTGAAGGGATTCAAGAAAGGAAAAACAAAAGACACTAGGGAGCTTTATCAAACTCATTCCTAAAAATTTGGAAAGCTAAATCTCTGAATGTCCTTGTGATTCTGGGAAGCTGAGAAAACAGGAAGTTTTGTGAGGTTAGGTGGGATTTCATGAGGCCAAGTGATGTTTACAGCCAGGCCACAGCTGGTGGGAAGTAGATTCAGGCTAGGTGCTTCTGATAGGAGTTTTGCAGTCTGAGCTCTACAGTTATAATGCCAAGAATGGCTTGAAGAGACACAAAAGTTGAGAAACACTGGGTAGAGGAAGTGAACTAAGCTGATGATGTGGCTGGAAGACTAAGGACTCCTGAGTCAAAGGGCACATATTGTACCATGAGAAAAGAAGGTAGGCTCTCATTCCAGACATGGGTAGGTTTCCATAGTGCCTTTGTGAGAAGTGCAAACTTGAGCCCAGCTTTATGTCTTTTCTGTGCTACTAATGCATTTAGCACTTGTCCCAGACAGTTAATATGAGTCCAAGTTGGCAGCTTTGCGGTGAGTAAAGAGTGTTGCTCAAGGGAGAAGGTAGAGAGCTCTTAAACGAAGGTCATGTTTGGCTTGGATGTGTTTGTTTTGTCGTGGTTGCTGCTTTCTCTCTTAAAAAGAGAGGCCTAAAAGGTCTAAAATGACCCTTTAATTTTTTTTAAAGGGTTAGAGAATGATTGTGGATAGGAAATTTTTATTTCTAACACAGTTTGGTAAAGATAAGAATGGAGAAAGGTGGAAGAAGTTACTCTTAGCTTGAGTTTACAATGGAAGAGGAAAGAATTTGGTTAATTGAAAAATTAATCAAATCAAGTTGATTTGATCCATTTGAATTGATGGAATTCAATCCAAATTTCAAAGCCAATTATCCTGTTTCTCTAAAATTTTGAATCATGAAATATAAAGAAATGTACAGTATCATTTCCATAAGTGACACAAAGTCAGTTTCATTTCACAAGGGCAACAAACGTATCAGGTGAAGAAGAGATTGCTACAGCTGGTGACCAGGAAAATGGGAGGAGGCCACATCTTCACAAAGCCAGCCAGAGGAGTGTTGTCTGCACACCCTCGGAAGGGGGTAAAGAGCAGACGTTCTGATGATCCAGCCCCATGTTTGGCTCGCAGACTTGTGAGATGAGGCATGAAGAAAAAGCAGGAGGACATGGAATGAGCGTCTAGCTAAGGGTAGAAACTCTGGTGAAGGTTAGCCAGGAAGGGGCTAAAAAGTTTCAGGAGATGAAGAGCACTTACTAGAAGGCCCAGCCATAATTCCAAGAATGGGGTCTCCAGTCTTCTGGACCCACGTTGGCAGTTGCCTGGAAGACTTGGGAATACATCATATGGGCCACCATCCCTAGAAGGCCTACAGAGGGAAGAGGAAGGCAGAGCCCTTGGAGAAAGGCTGCCATCGCCATCCACAGGAAGATGATTTTGGAATCACCTTCTCACTTTGAATCAGGTGTGGCCTTGGTTATGGCATCCATTATTCTTATGCCATCACATTTCCCAGAAGACTAAGCAGCAATGGGGGCTTCTCCTTGAATGCATAACTTGGCAATGATCGCCCCAGACTTCAGAGTGAGCACCGTGGAAGAAAGCCTCTGAGTCGGTGCTGTACTCAGGGCCACCGCGTCCTTTGACTTCTTCCCACCTCACCCTTTGTTCATTTTATATGTGGATCTCTCAATTTATGCAACAATCTTGAAAAAAGCTGCGCCTGTGTCACAATTGAACAGCACCAAACCAGAGGTTTCACATATTGAGAACGCAAATCAGTTTGTAAAAGGTACACAATGATCCAAGCCAGTCTGATGGCCTTGAGATCCCATCTCAAAATAAAAAATAAAAGGGGGTTTGTTGTAGCTAGCTCAGTGGTAAGCCCCTGGGTTCAATCCCCAGTGTCAGACTCAAAAAAATAAAATTAAATTAAAGAAAAATGAGAATAAAAAAGAAAAGAAAACCTTAATGATCCAATACACAATTTCATGTGTTATAGTTATTTCAGTTTAAAATGAAAGATGCCTATACAGTATCTTTTACCTCCACTCTTTATATTGCCTTTGTGCTCCTCCTCCCTTCCCTTAAGAACCAAGTCCTCCAGCTAGTGCTTTAAAGCAGATGGAAGACAGCCACCCACCTCCACTGTGGGGGTCACTCACCTGACAAAACAGAGGCAATTGCCGCAAAGGCGCTCAGCTTGAGCCCACAGCCTGGGTTCCCTGTGAGTAGCAAGTCCATCAGGAGCAGGAGGAAGCTGATGAACTCAAGTCCGATGTAGGTGATTTGGGCTCCCAGTGATAACCAGAGGATTTCTGTCGGAAACCAGAGGAAGAAGGAACCCCCAGACAGACAGTTAAATAACTGAACCAACAGCTATCACAGGACGCCCGCCAGAAGTTAGAAGCCCCACAGTGTAGGAGAAGGGGAGAGGGAGACAAAGCTAGAACCAATTACTTCATTTTGAGGTCTTTGCTCTTACCCTGCAGTTCCCATTATGTGCAGCACCCAACATATAATCAAGTAAACTTGATGGACAGTAACAGTTTTAGGGGAGATTTATGGGGGAAAAAAATCATCTAATTTCCATAAATCCCGCAGGGATATAACTTTGCTAGTTATAATTTTTTTTTCTACATAAGTTTGGGGTTATCTGTTTTGTTTCCTTTCTTCCCTCCTCCCTTTACTTCCCTTTCATTAATAAATAAATAATAAATGGGATGGGGGTAAAAATAAAGAAAAAAAACTTGAACTTTTCAATGTGTTTTCTTTCGACCAGAGCCGGTTAGAGCTGTTGCTGGTTTTCTATTTATGAACTTTACTTATCCCTCTGCTGTTCCTATTTTGCATTCCTATATATGAATTGCATATGAAAGTCAGCTCTAGGAGGAATTCATGGCACCCAGTAGGGCTCAGAAGAAGAGAAAAGCAGAAGATCACAGTGTAGTTTAGATCCAGAGAAGCCCCGCTCAATGATAACTAAATTCCTTATGGAACACATACTTGCCACAAGCCCCAAGGGAAGGTGGGGGAGGAAAGCCTTCTCCATCAACCGCTCCCCTCCAAATCGGAGAGTGGGGTGACGTGGGCCTTGCAACGTGGCAAATTCCAGTAGTCCTTTCTCACCTCTCTCGGCTGGTGGTGTGAGTTCAATGAAACTTCGGCACCTCTCCCCTGAAACACAAGACACGGCTTCATGGAGGTGCTTCCCTGGAGAGTTGGGAGGAAAGCCTTTCCCATCCCACATCCAGGGCTGCTCCATCTGCTCAAACACAGTGCCTTGCATATAGTAGGCATTTAATGTCTCATTTTGAAAGCAGGAAAGAATGCATGGATTAATGAATGGCACAGGCAAGAATCACCCAAGCTTCATTTCTCTCTCCTCCCTTCTGATAATGAAGATGGGAGTGCCTACACAGGTTAGCATTCCCATTTCCTCTCTGTAAGAGTGCATGATCCTGGTGTTAACAAATGCCTTTTGCAGTCACTATACCACTGGACCAAATGGCTCTAAATTGTTTCCAGGACTGTGGTTGAAGCAGTGCCAACTGGCAAAAATAATAAATATAAATGCAAACACACATATTTTTATTGCTCCTCCATCTCCTTTACCCCTTAGCCCTGTTTGGGAGAAATAGCAGATCTCAAATTGAACAGGATTTTGAATAACATCAGGCACTGCCTTCTGAGGCCACAAGGTTATCTCATTCCCTCTTAGCCAGGAATCCCTCAGTCTCATTTCCTCTCAGTTGAAGAATATATATTGATTAGGGCATGCTGACAGTGTGGTAAGACACCTTGGAGCAATTGTCTAACGCTCCTCCAGAGGGTTCTACATGATCCAGTACCCTCTCTGACCTGCAGTTCCCCCAGTCTTTTAAATTGTTACAGTAATCTCTCAGAATGAGAAAGCACTCTTGCGGGGAAAGGGGAAGGAAGAGGCTTTAGAGATGATCTACTGTGATCCTTTCATCTCACAAATGAGAAAATCAAGGCTTATGGAAATGCAGTTACTCATAAAAGCTCACAGTTGGGTAGAGCTTGGGCTTTTTCTACAATATTTCTCTCTCCTTGCTTTGTTTCTATATAGCAATTCTAGCTCACTAGAATGGAAATTTTAACATGAAAGGATTAAATGAAACTCTTAAGGTCAATGCTATTTTAAACTACCAAATAGAGCTAGTCCCCGGGGTACATCCCTGTAATCCCAGCTATTTGGGAGGCTGAGGCAGGAGGATCTGGATTTCAAGGCCAGCCTGAGCAACTTAGTGTTCAAAATGAACAAACAAACAAAAAATGAAACAACAGCAAAACCAAAACAAAAGCACAAAACAACCCAGTAGGTCTACTAAAGGAGGAGGCGGTGGAAATCCAGAAGGTCTTTTGGACTTATTAAAAGGGGCTATGGAGAAGGGACAACACCCAGGTGGAAGGTGCAGAGCAGGAGTGGGGTGGAGGGATGAGGCTCATCTGGCTTTGGGGAAGCGCAGTACTTTTCGCTGCTGCCCAGCTCTAAGCTGTCCTAAATGGTTTCCTTGCCTCATAAGATCCCTTGCACCCCTGCAAATAAAATCAAAGATATAAAATACAAAATAAAATAAATGAAGTCCAGGGTGAGACGGCTACCTGGTTCTTCCATGGTTTCCTCACAGGATAGCCACATGCCACTCCGGAAGGTAAGGAAGGAGAACCGGTCATCCCCAGTCTCCCAGCTGTATTGAACCACCTCCGGGGTTGATGCGTTGGGGATGGCGCCCTCCAGGGACACTGGCATGTCAAAGCATTTGGCTGCCAGACTTTTTCCGCACAGGGGCTTAGGCACCTTCTGTGTGCCCACAAACCAGGAGCTGCTGAGCAGGGATGTTGTGGAGAGGCTGAGTGATAGCAGGCCGAGGGCTGCAGATAGGAATGTCCGTTGGCCAGAGAAGCCCTTCGGGAGTTCCATCTGTAACACAAACACAAGGGAAGGAGAAGGGAGCTGGAGAGCCTGATGTCAGAGTCTCCTCTGAGATATGGACCTGCCTCCTTCTCCTTCAAGCCCGATAGGCAGAACCAGTCTCTGTGGCCCATGTGACTCTGGCTGGAGCTCCTGCTTGCTGTGTCATTTTTAGCCTATGAGGAGAGTGACCTAAACAATGACCAATATTAAACTTGCAACCTTGTTGAGTAGTGGTTTGGAGATATATTTAAAAAAAATATTAACAACAGTTCTTGTGCTTTGTGTTATGCAGCAACGTGTGCTATTACGACAATACATATTGATACATATTGAACGGGAAGAAAGCCTGGGCTTAGATAAGGACGGATTCTTCTTAAAGTAAACCATCTTGAGCTTTCCAGGGGATCTTTCATATCAGAATTAATCAGACCTAAATCTTCTTAGCTGAAGAGCTGTAAATAAAACCACAGCTAAATGGACAGGCCCAAAATCTGCCTCTCTCTTCACCCCCAGCTTAACAGTTTTTACATTTAACAGAGAACTTTGAGAACTATAATAGTTTGTTCTTCAGAATTTCCAGGAACTAATGCAGTATACACCATAGACAAAGTGTATATTATTTATGGCAGTAAAAAGTACGCAAGGTGGACATGTTTATAAAAATCAAAATACAAAATAGGACAAAACTGCTTTTGGAAAGCAATCTGCTAATGAGATTTTTCCCCTCAAGTACTCAACAAATTAATTTTACCAAGAATTATCTTTACAAAATTTTGGGTGACCATGACTGAGGACAAAAAAGCAAAACAACAACAACAATAACAAACCCATAAAAAAACAAACAAAAAAAACAAATCACAGCGTCTGGAACGAAGAAAGCTCTTACGCGGCTGATACTGGAAGCACGTGTTGCTCTGTCCCCACAAGATAATGTTCATCTTTTTGGTTTTGCAAGTCATATCGGCTTTTGTCATTGTCCTGGTACTGAGTTATCTTCTAATTGTTCTTACACCAATTGCTCAAATAGGAAATGAACTTCCAGCTAAAATATCTTCACAGATTATTTTGTGTCAAGACTGAACTAAGAATTTAGGCAATTCTAAATTTGTAATCAGGGTTTTCAATAGCTATTTTCAATCTTATTTGATTTGGAAATTTATCTACTATCACAGCAGATTTTTAACTCTACCCTCAATTCATTTTGAGTTATACATATTTGTAAATTATTCTCCAGGTTATTCAGAAATAAGAAAGAATAGAGGTGTACTTACCTTGTGACACTAAGGCGACAGACACCAAGTTAAGAGGTGATTTGACAAAAGAGGAAGAAGAGCTTGAATTAGCTCAAAGAGGCTCCTTCCAGGACAAGTGCCCATCGTTAGACCCAAGGAGCCCCATTCAAGAAGCAGCATACACCACAAAGTGCATATTATTTATGGCACATAAATATATACATATTTTACATAAATATTTTATTTATGTAAAAAATACATAAGGTGGACATATATACAAAAACCAAAATACAAAATGATATAGAACAGCTTTTGGAAAGCAATCTGCTAATGTGATTTTTGATGCTTGATAACTGAGTTATCATCTTACTCGAGGCTTCTCAAGAATTTTCTTCAATATTATGCTGCCACACCCTGTGTCACATACCTTTTCTAAGATCCAGATACCTCTTGCAAGAGCAAATCTCTTTTTGCAGTGGGTTTCTTAAAGTGATCCTGGAGAAACACTGCCAAAAGAAAAGCTATATCTTTCCATATGCTGACAGAGCCCATGTCAAGGGATAAGGTGGCTTCTCTGACACTCAGGCTTAGATCACTAGGAAGTACATAGGTGAGGATATGTCAAATTCTTCAATCAACATATATTAACAGAAAAACGGCATTAGCACAGGCTAGGACAACCAACAGATGAGACAGTCACACCTTTTAAAAGAACAAGCACAATACAGCTGTGGAATGTCTCTCTTGAACAATAAAGTGAAGGTGGTTACCTTGGCCATGGTCAGCGTCTTGCAGCCTGTCTGGATGGACTGAAGGATGCCATCTGGGTTGCAAGGCCCTGGTTGATTTAGCGTTCCAAGAATGAACACTGCCTTCCCACCCCTCCCTTCCTATCTCATAGGTTTTGGAGCACTTCTTGATTAAATGCTGACTTACACTGAACATGGGCATTTAATAATTGACAATGTAGTCACAGCCCAGCTGTTGTGGGTGATTACGCCAGATAGCTTGCAAATTGGGACCTGGGATTAAGCACAAAGAGGAAAGGATCTGTGTTTGCAGAGGGAACTTATTTATTTAAGTAAATGATTTAGTTTCCATCTACTTGCTATTCCCTAGATAATTGGTGTGAACGAACTGGGGTTGATTTTACGGAAGCCACAGAAAATATTATAGGGCCACCATTACTACCCATGTTCCTATTCCCTTGAGTGGAGCTTTCCATTCCTTTGAAGCAGCTCTATTCTCTGCAATGTCCTTGGGAGATATGGACATGGAATAGCTTCCTCCTTCCATGGGTGGTCTCTATCCTTCAGGCAGTGTCCTTAGTAAGCATTAAATACCTGTGTCCACACGGAACCCTCAGAGAAAGAAGAGTATGTTAGCTCACAAGGGCAGTAAGGATGGGATTCCATAGTCCTTTTGGGAGATGGTCCAGTAATTTAGAAAGCTCTTAATACATGCCCAGGGAACTAATGTAAAATGACAATTGTTCAGCTTATTTTGGGCATACATTTAACAAAACTCTATCTTGTCCTGCCCTTCGCCATCTCTTCTGGATTAGCCACTAAATTTTCCCATTCTGTATTTGTCTTCGCAGGGAATCAAAGACAAGTTAACTTTGTTAATTTGTCCATGTTCTAGGCGAATAAGTCTCTTTGGATCCTGTTTTCATCACCCAATATATTCTCTCTTCTTCCCAGAGTGATGTTAACAGGCAAATTTGATACAAATGTGCTTATGTTTAGCTATGTTTTATGTTATCCCCTGAACAGTCCTTTACTTCTTGTGACAGAACTTGCTTGCCTTTGGGAAAAGTGGGCAGGAATTGGTGGTAACATTTTGCAGTCGAATAGGCTGCTGCTTTCCTGGTGACATAGCTTCTCACACCGCTGGGTGGCGCTATCCCCTCATATTTTTCCTCTTCGGCCCAGCGCTTCCCCCACCAATCAGCAAAAATGTGGGTGGAGGTGGCTGCTCCTCCCTAAAAGACTGTGTTCTCGCCTCCTCCCTGCATACTAATCTACAGAACGCCATGTGTCAACTCGATGGAATTCAGGGCTCGGGGTGAACTTTGGGGGGCATCCAGTCATACCCCGGAGGACTTCTTTTTTATGATTATTTCCTGTAGCACATTTTATTGTGGTCAGTTCTAGTTTTCAGTGATTCAAGAGATCCTCAAATACTTCCCATGGGAAATACAACTCCGCAGTATCAGAAAATACAACTAGCCAATGTTTCCTGATGAGTTTTGTGCACATTTTTCACTACTTAATTGTATCCTCATTCTCTCTCCACCCCAGAACAGTGAACAATTCTTTTCCTCTTTCTGTGCTTACACCCTTTGAATACTTGCAGACACTTCTCATATCCAGTTTGAGTCACTGTTTGGCACAGCCTTATGTCTTCAGTTTTTATTGCTTCTGCTCATAAACCGCACCCCCTATGCCTTAATAGCCCGAAGTCTGTCTTCTCCAGGGAAAAGGGGATGGGAGCGGCAGAGTCTTAAGTGTGTTACACGTGGAGGCCCAGAGTGGATTCAGACTGAAGCTAATGAAACTTCAGCTCTGTGGTCCTCTACTTACTTGGGCTGCTTCCAAGACTGTTAACCTAATTCCAACTTGTAATTTTGTATTATTTTTCTTAAAGAGGGCCTCCAAAATGATATTATTTTAGACTTCCACAAAGCCTGGATCCACCCCTTCTGAGGCTGTGCCTTTTGTGTGAGTGCTTGGCTGGCTGGCTCTTGGATGTGGCCAGTCTTGGCTTCCCCCTCACCGAGGACGGGTGGGCTACCGCATCTAATTTCCTCTTTCTGACAAAACCGAAGTTTATCTGCCAGGCCAGACAAGTCAGAGCCCAGCATCCTATTCACTTCCTTTCATTGTAATTTGGGCACGTTAATATTTTTTTTCTTCCATTTCCTTTCTTAGAACAGAAAAATTGCTAGTCAATGTAACATAAATATAATTAGGCTAGGCTTAGAAGCTCATGACTCAGCACAGATACAAAGATTCCACATTTTAAAATAATATTTAACTTTAGTGTGTTGGACTGTTACCACTTCAGGATGACTGCTGTGGGGACATGTATGCACCTCACCATTTATGACATCACAAAGCCATAGGCTGGCTAACCTGCATTTGCTAAGATCCTTACTGTTCTCTCCACTGCACAAAACCACGTTAACTAGATACACATAAAGAGTAGCCAAGGTCTTGGCACACCTATATATAAGTTGTAGGCAGAAATTCAATTTATTGTTTTGTGAATGTGCTGTAGATTAGAGGTAAATAAACCGATGGGTAAAAATGCTAAGCCAGAGCGGGTTGTATACTACACTACTTCTCTAATGCTCAAGTTGGGGCTCAGGGATAAAGTGTTATCTTGATTATCCCAATTATCCTTACTGGTATCTTCTTGTTTGCCTTTAAAAAATTTTTTTTTGTTGTTACTGGGGATTGAACTCAAGGGCACTCGACCACTGAGCCACATCCCCAGCCCTATTTCATATTTTATTTAGAGACAGAGTCTCACTGAGTTGCTTAGCGCCTCACTTTTGATGAGGCTGGCTTTGAACTCGTGATCCTCCTGCCTCAGCCTCCTGAGGCGCTGGGATTACAGATGTGGGCCACTGTGACCGGCTTGTTTGCCTTTCTTGGTAGTGGTTTCTCTCTCCCTTTTCCAGGAGCCAGATTTCTGACCCATGCCCTGTGGACTCTTTTCTGTTATCCAATAGACAAAAGTGGAATTTTGGAGTGGAATTTAAGTGGTTCTGCTGTCACTGGCTCTGATGGATGCGGCCCTATTCTCTGCTCCTGCATGTTCTGATGTGCAGGACTCTGCTGTAACTTATCACATGATTTGGCTGTTACCTTCATTTGACTTTAAAATTGCTTGATACAGTAGCAGTCATGTTTTATTCATTGTTGTTCGGCAGAGCCTAGCACTGTTTTAACACCCTTGAATAAATGAATGAGGTTTATAAAGCTAAGGCATTATAAACAATTAGGAAACTTATGGGTGAATAAAGAAGCATATCCAGATAGACTTCTGTTTCTAAAGCAGACAGGATTCTTCTGATTCACATGCATAAGAGTTAAGGGGAAGCTAAAAAAGGTCCATAGGTCCACAGACACACCCTAAACCTTTCTACACAGATGTACCAAGAATTTCATCAAACAGTTTCTCTGCCAATACATTTCCTCCCACCTGTGGGAACATTCCTGCTTTTCTATGAGCGGAGCTCAGAAAACAGCAATGATCTCATGAACGTGTATTATCTTCAGTTCACAGAGATCAGGGGACAGAGTACTCAAAAGTCAGTGACCAAAAAAAAAAAAAAAAAAAAAAAAAGTCGGTGACAGATTGGAAATGTTATGCCCTTTTCCAAGCTGGGTGATTCCGTACTGATTAGAACCTTTTAGATGACGCAGAAGGTTCTGAGATTTTGCTTCTTTAATTACAATTTTTATTGTGGGACATTTCACTCCTTCACTGATGAAATTAAGGAAGGTCTTCACACAGAACAGGTTCACACCTGTCTTCCAGAAGGGAAGGGAAGAGTGATCACCAAAATGACGGTGCTGAGTGTTCCAAATAAATGTTCAGGATAGGATTCAGCTCTGAAACTTCTCAACTTCAGACTAATTAGTCTCAACGGTACTCTAGTGTAAAGGCCCACAAGAACCTCAAGTGTTCAAACAATAAATGACCCTAGTCTTCCTAACGAGGGTGCCCAGTGCTGGCAGCACTTCTAGTCATGTTCAGTGGGGAGCACCAAAGGAAAGCTTTCTGGGGCCTCTCTCTGGCCTTTCCCTTTCCGCTTTTTAATGGAATTGTTTGAGGGCTTTTGCTAATGCAGTCATTTCCAGGAGAGGAAGCTGCCTTTCTTCCATACCCTAGCAGCTGGAGTGAATCAGAGGGGCAGCCACATCTGCACATCCTGTGGGGCAATAGCTCACGCGCGGGTGACGGCGCCAGCAGGGCCGTCTGGGGACTCTCGGGGACCGCGGGGAGGGGATGAGCAAGAGGGGTGCCCAGGGTGCGGCTGCCCACAGGCAGAGCTGGGCGGCCCCGTTTCCATTTCCGCGTGCGCCCCGCTCGTCCCGCCTTTTCCTGTTCTCTCCCCGCTCCCTTCCCCGCCTGTCGCGGTCCAGAGAGTCCCCAGCCGGTGCCCCTGGCCCACCCCGGAGCCCTAGCGCCTCTCCCGGCGTTTACTACGGCGCCCCGGTTGCCTAGCAGCGGGCGCGCGTTGCCAGGCGACGCGCCCAGACGTGTTTTGAATTGTTAGGTGAGGCCCCGCCCTAGCGGCGTCCGACCGTTTGGCTCGCTGGCGCTGGGGGCGGGGCCGTTTCTTCTCGCGTCCCACGTAAGCGTAAAACTGCACCCCTAGGCCGCCCGAGGGCGGGAGCTGGGCCGGCCTGCGGGGCGGCCTTATGGCGGTGGCGCGACACCCTGCGGCCTGGCTCCGCTCTCCCGGGGGGACGGAAGAGCCTGAGTCGTGAGATAAAGTCCTCGCGCCCGGGCCCGGTGGGCCTGGAGTGAGGAGCTGCCGGGTGGCCGCGGGCCCCACAGTGGGGCATCTCCCTGCCCTTTACCTTCCTCGCCCCTGACAATGTTGGTCCCCTGCCTGTTGAGCCACATTTGGTTGATCAAGAGGTGAGACTTCAAGACCAACAAGCCCTCAACAGATCTGAGTTCCAGTCACTACTCCCTCCGCCCTTCGACTATAGGATGATTTCGGCCCAGTTACTTAGCCCCACCCCCAAGCCCCAGGCATAAAGGAGGGGAAAGCGTTGTCCTCCAAAGTTCTGTGAAGATCAAAAGAGGTAGAGGGCAATGGAGCCGAAGTTAGCTGGCACCTAGATTCTTCACAAATATCTTCAATGCTCACACCCAGCCTCAAAGAGAGGTGGCACCTCCATGCTACAAGAGAGGGCTCAAATTCAGGGTATCTGACTTGCTCAAGGCCACAAAGCTAATAAATGGTGGAGTCAGTATTCAAAACCTGTTAACACTACACCTGACGCATCACCAGCTTAGTCACCTTTGAAAAAATTCACAGATTGTAGGTTAGATTGTGGGAACTCCTACAGAATGAGGCTGCAGATTAAGTGTACCGCACTTTATGCTTCTAAGGTGTAAGTTAGCAAACAAGACTCTCCCTTACTCCCTCTGTCTCTCCATGAAAACCAAGGATAAAAAACAATTATGGTCTATTCACTTTGTGCTGCTTCGGAATTGGGGAAGCTGTCTAAACCCACTGTCTACTCTGCCGTCCCAGAGACCTAGAAGCCACTCTTAACTTAGGTTATCCTTTCCTTCTGAGCACTAGGATTTCCAGTACAGTACATTGTTTCCTGTCTCTCTCTCTCTCTCTGTGTGTGTGTGTGTGTGTGTGTGTTAGTTTCTTGACTAATCATAAGCTTTATTTTTTCTCCCATGAGAAAGGCTTTTTTAGTAACCCTTTGAGCTGAAAGTTGGCCATCCCCAGTTTGAAGGGAAGTGGGTCATTTCCACATTGTGGCTCCAACCCTGACCAGGGCCAGATTTGTCTGCTGTGACGGTCTTCCTAGGTCTGGAAGGATGGTTGATGACTCTCCAGATTCAAGCCCAGAAAGAGCCAGAGGCTATGCTTCCCTTCTCAGTTCCAGATCCCAACTGGCTTGGGGATCCTTACCATTCTCTGGCATAGAACTTCATGCCTGCTCTTTAAATTCCCTAGGGTGATACACATCTCCATTGTTGCCACCATCACTAGGCCATTACTGGGGACCAGATTTTGGCAATATGAATCATACAGATGGAAGGAAAAGAAAAAAACCTATAGCTAACAACTAAGGAACCCCTTGGAACAGAGGGTAAAAGAAAGATGAAGAGGCAAAGGAAGAATAAATGGAAGTTTCAAGAGAAGGAGATGGAAAACCAAGAGGCCAAGGTATGAATATAGCAGGCCTATGAATAGAAATTAGTTTGAGTAGTAAATTTTCATTCTAATTTTTGTAATCCTACAATGTGTAAGCTCCTACTTGGGACCATATGAAATAAATTGATAAGTTGGTATACACTGTATTATGGATCCAACGTTAAAGGTACCGCACATCTATTTGTGAGATTTCAGAAAGCAATGTACCTACCTCCTGGGTGAGACAAACATTTTGAATTGGTTGAGAGGGGCTGCTCATTCACTGTTGTAGTTCAGAGGCAGAGAAGTTTCAGTTTCTCTTCTGATGGGTCTTAATGAGTTGGCTAGAATGAGAATTGAGTGAGAGGATGAATCAGATCCCCTCTTGCCAGCAGAGGGGTTGAGGTGGTGTATGGTGGGTTGGAGAGCATGGAAAGGATGTCCTGAAGGTGTAGCACTGGCTTGGGTGGGGCTGTGTGACCTATGTTTTACTCTGTGATGTCACAGTGGCAGGCAGGGACCTCCCTGCTGCCCCTACCTCTCCTCCCCTCACCCAGAAGGACCAGGATGTGGGAGGCACACTGGATACCTATCAAAGGTCTCTGGAGGTCTTCTGAAATCTCTAGATCAGTACTTCTCTTACTATGCATAGGGACTGCCTGAGGAACTTGTTCAAGTACAGAAACCAAAGGGTTGGGAAGTCTCGCAGATGATATTATCCAGGCCACACTGAATTGTAAGGCTCTAGACTAGTGCTGTCAAAGAGAAATACATTGTGTCTCAGCACTTTGGGAGGCTGAGACAGAAGAATTGCGAGTTCAAAGCTAGCCTCAGTAATGGCGAGGCGCTAAGCAACTCAGTGAGACCCTGTCTCTAGATAAAACACAAAATAGGGCTGGGGTTGTGGCTCAGTGGTCGAGTGCCCCTGAGTTCAATCCTTCGTACAAAAAAAAAAGAGAGAGAGAAAGAAAGAGAAATACATTGTGAACCATACATGCCATTTAGTTTTCTTGTAGCCACATCAAAAAAAAGTAAAATGGACACACACACTGCAATACAACAATGAAATCTTATGCAATGCTTTGGTTAAAGTAGAATAGGGCCCTGCCAAACCAATAAAGTTGGGTTCAATAGAAAAATACACTGCTTCTGTTTTAAAATTTAAATTTAAATGAACTCTAGTTAAAAACAATTATAAATTCAGTTCTTCAGTCACACCATCCACATCATAAGGACTCAGTGGTCACATGTGGCTAGTAGCTACTCTATTGAATAGCAGGACTCTAGATCATTCCCTGTGAAGGTAATGAAGTACAGAGATTGCCATTCTAAAGGACTTGGATATGGGAACATAGGAGACATTCACTAGCATAATTTTCATGGGTGTATAACTTTCTGAGGTTTCATGGGAGGGTTTTTGATATCCCTACTATTCTAGCTGAGAGTCTGAATGGGAGCCTTCTGCCCTGTGAAACATTTCACGCTCAGTCCACCACTGAGCCTTCACTAGGCACCACCTCCCCCAAACCCCCATTTGGATTCCTTCCTCCTCTTTGCCATCACATCTAAATTCTACATAACCTTCAGGGCACATGACTCCAGTCTTAATAGCCTGTATCCCAGCCCTATCACTGTCTCTTTCCTCTGAGCTCCCATGGCATGTCTGGGCTGGCTGTACAATGGGAGCTTCTTTAAGTGGGGTCTTGAACTGTTTGCTTTGGGTGTTACTCTGTTTCTCCCACAAATTCTAAGCTGCTTTAGGAGAGGGCTTACTTCACTTCTATGATGTGTAGTACAGTGTGGAGAGGATAATAGTTTCTTAATAAATACTGATTATTTTATTGAATTACCTAAGATACCTAAGTAAATGTCTGAGATCATCAGATTTAAAGTGTTGATAACTTCAATAAAAGGGATAATGTGCCCTATTCTTGGCATATCTCAACTTGATCAAGATGTCAGTTCTCCTTAAATTCATTTATAAATTTAATGTAATCCCAATATGAATACCAAAGAGCATTTATTTTTTTGGGCCAGAAATTGAACCCAGGGAGGCTTTGCCACTGAGCCATATCCCCAACCCTTTTTACTTTTTATTCTGAGACATGGTCTCACTAAGTTGCTTAGGGCTTTACTAAGTTGTCAAGGCTGGCTTTGAACCTGTGACCCTCCTGCCTCAGCTTCCCGAGCTGCTAGGATTATAGGTGTGTGCCAGGTGCCCAGCTCCAAGGAGCATTTTTTTTTTTTTTTTGTGGTGCTGGGGATTGAACCTAGGGCTTTGTGTATGTGAGGCAAACACTCTACCAACTGAGCTGTATCCTCAGCATTTTTTAAAGACTATGATTAGTTTATAGTTAATTTTTTGGGGAAAATCTTTGAGATTAGCTAGGAATATACAAAAAAAAAAAAAAAAAGAAGAAGAAGAGGAAGAGCTCTGAGGTAGGACTAGCCCTAACTGATATACTTCAAAGCCTGTAGAATTAAAACCATGTGACCCTGGAGCATAACTATACAGACCAATGGAATAGAAGAGGTAAAGAATTGAGCCCAATGATATATGGACCTCTAGTATAAGATGAAGGTGATTCCTATAATCCTTGGGGGCAATGATGATCTTTTTAACAAACAGTATTAGAATGAACTGAATAGCTATTTGGGAAAATATAAATTGTATTCATTTTTTTCATATCAGATACAAGAAAACTCCAGATGGACCAGAGAACTGAACTTAAAAGTAAAATTATACCAGTACTCAAAGAAAGCATAAGTAAATTTTTCGACAAGAGAAATTGTAAAGAAAGGCTTTCTAACCATAGTTAAAAATCCAAGTACTTGATAAGAAAAGATTTGACTCTATAAAACAAAAACAAACCCAACCAAACTTCTGCATGACAAAAATCACCATAAATAAAATTAAAAACAACAAGCTTGAAGAAGATACTTATAATATATATCACAGATAAAAACTAATATCCTTATTATATAAAGAACTTTAAAAAATTAAAAATATCCCTATTATATAAAGATGGGAAGTCATGGGGAAAAATTAAGAATATCCCCATTATATAAAGAACTTAAAAAATTAAGAAGAAAAAAGATAAATATTTTTATAAAAATGGGTAAAATTCAGGAACAGACAATTCAGAAAAAGAGACATCAGAATGTCCTTAAATATGTAAAATGCTGTTTGATTTCACTTATAATAAGTGATATGCGAATTTATACTACCATGGATTATCTGTCATGTTGGCAAAATTAAACAACTTGGCAGTATGCTCTGCTGATGAGACTGTGGGGAATCAGTTGCTCTCACACTTTTGGAGGGAATGCAAAAATCGCACAGCCCTGTGGAGGAGAATTTGGCACTATCTAACAAAACTGCGTGTGTATTTATCTCTTGACCCAGAAATCACAGTTCTAGAGATTTATCCTGAAAGTATACCTCTCATAATATGAAAATGGTGTGCATGAAATTATTCATTACAACATTATATGAAATTGTATAACATTGGAAACTACCTAAATATCCAAGCAACAATACAAAACACCAACTACCAACCCCAAAAAAAGAGAAAAGAACAGAGATGTTTCTATGATTTCCAGAAAATATTAAATGAAAAAATTCCAAGATAGAAAAGGATACAGTATATGATCTTTTGTGAAAGAAAAAAGAGGAAACAAAACGTGTCTGCTTATTGTTACCCAAAGAAACACAGGAAGGATAAGCCAGAAAATAGTGGAGTTGATTATTTATGGCAGGGAGGGAATGGAAACAATTCTGAAGGGAGTGACATTTCTCTAAGATTTTTTTTTTTTGGTATAGTTTTGGCTTTTAGAAGCATGCTGGTGTTTTACATATTTGAAAATAAAATTAAAACAATATGAGAAAGGAAAGAAAAACCTAAAACTGTAAACAAACTGAAACAAATGAATTCAGTTGTATTTCACATGAATACTATAACCACACCAAAGGGGGATGAGCAAAAGAAAGAATAAATCCAAGGAACTCAAGAACAGTGTTCCACTATCCATACTCGATTTTAAGTGAGGTTGAAGGAGAGAATTGAAACCAACTCCTAAACTCTTTTTAACATATATACCTTTTTAATCTTGTGGTAGATGTGTGTATTATTGAGCTTTTTGTCACTGTGATAAATACCATGGAAAAGCAGCTTAAAAGGAGGAAAGATTTATTTTTATCCACAACTTCAGAATTTCAGTACAAGGTCAGCCTGCTGCTGCATTGCTTTGTGTCTGAGGCGAGGCAGAGCATCATGGCGGAAAGGCATGGTGGAAGAAAGCTGTTCAACTAGAAGCAGCAAAGAATCTGAAAAGGAGGAAGGGGCCAGGGACAAAATATAATTCCCAAGGGCACACCCCCAAGAACCCTCTCCCTCCAACTGGATTCCACCTCCTACTGTTTCTACCACCTTCCAGTAGTCTATTTAGATTATGGATTCATCAATGGATTAATTCACTGATGAGGTTAGCAGCCTCAAGAACCAATCATTTTCCAAAACCCCACTTCTGAACATTGTTGCTTTGGGGACTCAACCTTCAACACATGAGCCTTGGGGGAACAGTCCAGTGCTAGCTATGCTGATTCATGAAGCCATCGTGAAACTATTTTAAATGTATCTAGGATTGGACAAATGAGGAAACGTGTTTGTTAATGCTGTTGGGAACAAGTTCTCATTACAGAAAGTTCTCATTCCTTCAAAATATTGGAACAGAGGAAGCCAAAAAAGACTCCTATGGGATGAATTGGAACTAGAGGCGTCAGTGAGAATTCATGATTTTTTTTCTATATAAATATGTGTCAGGGTTCTCTAGAGGAACAGAACCAGTAGTGTGCACATGTACACACACATACACACATAATTATAAAAAAGGGGTTTATTAGATTGATTTACGTGAATGGGGGTTGGATAGTCCCACAATAGCAGTCTGCAGGTTGAAGAGCTAGAGAAACCAGTAGCTACTAAGGCCAGAAATCTAAAAGCCTCAGAAAAAGAGGGCCCATTATGCAGCCCCAATTGGAGGCCAAAGGCCAGGAAGCTCCCTGGAGAACTGCTGGTGTGGGTCCTTATTCCTAGGGTGAAGAAGTCAGATTCTCATGTCTATGGGGATAGTAGCAGCCAAAGTACCCTGCTCAAGAATTGAGCTTGACTGCATTGGTGGGCTTCCTTCTTCTTCTTCCACTTTTTCTTGCATTTGGGCTCCCAGTCTATTGAATGTTGCCACCACATTCAGGGTAGGTCTTCCTCCATTAGTTTGCTGACCCACATGCCCATCATCTCTGGAAACACCATCAAAGTCTGTTTTAGTCAGCTTTGCTGTTATAACTAAAAGATCCAACCAGAACAATTTTAGAGGAGGAAGAATTTATTTGGGGGATCACTGTTTCAGAGGTCTCATTCTATAGACAGCCAGCTTCATTCCTTGGGGCTCGAGGTAAGGCTGAACATCAGTGTAGCAGAGGAAGGCAGTTCACATGATGATCAGAAGCAGTAAGTGAAAGACTGTACTTGTCAGATACAAAATATATACCTCAAAGGCATGCCCCCCACCTCCCTGTGCCAACCTCCTCCAGCCACACCCTTCAGTCACCTGCCTTCAGTCACCACTCAATCCTATCAGGGAATTAATTCACTGGTTGGGTTAAGGCTGTCATAACCCAATTATATTTCTTCTAAATCTTCTTGCATTATCTCCCATGTGAACTTTTGGGGGATACCTCACATGCAAACCATAACACAATCTCACCTGGAAGTGTGTTTTACTAATTTCCCAAGCATTATCTCAAGCCAATCAGTTGATAACGATCACAAGTTCACCCCTGTCAACTTGACACTCAAATCTCTCTCCTTAAACTTTACTTAATCACCATCAGACAATAACAGGATCTTAATTCTGCCTAACCTGATACAACTGTCCTGCAAACAATTGAAAACATTAATTCCTTCCCTAGAAGAGGGGGCAGTTTTTGTTTTTGTTTTTAGTGCTGCCTAATCTTGTAGTGTCATAACTTAAATACTACAGTGTAAATTTAATAACACTTAAATACTGATATAAAGTGTATCAATGTTATACTACATGCTAAAGGAATAATAGAGGAAATAAAACAAAGATAGCTGCTTAATATGTGTGTAAATATGCACAAACATATTCCTAACAAAAAGAAATACTCATGAAAATTACAGTCCTCATTTCCATAAGTGGTCACATGGTCATGTTGGTATTTATAACTACCTTCTTTGACTACCCATTCTTTATTTTCTCTGCCTTCAGTAAGCACCTCAGCAACTCTTTTTTTTTTTTTTTTGGTACTGAAGATTGAACTCAAGGACACTCGACCACTGAGCCACATCCCCAGCCCTATTTTGTGTTTTATGTAGAGACAGGGTCTCACTGAGTTGCTTAGCGCCTCACCATTGCTGAGGCTGGCTTTGAACTCGCGATTCTCCTGTCTCAGCCTGCCTAAGTGCTGGGATTACAGGCTTGTGCCACCGTGTTTGGCTTGCCTCAGCAACTCTTGGTTCTTCTCTGGAGGGGTTGCCCACACCCTCATTTCTAAAGGGTCTAGGCCATTTGTTATCCTGCCAGCATTGGATTGAGTAATTTCCCATTGACTTTAATAATAGGGCATGGTAGTGCTAAGAGACTCCCAAGGAATTTCCTGCACTCCAGGCATACTCTTCTTACCTCCATTGTGGAATAGGAGTCCAATTTCCCCTTTAGTAGTCTGGATCAATCACCCCTACCAATAATATAACTCCTATCTTATCCTATTGACTTAGAAGCATAAGGAGCTCAAAGTGGCCAGGGGGAAGTCTTAACTAGTTCAAAGTAACCATGCCTTCTGGTAGAAGTATCCTTTCATCTCCAACTTTGGAACTGAGACTTCTAGACAAACATAGCATAAGGTTGTGAGAACAGAAAGCAAAATTATTATTAGTGGGTCAGTAAGAGTAATTCCTGTCTGTTTCTCACTATTCCATAAATATTGGCTAGAGAAGAAACAGTACCACATATTGAATGCTGATTCAAAGCATATACAGCTTTCTGGAGAAGCTTTTCCCAGCCCCACAAAGTATTGCCATCCTGTGTCTTCTAAAGGTCATTTATCCTTTCTGTCGAGCCAACTGCTTCAGGATGGTGGGGAACATAGTAAGACCAGCAAATTCCACAAGTGTGAACCTAGTTGCACTTCTTTGGCTGTGAAGTGAGTTCCTTGGTTGAAACCAATGCTCCAGGCAACATTCCTGTCTGCCTCTGACACCTCAAGTACCAGGGGGTCTGCTGGATCATATGTCCTAAGTGACAGAACAGCTTGCACAGCAACATGGACCTCTTGCAGAATCTTTTCCTACTATGATCTTCACTCAAAGCTAGCAACTTTTTACATCACTCAATAAGATGCAGGGGTGGTGATTCTTACCACATCCTCAGTTAACTCTGCTATTTGACCTATACAGAAGATGCATGGATCGTCGAGAATGCCACTGGATTATCAGAAGCTTAATCAAATGTTAATACCAATTGCAGCTGCAGTACTAGAGGGAGGTAGACAATTCTTATTACTGTGTTGCTTCTTCTGTCCTTGTCCAGTTAGGCACACTCACTTTGCATTTGGTGGTTAAATGCTACCGCTTGGACTCTGCCACCCTGGGATCCAATTATATCCAGTGCATCTGGATTTTCCAACAGAGTAACTGTGGCTCCCACACTAAGGTCCGGCATACAGAGAAGAGCACTAACAGGGCTTTTCAAAGATGAATCCCAAGCTCTTGAATCTTACCACCAACAGAAAATCAAGGGATATCAGGTATCTCTAGTTCTTATCATGGGCCATCTTTTGTTCTATATTGAGCCAACCAACCAAATAAACTATTAGAATCTTTTTAACTCTGTAAGGTGCACCTTTAAAAGCATCTCTGCTTAATGGACCCATATCAGTAAGGTCAGCCTGGTTCAATTATATATTCCCTCAACCCATGCCCTTAAAATCCATTCCTAGACCTCTCTCTCTCTCTTTTTTTTTTTTTTTTTGTGATGCTGAGGATTAGAACCCAGGGCCTTGTGCATGCAAGGAAAGCACTCTACCAACTGAGCTCTATTGCCAGTCCCCCTAGATCTCTTCTCTTTTTAATATTTATTTTTTAGTTGTAGGTGGACAGAATATCTTTATTTTATTTTTATGTGGTGCTGAGGATCGAACCCAGTGCCTCACGCGTGCTAGGCGAGCACTCTACCACTGAGCCATAAACCCAGCGCCCCCCTAGATTTCTTCTTGCATGATCTGCTGAGACTTGTACCTGTTTATAGGTCTAAAGGCAAAAGTGGGTGGTGAGAGTGAGTCCTGAGGTGTGTTAGCATTGTCTTGCTTGGCAACTACATCAGGAAAGAGCATTACTGTTTCCTTCAGCAGTGCAGGATTAGTTCCCGCAGGCAGAGGTGGAGAGAACAATGCCACAGAGGGTGAGGGTAGGAGTGGGGGTACCACAGCCAGTAGAGTGATGAAGCTATAAATTATAGTCACCAGAAGTTGGAAGAGGCAAGCGAGTTCCTCTCCACCTCCAAAGGGAATACAGCCCTGATGACACCTTGATTGTGGTCCCGTGAAACCAATTTCAGACTTTTGGCCTCCAAAACTCTGAGAGAATAAATTTCTGTTTTTTTTTTTTTAATAAGTTTCTTTTGTTTTAAACCACCAAGTGTGGCAATTTGTTATAGCAGCCTTAGGAAACAGTGTTTAAAATAGAAATACTTCGACTTACATTTCATATCCAGCTCATACATATACCTTCAGGAAAGCATGTCCTTTTTTCTGCTTTTAATTTGTCCTCTCTGAATATTATTGCTTTTATTTAAAAATTTTAACATAGAAAAATTGAACATGTAGGGGATGCGGTGTGTAAAGGAGCAAAAGTCTGAAAAACATGACTTCCTTATGTAAACCTTTCCTTCCTCAGATACATAAAGGTAGGAAGTTGTTACTCTTGCCTTCTACAGCAAACAACATGATCCAAAATGTCTATGTGAATATTTCTACTTTTCATCTTTCTCTTTGAAAAATCATTGTTAGGCTGAGAAAGAGTATAATGCACACTTAAAAAATCCACTTGTGTATGCTGATTAGTCATACTCTCCTTAATTAAATTCAATGTACTTAAATTCAATAATAATAATAATAATAACACAAATGTTGGTTAGCTAATATTTATTGACAATGTATCAGGTGCCATGCTATGGACTTATTTTCTTATTGTCTCATGCAATGTCCATAATGCAATAAGTCGGTTCTATTAATATTTTATTGAAAGGAAACCTGATGATGTGCTTTTATTGATGGTAATACGTGACTTTCTGATAAGATGTGACAGGGGTGCAGTTCTTACGGGGATTCTACGCAAGCAGGAGTACCATGGCCTAGATATACATTTTGCCAACTCACTATGGTGATTAACAAATATGGCAGAGTTTCAGAGCAGTGAATCTCCCTGGAGGTGAACAGAGAGTGGACAGGATGCGTAGAGAAGAATTTCAATGGAGTTTGGAGTTGTCTGAGTCATCAGGGATCTGTATATGATTGCTATTTTAAAATGGATAAGTGCTCAAGGTAGTTTTGCTCAGAATCCAACTACCTCTGGCATCATGGCTTTTAGGAGTTCAGGGCAGGAGTTCTCTCAAATGTACATCATTTCCAGGGTGGCTTTGAAGATTCCAAACCAGCTGCATTCCCTATAGGGCAAAAGGTAGAATCTTTAACATTTGGATATGATACTGTCCATGTAGCAGAGAATGATTTTTAAAAATGCATGCATTGCACTCCTGTCATATGTCTGTCTCAAGGCTAATTATAATATTCTGGCCTTTCCTCTTGAGGCAAGTATTTACTGGTATCATAGAAAGATGCTGGGATGTATTGAAAGTAGAATGGAATTGTAGGATTAGTGCCAAATATGTTAAGTCATTGAACCTTTGGATGATACTTAAATGGAGTCACTAACACTAGACGTAGAATTGTGGCCAAACTTGATGATTTCCCCGTGTTCAGATTCCATGCTCTGGCATTTTGTGAAACATTGTATGCCTTGTGTAACTCAATGTGCATCTTCTTCCTCTTAAGACTGCAAATTCCTTGAGAATAAAGATAGCATTTTGTCTGTGGCCATAAAGCCCTGCAGTGTTCAGTGAGGACTGTGTGGGTGTTCAATATATTAAGTACTAATTGGAGCCTGAGGGAAGCTGGGATTGTTATTAGCTTTTCCACCCAATATGATTCTGTGATCCTGGGAGTTGTGTGTACTGCACATGGGGAGAGAGCAGAGAAAGGCTAACGATTTGCTAGGGATTTGGAGCCTCTTACAAAGGAAGGCATATGTGTGCACAGCTCTGTCCTTGGGGTTTTACATGGAAAATAATTCCAGAAAGCAAAGACTGGAGATGCCTCCTTTTGTTCTCTTTTGAAGTGCTACTTTTCATAAAGTTAGACACCAATGTCCCTGCTCTGACCCTCCCTAGCTGTGGGAACTTGAATATATCATGAGGTCATTTCAAGTCTCTGGTTTCTGAATTTTAAAATGGAGTGATAATATATTTTGTTTGCTTCATGGAGTTGCCAGGAGTATCTGATGAGTTTCACACATAAAAACTATGCACACTGTAAAGCGTGATACATGGTGAGATGCTATTATGATGTCACTTACCCAAGGCCTGGGTCCTTATTGGTGGCTTTGTGGCTCAGAGATGACAGTCAGTTATGTTCAAAGCTTCACATCTCTGGCTTCCAGAAGGAATGGCTGTACAGATTCCAGTGCACTTTAGAAGATGAGCCCCCTTGGTGGCCCTAGTTCTCCAGTGCACAGTTTAACTGTGCTTCAGTTGTTCCCAGGCAGCATAGATAAAACCTGGCTATCCTTTAGAAGCCGAAGGAGATGTGCACAAACACATTTCCCTCATTCCTCACTTCTGGGTTTGCGCTAGCTAGTTTTATCCAGAGCCTCTTGGGATTACCAACAGGCATTGAGGCAGCAACTCTCTCTGAGCTGAGTGCTGTTGAAGAGCCCAGAACAATTTCCCTGTGTGAAGCTAACCAGCCCTCAACTGTTCTGGCTTCCTCATGCTTTCTGGGTCTTCCAAGAATATTTCTGCACAGGCACCTTCCCTGTTTTTTCCACATTTTGTCAAACTCCTCCCTCCAGATACTTTGCTTTTTCTCATGATATGGGTGACCCATAGTCCACTAGGCACCATGGAGCTTTAAGCCTGAACTGGCTAGTGACAAAGTCAGCTGCTGATGCCATAGTTCTCTTATCTGTGCTACCTCAGGTCTGTTGGGGGAAAGGATACAATCAGCTCTCATCATTACATCCACCACCTCATTTTGTGGGCAAGTTTCATGAAGAGAGGGGCCATCTGAGATTGCTTTATGCCTCTCCCATTGGAAATTATAAGAGACAAGTAGAAGAGAGGTCATTGAACCCCTGGAAAAGCCAAGGACCTCCCCCCACTACTGTTTCTCATTGCTACTGTTTCATCACTAATGTTTCTCTTCCCCACTCTGTTCCTTTTACAAACACTTCAAGAAGCTCATGAACCAGTTCTCTGCTGGCTACTCTCTTCCTTCCATCACTTTCCCCAGAGAAAGGTATTTATTTATTTTATTTTATTTTTGGGGGTACCGGGTATTGAACCCAGAGGCACTCAACCACTGAGCCACATCCCCATTCCTATTTTGTGTTTTATGTAGAGACAGGGTCTCACTGAGTTGCTTTGCACCTTGCTGTTTCAGAGGCTGGCTTTGAACCCACAATCCTCCTACCTCAGCCTCCTAAACTGCTGGGATTACAGGCATACGCCACAGCGCCCCACCCTGGAGGAAAGTTTTAATCTACCAGGGCAATTACAAGTTCTTTCAAGCTTCAATCACAGAATCATTAGACTCCAGAGTTCTTACTCTGGACCTTGGAAACATCTGTTTTAAAGCCTTCATGTGAGCACATGTGGACCCTGAGGCTCAAAAGGTGCAGTGATTTAGTTAAGGTTCCATGACTGAGCAGGGAGAGCAGGGGCTCCCAGCTGAGTGCTTGCTCTTCATCCTCTTGCACTGCACTGGACCCAAGATCCTCTGCAAAGAATCACACACTAGGAGACTTGACAGAGCTCTGTTCCACACCTCTGATTGAGGCAGCATCAACTTGGCCTCCAGAACATATGAGAATCTATTTATTTCATCTCATATGACTTTCTTTTACTGAGAGGTCTCTTACAAGTTTCTTTTGCTTGCCTTCCCATCTTAATTTCTCCCTTCCTATAAACTATAAATTGCTATTTTAGCCACTGGGCATGTGGTGCATTTTGTTGGGGTTTGGGGGAGAAAGGAAAACAAAACAGAGCAGTGCTGCAATGTGCAAGGACAACACTGACCCAGATGCTGTTTCCTGCACTTGGGGACACCAGCTTGGCCCTTCTCGCCCCTCCTGACCTTGATGTCCATTTGTTTTGAATCCAGATCCCTTCAGCATTTCCCCAGGCCCCAGAGAACACCCTGTTCAGACAGGGCAGTCATTTTCCCACCCTGCTGCTCCTGTCGTGGAATTCCAACTCAAACAACACTTTCCTGCTTTTTGCATTCCTGGGTTCATTTCCGTTGCTGGCACAGAGCTCACAGATAGAGGAAAACGGAGCAAACTTTTGAAGGAATATGTTCAAGTTCCACAAGAGAAACGATGGAGAAGTAGATAAAAAGTATAAACCATGTCATTACGAATCATTAAAAGAATTACCATCACCAAAAATCCTGTATATACAAATGTAAAAGCCTACACAAGTTATATGGGAACTGAGGAGCTATGTTCCCTGTCTCCAGTGACCAGTCATATAGACTCAAACTGGAACTATTTGAGAGCAAAAGGATGTGTAACTAACAAGGATGCCAGGGATCCTCTAGCTTGTACTTAACTATTTTTAAGGAGACTAGGCAGTCCATTTGTCTTTAGACAGCTCTAAGCATTCACTGCAATTAGCTTCTTTGTGTTTGCGAGATCTCTACCCCTTGGGACTTTCAGTCTCCCCTTTCTCTCTCTCTTTTTACTGGGGGTTGAACCTAGGGGTGCTTAACCACTGAGCCACATCCCCAGCCATTTTCATTTTTTTATTTTGAGATAGGGTCTTGCTAAGTTGCTCACCAAGTTGTTGAGGCTGACTTTGAACTTGAGATCCTTCTGCTTCAGCCTCCCAAGTAGCTGGGATTATAGGCATGTGCCACTGCATCTGGCTTAGGACCTTCAGTTCTTATCTTTCTTCCCAAGAGAACAGATCAGATACAGGATAACAGTTTTCCTGTCTTCTGAGTCTTTTCTTCTCCAGGCCAAATGTCTTTAGCTCCTTCAGCAAATCTTTCTGGCTTTATATTGTTCTGGTTGCTCTTCTGAGGGAACCCCACTTATCTGCATTTTAAATTTGGTGTCAGAGTTTAATGCAGCCCTCCTTTACCTCCCAACTTCACCTGACACCACCGTATCTTAGATAAACTCAAGGAGCAGATGCTCAGCAGACACCTCCTTATTTTCTTGAGCTTCCCTTCACTTTCACATATTTTCTTGGGTACAGTAAATAGGATTGGCATTCATCAGGAACAAGGGCAGCAGTATAGTAAAACACTTGCCTGGTGTGCACGGAGTCCTGGGTTCAATCCCTAGCACCACAAAATTAAAACAAACAAACAAACAAAAGGATGGGTTAGGGATATAACCCAGGAGAAGTGGAGGAGTGCTCCCCAGTACCACAAACTGAAACAACAATAGCAATGATGCTCATACAAATGAAGACCTACCTTGTACCATTTTAAATTTGAGCAAGCTATTTACTCTCTCTGCATCTCAGTTTCCTCACTGGGTAAATGTAACATCATGCTATCATGGTCAGGATTAAGTTAAGAGTACTGAGAAGGGCATTTGGCCTCATGGTAAGTCTCACCCCGGGCTCCGATGATTATCATTGTCATCATTCTCCCTGCCCTTCTCTTTTCTTGGTGCTGTTGGTCACTCCTGGGGAGATTTTCGGGCATAGCAAAAACTGCACGGGCTGAAAACTCTCTGCCTTCGAGACTGCTTGAGGCTGAAAACTCTCTGCCTTCTAGACTGCAGGTGTCTCTGTGAGAAGATAACACCTAAAACCTGTCATTAATCCCTTTCAGTCTCCCAAGGCCTTTCATCCTGAAGGATTCTAAGGCCCTTGAATAAAAGAAGCAAAAACATTCATTAAAGCACTAACATTTGTATAGCAGGTACAACAAGTCTTCCTGATCCAGCCCATTACCACACAAGCTCTTTATCTGAAGCATTTAAGTCATTTTAAGAGGTTAGATTATTCCAAGTGATCTCTAGATTTCAGTGACCACAAGAGCTTACCCAGAGCCACCGTTCCACTCCTGCTTTCCTTCCTCTCTGGCCAAGTAGAGACAAAAGCTTGGCTTGAGTATTTTCTCCAGCTCTGTTTCCTCAGATGGGGAAAGTGGAAAAACAAAACAAAACAAAACAAAACAAAACAAAACAAAACAAAACAAAAAACCACAGGACCAAAGAGGAAGAGGGTCATAATTCTGGATTCCTGTAAAATAACATCACAAACAACAAGGAGAACCGGGCCTTTTATCTTAAGATCTTAATGCTATTTATACTCAATATATCTGATATCTGTAATTGTATTTGATAATTGATATCTGAAAATTGTATTTAATTTTTGGAGAGAGTATTTGAACATAACCAAGCTTAGAGTTTCACCTCAAAAGTGTAAATAGCCACAGTGATGTATTGGCTTGTGAACTGATCATCCCATTGTTTCTGATTTTGAAAACAAATTTGTATTGGTTCTTTTTAGTGATACATGACAGTAGAATCCATTTTGATATAATTATACTAGCATGGAATATATCTTATTCTAGTTAGGACCCCATTCTTGTGGATGTACATGATGGTGGGATTCACTGTGATGTTTTCATATATGAATCTAGGAAAACTGTCAGATTCATTCTACCATCTTTGTTTCTGATTTTTAATTAACTCAGCCATGTTCATTAATCAAGGATGTGTGAAGGCTTTGCTCTGGGCAGCAAGGGTGGCCTGGCCAATTGCACTGAAGGGATGGCATAGTGGGTCCTTTGGAGGTTGTTACATGCAGAGCCATGAATGCTCAAAGGCTGATTCTCAGTGTAATTCACTAGTGCTCAACTGAGTTGCAAATCCCTCATGCCTTGGTGAAAGTGATGGCAAAATTTCATTTCCTGATCATCCATGTGAATGCTCTCAATAGGGCGTGCCATCTGCCTTGAGATAAGCTGAACCTATCAGAAAGATTAGAGTGTGTTAATCCAGCCAGATCTTTTCACAACACAGGCTGTTTGAAGGCATGTGTCCCCATCTCCAGTGGCAGCAGATGCCACAGGATTTTCTTCTTGCTCTCTGCTCTTGCCCTTGGCACAGACAGATATATCTCTTGCCCTCTAGATAGCAGGGGGCTTGCCGGGGTGGAGGTGGCACCCCATGAAGCTGCTGCTCCCTGTCACTGCTTTCTTATTCCTAATTTCTGGTTTCCTTAAGGAGCTGGGAAGAGAAATGAATTAACATTCAGTGGATACTTTTAGTGAATCAGATGCCTTTCATACATGATTTCACTTAATTTCACCAGTTGTAAGGTTGCCTGTGAGCCCAGACTCCTTTAGAAATCGAAATTAAGCAATACAGCGGGTAATGTGTAGTTTAGACCAGAACATAGGAGATGAGAGGACAGGGAGACTGTTGGGCCACCTCTGTTCTTTCTGCTCACAGATGATGATAGTGTTAACCTGTCAGATTTTAACATTGACATGCTTCTACATTTGGGTGCTTCTAGGGGGTGTAAATCTTCATTTGCAGGTGTGTAAATTGAAGGGTTCAGTTTATTTTGTGGACTGCCACGTGTAATAACAGTAATACTGGGACTGTATTGGTGACTCTAGAGAAATAAAAGATCTTTAGCATAACTCATTGCGAGAGCATTCTCAGTCCTTTGTTAACCACATGCCTGAGGATCAAAGCTGCTAGACGAGGAGGCCAGGAGGCTGAGACCAAGGCACCTCTCCTTGCCTTGCAGGACAAATATCTTGGAGGAAACAAACTGCTTATCTACCTGAAACAGCATAACAATAATTTGTTATATCAGCTTTATTTTGGTTTCTATTGCTTTAGTTTTGCTTTTGCTTGTAAGAGTTATTACGTACTGACTCTAATAGCTTATGCCTTAATTCTATTAACATCTTTTTAGAATGGATGACATGCTTAGTGGCTCAGAGATCCCAGGAACATGGTCAAGATGTGGTTTCTGAGGTTTGACCTCTGCCCTCCCTCAAGTCAGGGAGCTAAAAATAATGCTTAAGAAGTAAGTATACAAAACTTTGCCAGTGTGTATAAATAACGTGACTAGCCTTTGCCTTGAAGTATTTCAAAAGGCCATCTCAGAGATAAAGAGATGAGCAGGGCTTTGAAGAAGTTGAAAGTTTATATTATAAATAATAATATAGACAATACAACAGCATTGAACTCACTCAATACAGTGAGTTCCATAATCCCTTGAGATAGTGGATGGAAAAAAGAAATAAAATTTGTTGAGAAAATGTGTAAAGTGGACCAGATGACACCTGTACATAAAGTGGGTTTTATTACAAAAGAGGAACCCTAAGTTTAGGGAACCCAATTCTTTTATAAAGAGAAGGAAGCTTGCTTGATTTCTGTTCCAAAGGAAGATATTCTTTATATCTTCCAAGTATACTGTACTATAATCAGAAAGACAATCTGGAACAAAGGATAACTAGTGCCAGACATGGAATAATGTGAGAGACTAACAGAAAATTGTCTCCCATTGACTTGGGAGACAATTTTATTCTTACCTACCTGGTAAGAATATGGGTGAAGATTAGAATCAAACCAAGCTCGTGTATGTCATTGGTTACTTATTCAAGACCTTCAGACTCTGTGTCAATTCTGGGATCATCTTCCTATTTGTTGCAGATCTGATTCACATGGGACATCCACACATCAGTGTTTATGCTCTTTCTGTGTTCCCTGAGGCCAGGCCCTAATCTTGAGTTCCATTCTTGTGGTGTTTCTTCCCCTCTTCCCCAGGATGAAGTGCCTTGACTTGGTCCTTGACCCTTTCTACAGTCCCAAGAACTCAACTGCCATATCCAGCTCAGTCTTAGTCAGCATTGAACCTGTATTTTGTGTTTTCTATCCCAGATGTACCATTTCACTTACCACACTTGCAGGAACTCCTTGATATTGACCCACTCAGCAAGACCTTTGCTCCCTCCATTGTTCTAAGACTGCTTCATATGCTCGGTTGAACTTCAAATATTCTTTCCTATCATGTTTACTCTGTGTGCTTGTCTCATCCTGTACAGTGTGTTTTGTGGCTGGGTTATTGCCTTAGTCCATTTGAGCAGCTATAACAATGCTATTGAGTTAGTTGCTTATGAATAACAGAAATTTATTTCTCATACTTCTAGAGGTTTGGTGCCAGCAGATTTGGTGTGTGGTGAAGGCTTTTTTTTTTCTGGTTCATAGATGGCTGTCTTCTCTCTGTGTCCTCACATGGTGGAAGGAGCAAGGGAGCTCCCTGGAGTCCATAGGGCACTAATCCCATTCCCCTAATACCATCACAGTGTGGGTTAGGATTTCAACATAAAAATTTGGCAGTGACACAGACTTTCAGTCTACAGCAGTCATTATCCACTTGCTTACTTGAGTTCACTCCAATAGGAGAGGGAGGCGGAGATGGGTAGATCAAGGAGGAATATCATAAGCAAATGCTATAGATAAATGAGTATGTATGTACACTGGGCCAGCTGGGAAGCCAGTATGAATAGAGACAAGGGAAAGAATGGGACAAAAGAGACTTGGAATGCCAAGCTGAAGACTGTAACAGAATACAATGACTGAATCACAGAGCAGCCCAAGTACTTCATCTCGTGATGGAGACAACACGAGAGCTGGAATTAGATGGAACTAGATTTGAGTTCTATATCTGCTACATTTGAGTTATGTGACCTTGGAACTTTGTCTCTGTGTCTCAGAGTTTCTCATCTTTCTAGATGAGAACTAGTACCCTGTGGTCATAATACCTACCTCCTAGGGCTGTTATGAGTACTGTTGGTACCCAATCGAGCACAGTGACTTCAGAGTTAACATACTCAGTAAGTGGTAGCTCTTGTGTATTTACCATTATAGAATGCTAGCCTCATGCAATCCTTCTGATTTTAGACATGAGAAAAAAATGAAGCATGGGGGAAGTTGGCAAAGTGACCTGTTTATCCAACCTTGCCAGATGTGACACAGTTTTACCGAACACTCATTATTTATCGAACACTGCTTGATAGTGCGCAGTTAGGCATATATTAGTTGGTGACTGCTGCCAGCAATCAGCAGCAGCCTCTGGGGACACAGACTGTGTATCTCATTCTGGCTTATGTCATGGCAGGCACTTCTGCCATTGACTATGTGGAGGTGAACCAGTAAAGTGCTTCAGCACTGCCTTCCTTCAGCTTCTCAAAGCTGCCTCACTCTTTGTTGCTACTTAGAGCTGCTTCACTCCGCCAATTCCCACTCATCCTTGAGTTTCAGCTTGCATGCCATTGTCTAAGGGAAGCCTTCCCAGGTGCTCCCAGTGAGGCAAGGTTGCCTGTCGTATGTGCCCATAATGCCTGTTTCCTTTCCTTCTGTTCCTTGTGCTCCTTATAACACCATCAATACCAGTCTTTCCCACGAAATCATCATTGTAAGAGCACAGGTGGTTGATCTGATCCAGTGGGACATCCCCAGAGCCTGGCAGAGGGTAGATATTTGGTTAAATGACTGGATGAGGTTTGCTAGGCACAATAGTTATTCTGGAATTTTAGAGTTGTTGCTTAAAATGTAAAAAATAATCTAAAAATGGGAAGATAATAATCTCAAAATAAAGGAGAGTTGTTCCCCAGGAAGGCCATTAGAAAAGTTATATTGATATGCACATATTTTTGTAATACGTATTATATCTACCTGTAGATAAGCAGGTTGCTTTGACTTTATTTGTTTCATTTCATCTTGCAGTGACATTTCACCAGGAACCTACTTAGTCAAAGGACTGGCATTTGGGAAATGCTGTCCTAAAAGTCACAGCCACTAACGGTAGCAGTAGCCATTGTTCCTCATTGCTGAGGAAAGCAGATTTCAGGGTCCCAAATGTTTTCATGACAAATTTACCAAGTGTACATCCATATTTTATTTCCTCTTGGCTTAATTTTTACCCCTAGTAAAATTTTAATTAATTTACTGATTTTTTTCCCCCTAGTATTTTCTTGAATGAAAAAACCACCTTGTTGTGGTGGTTTATTTGGTTCCCAGGGTACTGCACACTGTCCAGGAAAGAGAGCAGCACACACAGATAAGAACTATTCCCTTGGGAAGTGACATTTAATCCAAGTGGAACATGACTTCTTATCACAGCTGAACTCTCCCCCATGGATTTATGGTGTCTTTAGATCTGTCCAATCCTGCCTCATGGTGAGAACCAGAGAACCATGCATGACCATGCTTAGGGAATGGGGCATGAGGACACTGGGACAGCTGTCCAGGCTGTACCCTGCCAAAGCTCCCAAGCTGAGCAGTGAGTTCTCTCATCAAGTTTTGTGCCCAGGATGGGTTTGGATCTGCTGGGAGGACCAGGCCATGTTTCCAGTGCACACAAAGAAGGGACTAGAGATGGTGGTGGTCTAGCGAGCCAGTAGAGGATGCTGATTTAGAGGGTGGACTTTGCAGGAGATAGGTTTAGACACCTGCCTCACCATTGTCTGCATGATTTGCGGGGAGTTTGTAAATCCCAGTTTTCTCATCTGTAAAAAAAGGATTAACAATGGCAACAACAATAATCCCCATTTCATAAGGTTGCTGGAAGGACCAAACGAGATAAGTAAACAGAGGACAAAAGCAGAGTGTCAGTGCTTCATGAATGCTGGCTGTAATGATCATTGTTGGAGCTGGGCACGGTGGCGCATGCCTGTAATCCCAGCACCTAGGGAGGTTGAGACAGGAGAATGCTTAGTTCAAAGCCAGCCTCAGCAATGGCGAGGCACTAAGCATCTCAGTGAGACCCTGTTTCTACATAAAACACAAAACAGGGCTGGGGATGTGGCTCAGTGGTCAAGTACCTCTGAGTTCAATCACTGGTGCCAAAACAAACAAACAAACAAACAAATAAATAAATAAATTAAAAAAAAACGATTACTGTTGGTGCCATGAAGCACTTGGCCTTCTAGGAAGTACTGTGGACATGGATCTCATTTGCACTTTCTCTCTCCTCCTTCTCCTCTCCACACTACTTTTTCCTCTCCAGTGACACCCATTAATGTATCCACCATTTTCAGTTACTAAAACCAGAAATCCAAATACCCACCCCAGACTTTTCTCTTTCCTTCTCTCTCACCTCTACCATCTAAGCAGTCACTAAAGTCTATGAATTTTACCAGCTCAACCTTCTTCCCACCCATCTTACCAGCTGCTTGGCCCAGAAGAGCCTCATTCCTCTCATGGATAATGCCAGCAGCCTCTGGCTGTCTCCCATTTCTAATCTTTTTTATTTTTCATTTTGCTATACTGGGTATTAAACCCAGGGATGTTCTACCACTGAGCCACATTCCCAGCCCTTTGTATTTTTCACTTTTAACACAGGGTCTCACTATGTTGCTTAGGGCTTCACTAAGTTGCTGAAGCTGGCTTCTAACTTGTGATCCTCCTGCCTCAACCTCCAGAGTCACTAGGATTACAGTCATGTGCCACTGTGCCCAGCTCCCCCAACCCTTTTTGTATTTTTAATTTGAGATAGGGTCTAAGTTGCCCAGGCTGGCCTTGAACTTGCTCAATCTCCTGAGGTGCTGGAATTACAGGTGTGTACCGCCATTTTGGCACGTCCCTCATCTTTCAGAAACACAAATCTGATCTGATGTATTCTCTTGCTTAGAGCTATCCAATGGTGCCCTATTTAACTATAGGATAAAGTCAGATTCCTTTGGGAGTAATTATGGCTCTGTGACATTTGGTCTGCTCCTTTCTTGCTCTTACCTTGCTTTTGGGTTCCAGTGATAGGGCATTCCGGGGACTAGATATCTTTGTATGGGGTTTCCTGTGCCCTGGGCATGTTGTTCTCCTTTCCTGAAATGTTGTTAATGATGATGACAATAATAGTGAGGAAAATGATGGTGACAACAATGATGATGATGACGATGATGGAGAAGAAGGGATGATGATAGCAATAATAGTTACCAAGTACTGGAAATTTTCAATATATCATTTTCTGGCCTTAGTGCTTTCATTCACAATCTGCTTTGGGATAACTTTGGCCTCCTGGTGAACTCATCAAACATAATTATGATCTTTAAAAATATATCATTGTTGGGCTGGGGTTGTGTCTCAGTGGCAGAGCACTTGCCTAATGTGTGAGGCACTGGGTTTGATTCTTAGCACTGCATATAAATAAATAAAATAAAGGTCCATTGTCAACTAAAAAAAAAATATACATATATGTGTATACATATATCGTTGTGTGTATTTCTATGAGTGTTTCACTTGTAATCCAGGAGGAGGCTTGACTTTGTGTCCCTTACTCACAAGGGGAGGCCACATTGGTGCATGTGATAGCCAGTGTTGTTGTTCCCACTTGCTTGTTTTAAGTAGATTTTAGTTTTCAGAGCAGTTTTAAGTTCACAGCAAAATTTAGCAGCAAGCACAGAGTTCTCCCCATCCTGTGCCCCTGCCCCAGCCTCCTCCGTTCACTACCACTGCTCATCACAGTGGAATGTTTGTTACACCTGAGGAACCTACACGTTATCACCCCAAGTCTATAGCTGGCATTAATTAGGGCTCACTCTTGGTGTTGTATAGTCTGCGGTTAAGGCAACTGTATAATGATATGTATTCATCATTATAGTATCATGCAGAGTAGTTTTACCACCCTAAAAATCCCCTGTGATCCACCAATCCATGCTCTTCCTCCTTTCTGATTGATTTTTATACTGTCTACAGAGTTTTATCTTTTCCAAAAGTGCCATATAATTGAATATATATATTCAACTAAAAAAATATATATATTATATATATATAATAAATACAACTAAAAATATATATATACACATATATATATTCAACTAAAAAAATATATATATACACATATATGTGTGTATACATATATATACATATATATATACACATATATATACATATATACACACATATATATACATATATATACAACTAAAAATATATATATACATATATATATTCAACTCTTCCTCCTTTCTTATTGATTTTTATACTGTCTATAGAGTTTTATCTTTTCCAAAAGTGCCATATAATTGAAATCATACAACATATAGCCTTTCCAGACTGGCTTCTTTCACTTAATAATATGCATTTAAGTTTCCTCCATATCTCTTCACATCTTAAGAGCTCATTGTTTTAGTACCGTGTAATATCCCATTGTCTGGATATACCAGAGTTTATCTATACATTTACCTACTGGAAGATATCTTGGTTGCTTCCAAGTTTTGGCAATTATGAGTAAAGCTGTTGTAACATCTGCATGCAGGTTTTGGTTATAGACGAATGCTTTTAAGTCATTGGAGTAAATACCAAGAGTGCAATTGCTAGGTCATTTGGTAAAGTATGTTTAGTTTTATAAGAAATCACAAAACTGTCTTCTGAAGTGACAGCTCTACCTTGCATTCCCACCAGCAATGAACAAGAGTTCCTGTCTCTGGGCAGGGGTGTGGCTCAGTGGTAGAGCGTTTGCCTAGCATGTGTGAGGCACTGGGTTTGATTCTCGGTGCCACATATAAATAAATAAAATAAAGGTCCACTGACAACTAAAAAATATTTAAAAAAAAAGAGTTCCTGTTGCTCCAGGTCCTTGTCAGCACTTTTGGATTATAGCCATTCTGATGAATGTGTGGTTGTTTTAATTTGCAACTCTCTATGATGTGAAATATTTTTTCAAATTCTTATTTTCCATCTGCATATCTTTAGTGAAGTATCTGTTCATACCTTTTGCCCATTTTAAACTTAGATTGTTTTCTTATTGTTGAGTTTTTTAAAAATCTGATATATGCTATTATTATTTTTATTAGTTCTTTTCAAGTATACATAATATTGGGATTCATTTGACATGATTTTAAAAGCATGGAATATAATTTGCTCTAATTCAATACCCAGTACTTCCCCTTTCCCTTTCCCTCTTCTCTCCCCTTGTTCCCTTCCCTGAATAGCTATTTTACTTACAGGTTTTTTTTTTTAAATTAGTGACTTGTATCCACATAAAGGTGGGATTCATTTTGATGTATGTGGATGTATACATATATACACACATATGAGAGTTAGGTCAGAATCATTCCACTGTTCTTCCCTTTTCCCATTCCTCCTCTCTTGTCTTCAACCTCCTTTCTCTACTCCACTGATCTTTCTTCTATTTTAATGAAATCACAATCCCCTCTTTTCTTTTTTCCTCCTTATTTTGAACTAGTTTCCACATATCAGAGAAAATATTCAACCTTAGACTTTCTGGGTCTTTCACCTAGCATGATAGTCTCCAGTTCCATATATTTACCAGCCAATACCATAATTTCATTCTTCTTTATGGCTAAGTAATACTCCATTGTGCACATATACAACATTTTCTTTAGCTATTCATTTGTTGATGGGACCCTAGATTGGTTCAATAGCTTAGCTATTATGAATTGTGCTGCTATAAACATTGATGTGGCTGCATTCCTGTAGTATGCTGATTTTAGGTCTTTTGGATGTATACTGAAAAGTGGGATACCTGGTTCATATGGTGGTTCTATTCCTAGTTTTTTCCCCCAATTTTTAAAATTAATTGATTTATTTATTTTACAATAGAATACATTTTGACACACAGCACACAAATGGAGTACAACTTCTCATTCTTCTGGCTGTCTGTGGTTCAGAGTTACTCCAATAGTGTAATCATACATGTATATAGGGTGATAATGTCCATCTCTTTCTACTGCTCTTCTCATCCCCACAGCCCCAACCCTCCCCTTGCTCCCCTCTACACAAACCAAAGTTCCTTCATCCTTCCCTATCCTCCTGTCCCACTATAGATCAGCATCTGCTTATCAGAAAAAAACATTTGGCTTTTGGTTTTTTGGGATTGGCTTATTTCACTTAGCATGATATTCTTTAGTTCTTATTCCTAGTTTTTTGAGGAGTCTCCATACTGCTCTCCAGAGTGGTTGCACAAATTTACAGTCCTATCAACAATGTATAAATGTACTTTTCCCCTGACATCCTCACCAACATTTATTATTATTTGCGTTCTCGATAATTGCCATTTTGACTGGAGTGAGATGAACTCTCAATGCAATTTTGATTTGCTTTTCCCTGATTGCTAGAGATGTTGAGTATTTTTTCATGTATACGTTGGCCATTTGTATTTCTTTTGAGAAGTGTCTGTTTCCTATGTATTAATTAGATTATTTTATATTTTGGTGTTAAGTTTTTTGAATTCTTTATATATTCAGAATATTAATCCTTTGAGGAGAAGGTGGCAAAGATCTTCTCCCATTCTGTAGGCTCTCATTTCAGACTCTTGTTTCCTTTTTTGTGTGGAAGATTTTTAATTTGATGGCATTCCACTTATTGATTTCTGGTTTTATTTCTTGTGCTTTAGGAGTCTTGTTAAGGAAGTTGATTTCTGTGCCAACATGTTGGAGTGTTGGGCCCACCTTTTCCTCTATCAGTTGCAGAGTTTCTGTTCTGCTTTCTAGGTCTTTGGTCCACTTTGTGTTGATTTTTGTGCAAGGTAAGAGATAGGAGTCAAGTTTTATTCTTCTACATATGAATCCACCTTTCCCAGCACCATTTGTTAAAAAAGCTGTCTTTTCTCTTTGGCACCTTTGTTTAGTATCAGATGACTGTATTTATGTGGGTGTGTCTCTGTGTCTTCTATTCTATTCCATTGGTCTTCATGTCTGTTTTGGTGTCAGTACCATGCTGTTTTTGTTATTGCAGCTCTGTAGTATATTTTGAGATCAGGTATTGTGATGCTTTCAATATTGCTCTTCTTGCTCAGGATTGCTTTGGCTATTCTGGGTCTCTTATTAATTCAAATCAATTTTAGAATTCTTTTTTTCTAGTTCTGTAAAGAATGTCATTGGTATTTTGATGGGGATTATATTGAATCTGTGAAACACTTATATAGTAGTATGGCCATTTTGACAATATTAATTCTGTCTATCCAAGAATATGGGAGGTCTTTCCATCTTGGTTTTTATTTTTTTTTCTTCAGTGTTCTACAGATTTCACTACAGAGGTCCTACACCTCCTTTGTTAGATTAGTTCCCAATATTTTATTTTTGAGGTTATTGTGAATGGAACAGTTTTTTAAAATTTCTTTTTCAGCAGATTCATTATTGGAGTATAGGAAAGCGATCAATTAATGTATGTTGATACTGCTTCCTTCTTTAGAGTTCTTTGTATATTTTATATATAGCCATTTATTCCTGTCTTTTGCAAATAATTTCTCCCAGTCTGTGGCTTCTCATTCCCTCAAGCTCATATTTATTTTTAAAGTGCAATTCAGAGGTCTGAGCCTCTGAAGTCTGTGGTGCTGGGCCTGCCTTGTCTCCAGCCCAGCAGATGATCACCACTGACTTTGTGCTGTTACTGTACCTTAAACAAACATCCATCATATTGTAAATATTTTCCTACCAGACTGAAATTCTTTGGAAAAGGGTCATGCCATTCATTTTTGCATTCCCAGAGTGAAACACAGCATCTGGAACTCATTAGGTACCTAGTACCTGTGTGTTAAGGGAATTGAAGGTGTGAAATGAGGACACATGGCAACCCATTACCCCTATTTCCCTCAAAAGCATGGAGTGAATTCTTTCAACAGAGATAGAGAAGCATGCCCTGGGAATAACATTCTTGTCTTTACTACATTACATCCTTACCTGGACACAGATGTTTTCCACAGATACCAGAGTCATGCCATCTATCCCCACCTGAGAAATTATAGCTGAGCAAGTGACCGAATACCCTCTCCAGTCAGGGGAATAATGTTTGTTTGTATAATGCTCTGATGATCTCTGTGGTCAGAAAACATGTTTATCTCCTGCATGTTCATCTTTTAAAGTATGTATTACTCTTTCCACTTCTCTGTCTCAGCTTACATCTTCACTTTAGAAGAACTATTTACCATTCATGTCTGCTGCTCTCATTCCCTGAATGGACATGTGCATACTTAGGTGACAAAATTCCGCCTGAATTCTTTCACAGGTTAGAATGCTGCAAAATTAAGTCAAAACTTTGCTCTCTTCTTCCCCCGCCTTGGCCAACCTCCTCCTCCTCCTCCTCCTCCTTTTTTCCTTTTATCTTTGCTTTCTCTTGCCTTTGGCTTGCATTGTTTTTGTAAAATTCTCTCCTCCCTGACCCCACATAATCTTTGGCATTTATCTCAAAATGCTTTCCATTATGTTTAAGAACACTTCTCTTTCAATGAGGCTTCTATGGGGACCAGACTGTGCATCCAGAGTTGGGCTAAGCCCTAGGGGGATGAAGTTGGGAAAGAAAGAACTTTCACATGATTTATAGGCTTGTGACCATTTGCAGAGACATTCACATGAAAAGTAAAGAAAAATCCCATAAAAGATCACCAGATGTTTGTCTGCAAAATTTGAGGCTTTTGATGTTAGCCTGAAAAAAATATGTGGATTCTTGACTGAATTATGAAATTTTCACAGTGTGTTTTAGGGATATTTGGATAATAGCCATTCTTAGCGTCTTGGGTCAGTTTAAGTAATTTAAAAGTTATCAAGGTGTTGTAAGAAGTTTACAGAGTAGATACACAGAAGTTTGCAAAGTAGAAGCTTAGTAGAATCTTAAGTGTCCCCCAGACTCTTTCTCCCTTGAGTTTCACTTTTTTTTCATTTTTATGTTCTTTTTAATTATACATGACAGTACAATGTATTTTGACATATCATATATACATGGAGTATAACTTTGCATCTTGTGGTTGTACATGATGTGGAGTTAAAATGGTCGTGTGTTCACATATCAACATAGGAAAGTTATGTCCAAGTCATTCTACTGTGTTCCAAAGTTAGAGGCTCTTTTTAGAATTTTCTACTGCAGACTTTGGATGAAAAATTTTTCCAAAACTTAGAGGAAGTTGAAAGTGCAGAGGGAGAAAGGGCAGCAAGAAAGCAGGCATAGAAAGGACAGAAAGGGGGACAGAAACAGCACAAAAATCTTTTTATTTTTAATTTAAAAAAACTTTTTAGTTGTAGGTGGACCTTTATTTTATTGATTTATTTTTACGTGGTGCTGAGGATTGAACCCAGTGTCTTACACGTGCTAGGCAGGTGCTCTACCGCTGAGCCACAACTCCAGCCCTGGATGAAGATTCTAAAGGTCTCACTTGAAGTTTTCTACAACAGTGGAATGAGGTTATTTCTGGCATCAAACAGTGAAAATGCAAGTTTTGTCTTCAACAGTATCTTCTACATGAGATTATTTTCTAACTTAAATAGCAGGGTAAGGTAATTCTGTGCTTGGGAATTATATAAGGAATAGTTTCTGTATCTTTCTAGCAGAGACTTATCAGTGAAAGAGTTGAAGTCAAGATGTGAAATCTGTAAGCTTTAAAAGGCAGTAGTGGTGACTGATAAGTCTAAAATGAGGGAAAGAATAGAGCAGCCAGGTGCAGGTCAATGGGTGGTCTGGTTTACACCTTGCTATTCACCATGGAGGCTGGGTGGTGGCTGCCATGGGCAAAGGGTATGACCGAGGGTAGGTATTGTCATATAGGAAACAAGGGAGCAGTTTGATAGCAGTTTTTTTTGAGAACACATCCAGAATATCTCTTTAGCCTCAGAATGTTAGTGTCGCTTAGGGAGACAACCAATTGGAGGGAACTGGAGAAAGGGAAGAAGAAATTTCTTGTAAGGATATGCTAAGAAAAGAGATGCAAAAGCATTTCCTTCAAGACAAAAGCAAATTCTTTTTATTGTTATCAAAATATAAGGAAGGAAGTAGGAAGAAAATAGTTTTTTTGGTCCCATGTTGAACATTTTCAGGCATCAAGAGAACTGTATGTAGGGTTACGTGTATCATGCTTTTCTATCATACAATATCCATTTATTCAGGATCCACTCAGAAGATGACATTGTACCGTATGACCCAGACATTCCACTTCTGAGGTATTTATACAAGAGAAATAAAAGACTGTATATATGTACAAAGACTTTTGCAAAATGTCTGCATCATTTTATTTCTAAAAGCTCTAAAGTGGAAACAGTCTAAATGTCAATCAATAGGTGACTGGATAGACAACAGGTACACAACCACACCTGCAATACTGTTCAGCAATAAAAAGGAACTAAGGAGCATGAACTCAATGGTAAACCCAGAAACATGATTGAATTACAAAATGATTATGTTGAGTGAAAGAAATCAGACAAAAGACAGCACATACTTTTTACTTCTATGTATATAAAATTCTAGAAAATTCCAATTACCAACAAAATTCTAGAAAATGCCAATTATCGATGGAGAGATAATAAGGGATAACAAAAAGGTACAAAGTTGCAGGGATGTGAATATGTTCCAGAGCTTAACTGTGGCTACATGGATGTATATATATGTCAAAACTTTTCAATATATACAATTTAAACAGTATTTTATTGTTTGTCAATTATATACCAATGATGTTTTTTAAAACAGAACACCATCAACAGGTGTGGTGGTGCACATCTATTATCCCAGCAACCCAGAAGGCTGAGGCAGGAGAATCACAAGTTCAAGGCCAGCGTTAGCAACTTAGTGAGACCCTCAGTGACTTGGCAAGATTCTGTTTCAAAATAAAAAATAAAAAGTGCTGGAGCTGTGGCTCAGTGGTAGAGCATCCTGGATTCAGTACCCAGTACCAAAAAAAGAAAAACAACAACAAAATGTCTCCAAAAGAGTAACATTGGAAGGTAGCTATATACTTTGAAAAGAATGATATTTTCTAAAAGATTCAAGCCTACATTTTTTAAGCTAGCAAGAGTTACTACATTACATAGCATTCAATTTGATTTATAAAAGTTCAAATCTATACCTAATATTTTTAGAATTAAAAATTTTCGAATAATTTTTCTTAAGAGTTGAAGGAGTCCATGTTGATCATCTGAGATAGAAAATTAATCAGAGGGGGGATATAAGAGGTTTATAAACATGGCTATTCACCACAGTACCTGTAGGGTTAGAGAATTGTTTCTCCAAAGGGAAATTATAGAAGCTCTATTGCCATAGTTAATGAAATCTAACTATACAAAGACCTCAGCTAAGAACAGAGCTCAGAACTTGTAAAGACTTTCATCCAAAGATACAAGCCTTTCCAAGCACCAATTAACAAAATCTCACAACACACTGGAAGCTGAAGGGTGTGGTCATCAGTTGTTTTATAGGTGGCAAATTATAATCCCAAAGGGCTCAGCCAGTCTGCCCAAGGTCACCTGGTGAGGTGGCTGCTGACTCAGGGGTGAGGCTTAAGAATTCTGTCTCCTGGCCCTGCCCTGACTTACTCCAACCAACAAGAGTACCAGACCTCTAGAAGGAAGAAAACTCCTGGTTCAACCAGTTTGCTTTGGATCCGAGATGGTATTAGAAGCCATACTAGGGGTGGGAGCACTGGATCCCATGCTAAGCCCATCGTATTTCCTTCCTTTTCTCTCCCTGTGTTGGATTAGTTCATTGTAGGCTTCACTGAATTCTTGGTGCCTGACAAAAAGCATTATTGAAACCGAAATAATTTCTTGGTAAACTCAAAATCGGGATTTTCATCAGTTTGCTTTTCTTCTGTTTTCAGAGAGCCTTATAGAATAAAGGGGAGAGTCTCACAACTCCATAGGAACTCTGGGAAACTCTCAATCCTATTGGATTAATTATGAAATTAATTTGGAAACTCATGGACCCAGAAGGGGGAAGACTATTAGACCCAAAGTACCAGTGAATGAAACATTTGGCATTTCCTGGGAGAAGTATAACCTTGGGTCTTGAGGAATGTTGTATCCTTCAGATATACTGGGGCATCTCCTTTGTCCTGTTGGCTTTGCCATGCAAGTGTGGAGGGAACAGTTAATTTAGATATCAGATTCTGTGATCAGAAGGGATCTTTTTCCTGGATGGCATAAGTGAGATGTTCTAACTGATGTATGATGCATTTAACATGAGTTTTTATTATGGCTCATATGGTAATATTTGGCTTACCTAGAGGTTATTCATATAGCAGACAGTCATGTCAGATACTCCTGAGTAACCAGAAGGAAACAAAAAGGAGTCTGGGTGGCCAACATGGGTGTCAAAATTCATAGTGCTACTCTGTCTTAGACACTAAGGGAGGCACTTTTATTTCAGATATCATCTAGGAAGTTTGATTTTGATCCCCAGCAGATTAGAATCAGTGCAATAAGGGAAGATTTTTCAGAAACAGAAGAAGTTAGCAGCTTTATAGCAAGGGAGGAGACAGGAGAATAAAAAAAAGGACAGATAAGAATGAAAAAAATGGTAAATTGATCTAAGGGCGAATAGCTCTCCATAATTCCAAAGCCCAAGAGATCATGATTTTTCTTCATCAAAGTTTAATATTGGAGGTTATAATTATTTGTTCTACAAACATATATTGGGAACCTAGCTACTCTATCAGGCACTGGGTATATAATGGAGACATATGGAGGGTTTTTAAATTACTTTTGATGAACTTAACTTAGAAAAATAGACAACAATATAATATAAAGATTTCTATAAGAGTTAAGCATGTTTAAATGATTTGATTCCCAAAATTTTAAGTTCCAGGGTTTTAGAAGAATGAATTATGAGGAACAGCTCATTTCCCATAAGATTTAATAAATGAGGTTTTAATTATATCAACATGACATTGTCATTAGTTTTAAATCAAGAGTGGTATGCATACATATTATTGTCTGAAGGCACGAATGTCTGCCTTATTCTTTAATTATTGCCAACTCCTGTGACATTATGTATTTCAGTTCAATTAATGCAGCCAACTTCTTGGGGTGGGGAGACTGGGCACAGATTCAAGAGTGTTTGGTGATGAGAGGTGACACATTTGAGGGAGGAAAAAGATGCAGAACAGGAATTCAAGGGACCCTCAATTTTGTTTTCAAATTTTTATGGAGGAATCTTATTTTTTGCCAACTTCTCTTCCCACCCTCTTTCTCAGTCCTCCTTTCTTACACATGAAAATGAAGGTCGGAAAGGAATACATCTAATGGAATTAGAACCAAGGGTGGAGCTGCCTGGGGATGTACTATGCACTTAAAATAAAACAAAACAAAATGCCTCTTGATTGCCAGGGCAGGAAATTTCTGCCCAACTGGAAGAGCTGGTTGCTGGAACGTGGGAGTCCTTGAGGGGCCTTTCTGGAAAAGCTGGGGGAGGCGTGGCTGGAAGAGAAGCTCCTCCAGGCATCCACACCCTGCTGTGGACTGGCTGAGCCAGTGAGTCAAAGCACAGGAGGAGTGTCCCCCGCACTGAGGTGAGCCCAACCCAGCTGAGGGATCCAGTTAGAAGGTGATTATGTTTTGTCAGGGTCATCTCAGTGTCACCGAACACTGTGAGCCCAAATAGGCTGGAGGTGACTGAATTGAACAGCAAGTCTAGAGTCAAAATCAGGTCCAGAGCCAGCACCGATCCATGAAAGAGGCTTCTCCTCGCCAGCTTACTGTGACCACAACCTTTTCTGTGTACTTGTCTCATCATTGTATTTCTAGTTCCTAGCACAGCTCTTGGCATAAGTTAAATTCTTGGTAATGTTTAATGGGTATATGTGTGTGTGTCTATATGTATTTATGTATGTATAGGCTAAGGAAAATTCTTTGTTATTCTCTTATAAATAACAACAGAAATGTCTGAAACTACTTGCCAATCCTAATTTAAAACACCTCCTCACACACACATATGCCCCCAGAAATAAAACAACCCCCACCCTGACCTAGTATTACTCACACAGTAGATCCAAGGATATTAATCAGATGCTAAAATTGAAAGAAATAGCAAATTATACATACATTTGCCCACTACTTCTCAAAAATTTCCACAAAATAAATATTTATTCATTTTCTTAGTAAAGGGTTTGATGGTTTTCTGTTAATACTTTGTTTACCCTTAGTAACAAAGTGTACACTCAAAAGTTTATAGTTAGACAAATTTTGCCCGGAGGAATTAGCAGTGTAATTATAATGAAGATAAACAAGCATAAATATACATAAGTGCTTCTCTCATTGAAATAACCTCCAGGCAGGGCCTCTGTTCCCTGGCTTCTGAACATCTTTCAAATGTGGAGTCTGGGCTCCAGCTACCTGCCAATTCAGTGATGGGAGACTGAAAATGGTGGAGGAAGAATGTTGACTGTGCCTCCTTGTAGGCCTGACTTTGGGCCCACTGGTAAGCCACAGCTGTCCCTCTTCATTGCTGTAGAGAGTGCTACCTAACACCAGCCACAGAAGCCTGTCCATGCATTGTTACCAGTCAGTAACTAGTTTAGGAGCTTGTACCAAAATGTAAACAAACTATGCCATTAAACACACTTTCAGGTTCTATTGACTTTTTAGAATAAGATTTTCTAGTTCATAGTTGACTAAGTGTTGTTTTTTTTTTTTTTTTGTAAAATGCCAGAGAAAGCCAACATTTTAGGCTTTGCAGGACAGTTTCTGTTCCAAGGATTAGGTGTCGTTCAGAAGCACTAAGACAGCCCCAGACAACACATGAACCAGGGGACATGAATCCAATACATCTCTAGACTCTCATTTTTTATTTTTCCAACAAAGTCTGACACAGGTGGAATGGGACTTGCAGATGGGAGAAGAGGATTGTAGCTTAGTGACCTCTGTGGGAACAGTTTATTACACTCTGGTATATGCTTCTTATCTTGTAACCTACAGTCCTCTGAATACCACTGGACTAGATGACCTATGACAGGCCATGTCAGGCTCTGAAAGCCCACCCATCTGTTGATGGTGAGACTACCAGGGCAAATGTCATGGAGAGGATTGTGATTTCTCTGCATGGATAATGTTTTTCAAAAGTAAGCATTTACTCTCCAGTCACACTGAGATTTCCTTCAAATCCACCCATGTCCTAACCACCACTGTCAACCTTAGAGCTGCATTTAGTAAATATTCCTTCCAAGCCGGGCTTGGTGGCGCACGCCTGTAATCCCAGCACTTTGGGAGACTGAGACAGGAGAATCGCGAGTTCAAAGCCAGCCTCAGCAATGGCGAGGCCCTAAACAACTCAGTGAGACCCTGTCTCTACATAAAACACAAAATAGGTCTGGGGATGTGGCTCAGTGATCGAGTACCCCTGAGTTCAATCTCTGGTACAAAAAAAAAAAAAAAAAAAATTCCTCCCAGCACTGATTCAGCCCTCAGTCTTCTATGCTACCACCCACCTTCTTGCCTCCTTTCATTTCCAGCTCTCTGCTCTGGTGGTCCTTGTTTTGGGATAGTAGCCCCAGCCTCCACTTCTAACCACTCAGGCTGCTTCTACTACTACCATAACCTAAACCAGAGGCTTTTCCTGGACACATAATTACAAGACAGCCGTGGCCACCAGCTCTGTCATCTTTTGTTCTATCTAGGTGTCTGGATCATCTCTCTGAAATTTTATGCTGTTTAGATTTTCCACTTCCTACTCTTCTGGACCTTGGTTCTTTTTTTTTGGTACTGGGGATTGAACTCAGGGGCACTCGACCACTGAGCCACATCCCCAGCCCTATTTTGTGTTTTATGTAGAGACAAGGTCTCACTGAGTTGCTTAGCGCCTCGCCATTGCTGAGGCTGGCTTTGAACTCGCGATTCTCCTGTCTCAGCCTCCCTAAGTGCTGGGATTACAAGCGTGAGCCACCGCGCCCGGCTTGGACCTTGGTTCTTAAAGACTGCCTCATATTTGCCTTCAAGAAGACCCTGATTTCAGTAGAAAGTATGCTCTTATCACTGAATGCTCACCTCTCTTTCTATCTAGTTTCCATCAAAGTTCACCCAGGTTGTTTCCTACATTGTTCCCCCTGAGCTTCTGATCTTCTCTTCTGGATTGCCATCAAGAAGCACCAAGGTGTTCTCTGTTTGGAAAGTTACCCAATTGATCCTTCTTGTTTCTATCTTTCTTGATACATTCAGGTTTTTTGATATCGAGCCTTTTGGTTGGTTGGTACTGCCATAATCAATACACTGAGCCATAGTTTTTGCAGGAACCAACTTCCTCTACTGGGTTACAGAGCACCTGGTACCTTAAGCTGAGGACTGTATGGATCCACCCCAGCACCTTTATTTCACATAACTGGGCAAGGACACTCTCTGAACTGGCAGCAGTAAGGCTCCAGAGGATTTGTGTGGTTGGCTGATTAGACTCTAGATGGAGTCTGTCTTTTGTCTCTGAGTTTCTCTTCCATTGTTACAGTATCTATCTTCCCCATCATTTTGGGGTGACCCTTGACCTTACACTTCTTATAAGAATCTCCTTAAGAGGTTGGATTGCAGACAGCAATAAAATGGCTCCATGCAACTGATGGTGGAGAACTGGAGCAGGAGAGGTGAGGAAGGCTCTGTCTTCCCCTTGTTCTCATCCCCATGGTGGGTTGCTCTGGATGCAGCATCAGCTCCTCCTTGGGGCTAGTTGTCAGTGACTGATATTACCATCCATTTGCACCCAAGCCAGAATAATCTCCCATTTACTTGTGCCTTTAGGAGACTCCCTCACCTGCTCACCGTGTAGTCCAGTCATCATAGGCCTTATTGTGCTCCCTGAGACTGCCGTGACTTAGGCAGCTGGCGGCTCTCAGGTAGATTCCTACTACTCTTTCCTCTCTGATATTCTTGTCTGAAGTTTGAACTCAACTAATCCGTTGTTCTTACTATGGCCCAAGCAACCCCTTTAAAATGCAGCTATGACTCTTCAATGACTCCTCATCTTTTTGAGGATAAAGCCAATTTTCTTATTCTTGATCTTCCCCTTGGTTACCTTCCCAGACCTACTCCGTAATACCCTCCAGTACCTTTCCCACACTTACCTTTTCTTTTGCCTGTGCAAAGATCTAGTTGACCTTTAAGTCTCAGATCAGATTCATGTAGCCACCTCCTTTGGAGGATCTTCTCCTCCTCTCCAGAGAGCAGGGTAGGGGTAATTGTTTAAAGCACAGTTTCTGAATTCAGATTGACTGTATTCAAAATACAGCTTGGCCATGAACTAACTACACTACCTTTTGTACATGTCATTTTTTTTTCTTTCTTTCTTCTTTTTTTGCAGAATGGGATCAAACCTAGGCCCTCAAGCATGCTAGACAAATGCTCTACCACTTGGCTATATCTTCAACCCCTAGATGCATGGCTTTGAAGAAATTATGTATCCTCTCTGAAGCTCAAGTTTTGTCTGTTTGTCTTTGTGAAATGAAGATGATGATAAGCTTCCTTTCATCATAAAGTTGTCTGGGAATGGAATAAGTTAATATACATAGAGTATATAAAGTAGTATCTGGCATATAGTAAATGCTGTTTTGATTATTTTTGTGGTTGTTTTCCTCATTGTTCTGCTATTTCCTTTTCTAGTTTGAGGTTGCCTAACCATTACAGGGATTACATCCTATTTTAGCACTTCACCACACTCTGTTGAATAATGTTGCACTTACTTGTTCTCCCTATGAGACCGGGAGCTTTTCCTTCATTGAACCCAAATGATCAACACAGTGCCTGGCATAAAGCACTCAATCAAAATACATTCCTTGAATTATAGGATGAGCACAAAGCAAGGGTTTTTAATCCCTCCATGAAATGGAATTGGAGAAGGAGATAAGAGGGAGAAAGAAATGAAAAACAAATGCCATAAGGTGGCCTTGTTGCTCTCCTCACAAAGTCACGCGGATGTTCTTTGTGCCAGTATCATCAGAGTTCCCCTTCTTCTTGGCACCGCTGGCCATCATCAGCCTGCTGCCTTCAGGTTCTGGTCTCCCCTTGATCCACTATTATGGGTCACCAAGGGCTGATTCACCCACCAAAAGGTTTTCCTTTTTTATTCTATTGTTACTTCCAGGTTCTTAGCCATTCAAAGGGCTGTGGAAGGCTGACCTCTAGACAACTAGGCGTGAGAAGCAGACAGACTTCTCAGGAGCATGATTGAGAATGGAATGGAATGGGCCCTTAATACCCAGCTATCTCCCCAGCCCATAAGGATTCTGATTCTATTAGTCATTGGCAGTGGTGGCAGCAGAAGTCACTCAAGCTCCTTATTGCTCAGGGTGCCATGATGGGCATTGTGGATGCTCTTCATTTTCTAACAACAGCACTTACCTACAGTGACTGCTTTGGAAAGTGAAGAGCTCATGTTTATATGTCTTCAGAGAAAGGATTGGATGGACAGTTTTAAAAAAAAAATCTACCTTTATTCTATTTATTTATTTATTTTTATGTGGTGCTGAGAATCAAACTCAGTGCCCTACATGTGCTACGCGCGCACTCTACCATTAAGCCACAACCCCAGCCCCTTGGATGACAGTTTGAAACACCTGAGCTGGGTAGCACAGTTTCCCTTAAATCCTAACTCGGATATAGCCAATGGGAAATTCTGGAATAATTCCACTTTTTTTTCAACAAATGTTCAGTGGAAACTAACTGTGTAGCAGACACTGTTCTTGGCTCAGAAGATGTCAAAGTGAATAACATAGGTTTCTCTTCTTCAGAAGCTCACAGTCAAGAAGGAAATGTGTGTTGCGAGGAGCAGTCAGAGAAATCAATACACGATGCTATGTAGAGGGGTCATGTCTCATTCATAGATTCAGTCCAACATCAGCTCATAAATTAGTAAAATGACAAGTAGGCCAGAAAATTCTCCCTGTAAAATCCTATAAGTAACTTTTGTTTGTCTTTGTATTTTAGCTACAACTTCCTTTATAGTAAAACAAATCAGGCTGTTATATTTTATAGGGGGTGGGAATAAAAGATCTCTTTTCTTTCTTTTTTTCCTTCTTTCTGTATACTGAACATGCACTTAAATTCATGCAAATTAAATGTGCCTTGGCTGTTGCTCAAAGTAGAAGTTTGCTTGAATATGTAAAGTGCTTCAGAAGCACACAGGAGAAATGTTCTAATTTTGCCTGATGAACCTTAGCCAGGCTTTACTGAAGAGGTGTCACTTGAACTGGTGGAGGGTTTAGAACTTTCTTATCACAGGGAATAGCTGTAGTGATGGAAAAACATGGAAGAACATTCGAGGAGTGTCTAAAATTTGTGTTTGGAAAGGATGATGGTTGTAGAGGTCATGAAGGGTTTAAAACACGCCACATGCCTAGCACAGATGGAGAAGCAGTGACCAGGAACACTGTGTCCACTCTTTGCTAGCCCCACAACCTCCATCCTCCCTTCCTTGCCCTTGCCACTTCCCTCCACTGCTTCCTGAAATGACCGGATATGCCATCCTCTGCCTCAGAGGAGTTGTGCTGGTTCTGACTCATGCAGTGTTGTTTTCTAGCCAAAGACAAGGATGTGTTTCTATTTCCTAAGCTGCTTTTCAAGGATCACCATGTAATTTAGAGACATTAAATCCTTACTAATCTTTCTGTTGGCCCTAAATGTAAATGGGGCTCATGTTTCTACTTAATAGTTAGATGGTGGCATGGCTACTCTCGGGAAAATCTCATGAACCCAGATGGGAACCTAGATAAGATTCCATTTTCTACTTTGCCATTCAGACCATGAAATGGACATCTCCAGGGGCCATGGAAATATGAACTTCATGTCTTTGGAAAGTAAGGGAAAGTGATTTCTATATTTAGACACCTCTGGAGGAGGCAACGGGATTTTTGGACTAAAAATTATTCAGCAATAACTTGTGTATGTAAAGCCCGGAGAGATGTTTTATCAGTTAGAGTAAGATCAGGCCACATATAACAAATAAACAAAAATAATAGTGTTTTAAATAAAATTGAAATTTATTTTCCTTTCAAATATACAAAGTCTAGAGGAAAGCAGTCCCAGGCTGCTATGATCATGCAACTTGTCAGGGACCCGGACTTAATCATAATACTCTCTTATCCTCTCCATGCATCTTCCACCTCACGGTCCTAGGTCTTTCCTCCAGGTCCAACCATCAGATCCACATTCTAAGCAGCAGAAATAAATAAGAGACAGTTAAAAAGGCAGGAAATGGCATCTGACAATTGTCTTATATAGAGATTTCCTTGAAGCTACTACATATCATTTTTGTTTATTGCATGTTGGTCATAACTTAGCATAGGCTGGGAAATGTCATTTCTCCAGATAGCAAGACGAGAATAGATAAATAATGCAGTAGACAACTGACAGCCTCTGCTACAAATCCCAAGAGCCAAATCCCAGCACTGTACCTGTGATCAAAGAGTTGCCTGTCCCCTACCCCTGGTAACTAAGAGGCCTCCACCTCACACAATCACCGGACAGCAGTAGGGGCCCTTCTAGAGTCATCAGTGACTATACCCCATACCCACGAAGCCTGATCCCTATGCACTGATTCTCACTGATCTTGTTTAAATGCTAAGGAGGGCTCACCCCAGTTTTCTCCCACACTAGCCCTCCAGTTGTCTTGAGAACTTCAATGTGGATAAATCTTGCGTTTTGGAGTTGCATCCCATAACATACACTCATTCCAGGTGAAGCCACGAATGCCAGGGCACTTAGGAAACTACTTTCTCAGATTTTCTAATTTCCCCCAGATCCTCAGGTCTTTGAATGACACACAAGGGATACCTGGAATCTTTTTGGCAGCAGTGAACATAAATTTCCTCTGTATCTTGGACAGTACATGTAAGAGTGGTGACCAAGGAAACAGCAGGGAAAATGGAGACATGAGGAAGAGGAAGGGGCAGTTCACAGAGGGAAGTAACGGTGGGTCAAGAGAAGGAGAGAGAAGGGGTGGGGCCAGGCCAGCTCTGCACAAACTCGGGAATGAATCAGTTTCTTTTCAGGACCCTCTCTCTTTGGACACAACCCCTTTCTCTTGTTCCCAGGTCTCCACACCCTGCTAGTCACCTTGGGGTTGTTCTTAGCATTGTGGTGACCAGTTCCTCGCTTTCTTTGTTCAAATCAACAGTGATATCTGCTGCACTTTTTTAGGAATTCACATACAAGGCAACATTTAAATAATGACTAGCAAATTGTAGGTTCTCAAAATATGTTTTATTTACCAACTTTTCCCAATGAGTTTGATAACCTTATTAGCTTCCACGGTGATCCAGAAAAGAACATGCTTCTCCTAGAAATTGTATTTACATTGCAGAGGATATTTCTAAGCATAACCCCCAAGATACATTAGTTGACTTCAATAGAATCCTAGCAAAAGAAAAATGATGGGTAGGAGGTGCCCCTGCAGGGTGGGGGCTCTAGAGCCCCAGGTGGAAGGACCAAGGGGTGACATAGGGCTCATTTGACCACAGAAGGGGTATGTGCCTCACAGCGTCAGCTCATAATAAGTGACTAATTCATAATGAATAAACACGTGAGAGGTGGACTAATGAATAGACACTCGCAAAGCTGAGGGTAAGGTTGAGAGAACCAGGAAGGGGTGATGCAGTAGGTAGAGACTGACCATGGGGCAAGACCTTACTACCTCTCAGGCAGAAGGGGCGGCTGGGGGTAAGGAGTGGCTGCAGATTCAGAGAGCGCTACAGCTGCCGGGAAGCTGTAGCATTCTGTACAACACAGCAGCCTGATGGGGAGGAACAAATACCTGAATTTCTTTCTATTCCCACCCTACAGTCTTTCATAGGTGGGCCCCTTTGGCCACACCCACTGGAAGCCAAAGGCTCAAGGGAGCCTGGGTAGCAGTCCGAAGGATTCAATCTGCGAAGAGTGGGATGGAGAAAGGTGGATAGGGGACCTCAAAGAACAAAAAGAAAATTTAGCACAGTAACCTTTATTGTTTGTTTTCCGTACTGGAGTTTGAACTCCAGGTCTCACACATGCTAGGCAAGTGCTGGACCACTGAGCTACATCCCCAGCCCCACAGTAGTCTTTAGAAGTTTACACTTTTGTTGTACCAGAGACAGACTAATATGCATAACACTCTAATAAAAGGCAGTGACAGGAGACAATGAGAAGATCAGACAAGGTGACTTCATTGGGGTAGAGCTTCTCCACTGGGAGCTGAGGGAGATAAAGCTGTGGGTCTTATTGACTTGAAAAGACAGAGATGAAAAAACAAAACAGTGCAGAGCAGCCTTCCAGATCCTTCACAGAATGTACCATGTGACTCACTTTATAAAAAACTTCAGTGACAGCTGGCAGGCCCTGAGTGTGGTCTGGAGGTCTCGAAACTCTTAGGTCAGATAGAACTGTCAACCAAAGTAATTCTCCCTCCTTCTCCCCCTTCCTTCTGTCCTTTCTTCCTTTCAGCAAATACCAGTTGAGTCCTTTACAGTGGCAGGCAGCATGCTGGCCATGTGCTCCTGGTTGGCTTCAGCTCTCAGGTGGCCCTTCTTCACCACTTCTTTCTCTCTGTCCTGCAGACCAGCCTTCTCAATTCTTTTTGGAGGAACAGTGATGTGTCGTTGTTGCTTGGCAGGCAACCATTACTGCTTAAGGAGGACAGAAGTGAGATGTGAAGTGTTTCCAAAGCAGTCAGTCACGTGGACAGAGAAGTGGAAGGAAATACTGGGATTTCAGAAATCCTGGACAGGCAGGCAAAGGCTGTGGGAAGAGGAATATCTGGGAGATGTAGTCAGTTACAAGTTCTAGGTAGAAAAATATCCGAATACTAGCTCATGCCCCTTGTCTTTTTCCCTTTGCATAAGGAACCAGCACAAATATAAAGGAAAAATTGCTGTAGCAGGTGGAGGCAGAGGCTCCTCTCAGCTCACTTGACCTAGAACAGACCCTTTGTCCGAATTTAGTAGTGTACAAGATCCATTCAAATAGTCCTATAACCATGAAGCAATGCAGACAGACTCTTGGACACTTGGCATGAGTTTCTGGCAGCTTCCTTGCCCACACGCCTCCCTCACCCTGTTTGTAAGGAATTTTCTGTTTAGCTTTCCTTCTTGCTGCCAGTGGTCAGTGACTGATTGCATCATTTCTTTAGGGAGCTATTTTTTAGTCTGTTTCTCCTCTGTCCCTGGGAGCCACTCAGTATGCGTGGCTAGCCTTTGCATGTGTGCCTCAGTATCTCTGAGGCATCCTTCTAGCTTCTTATTCTTATTGAATTACTACTATATGTTGGGCAATGTGTTCAATTGCTTTTATAGCATCTCCTTTTCCTTGTGACTCTTCAAATATCAGCAGGGCCTCCATCTTAATCACAGCATAGTGGTTTAGAGCACAAGGCTGCTTCTGATATTAACAGCAGCATGATTTTGGATAAGTCACTTAACCCTTCTGAGCCTTAGTTTCCTTATCTGTAAAATGGGAATATAATTGTTCCAATTTCATATGATTATGAGGGAAATTAAATGAGTCAATACATGTAAAACACTGGGCCTCATGTTTGACCCATTGTGAGTGTGCAGTAACTGTGCTTTTATTATCACCACTGCTGGACTTATTATTATGGCTTGGGGCTCAGCATAGTCCTCTTTGGAGCACATGTGCTGATTTCATCTATGAATTTATTTCTGTGATTGGTTACAGGGGTCTTCCAAGCATGCAGATGTCTTAACATCTCAGCTTTCTGTCCATATAAACCTCATTTTCCCATGAAGAGGAGATGAGGGTCAGTGCCAAGCTCATTGAAGGCAACTGTAGCCTCCTTCTGAAGCTTCCTCACAATCAGAGAACCAAATAATGTTGGAACTAGAAGCTCTTAGAGATTGTTTAGCCCACATGGGACATTCATCAGATGAAAAAAATTATGAAGAGATTTTCGGGTTATGATCACATCAGGGTTAGTGGCAGCATGGATTAAAAGCCATTTCCTTGACCCCAATGCATTCTTCCTACCCCACTGGAGTTTATCACGTTTTACATATTTGTCTCCTATTTGTTTTCTATCTATCTGTCTATCTATCTATCTGTCTATCCACCCATCCATCTATCATCTATCATCATCATTTTCTGTTCATCTGTAGTCTAATCAAGTTCTATGTTTTCCCCCTATATGAGATCTTCTACAGATCCTCAGCTTACGAAGAAGGCAAGCTGAGCAGCTGTCGCTGAAGGGCAGGGCCTTGGTCCCTGCACTCTGGTCTTTTCTTTGCGCTCTTCAGTAGCCCTTGAGCCTGCCCACATTATTATCTTATTGGGACGTGTGCTTCTGTTTCTTGGCATAGTTTCAAACTTTTTTTCTAACCAGTTTTTGTGGTTAGAAATTCTGAAGCCATTCTGTCTTACAAGGGAGCTGTCAACTAATACTTATCCTACGATGCACTGTAAATGGTGAGGTTTTTGAACAGATCTCCCTGAACTTTTGTCCCTCCCAGGAGTCTGAAACCAGACTGACCCTGTAACACCAGCCAAGGTTCTGTAGAGAGGGAAGGACCCTAAAGCAAACAAGCCCACACCCCACTTTCTTCAATTCAAGTATTTCTGCCCTCAGCTTGCAGCACACCAAGATGCAGTTCCAGAAACTCCATTTAATTTTCTTGGCTTCTGTATTTACTCAGTTACAACTGGGCCAGAACAGTTTTGGCACCAAAAGCCTGAAAAGAAAGGGCTGTTCTGTTGAACTTTGTTGCTCAATTTTGTAGACATTTTAGGTTCACATAAGGTTGTGGGTGGCCTGTCAATTCTTTCTACATGTTGTTCTGAAATGAACCCAAACCCTGCCACCTTCTGAGATTCCCTGGGGAAATTGTAGCAACAAGAAGCAGACATTCCAGATTTTAAAGCCAAGTGTTCCTAAGGGTCATCTCTCCTCAGTGCTCTTTCTCCCAGTCACATATTCCTCTTCACCTGAGGGTCAGGGGAACAATGGTGCCAGCCTCTTTGAGGACCCTGGCCCCTAAGTGCTGCCTGGAGGTGCCTTGCACATGTTCTGGCCACTCACTTGAGAAGGTGAGTAGAGTTTCTGTCTTACCTTTCCTAGTTTCTACTTGCTTTTAAACCACCAAGCTCTGTCCGGTCAATTGAACCTTCCACTGTAAGGGTTCTTATGAGATATATGTGTAGTTTCTTTCCTACCTCGGGATCCATGTTCCCTGTGTGTGTGTGTAAAGGGGACAGGGCAAGTTTAAGGAGCTTTGTGACCTTCTAAGCTCCAAGAGGTCAGAGAGCATACTACCATGTTTAATGTGGTGTCCTCTGGGCTTGGCACATACCTGAAACTTAGTAAGCACCTAATAAATACTGCATGGGTGGAAGAGATGAATGAATGTCTGCCTTCCTGTATCAGTACATTGGATTGGTCAGCTTTCCATCACTAAAACTAATATCTGAGATAATCAACTTATAAAGAGAACTGGTTTACAGTCTTGGAAGTTTCAGTCCATGATTGGTTTGCCCTGTTGCTTTTTAGGCTTGTGGTGAGGCAGCATATCATGGTAGAGGCATGTGGGAGATGAAAACTACTTACCTCATGGTTAGTGTGTTAGTTTTCTGCTAGGTGACAGAAATATCTGAAAGAAATGACTTATAAAGAGAAAACATTTACTTTGGCTCACAGTTTCAGAGCCTTCAGTCCATGTTCAGTTGGCTGTGTTACATTTGAGTTTGTGGCAAGGTGGCACATCCCAGTGGGAGCACAAGGTGGAGAAAGCTGTTCACCTTGTAGTGTTGGGAAGCAAAACAGTGAGAGACAGGAAGAGGCCGGGGTCTCAATGTCTACTTGAGGGCAGGTTCTCAATGACTTAACTTCTTCCCATCAGATCCTACTTCCTAACAGTTCTACCACCTCCCATAGCACCACAGGCTGGTGACCAAGTCTTTAACATGTGGACCTTTAGAAGACATTCAGGATCCCAACTATAACAGCTAGGAAGTAAAAAAGAGAGGACGAGATAAGATCCCACAATCCCCTTCAAGGATATGCCCCCCAATGACCTGAAGATCTCCCACTGGGACCCAGCTCTTAAAGGTTCCACAACCTTCCAATGGCCCCATCATGGGAACCAAGCCTTTAATATGTGGGCCACTAGGGATACTGCATAGCCAAACTATAGCAGCACATCTTTTTTTGCCCCCTCATAGCTTTGTTAAGGTAAAATTGAATTACAATAAAATACACATGTTTTAAGTATGCAATTTGAACAGTTTTGATATGTATATAACCAATATAGTCAATGTAGAAAGCATTTCCATTACTTTTGTAAAAATTTGAAATCATACAGACTGTGTTTCCTGCATGATTTGTTACATTAGAAATCAATCACCTTAAGATATATAGAACCCCATCCCCGCATGTCAGCTATTTCAAAATCACATGGCACACTTATAAATATCAAGGAGGTCAAGGAAGAAAGCACAGAAAAGTAAATTAAAAGTGCTTTGAATTAGGTGATAATAAAAGCTTAAAATATCAGGATCTCTGGGATGAAACAGTACTCAGATGAACATTTGTAACTTAAAGTAATTGTAACAGAAAGATGCTAGAGTAACAATCAAATTATTCTCCAATTATGTAGTAGGAAGGACAAATGAGAGTAGGAGCAGAAACATATGAAATAGAGAAGAAATATTACAGCCAAAATTTGATAAAAATCAAACAAGTCTAATCAAGAAAAAAGCAAGAACAAAACATCGATGGAAAGGGAGCTATCAAAATAACCCTACAAATACTAAAAATATATTAAGAAAATATTACAATTGTATGCCAACATATGTGATAGCTTACATAACATGGTTAGCAGCACATCTTTTTTTCCATCTCAGAGTTAGAAAGTGAGCCAACTTCAGATCCAGAACATGTACTTCAGTAGATTGATTGTATCCATGGATAGCCAATAGGGCTACCCTTAAGTCTAGAAGGTCATTTTTATGTGTGTTATGAAGGCTGTTGGGGATTCTTAACATCCAAGTAATCCTATAATTCAAGACTGAACAGATCAACATTTTAGATGAGTTTATTTGAATTTTCTTTGTATAGCAGGAGCTCCCTGTGAACATGCTACTGTTCTTGGGCGGAGGGGCAGGGGGACTCCAATGGATTTGTTAGTAAAATGGAACAGCAAAGTGCCGAGGGTAGAATATTGGATGTGGAGTCTGATGAACTTGAGTTCTAACCTCAGTTTCACCATTCACCATCTGTGGGAGTTGGACAAGTTGTTTGACCTCTCTTGGTGGGATCTCAATCTGCAAAATAGATCTAATAATACCTGCCTCCCAAACTCATGAACATTAAGTGACACTGAGAATGTAAGGTGTCCTTTCATGAATTGGCACATAGGAGATACTCAAACAGAGGTCTTTCCTATGCTTTTCTCCTTCCTAAGAGCAAGGTCCTAGTGAACAAGCTATTGGGGGTGGGATGGCAGAGAAAATAAAGATGGTGAGAATTAATCATGTCATAGATTTAAAAATCTGTCTGGGACCAGTGCCATTGACTAATGTTACCTAGTTGACACTTTTCTGGTTATATTATTTTATTCGAACATCCTAATGGGGTTTTATACAGTGTCTTTATGAAGATTTGAAAAGGTACTTCCATTGGGGAGTATCAACCCTCTGGGCATATGGTTTGGCCATCATTCTGTGCTTTGGGGCACATTTGAAAAAGAGCCAATTTTTTTCCCCTGGGAGGATGCATTCCTGAGCCAAGACACACTGCTTAGTAGGAGAATCTCAGGCCAATTTCCTCCCTCAGCCACTTGCCTCTATGCAGTGAACTACCTGCTCCATCAACCAAAGAGACTATAATTTTCAGTAAATGTGGACTGAGTTATTAAATATAGTAGAAACTGTGGAGAAAATCTTCTCATTAAGTTAGAAGACATGGGTCAAATCAGTTAAATTATTGACTGTAACCTACAGCAGGCTTAGGAGAGGGGTAAACACTCAAAATTTTGGTTTCATCATCTATAAAGTAGTCATAACCTTACCATATTACATATCTATTGCTATATAATGAATCACCCTAAAATTCAGCAGCTTAAAAAAAACAAGCATGCATTGTGTCACACAGTTTCTGTAGGTTGGGAACACAGAAGCAGATTAGCTGGTTGGTTCTAGCTTGGGATCTCTCAAGGCCACGGTCAAGATGCTGGTCAATTAATGTAGTATAATATATCAGCAGAACAACAACAACAGCAACAGCAGCAACAAAAAGCCCATTATCATCGCAATATATACATAAAATACAGTCAACAAATTCAACACACTTCCATGATCAAAACACAGAACAAACTAGGAATGGAAGCATGGCAAAGGATATCTACAAAAAATTCCTATGGCCAACATCATATTAGTGATGAAAGACTGGATGTTTTTTCTGAAAATCAGAAACTAGACAAGAAGGTTGTTCTTGCCTCTTTTATTCAGCATTGTATCAGAAGATCTAGCCAGGATAATTAGGCAAGAGAAAGAAATAAAATCTAGTCAGATTGGAGAAAAGAAATAAACCATCTCTATTCAAAGATGATGTAGTCTTATATACATAAAATCTTAAGGAATCCACCAGAAAATTATTGGAATCAATAAATGAGCCCATCAAGACCATAGGACACAAAAATCAATATACAAAAATTCATTGTACAAAATATACAAAAAATACAAAATACAAAATATACAATATACAAAAAAGTACAAAATATTGTTGAAAGAAATTGAAAAAGATTCAAATAAATGGAACTCCCTATGTTTCTGGATCAGAAGGCTTAATAGTGTTAAAATGTTAGTATTACCAAAACTGACCTATAGATTCAGTGAAATACCTGTTAACATCTCAGCTGGCTCTAAAATTCATATGGAATTGCAAGGGGTCAGAATAGCTGAAACAATCTTGAAAAATAAGAACAAAAGTTGGAGGAGTCACATACTTTCTGATTTCAAAACTCAGTACAAAACAGCAGTATTCAAGACAATGGAGTACTGACATAATGATTGGCATGTAGATTGATGGAACAGAATGGAGAGTCCAGAAATAAATCCATTTGTCTATGGTCAATTGAGTTTGAATAAGAGTGCCAGCATATTAAATGGGGGAAAAATAGTCTTTTCAGCAAATGGTACTGGAACCACTGGATATCCACATGCAAAAGAATGAAGTTGGAGCCTTACCATGAACAAAAGTTAATTCAAAGTGGATCAAGGGCCTAAATGTAAAGATTAAAACTACAAGACTATTAGAAGAAAATATAGTGGTGAATTTTCATGACCTTGAATTTGGCAGTGAATTCTTAAATGTAACACCAAAATATGAACCACAAAAGAAAAAAAATTAGAAAAATTGGACTTCCTTAAAATCATTTTTTTTGTTTCAAATGGTATTTTAAAAGTAAAATATCTATAGAATGGAATGAAATATTTTCAGATTATACATGTGATAAAAGATATGTATCTTAAATATATAAAGACCACTTACAACTCCATAATAAAAAAATAAATAACAGTTAAAAATGGGCAAAGGATCTAAACAGATATTTCTCCAAAGGAGATATATACAAAAACACATTAAAAGATGCTCAACTTCATTAATCACCAGGAAAATATAAACCAAAACCACAATGAGATGCTACTTCACACCCACCCATGATGGCTAGAATCAAAAAGTCAAACATAACAAGTGTTGGTCGATGTGTGGAGAAATCAAAACCCTCATATGCTCCCAATAGGGATGTAAAGGGGTGAAGCCACTTTGGAAAACAGTTTGGAAGTTCCACAAATGTTTAAACATAGAGTTACTTTATGACCCAGCATTCCATTCTTAGGCATCCACCCTAGAGAAGTTAAAAGATATGTCTATACAAAAAGTTGAATATGACTGTTTATAGCAGCAATATTCATAATAGCCCAAAGTTGGAAACAACCCTAATCTCCATGATCAGGTGAGTGGATAAAAAAATGTCCATAAATACAGTGGAATGTAATTCAGCAATAAAGTGAAATCACGTTCTGATACATGCTACAATGTGGATGAACTTTGAAAACATATCATAAATTATATGAATCTATATGCAATGTCCATAAAAGGCAAATGTATAAAGACAAATCTAAAGTAGTTTAGTGGTTGTTTAGGGCTGAGGGAGGTGGGGAGATAAAGAGGTGATAGCTACAGAGTATGGGGTTTCCTTTTATCTTGAAGAAAATGTTCTAAATTTGTGGTGATGATTATACATATCTGTGAATATGCTAAAACTCACTACCTGGTACCCTTTAAGTGGGTGAATTATATGGTTTGTGAAATATATTTCAATAAAGCCATTATTTAAAAAAGATGTTGGATATGACTGCAGTTACCTGAAGGCTTGATAGGGATGGGAGGATCCACTGCCTCAGGAGGCCATAGTTCATCATGCAGCTTTCTCCTCTGGGCTGTTGAACTTCCTCACAAGATGGCAGCTGTCTTCCCAGAGGGAATGACCCAAGAGAGAATGAGGTGAAGGCTACATAAAAACAAATGTTTTTATGATCTAATATTGGAAGCCACACTCCATCATTTCTGCATTATTCTATTGCTTGAATAGGCCAGCCCTACTCGGTGTGGGAGTGGTTAGGGCTGACTACCACAGGCTCACAGGGTGGCTTTCAGTATCAAACGAGGCAATGGGTATAAAACATTTTGTAAACTTAAACTTGCTATATAAATATTCAATGTTGTTCATTTTATTACTGGCCTAGACTAACTTACCGATGCTAACTACCTGCAAAACTGAGGTATGGTTTTGAATCTATGTGTCTCTATTGGCATTTAGTTGACAGAAGAAAACATAAATATGAGGGACAAGCCAGCAGGCCCAGGATTTACCAGGAGCAAGAGAGAAAGAACCCCTTTCAGCTCAGCCCTGCTGTCAGTTAAGCACCTCATTTATCCTCTCACAGTTTTAGCATGTGGACGGGAAGAGGCAACAAGGTATGTCACAAAATTAACAAAGGGGAAAAGAACCTCAGGATGTGACCCAAAAAGAAACACTGAGTTTTCCCTCCTGAATGTCTGGGGAAAGGCACTTTGCACCCCCATTGTGTGGAGTCTGGCTCAGGTTCAGGCGGGCCCTGGGGGTGCGGTTTCAGACAGGATGGAGATGAGGGTGTGGTAGAACTGTGGCCAGATGTCTGCTAGCCGCAACTTCTTGCCCTTACAGCCACCTCTCCCTCTCATGTTTATGGCTTCAGAATAACAGCCACTATAGGCCAGGACAGCCATCATAAATTTCAGGATGTCTCTTGGGGTTCACTGGTTGAGATTCTCTCACAGGCAGCATATAGAATTTAGGTTCAATTTGATTATGAGTTTCACGAATCTGGTTATTTGGGTGGTTTCTTTAATTGGCCTGAATGTTGCCTTCCAACTTTCTGAGTCTAATCCTTTCTTTATTTCTAGAGATCTCTCAAGAAGAGTCCTTGTATCTCACTCACTTAATCTAAACTTATTTCCTTAGCTGTCTAAGGAGTCTGTGCTCTCACCTATCCAGGCATTCTCTTTTATAATTTTGTAAGTATTAGTGAACATGCATTAGATGTTTCCAGAATGTTCAGGGATCATGTTTCATCATCAATGGCCACTGTGATGTCAGTGGTGCTGTCATCCTTCGAAGGCTAAAGAAATGGAGACATGAAAGGTGGAACAATTTGATAGCACACAGCTAGGAACTGGCTCCCGAGCCTGGGTTCCCTGGGCTTCCTCCTACCTGCTTCTTTTTTGTTTGGCCACAGACATGTAGTTTCCCTTAACCTCCAGCATCTCTGCTCTTTCTTGGGGAAGACAGTGACCTGCTACAAGCAATTCACATAGATATAGCTGACATTTATTCAGGCAGTGGAGGACATTCTCCCTAAATACTCTTTTCTGGTTTGGATCATTCCTCGCAGTCTTTCATTTCCTAGTCATTCCTGATCTAGTCTTTTAGAAGTTCATGAAAAGACAGAGCAAATCTTGGGAATACCCAGAGACTACTGCAGGATGCTCTTACAGGAACCCAAAATTAGTCAGCTCTGGAAAGCCGTAGATGAACTCTGGAATCATCTCCACATGCTGAGGCTCCTCCAGCGGACTTGTTCAGATGGCACTTACTGGGGTTGGGGCCTCATCCTGGTGTGGATTCCTGCCTCATGATGGGGCAAACTGGGCCGTCCTTTGTGAGCATGTGGAGCGCGGAGCTTTTGCCTTGCAGAGTTTGGTCACTGCTGTGGTCTTGTGGCCCTCCAGCATACCTAGTACAAGCCACCACAGTTATTCACGTCCTTTTTCAGTTTAATTGAATTGTTTTATCCCTCCTATTCTACAAATGAAACACACTTTAATAAAATTCCTTCTTCCCCTTCTTCCTTCCCCCTTCATTCTTTCCCTATTTTCCTCCCAGTTGTTTTTTCTCCTTTTCCCCCTCACCTCTTTCTGTACCTACAGTAGCATGTATGTAAATGTCACTGTTCTCAGAGAGCCTTCTAGTCCCTTTCAAGCCCCACACAGAGAAGTCCAGAATATAAACAAATAAGGAGCCCCTGTAACTTTCATCATGTTTTCCCACAATGCTTATCAAATATAAGTGGTCATTAATTCATTGCATCCCCAAATCTTGGTGACTGTTCTATTTTAGTTTTCTACTTCTGCATTTAAAAGCTATTTCCATAGCCCTCCATTCCCACTAACTACACAGCCTCTAGTTTCCTGTGGGTGGCCTGAGAGGGTTCCTGGGCAGATGTTCAAGGATTACTTTCATGATCCATAATGATCCACTGGGCAGGGTCACTTTGGTAAACTGTGAGGGATCAATAATTTTCTCCCGGGCTGGGATTGTAGCTCAGCGGTACAGCGCTTTCCTCGCATGCGTGAGGCCCTGGGTTCGATCCTCAGCACCACATACAAAGCAATAAAATAAAGACATTGTGTCCATCTACAACTAAAAAAATATTAAAAAAAAAATTTTCTCCCTGAGCACCTCTGACCACCTCTTAACTTTTTCCCTTTGAGTTCAGGTCTACTATTTGAGCTCTTCTACTTTCTGAGAATGTGGTTTCTTATAGTAATGAGTAGCATTTACCTACTGTCCAGAGATTTCAAAATTAGTTAGATCATATCATATACTGACAATTCTGTTCTCAACCAACTAAGGGACTTTAAGGATATTAGAAAGGTATAATTTGGCAATTAGCCCCTGGAAAATGATACACAGAGGATCCCTTGACCAAGCTGCACAGTTTTTTTTTGAACACTTCATCCACAGCTCTTGACTACTAGATGCAGTAGTGTTAGCCTAACTACTTCTGCTTATATCTGCCTTGAAAGGAGATGGCGTGGAAGGGATGTAAACTCAATTCTCTAGCTCTCTTAGGAGACAGAGCCTTTATGGCAAGAGGTAGAGAAAGCAAACCAGTGCCTTGAAAACATACCTTTGGTGTGATACTCATGCTCAGGGAGTGAGTGTTTGAATTTAAACTTGGCAATCTAGTTAAAAGTGATGAAATGTTTACATATCATAAAATGTATGGTGCTGATGAATATAAGGGAGGAAACCTACAGGGAAAAATGATGACTATCAACTAAGTGGTTTCCAGGGTCTTAAAGGATTCCCTAAGAAGGATGATATATACATATATATGTTTGTGTGTGTATGTATGTATGTATATATATGTGTGTGTGTGTATATGTGTGTGTATGTAAGTGTGTGTATATATGTATGTATGTGTGTGTGTGTGTATATATATATATATATATATATATGACAAAGAAGCCAAAGAGAACTGTTTGTTCCATAAGAAAAGACTATGGTGCCAATAACATAAGTGAAAATATTTTCAATACCAAGAAAGTAGGGAAGGATAGAATATTAAGCTAACTTGGCAGGGCCAAGAGATACTTACAGATGATCTCAGAGGTGGAAAATTTGCTAGGCTATCAGTGGAAAGGGTGGGAAAAAATGGAAATAATTTGCTGAGAAAACTAGTAAAGCCCGAGCAGGAAATGAAATGCAACCAGCAAGGACATAAAGAGAAACAGACAAAATTGGGTGTGCACTGGAAATCCTAGTGACTTGGTAGGCTGAGGCAAGAGGATCACAAATTTGGGGCCAGTCTGAGCAATTTAGCAAAACCCTGTCTCAAAAATATAAAAAAAAGAAGCAGAAAAATAATGCAATGTACTGTTTAAATACTTAAGGTATAAATAAGATATGAAACCAATAATTGGCCTTTATAAGAAAAAAAGAAAGAAAGAAAGCTAAAACTGTGGGCTACTTGAAGGCCAAAGATTGAAATAACTTTAAATTATGAAAATAGTTTCGTACACTTAACCCTTCCATTCATATGTAACTATTTTGTATGGATTTTTTAAAAAGCATTTTGATGAATTTTCTTCTAGACCTGAGTTATATGTGGCTCTTGAAATGTGGCTTATACCAGTTGAGATGTCTAGTAAGTATATGATACAGACTAGATTAAGATTTGGTAGAATTTCTCATTAATAATTTTATATTGATTCAATGTTGAAATTATATTTCGGACAGTTGTGTTAAATATAATACATTATTAAAATTAGCTTCACCTATCTTTTAAAGATTTTAAAAATGTGACTCCTGGAAAATTTCAAATTACACAAGTGATAATGTTGTATTTCCACTAGATAGTATTTTTCTATTCTTTACTTTTTATATGTAATAGTCAGCAAGTCATTGTTAATTTAATTGAATAAGGAATCAAATTTCAGAATTAATTAAAACGATTGTGAAAAGTTGTGCTCCATTTGTGTACAAAGAATCAAAATGCATTCTGCTGTCATGTATACCTAATTAGAATAAATAATTGTGATTTTATCTTGAAAATGTAAAAATTATGAGCACATTTTTATATTTATTTAACTTATTTTTTATTTTTTAAAGAAGAAGAATGCATTTCTAGTCACAGTACACATATGGAGCACAATTTTCCATTTCTCTAGTTGTAAACAAGATCGAGTCACACCATTCATGTCTTCATACATGTACCTAGGGTAGTGATGTCCATCTCATTCCACCATCTTTCCTACCTCCATGCTCCCTCCCTTCCCCTACCTCCCCTTTGCCCCATCCAAAGTTCCTCTGTTTCTCTCATGCTCCCCACCCCCACTCCCATTATGGATCAGCATCCACTAATCAGAGAGAACATTCAGCCTTTGATTCTTTGGGATTGGCTTACTTCACTTCGCATGATGTTCTCCAACTCCATTTACCTGTAAATGCTATGATTTGATCACAATTTTATTTATCGTGAGCATAATCTTATAAGATTTTCAAATAAAATTTAAATGATACTTGAAATTTGACACCAATTCCTAGGGGAAAAAAAGTCAAATAGTGATTCCAGGTGGAGTGGGAGGAAAATTTTTCCAAAGAAAATGAAAGCTTAACACTACACCTTTTACTTCACATTTGATTTTAGGGGGAACACTCATAAAGGGAAACAAAAATGTTTGAAGAGTTCATTGGTTTCCTCAATGAATTCTTGTGATACTTGAATGAATAGTTAGACCATTCTCTTTGCGTGGCTCATCCTGTCATCACCTTTGTTGGCTCTCTCTCAAATTTTTTCCTGATTTTACTTTCCAAATTCCTATCAGCTAGTGGCTTTGAATGCAATTTGTGCACCTTCCCAAGTCCCTCTTGTTACTTCATGAAATACTGCAACTCTGGAGTCTTACTTAAGTAATGAATATGGGGTAAGGAGGGCTCTTGTGTATATTTCCATAAGTGAGTAACACTGTAAAACAGGTCTACAACCTACTCTGCCACTTAACACTACATCACAGGTGTTTTTCAATAGCTTGAAGAATTCTCTAGAAACATCATCTTAAGTGAAAGATTATGCAACAATCTCTCTTATAGATAAATCCTAATCTATAGTTTATGGAATTGTTCTCATGATTGGATGTGTATGTAACATCTCTGAACCCAAATCTTTAGTACATTCCTGTTTTTGTTTCTGATAGATCCCTAGAGGTTCAATTAGTTAGAAGGTAAAGAGTTATGGACATTTTAATACAAACTACCAAATAGTTTTCCTGAATATTAGTAGCAATTTATGTTCTTATAGTAGCATATGACCTGATGGAATCATATTTTTGCTAATATTGGCTATTACCAAGAAAAATAATTTTGATAATCTTATGTGCAAAAATGATATAATGATACTTTAAAAATAAAGTATTTTTAAGCTGAGTATCTTTGACAATGGGTTAATGATGTTTACTATTAATATTTTAATTTCTGTGAATTCATTGTTCATATATTTTTCATTTATTAATGCTGAATTTTTTGTACTTTATTTGTAAGAGGCTATGTATTGATTAACCTGTAGCTTAGTGTGTTTGTTAAAACTCAGGCTTTTACTTCTTTCTCTCTCTCTCTCTCTCTCTTTTTTTGGTACTGAGGATTGAACTCAGGGGCACTCAACCCCTGAGCCACACATCCTCAGCCCTATTTTGTATATTATTTAGAGAGAGGGTCTCACTGAGTTGCTTAGCACCTTGCTTTTTGCTGAGGCTGGCTCTGAGCTTGCAATCCTCCTGCCTCAGCCTCCCAAGCTGCTGGGATTATAGGTGTGCACCACCATTACTTCTCTTTTGAATTGTTAAATATTTCAAACATATATAAATGAATAGAGAATGGTTATAAGAATTCTTTATATTCACCACCAGTTTTGTTTTGTTTTTGTACTGAGGATTGAACAGGGGTTCAATACCTTTTTAATTTTTTTTTTTTTTGAGACAAGGTCTCGATAAGTTACTGAGGCTGGCCTCAAAGCTGGCCTCTTGCCTTAGCCTCCTGAGTTATGTGTGTAGCCTGGCACTTGGCCTAGTTTTAAAATCCTAAATTTTGTTATATTTGGCAACATGTTTTAGAAATAATCGACTTCTCCAAGGAACTCCACCTACTTGGTCACCATCCTCCACTGGATTCTTCCCCAGCTCCACCAGAAGAGCCACTTCTTTATACTTCTGATTGTCATTTCTATGCATGTTTACGTACTTTTGCTACAAACTTATGTATCTTAAATTGTAGTATTTTTTTTCATGTTTAGAAATGGCATTAAACTGAGCTGGGTGCAGTAGTTCATGCCTTTAATCCCAGCAGCTCAGGAGGACAGCAAGTTCAAAGCCAGCCTCAGCAAAAGTGAGGCCCTAAGCAACTCAGTGAGACCCTGTCTCTAAATAAAATACAAAATAGGGCTGAGGATGTGGTCAGTGGTCTAGTGTCCCTGGGTTCAATCCCTGGTACCCCACCCAATGGTATTAAACTGTATGAGTCATTCAGGAGGTGAATTTTTTATATTTTATTTTTTGCTCCAAAAATTCAATAATAATTTATTTTTAGTTGATGAATAACCAAATTAAATTTTTGAAACTTATATATTTTAATACACTTTTTTTGTGTACTGGGTATTGAACTCAGGGGCATTTAACTACTGTGTCACATTCTCAGTCTTTTTTTGTATTTTGTTTAGAGATAGGGTCTCACTGAGTCACTTAGCACCTTGCTAAATTGCTGAGGCTGGCTTTGAACTTGCAATCCTCCTACCTCAGCCTTCACAGCTGCTGGGATTATAACTGTGCACCACCACACCCAGTTATTTTAATATACTTTAGCTTTTACAGATACTTAATTGTAACTATTCATTCTGCTATCCATTTTTATTTATTTTGTTATTATAGATAATGATACAAGTATTTTTCATAAGCCTCTTTGAGCACCTGTGCACTGGTTTTTCTAAGACATATATATATATATATGTATGTATATATACACATATATATATACATATACACACACACACACACACACACACACACACACCTAGAAGGAGAATTGCTGGGTTCTGGAAAATGCATGTCCTCAATTTTATTATATGTTGTCATATTTTAATCCATAAAGGGTTATACCATTTACATTCTCATCAGTGATTTATGAGAGTTCCTGATCCTCTGCACACTTGAGAAGGTTTAATATTGACAGGCTTGAGCATTTCTCATAAGTATATCAGTTATTTGTTTTTTTCCTTCAGTAAATTTCCCATTATATCTTTAATTATTTTTCCTATTAGGTTATTTGTTTTTTCATATTAAATTTCATGTTTTATGGATATTAATCTTTCACTGATTATTTTAAAAAATTAATCAAACTTGTAATTTTTAAGTATAAAGTTAATGCTTTTTGTCTTGCATAAAGAAAACCTATACTTTGTGATCACAAGAATTTTCTCCCAATTCTATTCTAAAGTTCATGAAGTTTTCTTTAAAAAATTATGTAATTCCTTTGGAATTTTTACATAATTCATTTGGTGGGAGGGGGATATGTAATTTTGTGGATACTCAATTGTATCATGATCCTTTGTTAAATTTGACAATATGACTCTATAAGGTCATTTCTCTCCTATATTAAGTTTTAGTTTGTATGTGAGTTGGTTTCACAACTCTTTGCTCTGTCCTTTTTCTTTGGTACCAGGGATTGAACTCAGGGGTACTCCACTACTGAGCCACATCCCCAGCCCTATTTTGTGTTTTATGTAGAGACAGGGTCTCACTGAGTTGCTTAGCACCTTGCCGTTGCTGAGGCTGGCTTTGAACTTGCAATTCTCCTGTCTCAGCTTCCCAAAGTGCTGGGATTACAGGCATGTGCCACTGCGCCCGGCCTGCTCTGTTCTTTTTGTTTATTTGTCTATCTCTTACTAAAACACTCTGTCTTAATAGGTCTTTTTCATAACAAATCTTGACCTGTAGGGGAGCAAGCCTGTCTATCACTGTATTTTTTTTTCTATTTTTTATTTTTTGGCACCAGAGTTTGAACTCAGGGGCACTTGACCACTGAGCCACATCCCCAGCCCTATTTTGTATTTTATTTAGAGACAGAGTCTCACTGAGTTGCTTAGTCCCTTGCTTTTGCTGAGGCTGGTTTTAAACTTGTGAATCTCCTGTTTCAGCCTCCCAAATTGCTGGGATTACAGGCATGTACCACTGCACCCGGTTTCTATATAACTTTATTCTGGATTTTCACATGAATGGAATGATATTGTGTAGTCTTTTGTGACTGACTTCTTTCATTTATCATAATTTTTAAAGGTTTTCCATGTTATACAATGTTATCTGTACATTGTTTTTTAAGACTGAAAAATATTCCACTTGTGTATATACTCTGTTGATTTTTATATATGGCTTTTGCTTTTACTAACAATACTGATTGATTTTATTGATATTAATTTTCAATGTAAATTTTCCATAGATAAATGCTATTCTCTGTCAGTAAGGGCAGTTTTATAAATTTCCTTTTTGCTTTTGTACATTTCTTTTTCTAGTCCTTATTTCATTGATTAGGATTTTTAGCACTGAATGGAAATGCTGAAACAAATATCCTCATCTTATTCCTTACTTTGATATAATTGCTTTTAAGGTTTTATGACCAAATATGATGTTGCTTCTAATACTATATTTTTGGTGGACATACTTTTTGGGTTGAGAACATTCTATTTTATTCTTCATAAAATACTTTTCAAGATAAAATTAAATTTTGGCTATTTTGCATCTATTGAGATGATTGAATTTTTTCCCCTTTGACAAGATTTTTCTGATGCTGAGTTTCACTAGATTAAATGGTTCTTTAACATTATTCAGCATCCATTCCTCACCATGATTGTTTGGATACACATTATATCAGGCACTATGCTAAGTATAGAAATATAAAGATAAATATTTAGCACATAGTCCTTTTCTTTTAAAAGCCTACCATTTCGGAGCTGGGATTGTGGCTCAGTGGTAGA
>CM053403.1:86249724-86271277 GCA_028644305.1 Xerus rutilus | reverse complement strand
GAGCCATTTTAAATTAAAGTGGTCAGGAGCTTTGTGATCCCAGAAAATATAGCTCTAAATGATCCCCTCAGTGGTAAGCAGGCGTGCTATCCAGAGGGCCAGTTGACACCGGTTGAAGCAGAAGAGGAGTAGGGCTGGGGCAGAGGCAGTCAGCAAAGCACAAGATGACCCAGGAACCAAAGGGCAGATCAGTTGATTGTGATGTATAATTGCGTAAGATGGTGTTGGGAAGTAAATTTAGAGATAGGTTGGTGGATTATCCCATGAAAACTCTTGTGATCATGTGCAGTACAGATTGGAGTAAAGAAAGCCAGAATTGCAGGCAGGAAGTCATTGCTTCAATCAATATGGGCAACAGCAAGAACTTTTCATGTGCTCAGCACTGATCTGAGGGTGGAATCTATGATCAGCCAGGCTTGACGCCATCTGTCCCTTCTCCTCCTCCAGCTCATCTTGCCTCTCTTCCTCTCAACTCCAGCCTCATTGGTCTTTCCCAGTGTTTTTGAACTTCCTATGTTCCTTCTAACCAAATAGTCTTTGAATAAATTGTGCCCAGAGGTGATTTCTTCCTCCTCTGAGTGGGCTCCTCCATTTATCTAGTCAACTTTCTACCTATATTTCCCATCTCATCCTAATAATATTCTCTTTAAAATTTTTTTTGTTCTTTTTAGTTATGCATGACAGTAGAATGTATTTTGACAAATTATACATACATAGAGTATAACTTATTCTATATAGGATCCCACTCTTGTAGTTGTACATGATATGGAGTTACCTTGGTCGTGTATTCAAATACAAGGCTAGGGGTGTTATGTCAGATTCATTCAACTGTCTTTCCTATTACCCTCCCTGCTCCATTCCCTTCATTTCCCTTTGTCTAATCCAATGGATTTCTATTATTCCCCTCTCAACCTCCCTTATTTTGGGTTAGCCTCCACAAATCAGAGAGAACATTCGGTCTCTTTGAGAGTACTCATTCCAATTTGTAGGTATGTAGTCCTTGGTGTTTTCTTGAGCAATGCGTCTCTTCTACCAGGCTATAAATTCTGCTGGAGCAGGGGCAGTCTGTCTGTTTTTGTTACTTAGTTTGTAGCACAAAGCCTGGCACAAAGTACATACTCATACATATTCATTAAATGAGTGAATAAAAGAGTGATTTATCTGAACTAGGAAAGGTGACATTAGTGAGAATAAAATAAGCAAAGAGGAAAGGAGAATGCATAAGAATTTAGAAAGAGCCAGGCATGGTGGCACATGCCTGTAATCCCAGTGGCTCAGGAGGCTGAGGCAGGAGGATCATGAGTTCAAAGCCAGCTTCAGCAATTTAGCTAAGAATTTAGAAAGAGCCAGGCATGGTGGCACATGCCTGTAATCCCAGTGGCTCAGGAGGCTGAGGCAGGAGGATCATGAGTTCAAAGCCAGCTTCAGCAATTTAGCGAGGCGCTAAGCAACTCAGTGAGATCCTGTCTCTAAATAAAATACAAAATAAGGCTGGGGATGTGGCTCAGTGGTCAAGTGCCCTTGAGTTCAATCCCTAGTACCCCCCCCAAAAAAAAGAATTTAGAAAGAAGAACTGACTTGGAGATTGACTAAACATGGGGGTGAGGGAGGTGGAGGAATTAGGAATGGTTATTGAACTTGGTCCTTAAATGATTTATTAAGAGAGAAGTTGTACTGTTAACAGAAATAGAGAATCCATAAAGATGAGGAATTTAATTTTACTATATCAACTCAGTATGAAGACTTAGAGGAGGACAATATCCTATAGGAATTTTCTGGTCAGAGTAGTCATATATATATAGAGAGAGATTTTGGACAGGTTTTCAAAATGAAGCAATTATCAATTTAAGAAAGTGGATATAATTAATAAAGGAAAAAGAATTAATGGAATAGCGAGGTCTTGGGAACTGAATCTTGACATATGTCTTGTCTTACTAAGGACAAAGATGGTACAAAGAGGGGGAGAGGATAACAGGGACATGGGACCAGGCAGAAAGGTGGGGACATGAGGGTTACGCACTACCACAGGAGTGGTGGATCCCATTGAATGGAACATCAATACCACAGGGGAAGAATGAGGACCAAAAATTGGGTATTGACTCTTACACAATTCCTTGGTGACCTGTGAGAGTAAAGCTTCTATAGAACACAAGATGGGTCAAAATACTGATTTCAGGAAAAGAAGCAACTGCTGGTATAGACCACGATTGAAGAAATGTGGCATTGGAAAGAAAATAAAAATAAGACAGTAAGTGGAGTAAATAGTGGAAGGAATATCAGGGAATATTTCTTAAATTATCGTAAGTCTGAATGTGCTCAAAAGCAGAGAAAGATCTGTAAGGAGGAGAAACCAAATGAACTGTTGGGTGAAGTCAGGGGCAAGGGCAGCGTGGGCAGCACTTATTTGGTGGGGAGGGTTCCGGAGGCAATGAGGAAATAGGGGTGCCTAGCTTGAGTAAAAGAGGATGCTCACTCTCTAGCTGCAGGGAGCAAAGTTTTTTGAGATGGAGAAGGAAGGTGGAGGTCAGTGTTAGGTAGGAGGTTATCATTTCTTGTCAAGACTGCTGATGGTGTTTGCATGGGAGAGGAAAATAGTGTGCTAGAAGGAAGTGGGGTAAGACAGCATAGGCATCTGTGTCCCCAGCATTCTCCACTTGCACAAGCTCAAACTGGAAAAAGGAATGAGTTGTTGCCCCGGAGCCACCTGCCTGTTTGCCAAACCAGTAGTGACACACGGGCTTTTTAAAATGCTCCAGAGGCTGCAAGAACCAAGAAAAAGAAGAGGAACAACACAAAAAAAAAAAAAAAAAAAAAAAAAGCAACTTCAGATGCAAAGCAGCAGCATTCTGGGACTGTGTGTGCAGCTGGCCCCAGCCATGACCTCCCCCAGCTGTGTCCCCTCTGAGGGCTGTAGGAGGAGGTGCTTTCTTGTATACACAAGTGGAGGAGACCTGGGTCCAACCTCCAGCCCCACCTTTGGCCCAGCCCAGCTGCGGCCACCCTTCCCCTGCATGGTGAACTCTACTGCGTGGTGGAGCCTGGGGCACTTGGGGCTGGTAATGAAAATCCCATCATTTGCTCCCATAGCAATCTCAAAAGGGTTTTCCCCACATATGATCTCATTTCATTCTCACAACACCTCAGCATTGTGGTCTCCAGTTTAAAGCTGCCAATTAATAAATGTCTTGAGTGAGACCATGCAGCCAAGACACACTTAGGTCTTTGATTAGAAAGGCATGTTCTTTTCAACCATCTCATATTGTCTACACCTGTCTAGTCTAAGTTGGTGGTGAGGAGGTACTTATACCTGATCCATCCATTTTGGTGGTGAGAAGATGGGCTCTGGGATTTGGGAGATGAGAATGGAAAAATACCTGGATGGCAAGAAGCCTGTATTTGCCATCAGCCTGAGGTTGCCAAGGGGAGCCACTTCCTTCTGCAGGTCAGGAGGCAATCCTGTTTCTGCTGGAAGGAACTGATGGTACCTATAAACTAAAAATATTCTCATGGAAATCAAAGCAGGGCAGGCAATTTCTGTGTGTTTGGAATTGGTGGTGAGGGATGGGATATGGATAGGAAGAAGAAATGTCTAAAACAGTGCTTGCCTTCCCCCACTCCCCCAATACTGGGGCTTGAACCCGGAGCATTGTACATGCTAGGCAAGCTCTCTGCCACTGGGCTATACCCCTAAACCTGTTCTTGCCAATCTTAAGCTAACATGGCTAGAACAAAAGGAATACTGTCTACTTTGTCCTCCTTCACTTTGGATGTTGCAGGTCCACTCCCAGGTGAAGGGCACTGACCAGATGCCTGACCCTGGGCACGTCACGCCATCTCTCTGGCCTTGTGCTTCCTTTCCTGGAAAATGACTAGATGGTTTCTCAGTTGTGATTGACTTAAACGTGTCTGAGTCTGTGATTCGTAGGAAATGAAAATCATTAGAGCAGGAAGTGAAAAGTTTCTTCTCAGGAACGTCTCATTCGAGAACTGTTCTGCTTTCCCACTTGGGTGGTGATGTCATCAGTGGGTCAATGAGAGAGCATCATTTTCTTCGGGATAGATTATGTCCTGTGTGTTTGCAAAACTGGCTAACTAACGTGCCTAGCTGACTAATCAGTAGCCAATTCACCAACTAACTATTCTACTAACTAACCAATCAACTATCCAAGTAATCATCTGATTAACTTATACCTGAACAGCAGCCAGAGGAAGAAACCATTGCCAATATTCTCTTCAGTGGCAAATAGTGAAAGCGGCTAAAGCAGGGAGTGGTGATCCTGGACCCCAGATATGAATGGCAGTGACTTAGCCAACTGAAGTGGTCTGACAGGCCAGATATCATCCCTTGGAATGAACCATTTCCAAGTATGAATTTTTTTCCAGCTTGCACGGCTGGACAGCAGCTCTGGGATGTCCCCTGACACAAACCTGTGACAGCTTAGTGCTTCTCAGCCTGCCCAGCACAGTGATGTCAGTTTTGTGTGGCTGTGCCAAGTATGGAGAGAATCCCCGTGTGCACTTTCAGTCACATGGCCTGGTGACTCAGGCCCTTTCTGGTTCCTGCTTGTCCGAGTATGGGAACTTGGGAGGCAAGGTGAGAAATGACTTTGCAGTGATTCTCTGGGAGGGTCTGGGGTTGGGTGATAGTTTGTTGTTATATGGGCTGCCCTGACCCTTTTTTATGTGAGCATAATAAAGTTATCAGCCACAGAATTGCCATTTTCAGATGTTGTTTCCGGAGCTCCTGTGTTTCATCTCCTGTCTCTGTCTGAAGTAAGCCAAAACCATCCGAGGAGGGGAAAAATCTACATTTTACCACTTTCTTTAATGAAATAATTTGATATTGAATCTTCTTATCACAAGAAATATCTTTTTGTGCTGTCTAACCTGAATCCACCCTGCCACGTTTCAGCATGATTCCTCTCTGGTAGACAGAATGGAAAACTCGTTCCATGGTGGTAGGAATGTCTAAGTAACCTGGAAAGAAGATGCTAATTCTGACTTTATTCCTCTTTGCTGCCAAACTACAGCCTTCTGTTCTTTCAAACTGGATTTTGAAATTATTTCCTTTAGGAATCTTTCACTGTCGAACTCCTTCTTTTCATAGAAGAGGTGAGACACTCAGCTCAGTTTTTCTCGTGCACTTGTTCTTATGAACAAGCTAATTTTAAAGTCCTTTGAACAGATTTCAGGGAGCAGTGCTCTGTATTTCTAGGTGAGATGGATTCTCTTTAGTGTAACTAGGGTGTCGTGAAAGGAGCTGTGGGCTTGGAGTGAGAAGTCTGGATCTGTGGCTCACTAGCTGTTACTTGAGGCACGTTCCTCAACCTCTTGAGAAGCTCTGTTCCTCCTTTGGAAAACAGAGAAAATGGGACTTTAACTCTTGGGTCATGATGGAGTCAAAAAAGGAATGTGTAAAAAAAGTACCAAAGATAGTGGCTTCTCCCTTTTTTTTAGGTACTTGGAATAGAACTCAGGGGTGCTTTTCCCCTGACCTCTATCCCCTGCCCCTACCCTTTTAAAATTTTGAGACAGGTCTTACAAAGTGGCCAGGACTGGCCTCCCGAACTTGTGATACTCCTGCCCCAGCTCTCAAATTGCTGGGATTACAGGTGTGTAACACAACACCAGATAGTGGTTGTCACTTAACAGGAGACAAATAGACACTAGATCACACACTGTAAGGGCAGGGCCTGTAACTTTTATTTTATTTTTTTGTCTTTTTTTTGGGGGGGGGGTGAAGCGCCAGTACACTGCTCTGCCCTCAGTGTAAGCTTAACAGCTACTGTGGATTGACCAGCAGTTTGGTAGGTGAGGACAAGGAAGCTGGAAAGGCCTTGGGGACATTTTGTAATCTAGATAAAGTCTTGAGTAGTCCATGATTGAGTGCTCCCATTCCACAGATGATACGGTGTGTCTGTTTCTGAGCTGAGGAACCAAGCAAATTAGGATCCGTGGACTAAGAATCTAGAGGAAATAGAAAAATGAAGGATTTGGTCCTAAATTATGCCTCTGGTAGAGGCACATGCAAGATAAAATTGCTGGCAATGTTCCTTTTAAAAAAAAATCTGCCCCTTGTGATTGCACCTGCTCTTAGCATTCACCTTTGCACCACTTTTCTGTGTTACTACGTCACTTAAGTCACCATTTCCGGACCTTATCTGTGGGAGGCAAGGTTTCTTTGCCCAGTTGTTCAGTTTGATTACCTAGGAAGATCAGATGTTATTGCTGCTAAAAGAATTTCTTTTCCCCAGGAAATGCAGGATCCTGCTTCCATCTAGTTCCTTAGCCCTCCCTCCCTGCCTGGGTCAGAGGTCCATGACATGGCTGCAGCCTTGCTCCAGTGCGTGCTTGTGACATGCAGACGGGGATCCAGTCTGGCTATGGGGTGAAACTGGCATGGATTGCTAGGGGTTGAGGAACCTGCTCCTCTGAAAGCTCTGTGGAAGAAAACGATGCTGGGCGGGAGATGGGCTCACGATTCTGGCATAAACTAAGTCTGGAGATGACTGAGGGCTAGGGAGGTGTATGTGTGTAGAGTGCAAAGCTTCCTTTTTCCCCATCAGGCCAGGTGAATGAAGAGGTGTGGGAGGGACACTGTGGAAGGTCACGTCCACTCCACAGCTTGCTTGTTGGCACAAAGCAAGTGAAGTGCCCAGACAGAAGCTGCTCATTCATTTTTCTGCCTCCATTGTTGACCCAGGATAGGATACCAGGTTGTAAGTAAATGACTGTGTGTGGTGACTTTTGTTTTGTGAAATGGAAACTCAGAGGTGAGTTAAACATATCCCTCAGTTTGTGGCACACTGTCCTTAGTAGGCAGTGCAAGGTCAGGTCATGTTCCAGTTTCATTTTGGTTATTTACCCTCAGCCCTGATCTTCACTGCCATTCCCGTTCAACCCTCTCTCCTGACCCCATCCATCCCTGATGCACATGACATACTAAGGATGGAATAAGAGCATCCCTGTGCTTGGATCCAGGCGAAGCTGCTATGGGCAGGGCATTGCAGGGCCACAGGGAATATGAATAAGGAATTTCTTTTTTAAAGAATTTTTTTAGTTGTTGATGGATCTTTATTTTATTCATTGATTATTTATACATGGTGCTGAGGATCGAACCCAGTGCCTCACACATGCGAGGCAAGTGCTCTACCTGAGCTACAGCCCCAGCCTGAATAAGGAATTTCTTGAATACTGCCTGATTGCTTCCTAGAAAGGCAGTGTCAGTTTAATATTACACCAGCAATGCATGCGTGAGTCTATTTCCATGAATCTTAGTATTATCTGTTCTTCTAATCTTTGTGTACTGGGTATGCGTAAATTTAGTATATTATTGCTTTTAAATTTTTATTTTTCTCTGATTTCTAGGAAGGTTACATATTACTTCTTGTCCTTGGTACTTATTCTCAAAATTATGTGTTACACGTTTTACTCATTTTTCTTTGGGTTTCCAATCTTCTTTTACAGAAATTTTTTATGTATGTTAGACATATAATTATGCATGTAGACAATTTTTTCTAATATTGTTCTTATCCAGTTTTAGAATCAAAGTTATATTTATTAGCCTCATAAAGTGATTGCTGTTTTGATTTCTATAATGGTATTTACTTATGCAAGTTTTCAATTTCTTCTGCCAGGTAGGCACTTTATGAATTCTCTATAATGTTCTAAGTACAGGAGTTCCTCCTTATGTCATGTAATACTTCGTAAGTCTTTTCATTTGAATGTTTTATTTTATTTAATTCTGAGAAATAATATTCATTTCTTCAAGTACATCCTCCTTTGTCAATTTGTTGTCTTTTTCTGGGACTCTAATTGTACCATTAATCAAACTTTCATTTTTTTTAAATTAAAATCTATGATTTTTTTTATTCTTAATTAACACAAGTTTCACAGTGTTGACTTGCATTTATTTCTCTTCTTACTGGAGCTAGAATATTAAAGGAGGGTTTACATATGTCTGAAATATTAATTTCCCCCCAAATTTAAATGTAGTTTAATTGAAGTTAAAATTCTAAGCTAAAGATTTTTTTTTCAGCACTGAAAAAAATTATTCTATTGCCCAGCATCCAGAGTTGATATTAAGGATTCCTGTTTCATTCCAAGGGTTTTGTACCTTTTCTCTGGAAAGTGTTAGACTTGTCATTTTTATTTTGGTTTCTTGACATGCACATTTATTTTCCTTGCCCCCTGAACCTTTTTGTCATGACATCAAAGGAGTAAAAAATGGTATGAATTTCCAACAGTTAAAAGAATGTGAGGAGGGTGTCCAAAGGCTGCCTGGTGGTGTGGTTTGTAGATCGCAGAGTGGAAGGAACATCGTGAAGAATACACACAGTAGAGCTGTGGTCAAGGGCAGCTCTGGAAGGGTTCAGAACTCTAAATTTGAAGACTATTTGAGGACTCAGATTTAGAGGTCTCCCAAAACTCTAGATTTGATAGAGAGAACGAGACAGACCCTCCTTCTTCGCTGAGCTCCCCACTTCTCCCTTGAGGTCCTTGAGGGATGCCCTTCTCTAACGACACTGAAGAGCCTGCTCATCCTGAGGGAGATGAGGCCACATCCGGGCTTATTTCTGCTGCCCGCACCCTGCCCTGCCCCACTTTGAGCCCAGTAGTGAACAGAATCTGCTGTGTACTCCAAGGTCGCAGTCTGCTTTGCCAATGCTACCCATCAATATGCATTTTTTTGTTTTTTGGTACTGGAGATTGAACCCAGGGGCGCTTACCCACTAAGCCACATCCTCAGCTCCTTTTTATATTTTATTTTGAGACAGGATCTCACTAAATTGCTGAGGCTGGCTTTGAACTCAGGATCCTCCTGCCTGAGCCTCTCAAGATGCTGGCATTACAGACATTCCCCACCTGCTCAGTAGGGATTTGAAGAAGTTATATGTGAAAGATTGGGAAGTAGAAAAAGTTATATATGAAAGATTGGGAAGCTTGCCCAGGAAAGCAAGCTGTGACTCAGGGTACACAGGAGCTTGTATGTATCCTCAGAGAGGATTTATCTGTATCCTCAGAGACATTTATGAAAATATCACTTCAACAAAAAGAGGGTACTGATCTGTTATATATCATGATGAATATGATTAACAACAATGTATGGTATACTTGAAAACTGCTAAGAGGGTAGATTTTAAGTGTTCTCACCACACACATACATCATATGTGTGGTAATGCATATGTTAATTAGCTTGATTTAGCCACTCCATGTTGTACACATATTTTAAATGATAAATGATACACATATTTTAAATGATATCATATTTTACATGATAAAAAATACAATTTTCACTTGTCAATCAAAACAAAAGAAATAAAAAGAAGAGGATGCTATGGAAAACTTTAATTAAAAATTTGGAGAATAAATAGAGAAAAAATAAAAGAGAAAAAGAGAGAGGAGGGGGTGAGGGAGAGAAAGAATGAACACAAAAGGTAATATATGTATTAACTCAGAGGTTCAACATCTAACAGGAGATCCACAGAGACTGAGGAGAAAAGATGTGGGAAGGAAGTACAGAGAAACATTGCAGGGGAATTTCCCAGAATTTAGGAAAGAAGTGTTCACCTAGTACTCAGTGATAATGAAGAAAAATTGATAAATGTAATATTATTCAATTCAGGACACTAGTAATAAAAAGAGAGATCTTAAATGTTTTCAGAGGGAGAAAGAAATAGAGAAAAATAAAGCCAACCTACAAATAAATGGGCACCAAAGATCTCTATAGGTTGCTAGAAGATAGTTTTAACTGCTTTAACATAAAAGGAAATGATTTTTCAACTAGAATTCTATACTGAGAAAAATATCTGTAAATATTCAAAGTGGAAGAAAGAACATTTTGAGACCAATGAGGAGTCAGGTTTAATTCTACATGTGCTTATTTGTGGGGGAGGTATTGGGATTGAACCAGGGGTGCTTTGCCACTGAGCCACATTCACAGTGCTTTTTATTTTTTACTTTTTATTTTGAGACAGGGTCTTACTAAGTTGCTTAGGGCCTTGCCAAGTTCCTGAAGCTGGCCTTAAACTTGAGATCTTCCAATCTCAGCCTCCCCAGTGGTTGGGGTTACAGGCATATGCCACCATACCTATCACTTGAGAAGTCATCCCTACAAAATGAGGGACTAAAGCAAGTCAGAGGAACATGAGATTCTGGAAGTAGCACATCTAACCCAGCATAGTAGTGAAGGGGAAACCAGGGTGACTGTTTTGCTGCAGATCTAGAGAGAGACAAGTAGATATTTTACAGATGAAGGAAACACAAGCTGCTTGCCTGGACGGTGTTCTTCTGGCCAGGACTCTTGTTGAGCAAGTGACACAGGGCAGGGAGAACCTGATGGGACAGCAGGTGAGTGTTAGTGCATGGGCCATGTGGAACCACCTACAAGACCCCCACAGGGGCTGCATCTCATTTCAACTTGTAGATCTTCCTATAATTTGGCCACTTTTAAAGACATGTCTTAGTTTTTTTTGGTTTTTGTTTTTGACCAGTGGAAAACGTATTTTTTATTAAATTTTTTAGTTGTCAATGGACTTTATTTATTTATATGTGGTGCTGAGAATTGAACCCAGTGCCTCACACATGCTAGGCAAGTGCTGTACCACTGAGCCACAACCCAGTCCGACATGCCTTAGTTTTCAGCATAAGATTTTTACCAACCTCTCTCCAACCCCTCCATACCCTTTAATACTTCCCTTGGTTTTTATAAGTAGTTTTTTAGTATTTTCCTCTTGCCTTGCCAACTCATCTAAGAGGTAGGAATTTTTTCTCCTCCTTTTATTACTAGTGTTTTAAAAATAATAAAATGGGAAAAAGTGAATGCTTTTATACTGCTGGCCTCCTGCTTTCTAGGTTCACACCCACTGGCACCCTCCCTTTGAGACTTACGGCATTCACCCCACTGGGTGTGTGCTTGAGTGAGGAGGAGCTTCAGCTCAGTCTCTCAAGTCATCACTATTTCCTCTCTTCCGTCTTCCCTGCTTCCACCCTCCCTTTCTCCTGCCCTCTAGTTGCCAGGCAACCTAGCTCAGGGGCAAGCAAAGCTGGCTGGTGGTGCCTAGCTGCCAAAAGCCGCCTTGTTCCCCTCTCTGGCAGCCTGGCTGGGTGTTGGGCAACTTGCTGAAGGTCAAAGGCAGCCATCCGCAGCCGTGACATTTTCTCCACTAGGTGTAAACCTGACTCAGGAGGGGAAATACTTGAGGGCAGGGAAGGGGTGAAGTAGGGCAGTTAATTTTCCCTGCACACCCAAGAGGCTGTGTGGTTCCTGCCGGAAGGCAGGAGAGGGTAAAAGTGGAGCTGAATTGGTCTTTGTGCATTTCAGGAATGTGAATGTCATTTCCCTCCACGCCTCACCCTTCCCCTGGCCATGCTGGAGAATTAGACTCGACACTGTAGAATGACAAGTTTACTTGTTAGCAGAGGTTGGAATTTTTGAGTTGGTAACTAGTACCAAGTTACTCAGATATGAGTGAGACTAGTGGCACGGGCTCCCTCTGGGAGATTGTTGGAAGCGCAGACCCCTGCCCCATCCTAGACCATGGAACCAGAATCTGCATTTTGTTGAAATGTCCAGATGTTTGTATGCACATTGCATTTGAGAACCACTGATCAAATACCCTGCTGTTCACTCAGAATGAGAGTGTGTGGCCATCAGTGGGTTCCTGTGTTCCACGGACTTGTGTTTCCCCTACTCAGAGATGCATCATGGAGCTGTAGCCTTAGAGTCTTCCATGGACTTCTGTGTGTATGTGTGTGTGTGTGGGTGCAAATGCAAAGATAAACTCAGCCTAACATCAGCCCCTTCCCCTTTTCCCATTCCTCTTTATCTTATGCAAGTATGAGGCAAGAGGTATTCAGATACATTATCTCACCTTATTTGCACACACTCCTTAGGGGTCATAAAGCAGAGATTATGAATTCTGGAAATGACCTATCTTGTTCAAGGTCACAGACCTAATAACTGGACTCATCCTTGTGATTATTGAACATTACCCTTTTCTTCCTTTCATATGAGACCTAAGATAGAACTTTCAGTCCTTTAAAACATGAAGCTCAAAAAAAAGTAATTATTTTTTTAAAGAGGAAATCAGAAACATAATGTTTGGTTTGATTTGAGTCATAAATTCCACCATGTAGGGCTGAAACTAAGGACTCTTTCCTGAGCCACTGCAAATTATTCCAGTAGTTCAGAGGCCTTTTTGAACGAGAGGGTACATGGATTGAGTTTCAAAGAAAAGAATGTCGAAAGAAATCTTCCAGATGAGAATGGTCTCCAGATGTGAACATTGCTCTTCCAGATGTGTGGACAAGTGTGGTGGGAGGAGTGGGGTGGGAGAATTGGGGGGAGTTAGATGCCTGAAAAATGAAATGGAAAAACCTCTCTCAGCCACAGAGGAAAGTAGGACAAGAGGAAGAGAAATGGAGTCCAAGTTAAACTCTTTAATATGGAGCTGGGCTAACAAGGAAGAATAGAAGGAATCATTCCCAAGCAGACTGATGCTTTAAATGTGCAGTACGTGTACTGCTGGAGTGCAAACTTGGAGCATATTGTGTCTGTAGGAACTCACTCTTCTTCTTAGACCTGAGTGGACCTACTTGGGCCCTGGGAGGAGCCAGTCTAGAACTGCCCGGGCTGCAGAGCCAGCAGGACAGGCTTGGGGACTTACTCAGGGGAGAAGGGAACCCATTCCAGAATGCGGAAGGAGAAGAAGCCAGGAATGGCACAGTTCTTTCTTTCTTCAGCTTCTGAATTAGCAACTTGTTCTCTCAGGGATCACTGGGTTTATTTCTGTACAATGGCTAGGAGATCCCATGTTTCTCAAATGAGTAAATCTGAAACCACAGAAAATGGAGGTCTTGTAGCTAAGGCTACTTGGTTTGTCTCAAAATCTGCACATCTCAACCGTCACCAAACTCTTGGCTGCATGGAATTAAACCCTTTATTTCCTTCTGCTAGCACCTTCACCTTCAGGAAGATCTGCTAAATTACTGCTCCAGGTGTCCATCTACCCACCTTCCCACTTAACAGACCTCCCTCTTCTTCCACTTAGAAGCATCCCCAAGTCCCAATTTCCATGACACCTGGAAGTGTGACTTCTCTGAGTGGGTCCAGTTGGTGAAAGAGGTTCATAGTTTTATTTTCCTCTAAGGATTCCCAGGATCTAAAGAATATATTCCAGCAAAACAAGTAAGTTGTTAATTACTTACATTATTAAAGATGGGCACATGTAATAATGCATATATACTGATCACATACACATACACACAAACTGACATAATCTCTGGTTAATATGCTAATAACATTTAATAACTGATAAATTGAAAAGTTAATTAGCTGTCTTCTCTTTTCCTCTGTGGAGCCTGATTCTCCTCTGGGATCTCCAGTGCAATGCATTTCTCAAGTGCCATATAAGCCAAAGGCAGGTTTTCTAGTTGGAAGGCACTGGGACCACTGCAAGGATAAGCCCAGTACCAGCCTCCTGTGGGTGGATTGATGTTGCTACCAGGAAGTATAGCATCATCGCCATTATCATTATCACCATCATCATCATCCATGGCTAAGGGTTCTTCATTTATTTTTTTCATGGTACGAGGGATGAAATATTGGAACTTTCTATCATTGGGCTACACCCCCATCCTTTTTTAATTTTTGAGACAGGGTATCACTAAGTTGCTTAGGGCCTTGCTAAGTTGTCTAGGCTGGCCTCACTCTTGTGATCCTCTTGCCTCATCCTTCCAAATAGCTGGAGTTACAGGCATGTACCACTGTGCCCAGCTCCTTTTATTCTTAGTCTAATTGGCATTGAAATTGGAAGCCATTGTTTGTTTTAAGTTTGAGTCTATCTTGATATTCCAAATAGTATCCAATTCAGTTTCATGGTTCTGTCCTGGTTTACTAGGTGAGTATATCTTTATATACTGTCCTGGTTTACTAGGTGAGTATATCTTTAAATTTTATTATACTTAAAAGCACTTTGAACAAATCAAAAGCCTAGGAAAATTAGTCTGAATTGATTGAAAGCTTAGGAAAATTACATAAGTTTAGTTCATTCAGTATGTGGTCTAGAAAATATATGCACTTTATCTTGGTTTTTAACTATAAATCTGGTATATTTCATGCCTCTGAATTGGATAGATTTCTGTGTTTGGCATGTGTCAGGGCAAAGGCATGTTGTTTTGTTCTTGTATTCATCATTATTTCGAAAAGATTCCTAAAGCCTAACACTACAATTAGCCCATCTTGCCCCTAAATGCTGCACTGTTGATTATTTTATTTATTTATTTAAATTTTCTTGTTACTTCTAGATGGACACAACACCTTTATTTTGTTTATTTATTTATATGTGGGTGCTGAGGATCAAATCTAGTGCCTCATGCGTGCTTGGCAAGCACTCTACCACTGAGCCACAACCCCATCTCCCGATCATTATATTTAAATCAAGTATTAGGATCCTAAATATTCCCTGCCTTCTATGCTCCCATCCACCTTGCTGCCCAGAGTCAAAAGAGGGTGTTTTGGTTCATCTGCTTCCCTGGTATGAGCAGGACTGTCCAGACAGAAGGGACATGGTCCTCCTCTGGCAACACAGAACTCTGCTAGACATCAATCTTGCCTGAGAAGGATCCTAGCCACATGCTCTGTAACTCATTAATCCTCAACAGTGACTAACGCCCAAAAACCCAGCCCTTGGCTTGGGAGTCCAAGGGTGTAATTTCATTTGGAATGTTTCTGTTGATTTGTTCTCTGCCTTTCTTTTCACCTGTCTGTTATGCTTAGCTCTACTCTCCTGCATGTGCTAATTCTAATCCTTTGGTGACCCAAACTAAAGAAAATGCCTCAGGAATGAACTCTGCACCTATTTGATGTCTCCCTGTGTGCTCTGACACCTCGTCTTCCAATATTAATATATTGGATCAAACCTACCATTTCTTGGGTGCCTTATAGATATCACATTTATTGCTACTAACGTCCCAACCAGCTAGATAGTGTCATTCCCGTTTTTTAGATGAAAGTTCAGAGAGGCTGAATCCCTTGCCTTGCAGCTAGAAATCAGATTAAACCTGGTCTGACTCCAAAGCCTGTTTCAAGGACTTCCAGCTCCCATTCAAATTGCCCCAGTCAGATCCTCATGATGTCAGGAAATTTTCAACTTCCCAAACTAGTCTGTTTAAATTCATTTTATTAATAAAAATAATAATGCCTGTGTGTCTCATAGGTGGTATAATGAAGTGAAAGGAAGAAGAGAGTGGATAGCCAGAAAGCTTGGAAATCACCTCAACTACACTAAGGGAACACTTCGGGTTCCAAATGAGATATTTCCCTGAGGATGACTTTTGCCATAAGGGTGTGACCTTGCCACCACCCTTTTCATTTGGTGAATGGATTGAACCCTGTGACTGAACCTGATTGAGGAGATTCCTTCCCAGTTCATGACCCTGCTCTTGGAGATGAAGAATCTTTAATCAGTAGTCCTTTGAGTAACTGAAGAACTGGAGGTATCACGGTGAGACATCAGGGTCAAAGACTTGATTCTCATTTTATCAAACAATTCAAAGTGTAGACCTTCATTCTAGAAGTTGTAACAAGATAAGATTTCCTCTCCAGTCAGTTGTCTTGTGCATACCTCCTATTTCTGACCCCTTGAAAACAACCTGTCTGGGCCACCAGAGGACAAGCCTATCTATGTCTGTGAACAGTAGAAGCAAGCTCATTCCTCCTCCTTCCAGAAAGCATTTGACACAGCACAAACAATAACAAGAGGCACCCGCAGTGACAGTTTTTCCTCCGACAGTGACAATCAGTATCTTCACTGTGTTGTCCCTGGAACTCTGCAGACCATCCTGAGCGTCTCAAGCAAGTCTTCTCATAGAAGCTGAAAGCTGAAAGTCCCAAGTGTAACTCTGATGTCCTGCCACAAGAAGTGGCATTGCTGGAGGATCCACAGGACACTTTTCATAGGGCAGCTAAGAGATTGCTAAATCCAGCACTGCCAAGAAAAGGGTTTTAATTCTGAGCCTTCCATGCAAGTTTTAAAGAAAGTGACTTTTCATCCTTCACTGGTTACAAATGAAGGAGACGAAGCCACGCTTTCCTCAGAATCTTCCTCTTGCATTGATTTGGACTTATGGATGAGGGTGGTACCAGAGGAGGGAGACCAAAGCCTCTTGTTCCTTAGTTGTACATAATGCTTACTCAGGAAATATGAGCAAATGTCTCGTAATCTTTATCATCGTGTATTAATTGTCATTCTAGTTGACTGTACAGAGACTATTGTATTTACAAAAATAAAATGATACCTCTGTGGAGAATCTTTCATAATGAGATTTCTGGGTCAAGTCATTTTCTCCCTAATTTGCAGAGATGAGAATGAAAACCAAGAGAGGTCACTAGTTGAAAAATAAGTCATCAGCAGAAAAGCTGAGAGCCCAGCCTTCTTCAGTCTGGTGTGTACTCAAGGGATGGGCTTTGTGTGTGAGCCTGGTCTCACTGCCAGCCATCAGTATTTGTCCTTTACTGCAATGGACACATGTGGTTAGCGCCAAAAACAGGAGTGGAATAGAGCAAGTGTAGTCATTGAATTAGTTGAAATTTGAGGTCTATTTTTTGCCTTAATGATTAAGAAGTGTCCACTGAGTATCTATACACCACGTACTACACCTAGTATCAAGGAGGGGATGCAAGGGTTATGACATTTCAACACAACTAGTGCAGAAGGAAGGACAGCAAAATCTGTAACTTTGCATTAGTTAACAAATAAGCATGAAACCACTAAAGAATGAAGTGGAGAATGTCATCAAAATGGCAAAGAAAGGAGGATGAAGGGAACACTAAATAGAATGAGTTCTGTTCTCTTGGCTGTCTGTGTAGCTGGGCTGAGTTCTTTTCTTTTTAAAATTTTATTTGTTCTTTGTAGTTATACATGAAAGTAGAATGTATTTTGACATTTTATACATACATGGAGTATAACTTCCCATTTTTGTGGTTGTGCATGATGTGGAGTTACACTGGTCATGTATTCATATATGAACATAGGAAAGCTATGTCTGATTCATTCCACTGTCTTTCTTTCTTTCTTTTTTTTTAAATTTTTTTTTAATTTTTAGTTGTATATGGATACAATGTCTTTATTTTATTGCTTTGTACGTGGTGCTGAGGATTGAACCCAGTGCCTCATGCATGCAAGGCAAGCGCTCTACCACTGAGCCACAACCCCAGCCCTCTTTCTTTTTTTTTTAGTATATTTATTTTTTAGTTATAGGTGGACAGAATATCTTTATTTTATTTTTATGTGGTGCTGAGGATCGAACCCAGTGCCTCACGCGTGCTAGGCGAGCACGCTACCACTGTGCCATAACCCCAGCCCCTCCACTGTCTTTCTTATTCCCATCTCTCCTCCCTTCCCTCCCTTCCCCTTTATCTAATCCAATGAACTTCTATTCTCTCCCCGGCCTTTATTGTGTGTTAGCATCAGTATACCAGAGAGAACATTGGCCTTCGGTTTTTGGAATTGGCTTCTGGTTGAGTTCTGAAGGAGGATGGACAAAGTCTGCTTCAAAGAGAAGGGGAAGCCATATAGAAATGCTGTGGTTAAGGCAAAGGGGCAAGGATCTTCAAGTAAGGAAAGGACTAGATGAAGAAGGAACATGATTCGATCCATAGGGATCTATGTGCTGTAGCAGGTGATGAGGTTGAAGGAGAGTGGAGTGGGACAGTAAGGAGCTACTTACACGTTCTGAACCAGGTATGAAATGGTTCTTGAAGCTAGGTCGTGAGCAGCTTCACATGGTATTGATCAGCATAAAAACAATTGAAACCAAAGAAACCCACAAGAAGATAGTGTCAATAGTCTAACACTGAGAGACTTAAATGCTGAACTAGTATGGCTACCTTTGGAATGGTGAAAAGGATCCTAAAACAAAAAAGGAGACAAATAATTAACTATGTATGGTCAAGAAATGGCTATGAGATTGGAGGAGTGGTATTAAATGTATTTTTTTCAAACTTGGAATATTTTTTTTTGTACCAGGGATTGAATTCAGGGGCACTCAACCACTGAGCCACATCCCTAGCCCTATTTTGTATTTTATTTAGAGACAGGGTCTCACTGAGTTGCTTAGCACCTTGCTTTTGCTGAGGCTGGCTTTGAACTTGTGATCCTCCTGCCTCAGCCTCCCTAGCCACTGGCATTACAGGTGTGTGTGACTGTGCCTGGCACAACTTGAAAATTTTGAACTTAGTTCAATATCCTTATTTTATAAAAGAGGAAACCAGAGCCCAGTGAAAGTGGTGAAGAAGTTGTACTTATAGACATACACAGAGACTAATGAAGTTCAATTAGTTCTTTATTTTATGTAGAATATTAACAAAATATATTTTAGGTTTCAGATACAGAAACTTCTGCAATATAATTGGGAGATCAGAGGAAACAGAATACTAGTTTTGGGCTTGTGATCTCTGCATTGATTCCAGAAAACTTGACCCTTGCTAATCCCTAATCTTCAGAGAACCTTGGTAGACAATGAGTTACTTACTTTGTGTTGGATTCATTGAAAAGCCAAAAAGATCCAAAAAGCCATCAAGTTCCAAAAAGTTGAAAAACTTTTTGGGCAGAAGGACTGGAGGCATCCTGGAGCTGTACCCTGCTCCCCAAGCTCCAAGATCTGGGAACAGTCAGGCTAGATGGAGCAGCTGGCTTGTTTTCCAGAATGTTGCATTCTGGTCTGGGTCATCTGGCCTCCACTCAGATTCACTTCTGCTTCATACACTGTGATTACCCACAATGCTTCAGCCAGCACCGTATCTCCACACCACGTTTTGTTAAAAAAAAAAGTTCGGAACATTTTTCATGGGTTGGAAATGCATTTAATTTAGTTTTATTTAAAATATATTGTTAGAGGTGTGCCCTACAAATCTGCCAAATACTATAAATATGTATGAATTTGCAGTGGCCTCCTATACCCATGGAGGGGCCAGTTTTTGGATAAATGACAGACACAGAGAATTTTAAGTACATCCTGTTCCACTAAAGCTTTTTTTTTCTTTTTTTTCTTTTTCCCATTTTGTTCTCCCTCCTTTGCTCCCTCCTCTTTACCACCCTCCTCCCACTCCAGAAGAAAAATAATTCCTATGAGGGCCGAGCCTGGGCATAACTGATTTCTTCTTTCTTTTCCTTCAAGTGTTGCAAAACCTTAATACGGTAAGGGAATAACAGCCTTCCCCCAGCATACTAACACAGCTCTCCTTTGGCAAACAGGAAACTATCCCAGGGCTGTGGGCTCCTGAGCCAGGAAATTGGTCTTTGCTGCTCTGACTACCTTCCCCACAGGTTCTTCCTGGCCATTCAATGCAGTTAAAAATAGTAACCACCAAAACCAGAAGAAAAGATGATTTCATTGTCTAACCACTGTAACTTGCGGCTTGATTTGGGTGGTTGCAGATGGAGCTAATCCTGAGAATTTTCTTGTAGGGTCAAGTCTGGTCAGTCCAGCAGGATTTCAACACCTGGTATCTCCGAGGAGCCAGCTCATCTCAGGAGGGAGGTGAATCAGGCAGAGCTGGCTCCCCACATGTGTGCACACATGATCACACACATACCGTCAGGTGAGGCAGCCATGGGAATCTAAGATCTCCCCTTGGCAGGGCCTGTGTGCTGTACAAAGGGCATAATGCCCACCCTGGCTTGGGAAGGTGAATCTGTGGGCAAAATCTCCCTGCTACCTGAGCCAGTCACTCCTGCTATGCCCTGGGGAATGTACATCCTCACCTTGCTCAGTCAGGTACGAGAATTTGTAGAATATTCTCAATTCCACTCAGCATAGGGAGCTGTCAGAGTGATGGGTATGGATGGCCCCAATGGGCTTATAAGGCTAAGAGAAGAGAAAAACAGTTTGAGAAGTTATGTCTTCTCAAAGGGTAATCAACATTAGTTTTGTGGAATGAAGGAGAAATTCATTTTTATTATAAAGTGTTCTTCTTTACGGCTTGCCATGCCAACTAAAATTCTCCATAACAGAGATCAGTTCACAGTGATGAAAGATCCACATCCCTTGGCATATGGCTTATGGTCCTTGCTTTTGCTTAATTTGCTACTCTATCAGATAAGTGGATTTTAAAATAACTTGTATGTGTGTGGTATCTCCCAAAGTGTTGTGGCAATATAGAAGATACGTAAGATCTGTTTACCGTCTTTGAGGACTATGTTAGTCAGCTTCGCATTACTATAACAAAATACCAGAGATAATCAGCTTACAAAGAGAAGGTTTATTTTTTGACTCAGGATGTTTTTGTCCATGATTGGTTGGCCCTGTTGTTTTGGGCCTGTGGTGAGGCAGTGCATCATGGTGGAAGCATGTGGCAGAGCAAAATTATTCATTTCATGGCTAGGGAGCAAGTGGTCCCGCTATCCCCTGTAAGTGTACACCCTCAATTACATAAGGTGTTCTCACTAAGCCTCTTAAAGTTTACATCATCTCCCAAAAGTGCCATTAGGGGAAAAAGCCTTCAACATATAGGTCTTTGGGGGACATTCCAGATCTGAACTATAGCAAAGACTTTATGGTTTGGTCAAGAAGAGGGAACTACACAGCTAAAGTAAACTGGAGACAAACCATGCTGAGCATTCAACCAATAAGTACTAAGCACTTACCATGGTCTGCTCTGGGGAATTGAGCCATGAAGAGAGAATCAAAGAAATGCCTGCACTCCAGGGACTTATGTGGTTATGCAGGAGGCTGGTGACGGCCAGGGTAAGAAGGAGATATGTAGTATGCTGAGTCATATAAGTACTAAGGAGAAAAATCAAGAAACAAAAGCATAGAGGGAGTACTAGGGGAGGCGACCAGAAAAGTTCTCACTGAGAAGGTGATGTGAGGAAAAATGTGTAAGAAGCAAGTATAGTCGCCTCTCAGCATTCCAGGGGCAGTGGTTCCAGGAACTCAAATATTGAAATCTTGGATGTTTAAGTCCCTTATACAAAATGTCATAGTATTTGCATAGAACCCACTCACATCCTCCAGTATACACTTTTTTTTTGGGGGGGGCACCATACCGAGGAGGGCTTCACACATGCTGGGCAAGCTCTGTACCACTAAGCTATATCCTCAGACTTCTTAATTTTATTTTGAGACAGGATCTCCCTTCGTTGCCTAGATTGGCCTCAAACTTGAGCTCCTCCTGCCTCAGCCTCTCAAGTAGCTGGGATGACAGGTGTGTGCTATTGTGCCCAGCTCCCATATACTTTGAATCATCCCTTAGATTACTTACAATATTTAATACAATGTCAATGCTGTATAAATAGTTGGTTTACCATATTGTTTAGAACTAAGAAAAAGTTCTCTGCCTAAAGGACAGACACAATTTTTCCCTCCAAATATTTTCAATCTATATCAGTTAAATCTGCAGGTGCAGAGCCTGTAGTTATGGAAGACTGACTGTATTCAAATTGCATGGTCCTGCCGGGTCAGTACTCTAATACAGAGGCAGATCAATGAAGAGACAGAGGAAATTCATGCAAGAGTGAGGTGAAACCTAAACCTTTAAAAATGGGAAAA
>CM053403.1:86071326-86240816 GCA_028644305.1 Xerus rutilus | reverse complement strand
GACACAATATCTTTATTGATTTATTTTTATGTGGTGCTGAGGATCGAACCCAGTGCCTCACACATGCGAGGCAAGCACTCTACCACTGAGCCACAATCCCAGCCCAAGCCCTTTTAATTTTTTATTTTGAGACAGGGTCTTGCTAAGTTGCTGAGGGTCTCAAAAAGTTGTCCAGGCTGGCCTCAAACTTGTGATCCTCCTGCCTCAGCCTCTCAAGTCACTGAGATTACAGGTGTATGCCACTGTTCCTTGATTTTTAAAGGAACTTTGGAAGATCAAAATTTAATGCAAAATATCCTGACTTAAAAATGTAAGAAACTAGTTAAAAATGTTTATTTCTTCAAGTACTTATAGGACCAAGCAGGGGATGTGTGTGGGCTGCTAGTTGGCCACTTCTGTTAGGGAGGAGGGATTGAAATAAAGAAAACTTGGAGGCAGGGAGACCAAAGTTAGGAGCCCAATGTGATAGTGTAGAAAAAAAAGGAGATCCCAGCAAAGACCATGACAGTAGGGATGAAGAGATAGACTAAATAGTATATGGTAGCTTTGGACATGAACCTGTCAAAGGGAGGAGTCTAGACCTATCAGGTAGATGATGGAACCATTAATTCAACTAAGTTTTGGAGAGTTATTTATTGAGTATCTACTATATCTAAGATATTGTGTTAGGAGCTGAGATCCTGCAAGGAATAAGACACAGAACCTTGCCGTGAAAGAGCTCAGAATTTACTGAGGACGTTTGTTGGAGGATAAGCATAAAGAGATTTGGGACCTGCACTTGCCCCCTCTTGGGGAGCAGGGTGTCAGGGAAGGAAGGCTCTGTTGGTAAGGAATACAGCAGAAGTGAAGGTGTGAAGAGAAGGCCAGGAATTGGCTTTTGGATTTACTAAGCCAAGTCTTAGCTTTGGCCCAGCTAGTTCTGAGATTGAGTTCCCTCTGTGATGCTTTTAATTTGTGGTTTTTTGAAAATCCAGATGGCTTGCTCGGTCCTGGAACAGAGTCCTTTCTTGCAATCAGGTTTTCCCTGGGTCCTCTTGAAATGCTCATTCTAAGTTGCACTGGCTGACAGCCCAGCAGATGCTGGGGTTCCTGCTGTTGTCCACACCCTTCCCAGGTCCTGCCCTCTTGCTGTTCATGTCAGGTGTTGCAATATTTATAAGATGAATCTGAGTTATTTATTGATTTTTTTGTTTACTCATTGCTATTGTGAATGATCCGCTTTCTTTCAGGTATTATTATTTCATGGTGGATTAGTTATGGGGAAAACATTCTGTGCTGTTAACCACTCTACCTTCTTCCTGAGAATGCCATATGTTCTTTTTTCAAACCTAGGTGAGGTTTTGCTTCATTCATTCAACATGTGTTTTGGGGGCACTTACCACGTGCTGGGCTCTATTCTGGGTGCTTGGCATGCGTGACTGAATAGAGAAGGACTCCTGTGCTCAGGAAGCCTTGCTTTCCTGCAGCCTAGATGACATGTCCTCCCTGCCACACTGAGTTGCTCTTTCAGGATGTTTACAGATGGGTGCCCCCCTTCCATTTAGTCCCCTTTCCTCTGCAAAGGTGGGGCTGTGCTCTCTTCATTATTTGAGATTTTCCATTATCTTCTCCTGGGATGGCTGTCCCACAGCATGGCAGCCTCTTGGCAGCTGGAGCTCCACTATCTCAATAGAACCTTAAGTGCTTTGTCCACATTTGAAAGATCATTATTCAAATCATGGTTTATGTTTTATTTTGAGAAGATAATTTAACTCTATACTTAAATCAGATCCTTTATCCACAAAGACAAGCCTGGGATAAGAGATCCAGGGGCCACTTTCAGGGAATCATTTGGATGGGGTGAATTCCTTGTTCAGAGAACAAGGGGGCAGAGATCTCTTGGGGTCATAAACCACCCTGTGAGGACCTAGGCAGCTCTGATTTGGATGGCACTCGGCTGGAGAAATTCAAGACCACCACATGCTCAGTGGGGACAAATCACTAGTACATCTGGAAATCCTCTATTTGGATCATCCTGGGTCTATGGCAGGCCCTTCATAGCTCCCTGAGCCACAAAAAGGAAAGAAAAATAAAAGAAAGAGGAAAGTCACAGCAAAGAAAGAGTTAAAAATTTGGAGAACCTACACACTGTTCCTTCATACTTCCATGGTTTGGTAAAGTGATTTTTCTTTCTGAGTCTCAACCTTACTTTCCCAATACAGTTAAAAAGAAAAAAATGTTGACATACAAGAAATGTGTGTCCATAAGGTGCCATGCAAATGTCAGTTGTTTTTACTATTGTTGCTATCATTGTTATTGTTATTTTTAGTAGCCCTCACTCCTGAAGCTCACACTAATCTGGACTTGAATTCTCAGGGCTGTTCCAAGGGCTGTTCCCTTGAAGGGCAAGGACAGTCCAAGAACCAGTGCCCAGTGAGCCACTCCCTGCCCCACCCATTAATCAGCCAGCACTAAGCTGAGGAATCTGTGCAGCTGTCACATTGCCACCAGCTAGCACAGACCTTTCATATTATTGCTTTTGAGCTGGGGCTGGAAATTCCTTGGCAAGGACTCCACCAGCTCAGACTTGTCTTTTTCACTACACTCAGATTGTGGCAGTTACTCCACTGTATCAGGATACTAGGAACTATATGCTCAGTGGGGACAAATCACTAGTACATCTGAGTTTTAGTGTGGGCTTCAGCCTGTGGAACGGACTAGGTCACATCCTGAGCTTTGGGGACTAAGGCATTAAATGAGGATAAAATGATGCCATAAGTCTGGAATTTTGGGAAATGGGTGTGCTCAAATTGAGAACACTAATGGAGCAGTCCATGGAGATTTAGCTAGGGCCAAAGGATAATTTAAATCTTAGATTCCTGGCAACCACCTGGCCCCATGTCTTTAGGGTTAGGCAATCCTGTGTGGCTTCATGGTCCCAGATGAATGATCAGAAGGATAACAATGCTAACTGTCAATCAGTGTTCATGAGATAAAAAGGAAGATGTTCAGAGAGAGCTGATTGCCATCCATTTATAATGCTTCCCATGGGTTTTTAGAATAGGAAAAATGACCCAAAAATGTTAATTCTAGAAGAAACACTCAATATCATGAGAAACAACCTCTTGGAAAAAACTGAAATGCAGAGTGTGCAAGTGAGTTTTCTAAGATTACACACTATTGAGCGATGAAATCAGCATCATATGCTTGTCCAATGAATGGTAGAACAGTTAATGAGATGATTAACATGTCATTACACGTACAGACATGTTCGGTACCAAGAGTTTCACCACAGTGTTGCTTATAGTGGTTAAGAACCTGCTATTGGGTCAATACAGCCATATATGTCATCTTGGTAAACTTTTATGTATGTATATGCATACATCCAGATGAGAGGATGTTTATAATAATTACTTCAGAGATCAGGTTTTGGATGATGATGATGGTGATGATGATTTGGTACCAGGGATTGAACCCAGGGCCTCTTAACCACTGAGCCACCTCCCCAGCCCTTTTTTTCGGGTATTTTATTTAGAGACAGGGTCTTGCTGAGTTGCTTAGGACCTCGCTAAATTGCTGAGACTGGCTTTGAACTTGACATCCTCCTGCTTCAGCCTTTCAAGCTGCTGGGATTACAGGCATGTGCCACCATGCCTGATAGGTCTTGGATTGTTTTAACTTTCTGTTTACGTTTGCATTCATTGTTGGAATTTTGTTCAAATAGTTGTCAAATAAAAGTGATATCTATTTATTATGTAAGTGTGATATTTTCATATATATACACATTGTTAAATAGTTAAATCAATCTATTAACACATCCATAACCATATGTACTTATTTTTTGTGATGAGAGCATTTTTGATCTACTCTCTTAGTAGTTTTCAAGTATATAATACATTATTAATTATAGTGACCATGCTGTACAATAGATCTCTTATTCATCCTGTTTAACTGAAACTCTGTCCCTTTTGACCAACATCTCTTCACCCTATCTGTAGCTCTGGTAGCCACCATTCTACTGCTCATTGTATGAGTTCAACTAGTTCCACGCATGAGTGAGATCTTGCAATACTGTATTTGCCTTTCTATGTATGGTTTATTTCACATTATTGCATATTACAGACTTCCTTCTTTTTGAAGGCTGAATAGTATTCCAGTGTGTGTATATGTGTGTGTGTTGAACTTTTAAATTTGTTCATCCATTGATGGACACTTAGATTGATTTTATATCCAGGTATCCTTTTCTATAATCAGAAATGAAATAATAAAAGGGATTTTATTTTTTTCATGCATCCCAGGGTGTAGTGTCAGAGATTTGCAGGATAGTGGGGGTGAACTTCCCACATCTAGTGGGCATATAGTTGCTTGGTCTCAATAACAGGCAAGTCCTGCCCAGCATAGAAACCAAAGGAAAGGCGCTATGGAGGTGAGGATGCTCTGGATCTTCAAATGGAAATAGTCAGTAAAGGGATAGGTTAAGATGTCCCCAGAACTTCAAGATAAAGTCTCCCTTAAGAGTAAGGATTGGGAAGGATGGAACAGTTGTTTTGAGCCCCTGTGGATGTGATTGCCCTACAAATAGTCACAAATGGGTGGCAGAGGAGATCTAGAAACCCTTGGCTCTACTTAAGATGACAGAATGTGGTCATGGGTAAGCATGACTAGACTGAAATTATAACTGGAAAGATGAAATAGAAACTCTCTGGATAGCGCTGTCATTGGCTGAAGATATATAGTGTTCGTTAATGGGGGATGATCAGCATAGTCTGGAGAAGGGAGCTCTGTATGCTCATCAGCGTTTATGCAGCCTGTGGGCTGTATGGCTATGAGTCCTGGCCACGCACTCTGCCAGATTGGAGAGCATTGAGACACTTCCCTGCATATCACCCTGTAAGGGGCTGGCTGGGCCTGACGCAGGTGTGCATGAAATTGCAAAGGCAAACTCACGTGTGTGCATGTCTTGAAGGGTTGAAAGAGGTTTTGTTTTTCCCCATAATGCTTAAAAATCAACCAAATATCCTGTAATTTAACCAGAAAGAATACCCCAATTTCTCATGAGGCAGAATAATTAAGTCACTCTCTGGGGGTGTTGACTTTTACCAAGAAACAATCTGTCTTTCAAAGTGTTAAGTAGGTCTCAGAGATCACTTCTAGCATGTTACTGGGTCTTGTGTGCTTTGCTGCCCATGTGGTTCCAGTGAGGAATGTTTGTAAGGACCTATGCTGGCTTGCTTGGCTTTAAGCTCGCTGGCAGGACAATTTTCCTTGGGCAAATGTAAAGATGTGCACTAACAGCTTTCTCCCCAGCTGGGGTGTCTTAGTTAGAGGGGTGCTCTGACCAGCATCTGAGTTTGAGGGAAAGATATTAAAGGAGAACAAGAGTCTTTGACTTGTATGTTAGACACTTCGTTGATTAAACACTATGTTTGAGTCAAGCACCTGCTACATAGCCAGCATCTGCTTCCTGAACCTGATGCCCACTGCATGCACAGGGAGAGATGATTAATCTTTAATCACTTATGAATATCCAGTTGTTTACCTGAAATGCCCCACAAAGCAGTAGGAACAATGCTCTTGGAAACATGAGGTGCAAAGTGCAAAAGAAAAGCCATTTATTCAATATTCCTTTAATATCTACCTTCTGGTACTGCAGTTGACATTAGCTGGGGAAAGATCTGATATCCTAACTTTTTATTTTGGTGACAACTGCTTCTTCTTTGTGTGCTTGTTGTTCTTCTCTGGCTTTGAAGCCATATCGCCAGTGGACATGGTTCAGAAGTCTTTTCTTTCAGCCAAGTCAACCAACCATACACACCCCAACTGCCCGAAAAACTTGATCACAATACTTAGCATAGATCTGGCGACTGTCCCCGTGGCAGTGTTTTCTCCATCCTGCTGATTTAGGTTGTCATTGCTGACAGGGCCACCTCTCAGTTTTCACTATAGACACTACTTCATCAATGACAACTTCTCTGCTCAGCTGCAGGGATGTCAGGCCACTGGCCCTGGTTCTTGGGTGCTCTTGGAATTTCAGCAGTATTTTATTTCCAAAGCAGTTTCAGCACAGACTAACTCAGAGATAAGAAATAGGGGAATGAAGGGGATTTTAGACACTTGCCATTTTGTGAAACTGTATTAAAATGACATTTACTGAGGAGAGTTTAAGAAAGTAAACAATAGAAGCAGAAAGAAAACAGCCTGAAGGGAAAACAAAGAGAGGAATGCTGTAGAAAGAAGTGAAAGGAAGGAAAAAGGTGGAAGGAATACAGAATTTCTGCTCAACTCATGAAATCAACTCGTGAATTTCAAAGAGAAGTGGCAAAGAACACACATTCATTTGACTTTGGGAGAAACTGTGTAACTTTCTTCTTGCAATCTATTTACCTTTCAAACAGTGTTTGCTAGTACTGATCCTGACATCCTTGCGCTAATAATAGCTTTGGGGAACATGCTGCACCCACTGAGATTCTTTCTGGCTGAGTTTGAACAAAAGCAAGTTCAAGCTCTTGCTAGCTTTCTGTGGGTGTTAGGGGCCCAGGTCTACCTTAGGAGACTTCTTGTATCAAGTCATTAAAAGCCCTCAATTCATATATTCATTAAAAGTGTTTACGCCTGTTCAGACTGGAAAATCTACCCCAAATGGCATTGGGCCAGAAGTCGATACTTGTTGCTACAGAAGGAGGGACATATCCCTGTGCCAGAGTAACACCATTTCACTGGGCAAGAGGGGACATTCCTTCTTAAGAATATATGGCTTGAGAGGTCGAGTGAAACTTTGCCCGGCTCTTTGCCCATGTGGAAAATGAATGCGTGGCATCTACCTTGCAAAGGAGGAAAACACAGGAGCAGAACAGAAAGGCAGGTTACTCTTTCTGTTTGGAAAGGCATGGGTGCCAGAGTGAGCTGCACTGCCCAACCCCATGTGGTTTTAGACCCCTGAACACTTTACTGCCCCAAGTCTTAAAAATTGTCTTCTTCCCACCATGGAAAGAATCAGGCTTAGTGCTTTAATCATATCCAGAGGCACAATAAACTGGAGCTTCAGCCAGAACAGATCCGGTTTCTTTCCCAGACTTGGCAACTTGTAAAATAAGCTCAGTGATATTCCAAGAGTTAATTATGAGACTTTAGAAATCCTGGACTGGCATCAATCTTTTAAAAATATTCACACCAAGCTTCAGCAACTTAGCAAGACCCTGTCTTAAAATATAAAACTAAAAACACTAAAAAGGGCTGAGGATGGTATCAGTGGTAAAGTGCCCCTGGGTTCAATCCCCTGTACCAAAAAACAAAAACGAAACAAAAACGAAAGAAAGAGGAAAAACAAATCATACCACATATCTGGCTTTATGTAGCACCACTGTGTGTGCATGTGTGTGTGTTTTAAGAGTTCAACACTTTTAACATTTTTTCTACTAACCTAAACATCTCCAAAAGTGCACAGGAAAGTGAGATTTATTAGGTGCATTTGAAGGCTACGACATCTACCCAATTGACCGTGGAAATGCAGGAGAGCAGATCTCTTGCTCCCCACCGCTGCCAGGCAGTAGGAGAGGAAAAACTAGAACACCCGCTTTCAGGCTCTAGCTTTCAGGGCCCTTCCCTCCATCCACAATCTCTGGAATCCAGTGTGAGAATCCAGAAGAATCAAATGACTCCTCTACTCAAGTACTTTAAGAAAAGTTTCTGCTTTTTTCCTTTGTTAACCTGAGAGGACAGTGGGAAAGAGAACATCTCCCTTCCCATATTCCCTGGCTCCAGGTTTCCTTTTATAAAGTGCAAGCCAGACCACAGCTCCCAGCAGCAGAGTCCTCTACCTCTGGAGCCCAGCTCTCCCTCACCCATTGGTGGGAAAAGAGGGTTCCAGACAGGAAGAAGGCCTCGGAGGACAAAGGCAACCTCAAGCACAGGTGAGGGCTTTGGAGACATAGATTCTAGGAAGAGAGGGTTCCCGGGCTCACCAGTAGAGGGTGGGGCTACTCAGATCTCAGGGATGGCAGGCCAGTGCTGGGAGTGGCTCCTCCTAGACAGGCATTTTTATTATCAAATGAATGGTGGGAGAGGGGGGAGGTGAAGAAATATGAGAGAAACTGATGCAATCTTTGTCACATCATCAGTTTTTAATGAAAAATCTAGACTTTGTTATCTTTATAGAGATAGATAGAATTCAGTTCTCAGGGACTTGTGAAGAGGCTGTGTGTGTGTGTCATCATCCACTTTAGAAATATTCTCTTCTATGTGAACAAATTTTCCCCTAAAAATCAAAGTAACATATTTATTGCAGAAAAATTGAAAAAAAAAAACACAAAAAACAACCAACTCAGAAATGTGACCAGAAGCAACTAAAATTAACTTACAATTTTACCATCTAATTTTATCAACATTGTGTTGCAACACTATCGGTCCATTCTCTATACTTTTATGGAATTTAAATTCCAAGAGGGCAGGGCTCTTGTTCACTTCTGTGACCCGATCCTCTGAACAGGACTCAGGGAAGTTTGATGTGCAGTATGTACTGGTTGAATGAATGAAAAAATAACTATATGAACATACTTATATGAAGTAGAGAAACAGCAGACAGAATTACTTGGGTTTGAGAGATTCAAATCCAAGCTGCTGCTGCCAACTTACTGTATGTCCTTGGAGAAATCATTTCACCTTTCTTGGGGCCTGAGCATCTTCTTCAGTAAAATTATCATTGTAGCTAACATTGATTGTTTAGCATGTGCATTATTATAAACTCTATGTACATATTTCTCACCATAACCTTATGAGATAGCTCTCCACTATTTCCATTTGATGTATGAGGAGACGGGCATGGAGAGGGTAAGTGATTTGCTCAAAAGTCACACAGCTCCTAAGCAGAGAGCTGGGCTTGAACCTGGGGTCCAGGCTCTGAACCTGTCTGATGGAATGCCTAGACTGTGGGATTAAACGCCTTCAAAGTCCCCTCCCAGCTCCAGGATTGAGTGAGAGAGGAGTGGTGTGGGGAGGTGGCAGTGGTGATCATGCCAATAGCTGGGTTCAAGAAAGTCAATTGTGGAACAAGGTCCAGGTGATTATTATATGGAGATCAGAGAGCAAAGTCCTTAACTAGAGGACTTCCTTCAAGAGTCCATATGGGCATTCAGAGTGCATAACTAAAGAGCAGGGATTGTCTGTTGTCAATCAGTGCTCCTTCATTCAGAGGCAGGTTACAAAGGCACTTGGTTGGTCCTCTTCTGCTTCCCAGGCCTCATACCACAGGACTGCGCCCAAGGGCCAGTTGAGGGAATCAGACATAAATCAGATACTTCCTGGCAATGAGCAGCAGCTGATGCATTTGATGGGGAAGGAAGGACAGAAATCTCATTGGATGATTAGCTGGAATTTTAATTAACAGGGGTTCCCCTTCCCCTCCCCTTTCCTCCCCATCTCCACTGGAACCTGTGTTTTGTCTTATGTCCATAGTAACCATAGTCTCTTTCTGGTGAAGAGGAATGGGCTTCAGTAAACAGATCTATTTGTGTGACTCCTATTACTCATTTGAAGCAATGTCACTCCTTTTTCCACTGTGGTCTGTGTGTCTGAGTCAGAGGGAGCCTACAACAGGGTTCTTTGAATTGATGGCTCACTCCCAGTCACTTTTGACTGACTGCCAACTTAGCAGGGCGTAGCTTACCAACATTTTTTTTTTTTTAAAGCCAGACTGATTCATAGAAACTCCTTTAAAACACAGGGAAAAGAAACCGCCCATCACACACCCCAGCACACCAGCGGAGGAAACTTATAACCTCGGGAGGCAGTCCCTTCCCTCACTGTGGTCACATACCTCCAGAAGAGCGGATCAGGGCAGCTGCCAGCTCCTGCCACTCAGGGCGTCTGCCTGTGTCACTGGGACCCTCGAGGTAGGACAGCTCCCAGCTGTGGGGAAGCTCTGTGCTCCGTCTCCTTTCCACTGTGCTCCTTCTTCTGAGAGTTCATCTAAGCATTGCTTTGACTATTTTCCTTTGCTACTTTTCCATGGTTCTCTAAGAATCAGGTCCTTGAAACATTTAGCCAAGTAGATGCTGAAACAACCTTTCCCTTAAAGAATGTGTTTTGTGGAGGGGACAGGGGAAATCAGCAGGACGGGACTGTCCTCATTTCTTGTAATAACTGTGTTCTTACTCTGAAGATGTGAAGGGAACAGGGACTTTGGGAACAAACCTGGATAGAATATTCTTTATGGAGGAAACAATACATACCTCTGAAATGGAACTCGCCAGATGTTTTCAACTCCTCTGTTTTGATTCAAATTGCTACAGGACTTGTTTCTTGGCTTGTGGGTTGTTTGCTGGTCTTTTGGGGGTGGGAGTGTATAGATCTGTGGTTTTCAGTTTATTTTTGCCTTTTTACTGCCCTTTTGTTTGTCCATTCACTTCTGTTTAAATTCAAGTTGCCCCGGCCCCGCCCCTGCCCTGCCACCCCCAGGATAGGGAAAGGGGAATTGGTTTGTTTAAAGAAAACCGTTAGGGAAACAGAGAGAGGGAGGGAGAAAGGCAAATGGTATTTCAAATAAAACGTGGGAGGGTTCATTTGGTGGAATCAGGAGCCTGATGTGGATTCCAGACTCCTCTTCTGGTCCAGATGTGGAGGTGGTGGAGAAAGAAGGGATATCGGGCTTGGAGGAGAGAAGGAGAAGGTGGGGCAGGAGAACTTTGTTCCTGTAAGAAACTATTGAAGGCTTCGAACTTCCACCTCAGGAACAGCTGCATTTTAGTGTTCAGTAAAAGATCAGAACAGAAATTCCTAGGCTGATGTAGAATTTTGTGGCAGGGAAGGCAATGATCATTTCTGGAATGTTTAGCTTCACTTTTTGGCAAAATGTGGTTGGACAAATGCAAATGCGAAGCATGAAGTGAATCTGGGGAGAGGAAAGGCACCTTTTCTGTTTGCTTTTGTTTTTTTGGTTGAGTGTGGACAGGGGTGTGGCCGTTTCGACATAGATACTGGTTTTTTTCCCCCCCACGTAAACAAGATGAGAATGACAGGATTCAGCTTGTCTGATGAAGTTAGGCTTTTCCTTCAGACATGCAGTTTGCTTGTTGGTTGGGAGAGATTTAAATGTAATCAGCCTGCAAGTTGAGCAGGCAAAACTCCTTGTAAAACTGCCCCTGAGGGAGTGGTTAAGCAAACGCAAAGCAACTTTTCAAGATGCAGGGAACTCCTACGATTCCTTCAAATGTTTATGACTTCCACATTACATGGTCGTGAGTGAGAAGAGCCAGATTAAATCCACGGCCATGGTAGCCTATGGAAATAATACAGATTTGCCATCCGTCTTGTGTAGGTTAAAACTAATAAGCAACCTCTAACCAGTCAGCCAATGGGAAACACCGGCAATCCGCAGGGTGTAAACATCATGATGAGTTATTTGTGGAGCATTTCACATCACTCTGTGGCTTTGTAAGTGTGAAAACGTGCTGTGGGTTATTTGCTGGAGCTTGAGGCGACCTAAGGCAGCTCTGATTCTTGCTGTCTACTTTTCCTGCAAGGAGGGGGCGAGCGCCTCAGTTGGGAGAGGTTTCTGGGACTTTAGCTGTAGGCCTTTGACAACACTGAAATGTGAGGGCTATTTTCCCCCTGTGGCCTCCCACTCTCAGCAGCGGATCCAATTCCACCCAGACTCTGAAGAATGGGGCGGGGGTGGAGAGCCACCAGGGCTGCTGGACATCCGGGCTGCTGCCTTGGTGAGAAGGGCCTCCAGATTTTACATTGTTCAGGGGTACTAGACGGTTTTGGGAGTTGGCATAATGCCATCAAGGGACCAGCCCTGAGCAGATCACATCCTCAGAAACTAGCTACCTCCCAGAAGTCCTGGGCAGCCCTCTGAGGAGAGGAAAGACATTCCTTTTGCAAACTTTGAAAAGGACTAATTGGTTTGCTCAATCCTCTGGAGACCAATTAGACCTAATCTGTTCCCAGCCTTGAATGGGCTTTATAGAGATCTGCCTGGGAATGCAGATCCTCTTGGCTCATTCTGGTGGCTCTTGGGATTTTCAGGTAGTGCTGGACCCATGGGGGCACTGGAGAAAGAGCACAGAGGCCCAGGATGGTTTACGCAGGAAGCAAAACTGCTTTTCTGGAGCCTGATGGAGTATGTATGTGAAAAGTGGCCATGGAAAAGGGCACAAAGCAAATTAGTTCCAATACATTCTTCATTTTATTCATAGAATTCTGAATTTGGGAGGGATCTTGAAGATCACCTCATTTGTTCTTCTTCCATATTTGGAAGTCTAATTTTTGGACCAATGGACATTTTACAGCTCCTTAAAATCCCCATACAGGAGGAGCTCAGTACCTCAGAGTTGTACCTCCTGCTCACCTCGCTTTGTGGGATAGCTCTAAACTATCAGAATTCCTTAAATTGCACAAAATCAGCTTCCCTGTAAGTTCCTGGTTCTATGGGGCTGAATCCACCCAGAAAATATCTGTACGGGATTTGTTGTTGCCCCACCCAATGCTCCTCATCTTTTAGACACTAAACTCTTAGTTATTATTTAATTAAGACAGCTTGATGGATCTGCATTGCATTATCTTTTTTACTTTTTCTTGCTTTTTCTCCACTATGTCTCAGAAAGAGCATTTATGAAGTTTTAGAATGGATACATAGTATATCCATACAATTTGACTGATGAATTTCACTTTTTAGACACATGAATATGGTTCCTTCTTTAACTTCCCACATGTATATACACAGCAACTTTAACACAAAATCTCAGACACATACTCAGAGGGACACACTTAGTATTGCTACCTAGTGGGTTGTGGTCAAATCAATCCAATACTAGAAACACTTCTAACTGGCCCTTTGGAGATTGTCGGATAATTTGATCCACAGTGCATGTGGTCCATGCTTGTATACTGTTAACCACCTGTCATGGTAACTAAAGGAACAGGCTGCTAATCAAAGGTAGCCTCTGTCTAATTACTGGAAGTTGGTGTATCAATCCCTTGAGAAGGGCTCATAATCCTTAACTAGTGTAGAACTGGAATTTTCTGAGCATAAGCCTCTCTTTTCCAGTATTATTCTCAGGTCGGCCCAGTTGATTCCCAATTTCTTGACTATGCTTGCTATTTAGAAATCAAGGAAGCCAACATATGGCTCTAATTAGGGGTTTACTTGAATTTTCAACACCTCATCCCCAAAACACATGTCCCTGAGATAACTCTTCGTAATACTTCAGTCCCTGGTGCTGACTGGTGAAGCAGTTTCCCTCAGTTTAACTGGAAGATTCACTGATGCTGCATAGAGATACATCTGTGAGAATTGCTCCTCCTATTTTCCTTTTAAACAACATATTGGGGTGTTTTCTTCCCTATTGTGGGGAGGGCATTCCTCTGGAACCTAAAGGAATTCCTCTCTGGTTATGGCTTGGCCTTATGTGGCTGTGGCAGTTAATGTATTTCTTGAGTCAGTTCCATGAATTCTTCCTTCAAAAAGGAGAAGAATCCTTTTGGCATGGAATTAAACTGTGGCAAGAATCATGGCGTAAGTGTGAGACACTAATAGGAAGACACGGGGGCTGTTGTCTTGTTGAGACTCTAAAGTATGGCCAGAGGAAAGTTGTTCACTGTTTCCTTGCTTGAGGAAATTGAACTTGATGGCCTTCAAAGCCTCTGAAACTCTGAATTCTAAGATCCTACCATTCCTATTTTGAGAAATCCCTTGAGTTCACAGTCAAAGCTGGTTAGAAATTGGTTGAAAAGTGGAATGAGGCAACATGCTGCACTGAAATGGGCATTTACAAAGAATGTTTGGCTCCCAGCTCTCATGAGGACACAGGTGGCATCCTGTGCCCCATCCCCCTAGAGATTCCTTAGGCATAGTGCTCCCAGGACTTACCTTTAGGCAGCAGAGAGCATCACCCAGCACTTGGAAGGGAAGGAAGAGGTTTAATTTGTGAAACACAAGGGTGCCCTGCCAGCTCTTGAGAAAGGCAGACTATCTAAGCCTAGTAATCTCTCAGATTGGGCTCTGAGAGAAACGGAGCTCTCCTGGGAAATAAACTCCACCCTATTCTCAAGGATGGAGATCCTGCAGCATGAGGGTGTGGCCCTAAAGGTGTGGAGCCAAGAAAAAACAAGAGGAGGAAAGGGAAGGTTCTAGGAGGACTGGAGGGGAGGGAGGGCAGGTGGGTGGGCCCTGAGTGTTGGGGGAGGAGGCAAATAGAAAGGCCTAGAAGGGAGAGAAAGTGGATAAAGACCAGGAGAGGGCCAAAGAGCAAGGGCGATATGGTGAGAACATTTCCACTCCTAACTCCTTCTCCTCTTGTTTGGGGGCCACCAACCCTCAATGTCTCAGGACATCATTAGGTCAGATACTTGTTCCTGTGAAGCATCTTTTGTTGCTCAGGCCACATCTAAATTTTTTGGTGTCAATATATGCTCAGTGTCATTTGGGTTTCCATTAAGTGTTTGCGCAACAAGGCAGTGACCTCTATCAATGTTCCTTGTCTTTCAGAGGTAAAATCAGAGCTGAGAGATAAGTGAGTCCTTTGATTCTTACACCTCTTGTTTCAAACAATCAAAGTTCCTTCCCCAGGAGGCTGGAGAAGGGGAATTGGAGAGAAACTTCCTTCCCCAATACAACAAGTTTTGGGTAGGGTGGAGTATTCCTACTGATTTCAAAGAATTCTGAAGCTGAGCCCAGAGCTTCCCTTTGCTGAAAGATGCTCTCTGAGCTTCCACAGGGAGGGGACTCTTATGTATAGGGTGGGGCCCAGGACAGAATATTGGAAGCTTGTCTCAAGGTTTGCAAGAGGGAATCTGTTTCAGGCCATTAGTGGCCTCTGGACTGGCTCTGCTGGGTGGGCCTTCTCAGAAAATATGGCAGGAAGAACCAGTGGCCTTTGAAAGACCCTTTTTTTATACCATTGGCACTGTTTTGAGGGGCTGTGACGACTGTCTGAGTAACTCAGAGGTGGTGGGAGGAACAGAATGATGAGTAACTGCCAAATGCTAAGACAAAAGACCGGAGAGGGAAAATCATGCTAAAGTGGAAGAGCCCTAGCTGGAAGATGCAAGATGGTGGCCTCAGGTCTGATTGTGCTTTACCTAGGAGACATGCATTTCCTTCTTGGTCAAGGGTTGGACTGAATGATCCAATGCCTCTAAACCTCTAAATAACCAGTGACTCTAAAAAACAAACAAAGCCTGCAGTCCACCCAATGCACTTGGGGTGCGCCTCTGCCTGGCGTTCCTCCAGGCTCCCTGCCCCCTTCCAAGCTAAAGACTGTTGCCGCCATCTGCTCTTAGACCCACCCAAGCGCTGCTGGGCCGGGCCACATCTTGACTTTCTTCTCAAACCGGAGTTATGATTTGGGTAACTTCTCCCTTGAAGACACTCTGGCTGCTGGAATACTTCTCCTTTGTCAGAAGCTTCCGTCCTTACCCAGGGGACTCATCCCATCACTTGACCAGCTGCAGGCTTAGGGCGTGGGCTTGGGGCGTGGGCTGGGATCAGGCTTCACAGTCCTGGACTGGCCTTAGCCTTGCAGATGTTGCCCAGATCCACCCCCTCTGCTGGACACAAAGGAAGACAAGCGGAAATAAGAGAGAAAGAGTTTACTCTCTTGGGGAGCATCTGCAAAAATAATATTCATGCTAGTTGTTTGCCTCTGGCATAGATGTTGGCCCTCAAATTCTACCAGAGAAGCTTAAAGCCCCTTTAATTGGCCCAAGTCTCTCATTCTATATGAAGGAATTAATATAACAACCAAATACTATATTGCTTTTGCTCTCTGTCAGGCATGAGTTAACCCTATGAGGTCTGTAGGGGACAGATGAGAAGTGGTGGAGGCAGGATTCAAACCCCTAACCTGTGCTCTATATCATTGACACTCTGCCTCTCTAAGAGCCACTGACCAGAGAGGTTATGCAAATTTTCCAATGCCAGAGGTTAGTCAGAGGCAGAGATTTTATGAGCATCTGGTTCTCCAGTAGGTGCTCATTTGCTTGACCTTCCTCTCCCCTCTTTTCTTCCTTTTGTTTCTTTTTCCTTTCCTTTCCTTCCTGATAACATGCTTGCCCTGCCCTTCAACCACCTGCCTTGACCTTATCCCTAACTATGTGAGAGTCTATACCACTCTACACCTAGTTTGGATAAACACTACTTTCTATAGTTACTTTTATTTATGATAGCCCACATTTGCAAGATGTAGTTTCCTTCACCAAGGACCTAGAAAAAAAATAGTTGTTTTCCCTGGACACTATAGGTCCCTGTTTCTTTTGTTGCTTGATTGCTGATGTCTCTCTTGGGCATAAAAGCTGCCCTGTACTCAAGAGCATCAGCCCCTGGTGTGACGAGAACAGAGTGAAGGGCACCCTGAAGTTCTTTCTTTCCACACCAACATCAGACATCCAGAGGCAGGAGGAAATGATCCTTCAGGGCCCTTTTTCTCCACGTTTCCCATAGAGAAGTTAATGCCCCCCTCTCCCACCCCTACGGAAGAACATTGAGAATGGAAAAGTATACTTGACGTAAAACAACAATAACAATGGCCAAAAAACCTCATCCAAGGTCTCATCCACTCAGCTGCCTTTAATCCCAGCCTCTTTCTCCTCCAGATACATCCTCTGGCTGCTTCCAAAAGAGAGTATTTCCTTTTCTACTTTTGTGTTCCATGGATTTTGCCAACCAAAATGATCCTCAGTGGGAAACAAGCACATCAAAAGCAAAGTAGTCCTGACTTGTGAGGGTAGAGGGGCTATTGTGGCACCCTAGGCCATGTCCTCAGGAGAGGAGACAGCCACAGCTTTGCTGGGGTGTAGCCCAGAAGAGAATGGAGCCAGAGGCTGACTCATGGAGGTCACATGACCAGGAGCAGCTTGCCTTTCATCTTCGCCTTGCCTCCAGGGAGCGCCAGGTCTTTGATCAGATGGTGTGAGAAGCTTTTTTCAAAATTTGCAGTTAGCCAGGATAGGCCTTTCACAGTTGGAAAAACATCAGGCAATGTAAAGACTGCTGAATTGCTCTAGAAGTAGAGTCATTTGAGGATTAGGTTATATCTCGACTGAGATTTTAGGATTTAAGGTGAGGTCCTCTGGTGAATTCTCTGACTGCTGCAGATTTCTCTGAATGTGCTGCACAGGTGGCCACAGTAGAAAGAGGAAGCAGCAATCTAGTCGAGAACCTCATGGGTGGAGCTAAGATGGCTAGTGGTGGTTCAAAGCAGACTCTGGTGCACTATCAGGACTTTCCTAATGCGGCCTTGGTAGGCAGTGAGCTCCCCATGACTGCAGGAGTTGAAGCATGATTTAGATAGTTCTTTGGTGCAGTTTCGTAGATGAGCTTGGTGTGTTGGGAAGGAATTGTAAAGCCGTCCTTTAGTCTGGAGGTTCTATCATTCAGAAAAGTAGGTAGAAAATTTAAATGTGCAGACAGATTAATGTTTAGAAATTTAAGATTTTATCTTTGCATTTGTTTTTTTAGCTCCTCTTGAACCAAATGCAACACAGACATATATACCCTTGTGTATCTAAATGCCAAAGGTACTCAAGAAATAGATGCATGTTTATATAGTGAAAAAATAGTGTATGGGAATATATAATGTAAAATTTGCATATAATGAAATGCTCAATACATAGTCACTGTAATGTATTAAATAATTTTTTAAAAAAGAAAGGAAAACATCTTCCTTCTTGAATTCTGTGTCTATTATAAAGTCTTTAGTCACTTCAACATTGCTTATTTTTCCATACAGAAGAAAGTATTTCCTTTCTCAATTCATTTATTTAATTGAGCAATATTTATTTGGTACCTGTCATAAATAAGACTTTTCTTTTGGGAACTTGGACTCGTTGTGGCAGGGAAGCCCAACATGACTATAAAAAAACTTTGTTACCAGGCAGGCTGTAATCAGTGACTTGGCTAAAGAGCTGGGTAAGGGCCCTAGCATAACAGCAGAGAGACTACTTCTGACCTCTACCTGGGAAGGCCTCTTAGAGGAGGCAAGGTTTGCATTTGGTGAAAAAAAAAAATTAATAGTTACTGGCAGAAGGACATAAAAGCAGAGCTTTTGTTTTTGGAAATCGAAGTCCTAGGATTCCAAGGGCCAGCATGAGGTGTTCGGATCCCCTTTCCTGGTGATTTGTGCTGATGGCATGTGTGTGAGAGGTGGGTTGGAGGGGAAGACTTGGAGGTTTTTGAGTAGAGAGGCATGATTAGATAATCTAATGGCAGCATAGAGGATGATGGGGAGGGGGGTTTTTGAGAGAATCAGGGGAGGGGCTGATGCTAGGTAGGGTTCAGACTAGGGCCTGAGCTGGACTCTGGCAATGGGAGTGAAAAGTCAGGAGGTAGAAACTCAAGACCTGACTGTAAAGGTGAAGGGGAGATAGGGAACTTGGCAACTGGCCATTTTTGCTCTCTATTCCCTCTTGGTAAAGCCTGAGCTTTCTTAGGCTCCCCCAGAAATGCCTAGACAGCTTCAGCTAGCCAGCCTGGTCCAGCAAGTGCTGCTCAGGAAATCTCTTGTGCCATCTTGTCTTCCTGCAGACAATGTCTCTGCTTTTGCATTCATTCAGGAGAATCTCACCCACTTTCAAATGAATCATGGAAATTTGCGTGCTGCAGGACTCCCCCACTGTTCACACAGTTCCCAGCCCCTAGGTTCTGAGTCCCCAGGCTCAGACTGATTCCTCAGTGACTCAAGTGCCAGGATTTCCACCACTTCCGATGCCGGAGAAGTGGGTTTTTTGGTTGTTTTATTCTCTTTTATTTCTCCCAATTATGGTGGCTTAGACCACCCTTAGAGAATGGCCAGTTCAATAAACACACAGACTCCACAACAGGAAGTTATCCCTAGTTTAGCAAGCTTGTAGCCAAACTAAGCACATCTGAATTTCTCTGTTGTTTCTAAGAAGTTAATTTCTCAAAGTCTCTGCAGACAGAATTAGTTACAGGTCATGAAGGAAAGTCTCTCATAGGGTCCTAATTAATTTCTCACTGCTCAGAGCACCCTGTGAGTATTAGGCTACCTGAACAAAGGTAAAGAAGCAAAGCAAGGCAGTCTCAGGGTTATGTTTTTGTTTAGTCTGTTCTGTCCTCTCCTCTCCTCTTCCCTTCTCCTCTGTCTCTGTGTCTCTTGTGTTCTTTCTTTGTGGGAAGGAGATGGAAAAGGGAGGCAAGAAGCCAGTAAAGATTTAAGTGGATGGAGACCGTGTCATCCTCATCCACTCCTCCCCTCCCCGTTAGTCATTTATAGCTATGATCACCAGGAACTGTGATCCTCAGAGTCACGTCTGCTAATTAGGATACGTTTTCTATTAGCAAATAGAAATTCATGCAAATACAGAATGGCCAGTGGTTGGGAGGCCTGCATTAGAAACAGGAGCTTGAAGAAACCACTGCTGTCATGTGATCTGGGCGATGTGGGAAGAAAAGGAGAAACAGTTGTCAGCAAGTGGCAGTGTGGAAGGGGAACGGCAGGCCTGTCCATGAGAGTAGAAGGAAGACTGGAAAAGGGACGGCAGAGACCTGTGTGTGGCTTCCTGTCTCAAATCCCATTTCTCCTAATAGTTGCTTCTTTTTAGAGGCAACTTCCATGCCTCCTATACCTTTCTCAGTTTCCCAGATCACCTCTGTGGCAAGCACGGCAGGTAGGTGAGGATCCTGCTCTGTTCACATTCCTGTGGGTGTACGGATGTGTTCCTAGCATCCCACATAGAAGCCAGTGCGTGTCCTAGCCCTACAGTACAGTGTGAATTGACCAGCTCTAGCGGCCTGGGCCACAGGTAACATGGTTATGAGAGTCCCCAACAATGAATGCCACACCCTGGGACTCCTGTGTACTACGGGGAAGTAGGTATTGTACCAGAGTCTGCAGAGTTGTAATGCCATTGTTCTCTGCTCTGGTCCAATTTATCCAGCCTTGGTGATGAAATGCTTTCACTGGACAGGGCCACATGAAGCATTTTAGAGAGGCATGGAGAAGTCTGTTATTGTTTTAGTGAAACGTACTGAAACACACAGAAAGAGAGAGAAAAAGAGAGAGAGAAAAAGAGAGAGAGAGAGAAAGAGAGAGGTAGCATCCAATACCTCCAATGACTTACATGCTCAGAAATGATCTTCTGTGCCACAGGATAAAGCAAGATCCACAGTGGAGCAGGGAATGAATCTCCCCTCAAGTTTCTCTGCAAGTAATGGGTGTGTAAAAGTCTCAAGAGCGGGATCTTCTGTTATTTATACCCACTCTACTCCTGTGTTTGGTAGATTCCCAGACATCTATCCATTTGTTTCCCCTAATAGTTCCCACAAAGACTGTGAGGGTTGTAACCCCTGGACTGAGAGTTTACCTGATAGATGTGAGGAGCAGGGTCTCTAATATAGAGACCCGGTATCAGGAATAATCCAGAACAGGAATTTGATAAGATAGTTCATTTTGTTTTCAAATGTATTGCGAGAGGGCCATTAAAATAATGGAGGCCTCTCTAAGCTGACAATGGATGATACTGATAAAACCTGACAAATTTGGGGCAGTGAAAAGATGAAGTTACATGCATTATGCAGTAGTTACAGTTACATACCCCTACTTCTGACTGGACATAGCAGCCAGAAGCAGGGAGAATTGTGTGTGTGTGTGTGTGTGTGTGTGTGTTTCCAGTACCGGAGATTGAACGCAGGGGCACTCAACCACTGAGTCACACCCATAGCCCTATTTTGTGTTTTGTGTGATAACAACTCTGGCTAATCCAAGACACATGACTCCGTCCCGTGGTGAAAAGACATGGCACCATCACAGAAATCGAAGATGAAAGAGTTGCCTCTTAGCTTGGTTCCTCCACCCAGTCCTCCAGCCCTCAACAGGCAGGGAATAATGATCAGGTTGGGCTGTGGCTTAGATCAGAAGTGAGATCCGGTGGCCAGGAGCTCATCCACCCTGTGGATGCGACAGTCGCACACCATGGAGGTGAGGTGGGAGGCGCCATCCCAGAGGAGACTGAGGGGCAGTGAAAGGGAGTGGACTCAACCTGAGAGGGTCACAGAGCTGTCCTGGGAGACAGGAAGTGCTGCTGAAATCCAACGACCTGTCAGGGAAGGAACTCACAGTGTTTTCTCTTAAGTGGCCTCACTTGGTATATTATATTCCATTCTTGGCTCCTCGATGACTTTTCACTCTTAGGAGGAGGATATTTGTAAATTTCCAAACAAAAGGAATAAGAGAGTCTTTTAAAGAACCCACGGAGGATTAAACACAAGACCTCATTATATAACATTTGTGATTTCCCACATCAGCCTATTTATTTCCCCAGGAAGGGCAAGGTCAGGATCCAGTGAAGTGTGAACTTGGGAGTAGTAGGAGAATGGGCTGAAGTGAGTCAACTCTCTCCTGGTCATCCCTGAGGGTATGTCTGTAGCCTCCCCACTCCAGGGCAATTTAGGCAAAATGGCAATTTCTAAGAGGACTAAAATGACCTTATACATGCTGCTTCATGAACCAGCTAGCTGATACCTTATTCCTGGCATTTAACATGGGGCAGCCTGGAGTTACTTAACTGGGTTGGGTTGGCAACATCTACTCAGCTTCAGGTGTGGATAATAGTAATAATAACGACCACAACCCAAACAACCCCCTTTTCAGTACCTGCCGTGTGCCAGACCCTGTGCTACGTGTTTTACATATGCAATCGAATTTAACTATTACTATTCTCTGCATGGTTGGCATTGCAGCTTCTGCTTTATACACGAGGAAACTGAGGCATGTCAAATAGCTTCAGATGATTCTCACTCATTCTCTTCAAAACCCTCTTCTTACTGTGGAAGTCAAGCAGAAAATTGTGGAGGTGTGCAAGAACCTGAGAAGAGCAAAAATGAATTTGAACAAATGGAGAGATTATTCACAGCAGGAGCAAAGGCTCCTAGCTCTCCCCTGAGGCAGCAGGATCGACTTCATTATTTTTTTTATCATTCACAGTTAAATTGGATGCATGCCTAAAAAAATAGCCTGGGTTGGAGGAGAGTGCCCAGCTGGGGAAAGGGTTGTTGGAGAGGGCTGGGGTGGATGGTGGAAGCCAGTGTCTGCCTGTCATCCTTTGCCTGCAGAGAGCAAGGCACCCTGGTGTACATTAGATCATGCTAGATTTTGAATGCCTCATGAGGGAAGCGAGAGGAGATAAAAGACATTTAAAGTGTTAGAACAATGATAGTATCAGTGCTCTCTAATAAATACCTGGTGTGGCATGAAAGTGGCAAAGCACCCTCAAAGTGTCAATTAAATTAGGTGGAGTGAGAAAGAGAAGCGGGGCAATTGCAGGCTGTACACAGTCATCTCCTCCTGTGGTGGAAATATTCACGCACGCTCCCTGCCTAGGGTGTGAATAACCTCAGACCTTTCCTTTTGATGTCTTCTCTGAGCCTGCACTGCATCATAACTGTCCTGGCATGACAAAGCACCCCTGCAGCTGACATAAATCAGAATAGCCACTGCCATGTGCACCCTACCCACTCTTTTGGTTTCTAGACTTTATGACTAGTGGGCTCCCTTCTTCTCTGCTGAGATTATGGCCAAAAGCTTTTGTTCACCCATGCACATTCTTAATCCGTATTAGTTCCCAGTATCCCACCCTGTGATTTATGCATTTGCTTGTCTTCTGTATTGAGTTCCGAAGGATTAGAATTTGTGTAAAGGTTATGCAGGAATAGAAAGCACATCTGGAGTTGTCTCAAGCTGCACACTTTTAAAGGCCTCAGAGCTGTCATGCTGAGCTGTAGGAAATATAACACTGACCCAGATGAACAGCAGTGCCCCTACCATGAGGCACACACAGACCATGGCTCAGGTGTGGCAATGCTAGTCTGAAATGTTCAATTGGTAGGCGATCAGACCATTAAACTATAATTAGGTCATTATAATTATTGAATACCAAAAAGCATTATAATAATAGAAGTTGTATCATTGCCATTTTATATCTCATCTGGGATCAAATTAGTAGCCTATTCAGTATAAAGGCATTGAGTAATAGCCTCTAGTCTGCAGGAGGCATCACTTCGATTAAAGTTGCTGGGTGAGCAGTTTGATGGAAGCCCAGATACTTCTCTAGTGGAAAATGGAAATTTATCTGATGATGTTACACGGAGACCTGGAAATTTCAAAGGCCTACCAATAAAATAACACAAAACAACAAAAAACTCCAATAAAACAAACACCCCCCCAAACCACCGATCCTCCCCCAAAATGAAGCCCTACTTTTGGTCTTTAAAACAAAATAAAATGTTAACATTTGTCATAATATGTTCTGTTTTTAGAAATAGGCTGTATTAGACAAATGAGTATATAAATACCTGAGAAAAAACAGAATTATGTTTACATTTGGGTGCATATGAATAGATGGACAGGTAGTAGGCATATTAGGAACTAGATTGACAAGGTGTTTTCAGGGATTTATGATGAAACTGTGATATTTTTTATGGCAGCGTTTCCTCATTTTGGCAGAGAGCCCACACACGTGGAAAAACTGAATTTTCTTATTGAATCTGACAGTAACCTTTTCATCTCTTTATTTTTTCTTTTCAGAACTCTCTTCGCTCACAAATAACCAGAAAAGCCAACATGTTGGTGCTACTGACTGGTATCTTTGTGGTCCACATCGCCACCGTTATTATGTTATTTGTTTCCACCATTGCCAACGTGAGTCATGATTTTTTGTTCATTCATTCATTGAGGAATTATTTGAATATTTACATAAAGCGCTGCAAAAGAAATTTAAGCCACAATGCCTGCCCTTCATGAACTTCCAGCTTAGTTGTGGAAATAAAATAAACACACCTTCACACTTCAAACAATTCAATAGCTAAAGGCCACCGATCACTGGACCATATGAGTGATCCTGCTGGGGCTGTTGGTGTGGGAGGCAGGAGAATGCAAGAATGCTTCCTCAGCCTCTGGAGGAACTTTCCCTTCAGTGGAGGCACCCTGAGCCGTGCACTTGCAGAAAGGAGAGATGAAAAATGGACATCTAGGGAAAAATGGACAGTGCAAGGACATAGAGATGCATTTCAGGCAGGAGTGCTAGCAAAGGTGTGCAGCTTTTGAAGGACATGCTTTGTTCTGGGGATAAGGAGGACACCCACGTGGCTGGAGCAGACCTTCCCTTCCTTCTGGGAACCTTGATTGCAAGAGTGCATGGAAGTGAGAGGATAGGAAGCTTTGATTGCTAGACCGATGAATTTAAGTTTTGGGTAGAGAGTAGCATGTGAAAGTGGAATTTTGCACCATTTACTTCATGCCCCTGAATTAACTTGGTCACACATTAAAAACTGTCAAACCAAGGTGGTGTCTTTTCTCTCTCCGAAACATGGACGACTCTGCCCTCTAGTGGTAGTTTTTAGCATCCAATTTGTTTTCTTTGTGCTTGCCTCAGAAACAAGACAGTTGGATTTAAACACAAAGGCCACAATTCACTATGCTGCAAATGATGGTTCCAGAATCTGTTTCAGTCTCAGCTACAATTAAAGGATAAATGGGTTTTATAGGTTACAGAGAAGAGCTTTACAAATGTTGGTGGGTGCGATTACAGGCAAAGCTAACTTAAGCATAACTGTTGTAAGACAATCCCTACTCATGCAGTCTCCTTCAGATTTTGTAATTTAGTCATCTGCATGCCAGCCTTCTCTCAGGACAAGGCTGATACACTTCAAAGCATGTTAAGGGATGCCCACATGCTTCATATCTGGGCCTTATCAGCTCCTAATATATTAAGGGCTTGGCACACAGGAGCTTATGAAGAGCAGATGACGGCACATCCTTGGCTTTGCTTTTCCAGTATATGTATGTTTTATGTTATATGACTCTGCATTGGTTTTTTTTTTTTTAGTTGTAGATGGACACAATACCATTTATTTATTTATTTATCTATTTATTTATTTATCTATTTTTATGTGGTACTGAGGATGGAACCCAGTGCCTCACATGTGCTAGGCAAGCACTCTACCATGGAGCTACAACTCCAGCCCTATGTATTGTTTTTCTATTTCCAAAGGGTCACTGTTTTTCTTGGGCTGGGCAGGAAGGGATGCTGACCTCATGATGAATCTCGGGGGAGATATTTTAGTCCCTTTTCTGTTTTTACCTGCCCCCACAATAAAGCTCTTGCTGCATTATTTTACTCTGAATTTACTTTGCATGTTGTAGAAGTCAAAGTTGGATCTTTCTTTTTTTTTAAAGGTTGACTTTTTTATCATAACTTTATTTTTATTTATTAATTTGTATGTGGTGCTGAGGATCAAACCCAGTGCCTCACCCGCGCGAGGTGAGCGCTCTACCACTGAGCCACAACCCTAGCCCCAAAGTTGGATCCTTCTGTATAAGTGAAAATGGCTTATTGACCACCCAGATTTGTTATGATTTTCCCAGGCGCCCCCCTGTTTCTTAGTTGTCTTCAGTCAGACATTTTTTCTTAACTCTTTAATTTCTTGTTAGCCAGGCACTTAAATGAAACTATCTTGAGAGAGGGGATAAATTGTGCCCACTTAAAACCAGTTGGCTCATCTAAGGTTTTTGTTTCTGAGAACCTTAGAATTTTAAGTTATGGATGAAATTCTTTCCATTTAAAATTTTTTTCAAGCCACAAGTAATGTAAAGCCTAAAGAGACTAGAGGTCATTTTTCTGACTCATGCATTCTCTCTATCTCTTGGAAATTTTGTGACTTCAGCCAGCTTTAATTGGACCTTATTTTCACCAAGAGATAGTCTGCTTAGCTGTATTTATGGCTACAGAGGGAGTGTCTTGATTTAGATTTGGTGGTGGTGTGAGCTGATTTGTTTTTTTATTTTCTCTTTTTAAAGCAGAGGATCAGTTTTTAATCACCTCTTTGCTTCGTTCTGGTTTCAGGTCTGGTTGGTTTCAGATTTTGGTTCAGCATCTCTAGGTCTTTGGAAGAACTGTACCGGAGGAGGTGACTGCAGCCACAGCCTTTCATATGGCAACGAGGGTATGTATAAAGACATCAATCCACTGCCAACGATGGGTGTGGTCAGGGGAATGTCCAGTGTCTCAGGGTGGCCTAATGCTCTTGCTCTCCCCACCCTGTGTCTGCAGATGCCCTGAAGGCAGTGCAGGCCTTCATGATCCTCTCCATCATCTTCTCTGTCATCTCCCTCCTGGTCTTCGTGTTCCAGCTCTTCACCATGGAGAAGGGAAACCGGTTCTTCCTCTCAGGCGCCACCATGCTTGTGTGCTGTGAGTATCTTGGGGGCAGACTGGTTTATGTAAGAGGCATTTTTAAGTGGATCTTCCTGTGGGTGCTTCTGGAGACTTCAGCAGATTAATGCATGGCTGTATGATACTGTCTTCTATAATTTTCTCCTCTGGTTATTTGCTCTCTTGCTGAGAACCTTGGATTGCTTAGATTCAACTCACCTGCTTCACTGTTTAAAAAACTAGTGTTGGGCTGGGGCTGTAGCTCAGTGGTAGAGCGCTTGCCTAGCATGCATGAGGCATTGGGTTTGATCCTCAGCACCACATATAAATGAATAAAATAAAGATCCATCAACAACTAAAAAAAAAAAAATCAAAAACTAGTGTTCCTGGCAGCTACCCAGAGGTTGGGGCATGTATATTAGTAGTACTCGCATAGAGGACTCTTGAAGAAGGTGGGAAAGTGGGAATCCTAAGAAGATGCAACTTCTGCAACAGTGCAGGTGATTATTGCAGTTCTCAGTCTTCTCTCATCCCAAGTATACACAGTTTGATGGAAATCCATTTTCTTTTATACCTCTAAACAGTCTGCCTAGACAGGTGGGTCCAGACAGGAAAGCCAGGTGTTGAACATAGTGTTCTGTGTTTTGCTTCACACTTGCCGCCACACAAACTGGAGTAGATGTGAGAGCCCACACATCTCTAATTTCTCAACACCAGCACCAAGCTTGGTCCAGAGCAAATCAATAGCACTAGTGTTCAGAGACAACCAGTGTTTACTTTCCCATTGCCATGGAGGAAACAGGATTAAAAAAAAATACATATATATATATAACTTTTCCTTGGTATTAATTATAAAACCCATTTTCTTGGTTAAAACTACAATAATAACAACACTTTGTCCTCCGGCAGGGATGTGCATTTTGGTCGGAATATCCATCTACACTCATCATTATGCCAATAACCATGAGACCTTTCACTTGGACACCCACCATGGCTACTGCTTCATCCTGACCTGGATCTGCTTCTGCTTCAGCTTCATCATCGGCATTCTCTATCTTGTCCTGAGAAAGAAATAAGGCTGAACAAGTGTATGGGGACCTGGGGGTGGGGGAGGAGGAAGCAGTTGAATCTGGGAGGGAAGAGGAAGTCATTGTGCAGGAAAAACCAAGAGAGGGGAGGGAACGGGGAAGGGGAATGAAGGGTGGGAGAGGCCCAAGCCCAAACCATTACTGGGGAGATTCTTTACTGTCAAGCCCCTGCCCTTGGGAGAAGGTCACTGACTTGTACTTTGATGCTCCCTGATATGGGCCAGAGGGTTTCCCTCCAGCCACCACACTTAGCCTCCTGCTTGGCCTCAGTTACACCTTCTGAGGTCCCATCAGCTGCCATTCTATTGACTCTACTTCCGAGGGTGAATCTGGGTCACACACTGGGGATCTTGCAGATCTACTGCATCAAAGCGGTACAAGTTCTGGCTGGAGCAGATACTCTCTCTGCGCTGACTATGCTAAGCCTGAAAACCACTCCGCCCTTCTGACCCAAAGCAAATTATCACCTAACCATATGAAGTGCCTACAGGAAAGCTTTGGTCAGGGAACAATCATCCCTCTTTTGAGTAGATACTAAGCTCTGTAGAATTGGGTGGCATTTGTGACAATAGCAGAGGAAGAAAGATAGTTTATAAGGCCAAGTTGGTGGGTTGGCTAAATCAAGGGGGTGGGGGGAGAAAAAATGCTTTGCACCATGGAAGGCCTGGGGGATGGGCAGAGTCCAGGCCAGACCTCTCACTTTGCTGTCCCTCATGGAGACCTCTTGCCACAGACTCTGCTAAGCTTTCACTTAAAGCTAAGGCAGCTCTCCTGGAGTTTCTCTAGAGCTATTAATGATCAATTCAGTAGTGAAGGCCCCATGCAGATTGTGGGATCAAGGGACACTCTTGCCACAGTCCTATGCCAGGGTTATGTTTTTAGGATTCCCCTCAATGCAGTCCTAACAGGAGGGAAATTGGCATGATTTCATGTAATACACTCCTGTTATTCTTTTTCTAAATTATGAACTTTGGAGACGTTTTGTCAATTATCCATATTGAGGGTCAGGGCTTCAAGGTCAGAGGTCACTCTAGTTTTGACACTGGCTGGAGTGGTCACCTCTCAGAGGCCCTGCTTATTCCACTTCCCAGGTGAGGCATAGAAATTCTGGAACCAAATTCTCTGTGTCTCTCTCTCTCTTTCACACACACACACACACACACACACACACACACACACCAAAACTGAACGACAGGTCCTTGGGTGAAAGGTGCTATATAATTACAAAGTATTAAGCATACTACATTTTAGTCATGATAAGAACAGAGTGCCTGCTCCCAGGAAAACAAAAATCCCATGAGATAAATAAAAATACAGGTGATGGGAAGATACTTTCTTAAAGAAAAAAAAAAAGCAAAAACTCTTGGGGTACCCAGTCAGATAGCTGAGCTGTGTGAGACCACAGGAGCATTTCTATATAGGATTTAGAAGTAGTATGTTATTTCTGGTTCAGCAGGCAGTGCTCTGCCTAGAGCAGCTATTTTAAGCCATCTCAGATTCTGCCTAGAGGAGTTTTTTTGTTTTTTGTTTTTTCCCTTTTGGAAGACATTTCCTTTATTGCCCTTAGAGGAAGATCTACCCCAGGAAGAGTCTGAGACATCTTGCCCACTTTCTTTCTTCTAGCTTTCTCCTCATCCATTTCTTATATAACTTTTCTTTTTGGGGATTTATTATGCCATAATTGCTGGTATTTATGTAAAGGGACTATTGCAAAGTATATTTCTCTATGTTTATTCTAGTTAAGGGAATGTGGAAGGCAGACCACCATGTTACCTGGGCTGAGAGTAGAAAGATTGGCCAGAAAAAAAAAACTGTGGAATAATGAACTTTTTGATTATGATTGAATTATCACATAATTATATAGGGATGTCTTATGTGCAGAATCATACCTACATATCAGATATACCCCAAAGATATCTTTCATTTTGTTAAAACGTTGAACTATGACTGGAGCAAAACATGCATTCCCTTGTCTTTTACTTCTTTTCTGTCACATTTATGTCTCATGTAATTTGCATTACATCGGTGGGTTGTTCTAGTACTGTATTTGGCTTCTTCATTCATAGATTATTTCATATACTATAACTGTAAATATTTTGATACAAATGTTTATAACTCTAGGGATATAAAAATAGATTCTGATTCCCTTCACTGTGTGAATGTTTTCTTTCAAAAAAATGTGGGAAAATATGGGTAATTGTGACATTTATCCCTCATTAAGTTGCCTATCAGTTTGATTTGGGGAATCTGACATTTATTTGAAACATTAAGCTGCTTTCTGGTAATACCTTAAAGATTTCTGCAATAACTCTTTTAGGCAAATGAATGTTATTAAGTATAATTTTGTCTTGCTTTAATTAAAACTATTAGGCAAAAGGAATGGAATTTCATAAGCTAATACATTATAGAGAGGTTATGAGCTTAAATCAGAATTGCTTGTGACATTAAGAAATGGGACATTTGTAAAGTTTCCTTGAAATAACCAGTTCCTCTCATGTGTTTTCAAACCATGAAGGATTTACAAAGGTATGCATTACATGTATTTGCAGAAGCCAATTCATTGCATCACCTGGGGCACCTCCGCGTAGCTCTGTGAGTGAAGGCAAGCTTAACTGCCTTCCTTCTGTGAGCCATAAGGACTGGTACCAATCGTGGGAGGTACATACTGTGTATCCCAGGGTCAAGTCAACACCAATAAGATGAGCAATCTTCCAGTCCCTTCTGGGCTTGGATGGAAATACTGCATGGAAAAAAGCATTCAAAACATACAATGGATCCTGAAAATAAAATTTCAACATATCTTAAATCCATTGATCAAATTGCATTGATTCTTGGTGCCGTTTCAGAGGTCCATGTGATTTCTTAGATTGTTTCTGGAGCACCATCTTAAGAGATCTGTGTCCCTCCCTTACTTTTTCCAGGATGCTTTCCTGTGTGTTGTACCCAGTTCTTCATGTCATAGATCCAACCTCTTGGCCATCCCTCCATTCCTCCGCCCCTAAGAAATTTTTCTTTAGGATCTGCAGCAAACTCCCCCACCCTACTCAAGGTATCCCCTGCAAAGAGGATATTCCCCCAACCCCTCCCCCACAAAACCACAACTCTACATGCTGGTTGGCAGTGTAGTGGTCAGGATTTTCTAGAGAAATAGAATCAACAGGGAATGTTTGGAAAGCGTGTCCCCAAACCCCTGCCCTGGGATTGATTGAATCCAGGGGCACTTTCCCACTGAGCCATATTCCCAGTCCTTTTTATTTTTTATTATGAGATAGAGTCTTGCTAAGTTATTGAGGCTGGCCTCAAACTTGTGGTCCTCCTGCCTCAGCCTCCCAAATTGCTGGAATTAAAGAGTGCCACTGCAACGCCCAGCTTACAAAGAGATTTATTTTAAGGACTTGGGTCATGGGGTTATGGGAGGCAGGCAAGTCCTGAATCTGCAGGGTGGTCTGTTAGGCTAGAGATCCAGGAAAGAAATAAGGCAGTGGTTCCAGTTGGAAGCCCGTCTGCTCAACATTCTCTTTTGCTAGGAGAGGCCAGTCTTTTGTTGTACTCAAGACTTCAACTGATTGGATGAGGCCCACACACATTATGGAAGGCAATCTGCTTTACTCAAAGTTCACTGATTTACATGAAAATCTCCAAAAACACTTTCAGAGACATCACACAATAATGTTTGGCCACACATTTCTGGGCAGTGTGACCCAGAGAAGTTGATATAGAAAATTAACCAATATGGGGGATCATTCTTATCATGAATAATGTACCAGCTTACTAAACATTTTTAGTAAAAACTTGAAAGTAGTTGAAACAGTGGAATACCTTATGTTTACAAGTGAACTGATGTCTTTTAGGTAGTGAAACAGCAAGACTGGGTTATCTTGTAAGATGAGCTGTGAAAGGAGAGGAATTTGTCAGAGTCCCTTGTGTGGAGCAGCTTAATAAATAAATAAATTTCTTAGGTAGAGTCAAATGGAATGGTTAAGTGGTTAAGTAAATATTCAGGAGAAATTGGTCCAAGCCTGAGTACAGAGAAGACAAAGTGCAGAGCTCTCAGTTGCCACTCAAGAATGGGGCTCACAGGCACATGATAACTTGCTCATCCATCAAAATGATAAACTTAAAGTGCCAAATGGTTAGAAGACAATGGCTTGGACTCTGCCATTGCAGTCCCTTTGCAGAACCCCACTGGCCTTCAGGCACAGAAAGAAGAAAAAAAAAAAGTCTCAGCAAGTCCTTGAAAGAGGAAAATGGCAACAAGGAGAAAATTGAACAGGACTCGATAGCTGAACAAAAGAAAAAGCTGTCTTCTCTGTTTGCTAAGAAATAGACAGAATATACCAAAATATAGATAAAATACACCAGCAGAAAATGTTTAAATACACTTTTAAAAAGGGATGGGTTCTGGGGAACAGAGGGAAATGGGCTAGGGTGTTAGGCAGGATGAAAAGAAAAAACTTGCTGGGAATTTTGGAGTAGATTCTGAGAGGAGTGAGTCATTTTAAAGATTCATCTTCAGTCCAGAGGAGGTCACAAGTCCCTCTACACACAGGAGTAGGGAGCCCAAGGGAAGGTGGATGGTTTTCCACCTGGCCTTTTTCTCAAGGAGCCACCTGTGGCTGCTCCTGTGACAGGGGCTGACATTAAGACATGCCTTTGAGCTGGGGTTGTAGATCAGTGGTACAGTGCTTGCCTTGCATGTGTGAGGCACTGGGTTTGATCCTCAGCACCACATAAAAATAAATAAATAAAATACAGGTTAAAAAACAAAAAGAAAGCCGGGCGCGATGGCACATGCCTGTAATCCCAGCACTTTGGGAGGCTGAGACAGGAGAATTGCAAGTTCAAAGCCAGCCTCAGCAACAGTGAGGCGCTAAGCAACTCAGTGAGACCCTGTCTCTACATAAAACACAAAATAGGGCTGGGGATGTGGCTCAGTGGTTGAGTACCTCTGAGTTCAATCTCCAGTACCAAAACAAACAAACAAACAAAAAACCCCAAAAAACAAAACAAACAAAAACAAAACCAAAACCCAAAAAGACAGACATGTCCTGAAAACTGCTGGGTGCAGGTGCTGCTCCTAGATGCTGCAGGCATAGAAAATGAAACTGATGTGTTTCCTGTCTCCCTGCAGCTCACAGTCTAGTCTGAGGATTAGTCTCATATCTAGAGGGAATGCCAGGAGGCTCTGCAGGGGTGTGGAAAGGATGGGGCACTGCTGCCTGGAGGAGCGTAGAAGGATTTTCAGATCCTCAGTCCTTCCTCATGACCCTGTCCTACGCCAGGAGCAATCAGCTGGCACAACTCATGTGGATTTGACCTTGGCTGCATCTCTCACTTGCCAACGTTTCCTGGCCCCCAATTCTATCTAGTTCCTTGTTCCACATCTTCATTGGTGAGAAATATTCCAACAGCCTCCCTGCCTTCATCTACAGTCTCTCCAACCTGACCTTTCCTGCCATGCTGATGTCAGGATGGGTGTGATGATTCAGGGCTGGGAGGACCAGAGGCTAGCCCAAGATGTCAATGCGTACATTCTGAGGGTAGGTTCATACTCGATCTGCTGGTGAGCAGCCCATCTACCAGAGCCTATGAAGTGAGCCCAGATTCAGGAATGACTGTACATATATGCAAATGAGGGACTTTATTATATAAGGAGATAAGCTGAATAAAGGGTGAAGAAGAATGGATTGTTGGTCTCTTCCAGACTTAGGGATTAGTTGTTTCCACAAATTATTGAATTCAAGGCATATTCTTTCATGGGGAAAATTGAGGCTATTTTCTTGTGATTTGGGCTAAAAAGACTTTAGACATTTAGATAGGAAATTTGATAATTACTAACATTATTTTCAATGGGATATAAGTAGTTTAAATTCTGGAACTTTCTGCTGCCCCTCAAAACCCTTAATGGGAAGCAGAGTGCATCTGATAGGGAGGTTGAGATGTAGAGTGCATTCGGAAGTCAGGACCACTTAGGGAGAGGGATGACTTCTGGCCATGCTCACACTGACCATGCAATGTGGGAGACTCAGTGCGGTGCCCAGCGTGACCCTGTCTAGATAGATAGAGGCGTACTTTTGTAAACTGGGCATTCTTGAGCTGTGACTGCTTGTTTCACTTCCTTAATCTTATAATCAAGAGTACGTTTTGGTTCTCCCACTGCATTAGCATAAATTCACACTTAACTTAAATTCAGCTTACTTAGGAATTTTTGAATGATTCCAGCTCCTTAGCATTGTAATTTACAGAATGTTAGGCATTATGAAATCTTACTATTTTTAATTTGATTTCACCACTTCTCTATCTTACAAAATGGTCCCATAGAGCACATATGTATTTATGATCTTTTTTTCTTTCTGTATTGGGGATTGAACCCAGGGGTGCTTTGCCACTGAGCCATATCCCCAATCCTTTTTATTTTTAATTTTAAGACAAGGTCTTGCTAAATTGCTGAGGGTCTCATTAAGTTGCTGAGTCTGATCTCAAACTTGCATTTCTCCTGCTCTAGCCTCCCCAGTTGCAGAGGTTACAGGCGTGGGCCACCACACCCGGCTATGTTTATAATTTTTAAAGTGAATCAGGGTTAAATCTGTTTTGAGTATTTGGGTACAATTTTGCAATAACTCTTGAGTTAGCTAGCATTGCAAGATCAAGTTTGAGAATTATTGTACTGGCTTTATGAGTGAAATGGATTACACTAATTAATCTGACATTTTAGTTATCTTTTTCTTAAGAAATGTTAAAATCATTCTGGCAGTAATATTTAAATCCAGACTTCTTTCCATAAACCAGCCTATGAGATTCACTTTAATATGGCACACCAGAATGGACTCTGCTACCTTTTTTCCCAAGAGTAATTCAAAGTCTGTACTTCTCATTGTATTTAATACTTGTCAAAGCCTCAGGGAGATAAAAGGTAAATGCAGACAATTATTAATTATTCAGTTTAAGTTCATTTGAGTCATCTATTTCTAAACAAAAGGAAACAAACTTGCCAGCCACTCCTTCTCACTCTAATATTTTACCTCTTGCCATCTCTTCATAGACAATCTTCTTAAACATGTGGCTTATTCTTTCTGCCTCCAGCAGGCCCTATCCTGACATTTCTGGGGCCCAGAGTAAGAGCACAGAGGCCTGCACACCATATCCCTAAATACTTCTAGAAGGTTAAGATCCAATTTAAAATGCTCAGCATCCATGGAGTTCTAGGGAAGAACATGATTTTTCAGGGGAGAGTTGGTCCTGGGCCTCTGGCTCACAGCCTGCCATCCTTAGCGTTCACTTCTCTGGTCCATCTCTCATCACAAGGGACTCTGAGTGCAGAGATGTGGATGTCCCAGCCCACACCTCCAAGGCTCATCTTCACTCTTCCTCATCCTGCAAAGGCCTGTTTCTTGGTTGTCCCTTGGACTAGGAGGACACACACCTGAGCTGTGATGTGCCTTCTGTGTGCCCTGCTCAGGGAAGAGGCCTAGAAGTGAGCGAGGTACGTGACATTTGGGCAGGGAACTTCAGGTCCTGGTGTGTCAGAATGAAGTCTGGAAGGAGGGGGCAGGCTCCAGGAGGGTATGTCCTTTGGCCCTGAGCCCCAGGACTTCTTGTGCTTGGAAGGGTGTGACTAGAGGACAGTTGGGCAGGGAAAACTCCTTCTGCCTTCCCTAAGGACACTGGGCTCCTGTTTTCCCTTCTTACCTCCTCTCCTCTGACTTTACTCAGCTTATCTGCTTCTGTCTTCAGCTCTCCAAAGTGATCTCTCTCACAAGGATCGATAGACAGCAACTTTCTCAAGTCCAAGGAATGATCTTAGTCAGTCTTTCCTTCCTTCCTTCCTTCCTTCCTTCCTTCCTTCCTTCCTTCCTTCCTTCCTTCTTTCCTTTTTCTGATCATCTTATCTCTGTATTCTGCATGGGTAATTTAATTAAATGTCATATAATTAATGAACACCTTTCTTGTAATGGATCTAGAATCTGCATTTTGACTCAGACCGGGCCCATAAGAACCCTGAATCTACTGTGCTTCTCCCTTCCCTTTTTTTCATCTCTCCTTTTATGAGGAACTAACTACCTCTGATGGATGCACCCTGAGACCCAAGTGTCACTCATGATTCCTCCTTTCCCTCATTCTTCCTACCTAATGAGTAATGGTATCTCATTGATTCAAATTCCCAAGTATTTCTACACTCTCTTTTTCTTCCCATTCCCTTTGCTACAATCTTAGTTAAAACCTTTAATAGTGTTTATTTAATATAGATGAATGGGCTCTTAGAACTCACTGCTTTAACTCATTACCACTCAATTGCAAAAACGGATTTTCCAAAAAAGAAAATACGATCACTCCATTCCCTTGCTTTTAATCCTTTATTGGATTCTTCATGTTGTTCAGGATAAAATTCAGAGTCTTAAACATGGCTGCTACTGCCTTTTCTCCCCAAACCTACTCTATTCGTGAGTTAAAACACAGTTACTCTATGCTTTAGGGAGTGTTTGCCCACATGCTAGTCCTTTTTCCTGATGGTCCTTTCCTCCTCTGGTATCTGGCTCCCTCCTCCTGATTCCTCAAGACCCAGCATGTCCATCATCTCTGACAGGGTGACCTGACTGCTCAGGCCCTATTGGGAAGAGCTTCATCAATATTTCTATCACACATTCCATAAGACCATTTTTCACAGAATGTTTTAGTTGTGGGTTTAACTGCATTCTTCTCACTAGACTGTGAGCTCCACAAGGGTAAGGAACTCATTTTTCATTTCCTAACCCTCAGCACTTAGCATGATGCCAGCAGATGTTCAGCACAGCTGTGTGAGAGGTCCTGGGGAAGGAGCAGGGCATGTTGTGATGGGCGACAGAGCCCATCCCCCACAGTGCTTGATGTCTAAGGAGACAGACAAGTTGTTCCAATGCTTGGGAAGGCCATCGATGCTGGAAAAAGGGAGGAAAAATATTTCTGGATGAGTGTTTCTTAATATTTTTAGGGCCACTAAATTTGATTAAAAATTTTCTTCATAAAAATTATACATACACACACATATATTTATTCCATAAAATTTAAGACATTTGCAAATTCCCCAGAACTATCCATGGATTTCCTAAGTAGCCCTTAGACCTAGTAAGAAGGTCCCCAGCTTTAGAATAATCTGTTCTGATTCTCCTCCAGCTGTGCCCCATGGCAGTTTGCATTTAAAATGAACTCAAAGGTGGATAAAATTTTAAAAGTTGTAAAGTTGAAGAATGGGCCAAAAAAATCACAGAGATGGTAAAGCTGGCCAGAGTGAGTGACTCATTTGGAAAGATGGATTGAGGTCTCAAAGTTAAGGATTTTGCACTGATTTGGAGGGATAATAGGAAGTCATGGATGTTTTTGGACAAGGGAGTGATGTAATTGGAGTGTTCTCTGAGGACAAATTTGGTAGATTATAGAGTGGGTTCCAGGGAAGGAGAATGAGGGTGAGGGGGCAGCAAGGAAGCTCTTGCAGTAGTTGAGGGGAGAAAAAAGACCTGGGTATAGTGGGTGGGATGGGAATGAAGAGATTAGTAGAGAAGGTATGATTTAGACACTGTGATTCAGCAAGATTTCAGGGAGAAGGCGTCAAAGGTCATTCTGATGATACAAGATGGGACTTTGGTGAACCATAAATGAAACAGGAAACTGGGGGAAGAATTAATTGGGGAGGGGGGAAGGGAATAAGGTCTGATATGGACATGTTAAGCACAAGAGCCAGCTGGACATGTAAATATCAGTTCTGAAGATGTCCCAGCATCATTTGAAGGGTTTCTTCCCAGAGTGATCCTGGAGGCTATTGAAAATAGAAATACCTTGGAGGCTGCATATTGTCCATGTTTAGGCACTAACTAGTGAAGGTTTTCAGGGCATGTCCATCATCCTGGGTCAATTTGCTAGAGAGACTAACTTTTCTTATGTCTGTTTGAATTCAGAAGTTTTCTTGTCAATTTTAACTCTCTCATGTTAGCATCCCATTTTCTCCTGATGTTACTTCCAACCTGGATCCTATAGGGGTGGTCATGGAGGGGTAACAGGAGGACAGGGCATGGATCTGAGACATACTTGAACTTTTAATTTGGTATCTGGTAAAACTTGTTTAAAATATCTGATTTGCTTCAATTTGCTTTTCAAAAATGTTGCCTTTTACAAATTTTCCCTTTCCAACATTTTTAAACATCTGTTTTTGTTTTAAAAATAGTTGTCTTTTTTTTTTCTTTTCAAAAAACAAGTTTTACTTTGGCCCAAACTTTCCTACTCCCAAAACAGAGGCTTCTTTTGAGCAAGTTACTTTGACGCCAATGCTTGGAACATCTGTCTCATCCTGAGATATCTGGGATGCTGCTAGGCACGGGTAACAGTAACCTAGCCTGGAGATTAGTTAGGTGATATTATGAAATAACCATGTGACACCAGGGGGTGTGAAGAAATAGGAAGATGAGAGGTAACAATTCCTTTATATTGTGAATTAGTCAGATTATAGTCTGAATTAGAGCGCTCTGTTCAGTGTTGATCACCATGGTTCAAAGGGATGTGAAGAAACTGAAGTGACTATAGAAATGAGCAGCAAAGATGATTAAAGCGTTGGGAAACAGGTCCTAGGATGAAAGAAGAGAAGGTTCATTGCTGTCTCCAGAAGAGAAGACTAGAGAGGGACATGATTCCAACAGGGGAGTCACCGGGAACCTTTCATGAGTGGATGGAATAGCAGAAAGACAGAGCATGGCAGTGCATGATGGAGGGAGATAGTGAAGCCAGCCTCAAAGAAGAGAAAACATTCGGTCTGAGATCAGCGAGGCCAGAGCCACCTTTCCATACCCTGTCCTGATTAAACTCAACATTCTTTCCTGCAGAGCTTGAGCCAACTCTTCAAATCTTCCAGATGGAATTCTAAGCAGCCTTTAACAGTCCTTCGAAATCTTTGCTTAGGAAGAAACCCATTTTCTACTCGAGCTTTAGACATTTAGCTTTTTGATAGCTTGAAGTTTTAACAGATGATTTCTCAAAGATCCTCCCAGTGCCATGATTCTACAACCACTTGGTTATGAGTTTCATGAGAAATAGACTTAATTTGCAGGTGATAATGGCCTTATGAGCAGACCAGGACATCTTTGGGAAGCTGTTAGTGAAGGAATTAAAAGATTCAACATTTAGTGGACTTCTCGAACAAATTCTTCACAGGCAGCCTAGAAAGTTCCTTAATACTAAACACCACCACCAAAAATTGGAGGTAGCCAGATGGAAGGAAGGATTTCTAACAGATTCCCTTTTTAGAATGTACCATTTGGCCCCAGGAGAGGAAAACTGGGCTCTCAGTGGGTCCTGGGTGCTGACTGGCTAAGGAAGGCCCTATGGAGTCCTAAGGAAGCTAATTGAACACTCTGCTTCTCCTGTGACTCTTTATGCATCGCTATGTAAAAACCTGATGAACAGCGCTCTTCTGACTCAGAGTCTCTGGGAGGTAAACAGTGATAAATGGCTGCTCTGGAAGCCGAAGGGCAGAAATCAATACTTGCTGCTACTCTGTAGTGAATTATGAGAAGGCTTCAACGAGAGGGACAGATGTTGTTTTTCCAATCACGCTATTTGAACTTTAGTTGTTTATACATTCCCTTTCTCCCTGTGGGTTTTAGTTTCTATCTTTGCCATCTATATTCTAAATATGTGGGGATATATATCAGGCCAATTAAAAAGGTGGCAGGTAATTCACATGGGTACTACCTGAATTCTCTTCTCTCATCACCACATTTATCTATCTCCTCTAATGATAATGAGCACAGGTTATTTTGTTGAATGACAGCCTTTGGGTCACAAAATCGATGAAAATAAAATAGCTAAACTCTGCTTTAAAAAAACCTGAAAAATCTCCTTCACTGAGTTTCAAGAGCTGAGTTTTTCTTAGTGCCGTCTGGCTCACAAACCTACATTCCCGAGCCACCAAATTGGAAAAACAAAACTAAAAGACTTTTTTAAAAAAGCCGTGTCTTCCAATTTGGTCGGCAACAATCTTCATTGTTTTTTGATGAATTCACCATGTCCCACCAAGTCAGATATTTAGATGTTGTAATTAGAAATTTCACACCTGAAAAATAATAAAAAGGTTTTCAAAGGTGTTTTTGCTGCTTTTATAGTAGTTGTTGATCTTTAGTGTTTATTGATTTTCTTGCCTTTTTCTTACTTATTACCCCTGACCTGCTAAAAGAATGGAGTAGTTTCCTGAAATTTGAGCTAAGGCTGCTGTTTCATAGCCCTCGATCAGGTGGATCATCAGAAGGAACTTGCTAGACTTTGTGGCAATCCGTATGTCCCATTTGCTTAGCACACTTCTATTGCTACTTACCTGAGTCAGCCATATGGCACCTTCTAGGACTACTCCATTCTTTTAGGGCATGACAATTACAGACAGGAGTTGGCTTTTCTTTATCGCATAGTCCTCCTACATCCTGATAGCAGGCTCACCTGGCCAAGGTACAGACCAACCTAAGAGAGATAGAGGGGGTGGGGTGGGGAGAGAAGCAACCAGCAGAGCCTTATACATTTCAGACCCATAAGAAATGATAGTTTAAGGGCTATGACTTAGGGCTGATCATGAAGATTACTGAGACACAATCTCATTAACGCCAAGTGTACCTCCTTTGTATGAATCTCAAGGTCAGCATGTTGCCTGGTTTGTAGTTAACACAGAGTCAACGTTTATTGACAAAATGAAATGAGTGAGAAAATAAAAGAATTTTAGCTTTAAATGAAGAAAAAAATGGGCTCACATTGAAATATCAGAAACAGGGTAACAAGCGAGGGGATTTCTTGGTAGGGAATACTATTGTTATGTTATGGGTCTGTAATGGGTTATGGAGGAAGTTCCATGTGATCTAAGGAGATGCATGACCATGATAGAAGGACGGTTTCAGTGCTGCCTGGAGGAAGACGTGGACCAACTACTGCAGGATCTCCTCTGCTGGGTCAAAAGATGGTGGCTAGACAAAGCGAGGCTGGGCATCTGAAGTTACCCCTGCGCGCCAAGACTTCCCGGTCGACTGCTCACCACTCTGACGTCACCCAATCATCAATGAACGCACTGACCTCTGAAATCGGCCCATACCTGTCACTGGGCCTCAGCCAACCAAGAACAGATGCCTCTTCATGAGAATCCCCCTCCCTCCTCAACCTACCCATAAAAATGGCCTCTCCCAGTCTTGGGCCGACTTCCCCTGCCCACACTGGCGGACCCCAATAAAGCCGTGCTTATGCCCCTTTGGCTAATGGTCGTCGTCTTTACCACCGATCGGACCTTACATCCTCCTCCTCTTGACATTGATGATTCTGATTCTTCGAATGGTGCCCTACTCCTGTCTCCCAACTGGCTGTCTTCATTTTCCTGGAGGATGCTAATTGTCTTACAGCCCCTGCATGAAGGGTCACTGATCTTGGAGCATTGCTGACATATGGTATTGCAAATGCTCTGTCAGAGCAAAGACACCTCAAATACATTTATGGTACCAACTGCTGAGGTACTTAAAGGGCTAAAGTGTGAGAGGGATCCAGTAAGTCTGCCACCAAAAAATATAAGTGCATCAGTATGTCCTGGTGCTTGCAAGCATTGAGAAACAGAAGTTAGAGGCTATTCCCTGCCCCCTTACACCTTTTTTTTTGTATTAACATCTATTGACCTGTATTGTGTATTCTGTGTAAATTCCATATGACAGAGAAATCAAGGACAAAAAGGTCACATGAAGTCCGAGAGAGGATTGAAGAGGATCTAGAATAGGAGAACTTGGAATAAGGCATTTTATCAAGACATAAGCAATGATTTCTGATTTCTTTTTAACCAGCAGGTAAATAAGCACAGAGGATGCTCTATCAGTCTTTGTTCAATAAGACATAATTTTCAATAAGAAAAATGATGCCTCTCCTTCTTCCAGGTACCCTTTCTCTCCCCTGTCTTGGGGCTTACTGTGAAGTCTGAGGTTGTGGCTGCTTTCTGATCAACCCCTCAGGGTGACCAGACCAAGAGGCAACCTTCAGGACTGCTGCTTGTCCACTTGGTTGAGGAGTGAGGTCATCATCCTTGCCTTACACAGTGTCTGGTTTCCAGTCTGTCATTTCACACGTTGACACTAGATGTCAGGGAAAGACTTAGTGTTGGCAGGTCTCTCACCATTTCAGCAGCAAGGAGGTAGCCCTAGAGATCAGGTACTGAAATCTGGTAACCAGTCTCCACCCGGCCCTGTGAGCCACCACACAAGGACTCTTACACCAGAACATTGCCACCCTGCTCATACCTCGTTAGCCACGCTCCCAAGCCCACGTACAAAATGAGTCAGATCAAGGCCATTTCATAAAAATAGATTTTTTTTTGTGGTGGGGAGGTGGGGGGTTGGGGGGAAGGAGGAATGCAAGTTGTCAATTTATTCTTCCAATTTCATTATAAAAGATATTGAATTTTACTTTAACAGAAGGACACAAGATATAACAGTTATGTTTTTATGATCTGTTTTATTGGTAAATTAGGAAATAGCCAAACCAGTTAAAAACTACATGAAAAATCCCATAAGACCATTCCGATAGATATTCTGCAGTAGTCTCTCATTCTACGAAAATGGAATTTTATTTTAAACAATATTAAGTAAAACTGATTTTACTGCAGAATCACTAAATCTTGACCTGTCTTATGATACCAGATTCCCGGGGCTCTCAGCTCCTTGGCAGATTTTCTGATGTAATGAAAAGAAATGTGGATGGCACGTTCAAACATTTTTCTTCTCTCTTTTTCCTTTTTTCCTTTCTGAGAGAGGCCATGTGAACAAACTGGAATCAGAAAGGATGATGGTAAAGGACACAGACAGAAAAGGGCACAAGGCGCTTTTCCTCACTGTGCACTTTTGAATTTTTTCCTATTCTGAAGGGGCACGGCCATGGTGTTCTCAACTACTCTTTGGAAATAACTGGTCATCTACCCGCCCAGGGTCAAAAATAGCGCTCTTCTGGTAGGAGGAACCCACAGTGGGAGGAGGGCCCACCCAGACATGTGGAGCAGCCCCGCCTGGGGCAACGGGCTCCAGGAGTCTTCTCGGTGATTCTGGAAGCCATTATATCATCTCCTCAAATAGCATTATTAATACCACCTGGGTGTGCCTTTCGTTTATTTGTGAGCTGGATGTTGTGCAAGGCACAGGCAGCATAAAAAGGAAAATGCAACTTCACTGGAGGCTCATGATGGAGGCAGGAGAGAGCCATGCTGAAAAATCATGGCAGCATTTATAAATCGATGCTCACAGCTGCAATGACTGCTAGCTGTTCCCTACAGCAATGAGGCGACCCTATCCTCTTGGAACTTTCAGATAAAAATTGACGTGGACAAACAAAGACCATTTTAAAGCATAATTCAGATCAGAGGATTACTCAGAAAAGTATGAAATATGGAGAGCTGTCAGTACTATGGATTTATTGATTGACTTGTTGATGGAGTCCCAGATTTAGTCATAAAGACACTCATATGGCATGTGTTATGTGCCAGGCATCCCTCTAAGAATTTTGCAACTTTTCAATCCGTTTCATCCTTTAAACAACTCTACTAAGTAGGTACTGGCATCAGTTCTGCGTTACAGGTAAACAAACTGAGGCATAAAGAGACTATTCACAGTGAAGTCTGGAATCTCAGGCTCTTCCTCAATAACCTTTTCTTCTGCCCTTCCTGACTCTCACTAACAAACTATTCCTTTTTCTTTTCATGGAAGAAGAGAGCATTGTGCAGTTTAGCGGCTTGAGATCTGGCAGTCAGTCAGACCTGTATCTGACAATTCGCTCTGCCACTTAATAAGTGTGAGTTTGGGACAACTTCCGCTTAATGACTCTGAGCCTAGTCTTTTTTTTTTTTTTTTTTTTTTTAGTAAGAAACAGCAGTTCTTATTAAAGGAACCTGGTTCCTACAGGTGTTGGGATAATAAAAGGAGCTATAACAAGATTTCATACCCTTGGTGCCTGCTTTTTCTTTCCATGGAGGCCATCTAAGACCATGCCCCTTCTCTATTGGTGACCATGCCCTTGTGCAGTTCCTATTTGGCAACTCTGTAACCAACGAGGTGTCCCAATGGTGTCAAAGTGTATCTTCTGAGGTTAGGGTACCAAAGACACAGTAGCTGTCTCCTTGTAGTTCCTTCATCCTGCATTCAGGGAAAGCCAGATGCCACGTCCTGAGGACGCCCATAGCCAAGGAAGTCTCCTTAGAGAGTCAAAGCCCGTGCCACAGTCAGCATTGACATACCAGCCGTGTGAGTAAACCATTCTCGAAGCAGCACCTCTGGCCCAGCCAGGCTTGCGGGGGACAGCAGCCGGGGCTGACATTTTGACTAGGACCTCATAAGCACCCCTGAGCCAGAACTACCCAGCCAGGCACTTTCAGATTACTGACCCTCAATTACTGTGTGAGATAACAAGTAGTTTTTGGTGCATTACATCACAAATTTGGGGGCAGTTTGTCAACCGTAACAGGCACTGATAAACTTTTTCTCACCTTTCTCCAACAGTGGAAACTGGACTTACCTCGTCTCCTCTGCTCCAGGCGTATGTGTAGTGAGCGAAGTTGTCCTGCCCCTCCCCGCCACCCAGTCCATTTCACCCATGTTCTCTGCTGCCAGCTTGGTGTCTAGGCCGCCCCCAGCCTCACACTGGCTTTCAGTTGCCCTCTGAGTATTAGCGGACATGAGTGCTAATGTCTTCTCCAAGACATATCCTGGCATAGCAGATGTGGATGATGAAGTGCCTTTACAACATAGCCTGGGGCTTTCGTTTATGCTCTTGTACTAGGCCCCACAACGTCTGGATTTGGAATTTCCTCTAGGTTAAAATACGTTTCAAATTCCTTGTAATCTTCAAGGCCCTGTGGGATCCGGCTCCCACCTCCTTCTCGGGCTCATCTTTTACCCATCATGTCTTATTCACTGTGCCCAGCTCACTCCATTCAGGCCTTCTGTCCCCAGAGAATGTCAAGGTTATTTTCCATGAGGCTTTTGTACTTGCTGTTCTCTCCACCTGGAATCCTCTTTCCCAGGCCTTTGCTTGATTGGCTCATTCTCAGCATTCAGATTTCAACTCAGTGGCAAGTGCTCAGAGAGGCTTCTGTCCATCAACTTGTTCAACACAGCCCTTCCCATTGCCACCTTTCCCACTGGATGTCGCTGTACCAGCAGCTTGACAGCTGCCGTGATCTGAGTTATCTGATTGATCTTCTTTGTTCACTTGGCCTTTGGTTCTCCCGTCCCCCAAGTCGTGGTGTGCTTTCATGAGCAGGGCTGTCATGTTCAGTCGCTGTATCCCAAGTGCTTTGGAGAATGTTTGGCACATAGTAGATGCTCAAAAAAAATCTCAGTGGGTGAACTTCTCAGACTTGGCTTTGTTGGCTATAAAATGAGACCATATGTAGTCACTGTGTGCAAATCATGTGTATGTTAGAAATACATAGAGAAAAAGAAGAGCTCTCAGTACATGAGACAGTATATTAGGAAATCAAGAAATATGGTTTTCCATTCTCTTTCACTCATTTTGTAGATTCAGCTCAAGTTTCCTAAAACTGTAAGAATTCTGAGCCTCTAGCCTCAGTTTCTCCCCTGGCCTACCGTATACCCCTTACTCTTCCCACCTACTGCATATTCTGCTCTATTTCTCTCCCTTTGCCTGTTTTTTGGGGGGACTTCACTACAGTTGTTAGTGTAATTGTGCCCCCTGGTGGTCAGTTCAGAGATGATACACAGTGGAGAACAGGAAGAGATTATTGGAGAGCCCCGTTTATGGGTCATTTTCAAGAGATTTAAGTGGGGAGACATTAGCCTCAAGTTCAGATAAAAGCCTAGAATACAGAAATTATGGTCTCTCTATCCAGTTGTTCTTGAAATCTTCATCCCGTTCTATGATCTCACTGTTTGGTCTCCATTCAGGCCTTCCTATCTATCTTATTTGGCTTATTGCCTCCTCTTGTCTGAAAAAATCAGCCTCTTATTGATTTCCCCTCCACAACACATTCTATTGCTTTAGATAGTCACTTATCTAAAGTTCTGGTTTTCTCGGGTTACTATCCAGCTCAAAAACAGTCAATAGCTTCCTGTTATGTGAATAAAGTCTCGTCTTCTCAGCCTGGCATTCCAGACACTTCAAGATCCTGGGCTCAACCTGCCTTTCCAGTTTCAGTTCTCATCTACTCTTGCCCTACATCATTCATCTTTACATACTTACATTCAAAGCATCCTGACCATCCCATGTGCCTCTACTTCATCAAAGCTGTGCCAACCTTCAGCCCGTTCTTTCTACATGAAAAGCCCTTCTCCCACTCTTCCCTGACAGCTGAACCCTGTTCTACCCAACGCCAGCTCACAGGCTCAGACTGCGATGAACTTTCTCCTGCCTGCCCCCTGGAGCATGGACCACAGTTTACATTTCCATCTGACACTATGGTGTCTCAATTACTTTAACAGTGGTGTGTGCATAGGAGGTCATTAATATGTGCTGAATGGGTAAATGAGTGTAAAAGCCCAAGCTGGAGTTTACGTTTTCTGGAGCCCAGTCAGGCTGGTCCGAGAAATGAGAGGTCACATATTGGGACAGAACCTCTGAAATTGGAACTGCTTTGGGGAATCTGGGATGCATAATTACCCAAACTGGAAGCAGAATCTCCAATGAAATTCTGTGAACTTTAGCTTCCTTGGGGGAGTTACTTCTGAATCTCCTACTTTATATCAAGAGGATGAAGGTGAAGATATTAGGATAATGGCTTATGTACTCTGTATGCCAGTATGAAAGGTAAAGGGCAAAAGTCGATATTATTAGAATATTAATTAACAAGTGTCTGGGACATTGTATTCCTTACACTAATTCTTTTCCAAAATTCAGTTGGGTTTTATATTTCTTTGATTTGTACCTTGAGTTAGGTATATATTACAAGTATGTGAGATGAGTACATCAGAGGCAATGATGTAATCCCTCCACAAATTTTGAGACAAAGGACTCAGTAATATCTAATGAACACAACATAGGAAGACTCAGTGACATGAATTCATCCTTTTCATGAGTCACTTTGTTCCATCTCTCAATGATCTTTTTTTATTGGTTCTTTTTAGTTATACATGACAGTAGAATCCATTTTGACATAATTATACAAGCATGGAATATATCTTGTTTTAATTTGATCCTAATACCTCTCCTTCCCCTCTCCTCTCCTACCTGCTGCTCCTTTCTCTTTATCTCAATGATCATTTGTCTTATTTTTCTTATCTAAGATTTGGACATAATATCTGATATTCAATATTAGCAATAAGTTAAGTATTCAGTGAACACCAATTAAATCAGACCTCAAAGTTGAACATTTTTCAGAAAAACATCAGTTTTTTAGAAGGTAAATCTGAAGTTACATTTTCAGAATCTGTCTTTCTATTTCACAGAACTGCACCCCAAGACCAGCATTACAGGGCATATGTTTTTCTTCTTGGCCGTTGGGGAGGATTTTTACCTGGCTCACAAAACAAAACTTCTCACATTCTTTGATTAGCTATCTCATCTCTGCACATTAGATTCCCTTTTTGTTTAAGATAGAGCAGCAGGTGTCTACATTTGGAATATCTGCTGTCAAGCTGGGCTGCGTTACACCAGGTCCCATCCTCAACAAGAGATCCAAACTATAGAGATTGGTGGCAGTCTTGTGGTGGGTAAGCCACTGAGCCTGTCTCTCTCTCCATTTCTGCATGGAGGAATAGGTTTTCTTATGGTCATGTCCTACAAAACAAACTAATGAACCCCTCACCCCGCTCCTCAAAAAAAAGAAAAAAGAAAAAAGAAAAGGAAAAGAAAACCCCTGAAACCAAAGAGGATCCAACCGTATTTCTGATTGTACCTTGTGGTTTAATAAGCAAGACCTGAACTGTAGCTTCTACTTTGGTAACAAAATTATTCTTGAAATAACTATCTACTTTTATTTCCATGTGGCCAAAATAGAACAATTCCACAGAAAAAAACTCAAGGAATCATAGAATTGGAAGGAGCAAGGAGATAATTCAGTCTCACTTCATACACAAGAGGGTCTTCTTCCTGACCCAATCAACCAGTCTCTGCTTGAATACTTTCAGTAACAAAGCCCTCTCAAACTCACAAAGCCACCATGAATTCTAAGACACTTTGGCCTCATGTTGAGTTAAAATCTGTCTTTGGGTAACTTCCACTTATTGGTTCCAGTTCTATATTCCCAAATTCAATGTAAATCTAACACCTTTGCTATGATTTTAACTTCCCTTCCAAAACGCATGTTGAAATTTAGTTGCCATCATGATAATATTAAGAGGTGGGCCTTTTAAGATGTGATTGCGTCAGAAAGTACCATTGCCCTCATGGATGGATTAAAGCTGTTCTCACGGGAGTGGACTCCTGATATAAGGCTGAATTCATCCTCATTTTTTCCCTCTGTTTTGCCTGAGTGCTTCTTCATCCTGTGATGCTCTCAGCCTTTATATGACACAGCAAAAAGGCCCTTGCCACATGCCATGATCTCTTGGACTTCCTATCCTCCAGAACTGTAAGAAATAAATTCCTATTCTTTAGAAGTGAAAAAAAAAGTATGACATACCTTAAACACTGAGTTCCATGGTTTAGAGCAATGTGTACTACACGTCTAAGTGTAGTTTTTAGGCTAATTGGAATCTAGAGGATTTGGGATGGTTTCCACATTCTTTGATTTCTGAATCATCCTAGATCAATCTTGGATATTAGATACTTTGAATACCAGTTAACTGGGGGTTCTCCTTGACTGTGCAGGACATCTTTTATTTGGTATTGATCTGTTAGAGACTTTGAAAGTCCCTTTTGGGCCAAGGCTTGGGGGTTCTTGAGGGTGCCAGATGAACTTGGCATTCTCAAGGAACATCATGAGGAGAACATGCTCCCTGAGATCCTCTTGGGGCAGATCTTTCACACTTATGTAAACATGTGGGAGTTATTTTAAGAGTTCCAGCCACTACCTAGAAGACATAATTTATATGATGTTCCTGGCAAACATAAGCCCTTCTATATAGCTGTGCAGTTTAGACTATCACCCTTGAGAATAATGCCAAAGCCCATATCCACAGCACTGTGTTTGTACCCTGGGAACGCTTCATATCTCAGGACGTTGCTCTTGCAGCCAGTCTTAGGATATATGGTTGCTTTGTTTCATTTGAAATTCTCTTGCAAACCTAACCACCCACCAGCACCACTACCTATCCTAGAGTAATTGGGGATACCCATTCCTGGGTTATATGAGCCAAGTTCAACAGCTTGCAATGATTCTCCCTCACATTCAGGCGAAGTGTTGCCCACCAGGGCACTCTCTGATCTGAGCTAAGCAATTGCAGAGCTGTGGAAACACATTTAATAGATGAAGCTATGAGTGTTGGTGCTGATGTCCTCTGTTCTGAGAGCAAAGGCTGTCTTCCATAAAATGGATGCAGTTGTGGCCAAATATACATTCAGCAGTACGTTGCTCCTGTCCCTGCTCTGAGAAGATAAGGGCTAATGCCATTCCACCAGTTGCGTGAAGTGCAAGAGGTCAAGAAAACACGCGCAGCTTGGAGCAACAGGCTGTGAGACGCAGCGAGACTCACGCAATCCTGAGTCCTTGGGCACCAGCCACACAAATGGAATGTGCAACCAGCAAGAAAATTCTTTATCAAAAGGTAATTTCTATATGAAATTGAGCTTGAGACAAAGAGGTAGAAAGGAAAAAAGAGAGGAAGGGAGAAGGGAAGAGAGAAAGACGATGAAAAAGATGAATGAGAATGAACAGTGGTAGGTGGAGGTAAGGGAAAGCAGAGAAGGCAGGAAAGGAATAGAGATGAAGTTAATAACCCGGCAATTGTGGAAATATATCACAAATACAGTTGTGAAGGAGGGTTTAGGGCAGCAAACAGGAAGAAAGAAGAAATAAAGTAGGATGAATAGCAGGAAAAAACAAAGGAAACAAAAGCACTTCAAGGTATAGGTAGGAGACAAGATGTGCATGTGGAATTTAAATGAATTATTTGTCGCCCAAGTTTTTAAACTTACAATGCATTCTGCAGATGAGTCTAATTCCCAATTAAGATATGCTAATAAGGCTGACCATATACCATAGACTCATCATGCCTGATAAGCAGCTTATTTTCTTTTTGGGTTGGGGGGCACTTATCTTGTCTTTCCACACCTCAGTTTCTCATTGGCATTCCTCCTCCAAAGACACATGATGACCACATATGGCTGTGATGATATTTGTCTTAGTCTAACATATTTTCATCTCAGCTGAATTGACTACTAATGGCTCATCTAAACTCCGTATTCCGCCATCTGCTTTCAGTTACCTTGATCAAAAGTAATATTCAAACAAGTCTTTTTTTTTCATTAATGGAGAAAATTGATTTCATTCTGATCTATTATCTGTGGGTAACTATAATTATAAGGTAGTAGCAATGACAGAAAGGGGGTGTTACAGTTTAGATGTGATGTTCCCCAAAAGCTCACGTGTGAGACAATGCAAGAAGGTTTGGAGAAATGATTGGGTTGTAGCCTTAACCTAATCAGTGAATTAATCCTTGATGGGATTATCTGAGTGGTAACTGAAGGCAGGTGGGGTATGGCTGAAGGAAGTGGTTCATTGGTGGTGTGGCTTTGGGGTATATATTTGTATCTGGTGAGTGGAGACCTCTCTCTGCTCTCTGATCATCATGTGAGCTGCTTCCCCCTGCGGTACTCTTCTGCCCTCATGTTCTGCCTTATCTTGAGCCCTGAGGAATGGAGCCAGCTGTCTGTGGATTGAGACCTCTGAAATCATGAGCTATTAAATAAACTTTCCTCCTTTAAAACTGTTCTGGTCGTGTCGTTTAGTCACATATGCAAGGAAAACTGACTAAACAGGGAGCTCATGGCATAGAGGCAACTTGCTTACCTGCAAGTAATAGATAATGAATCAGAACTGAATCACTGTCATTGAGTGAAGATCTGGATTGTCCTTCAGTGGATGTTAGAGAATCAGCAAAGGGCAGGAAGACTTCATGTACATAGTGCCCAGGTCCTGGGTGTGGAAGCACAGTGAGAGACAACTGTGCATGCATCGTCACATTTCACAGAAGCTGGATCCATCCTTTTTCTTATGCAAAGTTCTTCAGTGAGAACCCCTGTCCCATAGTACTGCAGGATCTTTGGGGTCCTTTCCTGTGGCTTCTGGGCATCCCTAGGAATTGAACATTTCCTATAATGGCACTGCCAAGTGCTTGCTCCAGAATTCTCCTAGATTTTCTCTGCTAGGTTCATCTTTACCTCTTCATGGTACACCAAGATTTCTGATCTATTCCATCCTAAAATGTCACTGCAGATCCTCCCTTTATCTTCCAAGCCAACAACACAGAGAGGTAGAGTACTAGTGTTAAGATGATGAGCTTTGCAGTCAAACTTCTTTGCCATGTTATTTTATTTATTGAGGTACTAGGCCTTTCCCATGCTAGGCTAGTACTCTACTACTACTGAGCTAAATTTTCAGCCCAAGAATTTTTTTTGTGTGTGTGGTGGTGCTGGGAATTAAACCCAGGGCTCCATGCATGCTAGTCAAGAGTTCTGCCACTGAGGTATATTCCCAGCTCCTCAGTCAAACTTCTTGAGTTCCAATTCAGGCTGTGACTCTGACTAGTCATATGACTTTAAACATCTTACTTTATCTCTCTGTACTTCAGTTTCTCCGAGTTAACATACAGAGCACTTAAGAGCGTGCCTAGTACATAGCAAGCCCTCAAAGAATGTTAGTTATTAGTTCTAGATTGTAAGAGTTAAGAAACTTTACTGAAGGCTTAAGGTTAGAAGAAAATTACAGCTTTGGGGAGAAAACAACATGGAATCGAATATCTGGTCCTGCTGCTGGTGGAACCTACCAGTCACTCACTGAAGCTTGTCTGTTGTCTTTCTCCTTAGCCATCAGTGTCCGCCATCTTGATGGACTCACTTTCCCATAGTCCACTCATCCCTCTCATCTCCCATTTCCCCCACATCTGGGACCACAACCTCTAATGTCTGAATTCCAAGGAAGCCAAAATTCGAATAGCCTTACAATCTCTGTCTCCAAAGCCGACAACCTTCTTACTATTGCTGTTTAGAAGCCTGGAGTCTTTGTGGTCTTAATCCCTTCCACCAGGTTGGGTACTGAGTCCACAGGTCCCATTCACGTGTTTCCCCAGAAATGAATTCTGGCTTTCCTAGGATGGAGTGGGAGCCCTCCAGAGGCTCAAGGTTCATCCATTAGTATTGAAAATATTAAAACATATTCCTTGAGGCAAGTTTGTTCTGAGCTTTTGGGTATGTGTGGTGTTGTTGATGAGCAGCACCTTAAAGAAAAATCTGAGGTACTTCAAAAAATGGTCTAAATATTGGACGTGTGGAGAGATGGCTAGGATTTGGTGGCAATGACATCACACACTGGAAATTTTTGATGAAGGTGGAAATTGAAGGTGATGACTATATGTTAATTCCATGCTTCTCCTCACTACAAAATACACTGCCTTAATGTTTAATTGCCCTGGCTTGTATTTCTACCACTCTGTGGAAATCATTTTCTTGAAAACTGTTAATGTTCTCCAAGTTGCTCTTTCAGGTGTTTTTTAAATTTAATCCACATCCTCATTCTGAATTCTCTAGAATATTTGGCATTATTGAAATTTTACTCTTTATTGTATCTCCTGATCCTTCAGATCTCCTGATTTTTCTTGAGCATCTGGTTGCTCCTTCTTTAACCTTTAGTGGCCTTCTTTTCTCTCCTTCTCCTCTGTCCCCACTGTTATGGTCTCAGCCTCTGTCTTTGACACCTTGACCTCTGTTTCCTACACTTTCTTTTTAGTAACCTAGTCATTGCTATAGCTTCACATAAAACTTCTCTGCAAATGAATCCCAAATTCATATCTCTAGCTTTGACATTTCCCTTGTCTACACTCACTTTTTCAACTGTCTTTGCACTGTTCTATTTAGATATCCAGCTGAAACCTTAATCTCAAAGTCCTTATCTTCATAATTGTTGGCATTTGTCAATGTGTCTATTTTTTTTTCTTTTACTAATGGTACTACAGTCTTACACTGATTCAGATTTAAAATGTTCTACATTTCTTAAAAACCACGATCCACTGTGGGAAATACCTTTCACAGTATGACTTTGTATGAATACCTATGTGGGACATACATACATAATTGAAACAAAATTTCACAAAACAGTACTTACCCTTACTATGGATAATATACTCTTTTATTCTAATCTATTTCATTCTCCATTTAAAAAAAAGCCTGGTTGTGACACATTAAATTGATTCATGACCCACTAAGGATATCTGAGTTGCAGTTTCAAAAATATTGCTTTTAAATAATCATTGAGTCATCTTTCTCTTCTAACTTCCAAATCTAATGAGTCATTAAGTAATGGGTTTATTGTTAAATGTCTTTCATATTCAGCTTCTTTTTAAATTTTCTCTCAGATTCTTTCAAATATCCACTTTACTGGGAAGACATCTCACTCTCTTCTAAGCAACTCTGCTTATTTGGTTGTATCTCTGTGTCAATCAGTGTTCCATTACTATGACAAAATACCTGAGATGAACAATTTAAACGTAGGAGAGATTTATTTTGGTTCACAGTTTCAGAGGTTTCTATCCATGGCTCTCTTCTTTTTAGGTCTGTGGTGAGGCAGAACAACATGGTGGGGAGTGTGGAGGGGAGCAGAGCATTGATCACCTGCAGCTGAAAAGCAGAGGGGGGCTCCCTTTTATAACAAAGCCTCTCCCTCAAACCCATGAAGCTATGAATCCATAGATAGATTAATCCATTCATGAGGTCAGAGCTCTCAAGATCCAATCACCTTCTAAAGGCTACACTGTTAAACACTACTGTATCAGTGACCAGCCCTTCAAGACATGAACTTTCAGATGATGTTTAGGATCTAAATCACAACACTCTCTTAAATTACTTGGTCACCTAAAATATCATATCCCATAACTCTGTTTTCTTAGCTTGCTTTTTCTTCTTAGATCATGTCACTTGACAATATACAATATATTTATTTATATGCTTATTTATTTTCTTGTGGGATCCAAGATGGTGATGGGTTGATATCCCTGGCACTTAGAATTGAATCATGCTTGGAACATAGGCCACCAGTAAAACATGGCTGAAAGGAAGAATGCATGAAGAAATTACTCCCAGCAGCAATAAAAAATAATACTTCTGCTGGCTATGGTGGTGCACACCTATAATTCCAGCAACTTGGTAGGCAAGGCAGGAGGATTGCAAGTTTGAGGCCAGCCTCAACAACTTAGCCAGGTCCAAAACAACTTAGTGAGATCCCATCTGAAAATAAAAAATAAAAAGGGTTGGGGATATGACTTAGTGCTTAAATGCCCCTTGGTTTCAGTCCCTGGTACCAAACAAATGAACGACAACAACAAACCAAACCAAGAATAGTACTACTTCTGGGTGGAGAGAGAAGGTGTCTTCCCACAACCATTTTTTTTCTTTACCCATCTTGGATGTTGGGCCCATCTTCATTGTCAAGGGATTGACATGTATTTGATTTAATGTTTCAATTCATTTCTAGGCACTGAATCATTCATTGTGAATTGGTCCAATCAAGACCTGCTCTTACAGCAAGGAGTGGGGTCTATTCAACCTAAATACCTGGGTTGTTACACAGTAGGCATGTGTGGATTGATGGGAATGAATGTTGATCAGCAACTCCAGGCCCATTACAAGAATCCAGAAGGGTGGTTTATCAGAAATAATTACTTCACAACCAGCTTTGCACTCCAAATTGCACATGCTAAGAGACAACTATACAAAGTCTATGAAAGGACACATACCTCCCTCAATCCCTGTCCCTCCCTCTTCCTTCCAACAAAATCCTTTGGTCTAAAATATACCACTTGTAATTGTGTAAAATGTGTAAAAAGGATACACTATCACACAGTTGCTTTCGATGGAATGAAAAAAAAAATGAACAAACCAGTGGTTAAGATTTTGTACCAATGAACTGTGTGCCAAATAGAAATGCAGATGATGCAGAACACTATTATCTATAGTCAAAGATGCCCTGAGGGACAAAAGTGGAGGGGCTTTCAGAGACATCTAAGGCACTGCTGGGAATTTTTAATGTTCTAGTTCCACAGACTTGTCCCCAGAGGACGTGGTTTCTGTAATTTATAGGTACTCTCTAGCAGGCAAGGACCACTTCCTACAGAAACCTCTGAGCTAGAAAGGGACTGTGAGTTCAAATCCAGTCCACACTGAGCCATTAACTGTAATGTCTGTCCACTCACTCTTTAGTACCCACTGTATTTCATCTCCCCACGTGTGAAAGAGAGGGATGCTACCCTCAGTCCTGTTCTCAGACCCTGGGGATGGGTAGAGCCAAAGCTGTGACCAGTTTGGGGCTCCCTCAGGGCTCACAGAGCCTACGTAGCCAGTGAAGTTTGGATAGCTCTTGTGGGGTAATGCTGCTCAATGACCTTAACTGTGTTCTCCATGGTTTCCATAAACCTTAGCACACTCAGCCAGGGAAGGGCAAATGCAGTAGGGGCCAGAGGCACTGGGGAGGCCCATCCATCCCTGGGGAAGGACTGAAGGATATGGAATTGGTTGAGGAATGACAGGCAGCCTGTAAGATTCCTTACTGCCATCTAGGCCATGTTGGGCAGCATGTGTCCCAGATCAAAAGCTACTGGTCCACCTTTCATAGCAACCCTCCTTTTTGTGCTAAAACCTCTCTTCCTTTTAAATTTTATTTCGTTTGTTTTTTTGATGGTCAGTCACTTTAATTAGGATGACCTCAGATAAAAGCACTATGCAAGATTTGGAAACAATTAAATGGCTCAGGGTGGTATTCACTAGTGAAATAACTAGAAGTACCTCTGTCCCCAGATATCTCCTTCAATGGTGGGAATATCCAACTTCACTCCTTTGGATCAAAGTTCAAAGTTTCTGACATAATCTAAGAAGAGGAAAAACCAACAAAACCTTGATCCCTTAGTAGAAATGCCTTTTCTTAGGCCACTTATTTCACCTGATGCCACAACAGAATGAAATTTAAGTACAATATCTCATTTGAAGCCAGGCGCGGTGACACAAGCCTGTAATCCCAGCACTTAGGGAGGCTGAGACAGGAGAATCGCGAGTTCAAAGCCAGCCTCAGCAACGGCGAGGTGCTAAGCAAGTCAGTGAGACCCTGTCTCTACATAAAACACAAAATAGGGCTGGGGATGTGGCTTAATGGTCAAGTGTCCCTGAGTTCAATCTCCAGTACGAAAAAAAAAAAAAAATCTCATTTGATTGACCAAACCACTTGTGGCAGATCTTATTTTATAAGATAGGGAAATTGGGGCCTGAAGAGAAAGTAACTTTCCTCCTTCAACCATCTCCATCTCCATCTGTTCAGCCAACACACAGACTAAAAGCTTGCGGTGTAACAGATATTACACTAGAAACCAGGATACAGAGATGAAATAAGATGAGACCTCTGGCCACAAGAACTTCCAATCAAGTAAGACGGAAAAATAGTGGATACATCCAGGTGATCCTACCTGAGCTGGATATATAGCTGGTTCATGGGGGAATGGGAATCATGACTCAGGTCTCAGGACTTCCACTCTAATATATTTATTTTCATTGCATCAGACTGTCTTTTTCATTGTAGCAACTGATTTCTTGATGTGTGAGATATAGCTAGTATATGAGCTGTGGCATAGCTGATAAAAATGATGGCAGCTCACCTCTTGTGAAAGTCTTAACAGCCTTAATGAATCCTGTGAGATTAAAAATAGTAATTAGTAACAAGCTTCACACTGTCCTATAAAATTGTCAGTGTTCTTCCCCTACTCCTAATCACTCAGTGACGCCTCTTCCAATAGCAGTGGCTATCTATAGTTCAAAGAATCATGGTGTAGGTTTTGTGGCTCATAACACTGCATTACTTTAAAAGTCTTCCTTTTGCAGGGTAGAATTTGTTTTTCTCCAGTCAACCTAATTTTCATGGTCTTTGCTAATTTGCATGGTTGTCTAGCTCCATTAGAAGGGTAGGTGGAAGGAGAACCCGTGGAGATGTCACCTGCCCAGAGCATTGACAGGTGCCCCGAAGCAATGTTATCAACAGGCAGATGACAGGAAGTCAGTGTCACTGACGACAACACTGTGAGAGTCAGGCCGTAGACACTGTCCACCACAACCCCTGGGATGGGATGGATGCTTAGGGAAATGGAGGGAATCATGAGCCAGGCAGGATGTCAGTGTCAGAGCCAAGACCAGGCTGAGTCCAAGTTCCCTATTTCCCAGTCCTGCATCCTGATGCTACTTTAGCAGGGACAGAAACAAACTGTGCTCATTTGGCCAAGTATTTAGAGAAGAGACATAATTGAACAAAAATGAATGAAGTCATGGGAATTGTAGTCATCCTTTTTTCTCAATTATTATTTTTGGACCATCATTAAACTGTGTTTGTCCAGTTACCTGAATCACAGAGTTATAGCTCTGGTCTTTTATATCCAAATTATCATTTATCTGTTAAACACATACTTTTCATCTCTTTTTGGGGAGGATGGGGATAGATTGTGGGTTTCTTGAAGAGTGGGAAGAAAACTGGAGACCTTTTATCCAGAGAATCGTACATATAATCACAAATTTTAAAACACATTCAAGGGTTTCATGAACTCTTGGATCTCATTAATGACACAAATGCAGCATTCAGATAGCTTTAAAGAGACTTTGTTGGTCAAAGAAGTTGCTAAGATAGGATCATGACCTGTCTTAGCAGTCTCCAGAGATCTCTGGAAAGTGGACAAGAAGGAATTCTGCCAGGTGGCCTTTGGATTGTGACTGCAGCTTTCCCCTGGGTCTCAGCCTGCTGGGTACCTCGCTGAGTTCACACTTTCCAAACCTCCATGATTATGTGGGCCAATTCCTTAAAATTTATCTATCTGTCTGTCTATCATCTATTATACACAGATGATAGCATCTATGTATATATCTATCATCTGCCAATCTATTATGTAAGTCTGTTTTCAATCATCTATCTATCCATATCCTGTTGGTTCAATTTTCATGGATAACTTTGATGACAGATTATCCTTAAGGACACTAACATTAAGTTGTGCCCCTGCCCCAATACTATGCTGTGCAGGAACACATGCTGTTTCTTAACATTAGTAGCTGTGAACTCCTCTGCCAAGATGGAAGACAAAATTTGTGCTTGTTTCAAATGAACTTTTTTTTTTTTTTTTGTACCAGGGATTGGACCCAGGTTGCTTAACCATTGAGCAACATCCCCAGCCCTTTTTTTTGGTATTTATTTAGAGACAAGGTCTCGCTGAGTTGCTTAGGGCCTTGTTAAGTTGCTGAGGCTAGCTTTGAACTTGTGACCCTCTTGCCTTAGCCTCCCAAGCTACTGGGATTACAGGCGTGTGCCACCACGCCCAGATGAAAATGCTTAAAACTGGTTATTATAGGACCTGTGCACTTTTAAAAGCACTGGGATGGTTAAATAGACTACAAAAGGTCAGCTTTCCAGAATGTAGTTTATGGGAGCCATGTGTACAGTGATGAGGTCAGTCATTAAGGCTGGGTTCCAGAACAGGACTGGGTAAACTGAACCTGGATCGACTAAACCATAGTTCTCTGGAGCTGCTGTGCTGCTTTGTGCCTCTGTGCCCTTGAACGTGTGGTTCCTCTGCCTTTCAGAATATCCCTTCTCATACTGTGTATCTATCAGGGTCTACAGAGAAACAGGACCAATAGAATGTGGATTTATATGGAAAGAGGTTTATTTTAAGGAGATGGCTCATGCAATTATGGAGTCTGGTTAAATCCAAAATCTGCAGGGTGGGTGCAGTCTGTAGACCCAGGAAGAGCCCACACAGTTCAAGTCCAGGGGCTGTCTGCTGGTAGAATCCCTTCTTGGTCAGAGGAAGTCAATATTTTGTTCTACACAGGCCTTCAATGATTGGATGAGGCCCACCCACGTTTTGGAGGGTGATATGTTTTACTCAAGGTCCACTGATTTAAATGTTAACCTTATCTGAAAACACCTTCATAGAAACATCCAGAATAATGTTTGACCAAATATCTGGGCACTACAGCCCAGCCACACTGACAATAAAATTCACATTACACATCGTTTGGGAATTTCTCCTAATTCTTAAAGGCCCAGATTAAACACCTTGGCTCTACCAAGCTCCTCTTCCATTCCACCATGGGCTCAGTACATTATAATTCTTATTCCACAGTACCATAATGACTTATTCACATGCTTTTAGTTTCTGCAAGAGAATGAGCCTTCTGAGGGCATGCACTGTGTTGTCTACTGAAGACAATATTGCAATACAGTATGCCAGCCCCTACTCAATGCCTCTCACAGAGAGTTGTCAATATAATTCACAGGCTGAGGTGATGAATTAATGGGAGGAATCAGGAGCTACAAATAATTGCAGTATTCATTTATTTAATCTCAGATAATGAGCTTTTCCCACCCTTGGATATTTTTTATATCAGAGATGCAACAGAGCCAAAGATCTACCTGGACACTCTGTTTTCTAAGCACATGTAAACACTCATCTGTATTTATTAAGACCCACCCTAGAAAGGATCACCAAGGTTATAGGAGGGGAACACAAGGAGGAGCCCTTACTTGCCTTCCTAAAGGCAGGATGAAGTAAGGGGAAGAACCGGGTCTATAGCTTCAGGCAGCTTTGCCTTCTACCCAGGTGACAGCTCCTAGTGAATTGCCTGAACTTGGGCATGAGTCTTACATTCCCAGAGTCTCTTGTTTTTCTTTTTAAATCAATCTCATGAATACAACAATAATAAGAGCTGTAACACAGTGTTAGAAAAACGAAGCTGGGTGTGGTGGCACAAGCCTGTAATCCCAGCACTTTGGGAGGCTGAGACAGGAGAATCGTGAGTTCAAAGCCAGTCTTAGCAATGGCGAGGTGCTAAGCAACGCAGTGAGACCCTGTCTCTACATAAAACACAAAATAGGGCTGGGGATGTGGCTCAGTAGTAAAGTACCCCTGAGTTCAATCCCTGGTACCAAAAAAAGAAAGAAAAGAAAAGAAAAACGAAGTGTCTAGCACATAGTAAGTCCTTAGTCACAGTTGATCCTCCTCCGTTACCCATGTTCCTGTTTGTATCTGGTGTGTAGAGCATTAACTATAAGTAACCAAGAACATGGTGGGTTCCAAAGACACTCTTAATATTTCTTGAGGTTCTAAGCTTCTTTTTTGCCTTTTCAGGTTTTGACCAGGAGAAAGAATGTAGACTGCATAGGAAAGAAAGAGAAGAGTACTTCTCTTATGTGCACCATTTTGTTCTCTATTGAAACCAGTGATTCTGAATCTTTTTGAGGGCAGTCGGGCACTTTTGAGGATGTGAAGAAAGCTAAGGACTCTTTCCTCAGAAAAATACACATATGTGCAACACTTTGCATATAATCATAGAGAGTTCACAGACTGGACAGATGCCAGATTAAGAAGCCTGGGTTAAAAATCTCCTCCTCTCCCTAAACAAAATGTCTTTAAAAGCTTTAAGAAAAACACAGAAACTTAGGATTGACTCTAGGAGGTGTGCTTTAGTAGTAAACTTGGACCTCCAGGAAAGAGGCTGAGTGGGAGAAAATCATGTTTTCTGGAAATCAAGGGTGATCCTTTGAATGCTGATACATAATGGGGGTCGGGGTGGGACGCATGGGAGAAACGGAGGAACTTTGGATAGGGCAAAGGGGAGGTAGGGGAAGGGAGGGGGCATGGGGGTAGCAAAGGTGGTGGAATGAGATGGACTTCACTACCCTAGGTACGTGTATGAAGACATGAATAGTGTGACCCTATCTTGTTTACAACCAGAGAAATGTAAAATTGTACTCCGTATGTGTACTATGGCTTGAAATGTATTCTTTTGTTTTAAAAAATAAAGATAAATTAAAAATAAATAAATAAAAAGAAGATAGGAAACATGAAAAAAAAAAACAAAAAAAAACCCAAAAAAACAAAAAAACAAAAAAACAAAAAAATTCCTCCTCTGCTGGGTGTGGTGCCACTGTAATCCCAGTGGCTCAGGAGGCTGAAGCAGGAGGATTGTGAGTTTAAAGCCAGCCTCAGCAACTTAGTGAGGCCTTAAGCAACTCAGTGAGCCCCTGTCTCCAAATAAAATAGAAAAAAAGGGCTGGGGATGTGGCTCAGTGGTTAAATACTGCTGAGTTCAATCCCCAGTACCAAAACAACCAACCAAACAAACAAACCCGGCTGTCTGTCTCTGTCTCACATGTTCCTCTGCCTCCTTCTCTTTCTGTATATTCATCTGTTTGACTCTATGTTTAGTAGGAGGATAAGTACTATGGATGGACAGATGCATGGAGGACAGAGAAGTAGAGGACAAGAAGGAACTATGGAGTTAGAATGGTGCCCTCATTTTTCCTGGAAAGGTCACTGATGTGTCATGTTGATCTGTTATAAGGTGGAATGTGGTGATGGCTAAACACATGGCCTCTGATGCCAGATTGCTGGCTTCAAATCCTCTGTGCAACCTTGGACTATCAATCCTGTCTGTATCTCAGTTTTCCTATCTTTAAAATGGGGATAACAATACTTCCACTATCTTGAATTATAATAAGGATAAAATAAGATAAGGCATGTATGGAGTTTAGAGTAATGTATTTTAGTTAATGTCTGGTAACTGTTAGCTGCTACTATTATTAATTTTGATGATTTAAAAGTTCCAATAACATAGTTGATTATAAAGCATGGCATACTACAAATGATAAAGTCAATCTCACTAATAGGAAATGCTTTCTTTAATTATAAAAAAGAATGCAAAAAATTTAAAAAAGAACTGCAATTGCTTTTAAAATCTCTCTCTCTCTCTTTTTAAGAAAAGAACTTCTCCAAGAGGATTTGATTTACTCTTAAATTTACTCTTAATAGAGTAGCTAGAAGATCATCCTGGTTTTTTTCACCTCTGAGACCCAGTAAGGAGTGGAATCCATTGTCTATAATATCCTTTCCACCGGCTATAATAACAAGACCTTACCATTGGGAAGAAGACCTAGGACTATTTCTATGTATCATTAATAGAGTTTATGTTCTTTTGACTCTTTTACTTAGGAAGGATCTCTAGACATAATTATTTTTATACCAAGGCAAAAAGGTCTACCATTATATCAAATTACATAGCTGACATTTTCCCGTGAAAGGCTGTTGAAAAGAAAAAAAAAAGGATGAAAAAAGAAATGCAAATATGCAGTCATCACTGTTAACACTTTTTTAAGGTACAAGAATGTCTAGAGTTGAATTTACTTCTCTTATTCTATAGATCGTGTTTACGTCTGGCCCTTCACTCTATCTTACAATGTTTGTGTCCTTTTTTTTTTTTTTTTTTTTTAAATTAAAGAAAGCATTAACCATGCAGAGCTGCGCGGAATTATCCGGTTAACAGGCAGTGTTTCCCCCTTGCCCCAGCTGGGAGGCGAAGGTGCAGCTGAGCTGTGTCCAGAAGATGGCACTGTCTGCAAAACTGGGAAGGGCGGGTTAGTCAGGGCAGGTCAGAGAGGAGAAGGGAATAGAGCGGGAGGGAGGACTGAGCAGGAGCAGTGGTCCGTGTTCTTATGGTTCCAGAAGTATGAATTGTTAATTTTTAACGGGCGCATTAATTTCCATTTTAATTGTAATTACCTCTAAGTACATTCAGACATATTTGGGACTCTCAAGAAAACTGACCAGGCGAATCTCCTAAGTAGCCCATTTGCAGGAGAATTGAGGACTCCCCTGGGAGGAACCTATCCTGAGAGAAGGAGCTGCTGTTGAGCTTGACCAGTAACAGTCTGGTCTTGGATCCATGACTGAAGGTGGCTCCTGAGTCCCATGAACACAAGCCTGTATCTTGCAGGGCAGAGAGAGAGGAATCTATGTAAAAACTGGAAGAGATGTTCTACTAAAAATCCTAGAAAGCACCAAGGTCCAAGTTACACAGCATTGGGACTCTTCTAGCAGAGTTTAATCCCAGAGGTCCTCCTAGATCAGGCCCCATGTGATGGCCGACGGAGACTCTGGGGACGTTGCTAGCAATGGCAATCATCATCACACATCCAGAACTTATTTTCTGCCTGGCCCTATGCCAAGTGCTTTTGCACTCATCTCATTTAGGTTTCAAAATAAATCCAGGAAGTAGATTCTATTTTTAATCCCATTTTATAGAAGAAGAAACTGAGACTGACTTAGCTTGTGGGCACAGCTAAGAAGTTGCAGGTTAACTGGTTAAGAGCCAGGTAGGTATCTGGCTACAATCATCCTTGCCCTTGGTGCCTATGTTGATTCTTTGGGAGCAACTAGACTTGCCTATATTGTATACCCAGGAGGCATTATGAGGTTGTTATTGTTTGGAGTGAGGTTTCCCCCAAAAGCTCACATGTGAGACAATGCAAGAAGATTTGGAGGAGAAATGATTGGGTTACAGCCTTAACGGAATCAGCAAATTAATCCCTGATGGGATTAACTGGGTGGGGTGTGGCTGGAGGAGGTGGTTCATTGGGGGTGTGGCTATGGGATGTATATTTTGTAACTGGAGAGTGGAGTTGCTTTCTCTCTGCTTTTTGATCATCATCTGAGCTGCTTCCGCCACACTATCCCACCATGATGTTCTGCCTCACCTTGAGCCCCGAGGAATGGAGCCAGCCTTCTATGGACTAAGCCCTCTGAAACTGTGAGCCCTCAAACTTCTACTCCTCTACGATTGTTTTGGTAGGGCTTTTAGTCACAGCGGCGAAAAAGCTGATTAAAACAAACGTCGATTATGGTAGATGGTGCTAAGTCATTCTGAAAGGCATTGCCTTGAGCTCATGAGTTGCTCTAGGACTTGAGTATGACCTTGAAGTTTGGGGCTCAAGAGAGGAGGTAGGCATTTCAGGCAGGAGTCTAGAAAGAAGGAAGTAATGGTAAGAGAGGGTGGAATGTGTTCTGGGCCTCAGGGGACAGTCTTATTTGGTGGAGGGGCAGGGACATGAAGCCTGGGCACAATGGGCAGGCTGCAATGACAGCACCTGTGCTCTCTGGGTACAAAGAGAACACCCGAAAGGGAGGGCGGGATGGGCCTTGCCTCCTATGACTCCAGAGACCTCCAGGTTATCTTCTGCCTGTGGACTCTCTTGCCAAGCTTTGAATATGGTGCTGCCCAGAGGGATTGTTTATGGGCCTTGCCAACATGGCATGGAGATGGCATCAGAACTGAATTTTTTAAAAAGGAAGGTTGCAAAGAAAATAACTTTTTTTTTTGGTCAATTCTCAATTATCTGTGAAGAATAAGGTTAATTAAAATCTGCAAATTTCAATAGCGAATGGCTTTTCCTTCTTTTGCAGCCCAGCTTTTACCATTGCTTCCAGAAGATAGCAAAATTGACTAATCAGATTTTCACATTTACTCCTTCACGTCCTCCAGCTGAAGTGCTAATCAGCAGTGAACTGTTCCAGATGTGGACAGCAGGAGGGAGAGGAAGGGAAAACAGAGGGCTGGGTAACTCTCCACCTCCGTGGTGTTTAAGTTCCTGAAAAGCCCAGAACTGAGTATTCAATACATTGTACCAATGCCCCTGTGGCTGGCTGCAGGGGACAGATTCAGAGGACAAGATACTAGAGGAGATAGTACACAATTGCTGCAGGAATCACTGAAGTGCAGAGTCCAGGGCACCCCACAAAGGCTACATGCCCTAAGGGGTTTGAAAAAAAATATCCTGGAGAAGACAGAAAGAAAAACGACCTATTGGAGAGGCTTCATGTGGAGCACACAGTAGGTCTAAAACTGGGAGAAGCTGAACTGAGCACTGTGAGAAGGTGAAGGAATTCAGAGAAAAATTTCATGCTCCTCAGCATTCTTTTCCTCCTTTGTTCTTCTGGGTAGTGACTCTTGTCTGGTAAGTACTTATCTAATATCTGAATTACTGGTGATGTTATACATGTCCTTTTGTCTGAGAACATATTGTTATTTAGAATTGTATTCCTTTATCATCCTCATTTCTGCTAAGTGGGATTTATTTTTGATGTAAGGATATGGGACCTTGGGAGGAATACTTGTGTCCAAGAGAAAAAGTCCTGATGTGTCATTTCAAGGGACCCCCTCTTTTCTTTTACATGCAACGGAAGTGGGTTTGGCTAATAAGGAGGTTGTAAGTGGGGGTGACAGGGCTGGGGGTTGGAGAGAGGGAGGAAAGCATTTCCTACCTTTCTAAATGACAGTAATTCATCACAGATGGAGGCAGATGCCATCGGTTGGGGAGAATCAGTCTGCAGTTGAGGGGATTGGGAGAGAAAGTGAGACCAGGACCATATGTCCAGGAGTAGAGGCAGGGGAAGGTGGCTTCTGTGTAGCTGGAGTGTCTGCCCAAACCCCTGTCTGTCTTCTATTCTAACAGCAGCTGCACAGAGAGGAGAATATGCTTCTGGCTCTTGTTTCCTTTGCCTATCCTTCCCTGGCCTATTCAATATCCTTCCCTGGCCTATGACTTCTTACCTCTGAAAGCTGCTGCTCTGGCCTCTTGTAGCCTGAGCGCCCAGGAGCAATGCCTGGCCATGCAGCAGAGTGTCACACCAGACATGCCCCTGGAGCCAAACCATCAGGGTAATCCAGAGCACAAGGGTGTTCCAAGAACCACAATGTCTGGGGCTACATATCATGGAATGTCAAAGCCCAGGAAAGGAGGTGATCCTCTCAGAGGAGAAAATCCCTGGGGAACATACCCACAAATGCTCTTTCCACACTCTTCATTATGGGTAACTCTGATGATGATGGGGAGGTGGAGCTGGGCAGGAAATTTGAGCTCTGTTATGAGAGAGGACTTCTATGAATTTTGGGCAAGTTTACTTCTGAGAGGTGTTGCTTTTGTGAAGTGAGTGGAACCTCTGGGATTCTGTAAGCTGATGTCATTTCTGACCATGACCTGGGGACCTTGGGGAGGTAAGACTCCCGCTTGGAGGGTAGGAAGTCTCAGTATTGGTGCAGTGTTCTGTGGACAAATGAGACTGGAAGTTGGGAACAGCTTCTTCACTGTGTTGTTAGGAGATTTGCGTTGTTTCCTTCTCTATGAAGTGCTAGGCATGTTGTCATTTGGCCACCAATGACACTCTTGGAAAAGCCACATCACTGTCCGGACTTTAGTTTCTTCATCTGAAGATGAGACCATTGCATGAATAACATCAAAGATTACCATTCACCTTTAATAGGATTTTAATCTAAATCTTTGGACAAATAATTTACCTCTCTGCCTCTACTTCCTTATCTACGAATGGGGATAATAATATCTTACTTTCTAATCTGTGGGAAAGTACTTAGTGCTCTGGGAAGGAAGTGTTATTTAAATCCAGGGTAGAATTATTATTATATTCCATTTGTTCTCTCCTCATTCATCATTGCTATGCTCTACAATTATACCCTGGGGTGAGTTATGTGAACAGTCACACCAAGCAAGTTTCCTGAGGGATTGAATGTTCTGATTGTGTTGGTGGAAAAGACACCTAGTCTTTTATTTAGTTATTTTTGGGTGGAACTCACTATCTATTTAGTGCACAATCCAAAATTGGAATATATTACTACTCCTGGAATATAAGATTTGTGGTTATTTGGCCTGTGTGGTGGTTTTCTGGCCTTTGAATTTCTGTGGGTGTTGTTTTGATCAGTTTTAACCTGGGAAAGCCCAGTGTGAGTTCTCTGCGGCTCCCAGTGAGACCCCAAACTCTGACACTACCTGGGGTTCACGGTATAACCAGGATTTGCATTTCCTGGAAAATCTGTACAGCCAAATGTGCATGATTAAAGAATTACTTTACCTAGCGAAACAAACACATGCAGGCTTATAATTGCTTTTGTATTTTACCATTGTAGCCACCAGAGGCCTCCCAAATTGTAGTTGATTTTAATGTCAGTGGAAATCTACTGGGAATTAACAAAAAAATCATTTTAAAAATTGAATAGAATGCCCACAGAAGTTCAAAGTCTGTTACCTTGTTCATTCAATGTCGCTATTCATGCAAAATGTCATGCAAATCAGCCCTTATTTACTGAGTACTTTGCTTCAGTAACTAAAAAAAAAATGCTAAGAAAAAATTGCTTATGTTTAGCCATCTATTTTTCCAAAAATAGGACAGCAATTAAAGTAGCACCACATGATGTGACTGATGATGTCAGTGCAGAAAAAGAATGCCATCCCAGTGCATGGTGCTCAGGGCTGAGCATCTGTCTCTCATCAGGGACTGGACACTGTGTCCAGAAAAGAGTCCTGGAGCACCAGGACCATGGGCAATGTAGATGCTATGCAGGGCATGAAATGATGGAAGTATTCTGTGTGAATAACCATGACAACAGTGCCTTCCAACAGAGAGCCTCAGAGACGCTTAGGGAACTTGCTTCTGTCTCTCTTGGCCTCAGTTTCTTCAATGGCTGAAATGAGAGGTCTGAACTTTGTGATTTTTAAGTCTCTCATTGTCAGGACCACTTATAGTACATTAGTTAGATGCAATAGCAACACAAAATGCCTTGCAGAGGTTTGTTTTCTTAATCCTCACATAACTCTCTGAGGTAGGTATACCCAGCTCTATTTGATAGATGGTAAAACTAAGCTCAAAGAAGTGAAGTCACTTACCAATGGACACAGCCTGTAGGTGGCAAAAGCAGGATTTGCACTCAGATCTGTTTGATTCCAAAACTTCTCACTGCCTGATCCTGTCTTGCATGCATTCCCACAATGGAAGAATAAAGTCAACTGGCCTGAATAATTTAGCTCATAGTGTAGCTAGCATTCACTGTTGGCTGCTGTACCAGTTAGGAATTACACTGGTGGTAAGCATCAGGTCAAATAAATAATGCTTAAATACACAGGAGCTTATTTGCTCATGTAAATATGGAGACAGGCAATCTAGAATGGCTCTGGAGTCACCAGGGACTCCAGCTTCCTCTGTTTTTTTTTTGTCACCATCTTTGGATGTGATTTTCATCCTCACTGTCAATGCATGGTGCAAGCTGGCTGCTGGAAATCCATTCATCACATTTGGGTTGTAGGTTGAAAGGAGGAGGAAGACAGAATGGAGTGAGCAGATCTCTAGGCTGAATTATCTCCCTTTAAGCAATAGTTTTTTTTTGTTTTTTGTTTTGGTACTGGGGATTGAACCGTAGAGCGCTTAACCACCGAGCCACATCCCAGTTCTTTTTAATGTTTTATTTAGAGACAGGGTCTGGCTAAGTTGCTTAGAGCTTCACTGAATTGCTGAGGCTGGCTTTGAACTCACAATCCTCTTGCCTCAGCCTCTCAAGCCACTGGGATTACAGGCATGTGCCACCATGCCCGGTTTAAAGCAGCGTTTTAGAAGTTCTACACAGCTTTTCTGCTTATGTCTCATTGACCACAATTTAATCATGTGGCCACACATACTGGTGAAAAAGAAAATGGAGAAATGTTATCTTTATTCTGGGTGATAAACCATCCAGCTAAACACTAGGGTTTATGTTACTAAGGAAGAAGAGAAAAAGGGCATTGGAATGCAAATTTCTGTCTTTGTCACAGTTACAAGCTCCACAGCAACAACATCCAGCTCTTTTGTGCTGATGGAGCCCTGATTTTGATTAAGCTTCTGCCTCTGCCAGCCTCTCAGGTCACCTTGAACAGTCAGTCATGGTGCCACCACCCCCAAGAGCCATGATTGCTTGTGATTAAAGCATATGAACCAGTCCTTCAGTGAAGCATGTGAGGGCTTTGGGGAGAAGTTTCTTTGCTCTTTACAGAGATGCTTGGGAAGCATCCTATTCTTCTACCAAACATTGTATTGTCTGGCGATGACTTCTGGAAGTCTAGTGGCCATCTCGGTAACAACACAGGGAACTTACGACTCAGGACAAAGTTGGACCTGGAGGATGGTACAGGGGAAATGGAAGAACCTGGGATGAATTGGCAACTCAGGAGTGGGCGTGCTTCTGGACTTCTTATGAAATCCATTTCCATATTGATTTAGCCAGTTGAATCAGGGGATCTTTTTATTTATAGTCAAAGGCCTCCTGACTCAGATGCAAGGAAGGAAAGAAAGTGACCCTTCCTTCTTGCTTTTGGGGTGGCAAGACAGACATCACTCTATGCACATGCAGCATCCTGGACTGAACCCCTGTATTGCTGTTTCCCCTCCCTCTCTCCTCTTTCTCTCCTCCCCTCTCCCTCTTTCCTTCCTTCCCTTCTTCCTTTTCTTTAGTTTCTTTACATTTTCTTTTTGTGCTGTGGGAATCAAACCCAGAGCCTCATGCACACTAGGCAAGTGCTCCACTACTGAGCTACACCCCTGGGCCTCTCTTTCTCATAAAAGGGACTTTTGTTTTTGATTCCCATAAAGAGGATACTTTTAGATAGAGTATTGAATAGGCTTAGGTTAGAAGAAGACTATTTTAGAATTATAAGGGACTTAACTCTCTTGCATGAAGCTCAGAGAGTTGGTGATTTCCCCAGGGTCCCACAGCTAGGGGTAGAAATGAACTGGGACTAGGAGCCAGGCCCTTTGAGGATCTCCCAGTTCTGCCCCTTTGTCTTGGTTGGCTTGCAGTCCAAGCCTTGCTCCAAGGTCTGAGTGCTTGTGTGCTCAGTCACGGTTAGAATCTCTTCCTCACCATGGACAGATATCCTTATTGGCCTTGCTTTTCTGCTCCTTCCGTGTGACTCCTCTTGGCTCCAGGCCTCAGGGCTGGACATGCTGAGAAAGATGACTTAGGATTGCAGGCAGGAGGTGATTTTAGGCTTCAGTTGTTGCCATCCACATCAGCCATGGCTGTCGCCCTTCTCTGCCAAAGCACACTGGAAATCGTTAAGATGGCCATGTCTCCTTCCTTTGAAATCAGACCCCAAAGGGCACTCAGGCCCCATCTGCTCCTCATTCCAGACCATGTCATGTCACAATTATTCCCAATCATGTCTCATTTGGCCAGGCAGCACACACCTGACTGGGAAAAATTCCCCCAGTGAGAGTCAGAAGTGTGTGCAGCTGTATGGTGCTGTCGGGGAGATGCTCTGGGACCTAAGTGACAGGCTCAATCATGTTATGTATATTCTCCAAGAGGGGTGGCTTGACAATCACAGCCAGAAGTCAGACTGGCCCAGTTCAACCACTGACTACTTTTAAGAACTTGGACAGGCTACTTAAATTCCCTGAGTCTCAGTTTCCTCGCCTATAAATTGAGCATGATAATAGCTACCTGGCAGAGTTCTATTAAATACTAAATGGTGTATATATAGCAGCTAGCAGACATTCAAACAAATTATTAATCTAAAAATAAAGTTTTTGTCAGGTGGATTATAATAGCATGTTGGTTTTGACATGGCATGGTTTTTCTGAGTTAGTACTTTTTCCTTTTGTTTGCCTTGATACTTACTGGTTCCCAGAGACCTAGAGAAGAGGTCAAGTGTCCTTGCTTCCCAATCATAGATTCTTAGAGGTGAGGGGAACTTGGAACTCTGTATTCTGATCTACTTGGTCCTGGCTGTCATGCACTCTTGCTGCACAAAGAGGACCAAGACAAAGGAAGTGGACCCAATAGGCAGTTTGAATGACCATCACCCCATGATTTATCATTCCCTCACTAGAAGAAAACATCTCCCAAGAGACCATTGAGGCCTAGAAAGAGCAGCACCCTGTCAAGGGCCTGTGGTAGAGGTCAGCTTTGCTCTTACCTGTCTTACCTCTGCCTACCTGCCCCAGTCACCCTGAGCCTTAGTCAGCTGTGTCTTCTCCCGTCCTCTGAGATTCCTTGGATCTCATCTGGCCTCTAAAAGGGTAGACAACCCTAGAGGCAAGGTTGTCTTAGGTATTGTCTTAATCACTCCTAGGAAGAGAAGAAACCCAAGGAATGAACTGGGGTGAATAACAAAAAAGGGTATCACTCTTGCTCTGTCCACTTAGAATTCCATCTCCTGCTTTGATGACCTACTTATGTGACCTTGAGAAATGAATATTATCTTTGATGCTTGCTATCCTCCCTGGGTGAGGTGAGAAGAATTCCATGATCATGTTGGATTTGATCAACAATGGCTTCATGATATCTGGTAAATCTGATTAATTCTATTAGTGTCCTCAATTTAGTTGCAGTGGTCCTGTTTGCTCCCTGTTTTAAACACAGCCTTATAATTCACCTCCTGTTATCAGTTTCTTGACTGCCTTGATGACTTGGTGGTGCAAACTCTCCACAGTGCTGGGCATGATGTCTGCCTCAGCACAAGCATTCAAAGAAACTTTACCAGAATTCAGGGAATGCCTTGCATGTCTTCTACAGAAATGAAAAGATACTAAGAAAATATTACATTTAAAAAGTTAGATTGTTAAGGGGAACATTTGCTATCTCAAGATCTGAGTAGCCAGAGCATATTTTATGATAAAAGTCAGGCAGTCTTCCTATAATGGGAATTTTTAAAGCATCCTCATTAGGTACTTGTTCTAGAGATCAGTCTGAATGCATGGAATAGAAGCTGTTGAAGCAGAGATTTCATTGCTATGTCAAGGGGCTAGCCCCTCAAGACTTCTGGAAACCCCTGTCTTCTTTTGGTCATCTGGTCTTAGAGAACAGAGTAGCTTCTGGGAATTGGTGAAGGATGGAAGAGGATGTCCTTGGGAGCATGGCTCTCCCAGCTTTTGTGACATAAATAGTTGTCTCCAGTTTGTCCCTATAGAGGGGGTTCCAAATGGAGTGTGGGCATGGATCTGGGCTGCACAGTGTTATCCTGCATCTACAGGATGCCTCTCCTGTTTCCTGTGCTGCCTACTTCTCTTTGGGGGCAGTAGATGGCTCCCTTGGGTACTGATTTCTCCATTCTCTCTTCACTCACATCCTCAATTCCTTTGTTCTTTATCTTTTTTTTTTTTTTTAAATCCTAATGTATATGCATGAATGTAGACAGGGCCTTCCTTTTACACTTATTGTCTCTTTACTTCTCCATCAGCTTTCTTCTCATTTCCCTACTAACCTTCCATGTGCCTTCCTCTTTCCAACTTTCCTCCTCTGTATCATCCCCACCATTTGAATTTTTATTCTCTCTCATGATCATCCTAATTTCTCCACTCTATTGTCTTTTTTCTTTACCCTGTGTTATGGTTTGGATATGAGGTATCCCCTAAAAGCTCATATATGAGACAATGCAAGGTTTGGAGGAGAAATGATTGGGTTATATCCCTAGCCTAATCAATTAATTGATCCCTGATGGAATTAACTGAGTGGTATCTGGAGGCAGGTAGAATGTGGCTGGAGGAGGTTGTTCATTGCTGGCATTGCTATGGGGCATATATTTTGTATCTGGAGAGTGGAGTCTTTCTTTCTGCTTTTTAATCATCATGTGAGCTGCTTCCTTACGCCATATTCTTTTGCCATGATGCTCTGCCCCACCTGAGCTCCATGTAATGGAGCCAGCCTTCTATGGACTAATACCTTTGAAACCATGAGCCCCCAAATTAACTGTTCCTCCTCAATGATTGTGCTGGTTGTGTCTTTTAGTTGCAGCAGTGAGAAAGCTGACTAGAATACCCTGTTCCCTTTACCCCTTCCTTATCTAAAAGCATCCTCTGAATGTGTTTTAAGACAGACTTTAGTGCTCTAATAAAAACAAGAACTTAATGTACAAATATTGTACCAAAAAACCCATTTTCTCCATTAATCTTTTTGTGCCATGGTGGCTCACATACCATGTCCCATGTTATTTCCCAGGTATTTTCATACTTACTCCAGGATAAGACTGCCCCTAGGTTTATTAGTGGGTTGAAGTGGGATGTTATTATAGATGAGAAAGCTAAATGGTTGAGCTTGGGGTTATACAAAATACATAACACTCAAGCTGAAAGCAACACTCCCTCAGGTAGCTGAGATGAGGCTTGATGTCATGGCTTCTAGAAGATCCTCCTTGACTCTCCAAGAGAGGTGAAGTGCTCCTGTCAGGTGCTGTTGTACTGTATGCTCTTCTCCTTCCACAGCTGTCTATGAGCTTGGCTGTCTCTGCCATCAAAGCATAATCTCACACAGTGTCTATTATTACTAAGCACTCAGTTAATAAAGTCCACAGAAGTTGGGCGCGGTGGTGCATGTCTGTAATCTCAGCAACTCGGGAGGCTGAGGCAGGAGGATTGAGAATTCAAAGCCAGCCTCAGTAAAAATGAGGTGCTAAGCAACTCAGTGAGACCCTGTCTCTAAATAAAATACAAAATAGGGTTGAGGATGTGGCTCAGTGGTTGAGTGACCCTGAGTTCAATCCCTGGTACAACTGCCCCCTCCCCCCTCCAAAAGTCCACAGAACACCAAGAGGTCCCAGTAAGAGTCTTTCTCCCAGGAAATTTCTTTTCTTTTTCTTTCTTTCTTTCTTTCTTTCTTTCTTTCTTTCTTTCTTTCTTTCTCTCTCTCTCTCTCTCTCTCTCTCTCTCTTTCTCTCTTTCTTTCTTGTACTGGGGATTGAACTCAGGGATACTCAACTATTGAGCCACATCCCCAGCTCTATTTTGTGTTTTATATAGAGACAGGGTCTCACTGAGTTGCTTAGTGCCTAGCCATTGCTGAGGGTGGCTTTGAACTAGCAATTCTCTTGTCTCAGCCTCCCGAAGTGCTGGGGTCTGGGCTATTTCTTGCCAGCTCATCTCTAGAGTGGTAGAGCTTCCATGGGTAGCCATGTTGAGAACCCCATTTGTGTGGGAATCCAAATAGCATCTCAGAACAAGTAAGTATTCTAATTAGTTATTCAGTATTTCTTTGCAAACAATTCTTCCAGGCCTCTACTAGGAAATCTAGACATTAGGGACACAAAAGCAAAGGAGCTTGCTTCCTTTCCTGGAGGATCTTGCAATCTAGTGATCAGTCCTTCTAGAGCCTTTGCTTTCTCCATTCCCAAATTTGGACCACCTGAGGTTGTCTGTAATGGAGAGCATCCTGGTTTCTGCCATTCTGGCTCTATTGACTGTGTGGGGTGGGGTCACCTGCTGTGACATCTGCTGATGTGGTCTGTGGGGTTGAACCATGAACTCACTTTGGTTGGAATTTTCCAACATAGAATCTCCCATCTTAAATGCAAATGTACTTCCCTGACCAGACCTGTGCAGAATATGCTATCAGGTACACTGTGTGTTTTCTGGAGATTATCACCCCACATGATTCTTGTTGGCAAATAGGTTTGCAGCCAGGTTTTCATTCCCATCAAATTAAATTGTAAACAGATTTCAAAAATTAAATCGTAAACAGATTTCAAAAATCACTTGGTTGAGAAAGTACATTTAGTTCACAAAAATGTCACCAAGACCAGCTATGGTTGGTGGAGCCACCTTTATCCACACTCATGTTGCTTAGGAACTAGGCCAATTTAAGGGATTTCAAAAACAGACGCGGCCCAACAAGAAGTAACTTCTGAGGATGGCAGGTGAGTTTATTGTCTTGAGTGTGGAGATGATTCATGGGTGTCAGCATATGCCAACACACATCACACTGTACACTTCAAGTATGGGTGGTTTATTGTATGTCAATTATATCTCAACAAAGCCATTAAAAAATCTCACTGGATTCAAAATCTCTTTTCTTCTTCTACATGAAATTAATCATTTTGTTTTGTCTCACTGTCTTTGACTTAACTGATCAGTCATTCAGTTCTTTCACATTTTATGAAGCAAACAATATTAGCAGAGTAAAAATACAACCAACAGATTCTCACACTCTTGCATGGGTTAAATGAGTCTGCTTACCTCTAAACAGCTGGGGCTCAGAGCTATAGAATGGACAGAACAGGCATTCAGATGGAGATGGGAAAGAGGGAAAGGGTGATATTGCAATCTGGGAAAATTTGGAGGATTAGCGGACAGGATAAAGAGCTTTGATGATCAGCCAGGTTCTGGGGTGGGGGCCCAGGAGATCAAAGTGTTAAGTAGGTCTGTGTCAGAAGTCCACTCTGTTATTGATCAAGGAATATCCTATTGTTCATTAGTATAAATAACAGACCAGCCAGAGGCTTTGAAACCAGGCAAGCAGGAATGTAACTATGGGCCTCATCACTGAATAGACATACGACGACCCTTGCAAGTCTCTCAACTGACCTTGACTTCAATTTCCTAGTGTGTAAAAAGGCATGGTAGTGTTTATCTCATGTGAGTGTTGTGAGGCCCAGATAGGATAATATAAATGGAGAGCTTTGCCTAGCATCCTGCACAGAGTAGACTCATGCTTCTCTCCTTTCTCCTCTGCCCTTTCCTTACTTTAAAAATATTAAATGTATTATGACAAAATAGTATTACCATATACTATATTATATATAAGCTTCATCAAACCCATTAAAATATGTGTATATACTTGTATGTGCTCCCTAATTATAGAGTAATCCAGTCCAATAGTTTTGAATAAATGTCAATCAATCAGGGGAAAGTCTCCCTTCTTGAGTTCTTAAGAGGCAACGAATGCCCCAAAATACAAATGTTCCTCCTGGCCGAGCAGACCTGCGTCATGGGCCGTAGCTGTGGAGGGAACAAAGATGGGAAACTTACATGCTTTCCGCTCATTGCCTTGCTACGTTTGGTCAGCGTAGATTTCCTTTCGAACTTGTTTTCAGAGATATCATTGTGTTATTTTAAACATGAGCCAAGAGAAAAATGTGGAATAAATTTAGATCAGAGTTCAAGATTGCTTGCTCAGGGTTGAGAGTGGAGGGCGGATGAACCACGTGACCTGAGCAGCTCTCACAGTTCTGTTGTTTCTTTCTCAGAAAGGCCAAACCTGGAGCATCCAGTCCTCACCTTGCCTTGCTGTTAGTTTCCAACCTCCAAGCACAACAGAACTAGCTGGCCAGCCCCAGAGCCTAGGTGCTGCCGCCCACTTCTTCTCTGTCCTCAATCACCAAACCATGTCCGGTCTCCACCTTACACATTCTGCTGCATCTGCTCCAAACGTCACACTATTTTATACACAACGTATCTTTTTTCTTGGCCAACCACTCCACTGCCAGTGCCAGCCAAAAATCCTTTGAATTCCTTAATCTATAGTCATGTGATCAAGAGTTGGAAGACTCCCAGAGCCATCTCATGTACCTCTCCACTGCATCAGTGTCTAGTTCAAGGCTATCCAGCAAGGCAAGTAGAATCTGATTCTCCAGCATTCAGGCATGTGTGGCTGGAATGCACTGGAGCAGAGGGGTCAGGATGTGCGGAGCTGGCTGGGCTCGCTCAGCATCCCTGTTAAAGCTAGTGAGGCTCAGGAGTCCCTTAGTGTTGGCATTTCATGTATCACAAGGAAAAACTCTTCTCTCTAAACAATTTATCTGCTGTGCCAATCTTCAGCCCCAGACCTTCTGGGCTCAGACATCGGGAGGGTCAGGCTCAGTCCCCTAAAGGTAACCATCATGTCCTTACAGCCCATGCTGGTCCACCACACTTGTGACCCAGACATACACATGGGACACTGCAGTTGCACAGCAGCATGCACCCATCTACACCTCAGGCCTCACACTGCTGGTCCCCCTGACTAGGATGCTCCTACCCCTTGGTCCACCAAGAACATGCCCTCTTTTGTGACTCCGTGCTTACCTCTCTAGTCATCTTCCTTTATCATGACCCTTGTATGACTCCAGCCATCATAATGATAACACTAAGGACAACAGCAGCAACAAGCACTTACTGAGTATGCTAATGAGTACTCATTATTTTATCTTCAGAAAAAACTTTACTATGATGCTCTTTGTGAAACTGAGCCTTAAGAGGAAACTGAGCCTTAGTTAACCCAAGGTCACAGCTGGGAAACAGTGGCTCAACTTCAGTTGATCTTACTCCAGAGCCCAATGTCACTTTGCCTCTCACACTTACCATGCTATCTGACAATGATCAGAAGGCAGGTCATACTTCTGGAGGACAGGGACCATCTATCTCCCCAGTGCCTAGAAAAGTGCCTGGCATATTTCTTTGGGCAATGTTTGCTAAATAAATGAATGAGCAAGAACAACTTCAAGGAGGAAAGTTTAATTTGGGCTCATGATTTCAGAGAGTCAGTCCATGGTCAGCCAACTCCATTGTTCTGGGCCTCAGATTAGGAGAACATCATGGCAGAGCATGGTAGAGGAAAGCTGTCGGCTCATGGCAGCCAGGAAGTACAGCAAGAGGAGCCATGGAGACAACTTATAATCCCGAAGGGACTACCCTGAGTGACCTACCTCCTCTAGCCTTGCCCCACCTGGACTACAGTTACCACCCAATAGTCCATTCAAATCCTTAATCCATCAAATGGATTAATGCATCAAATGGATTAATCTATTGATTAGATTACAGCTCTCATGATCTATAATTTTACCCCTGAACATTCCTGCATTGTCTAATATGAGCTTTTTGGGGGGACACTTCATCTCCAAACCATAACAATCTCAACAGAACCCATCTCACCTCCAACTGTCCTTGAACCAAACCTAGGACTTGGGTGAAGTGGCTTCCTCTGTGCCCTGGAGCCTCGGCAGATGGTGCCTAGGGGCTGCTCTCTCTCATTGCTCTTGCGCTGAGCTGCGCTGCCTCCATCCTCCCTCCTCCTCTGAACTAGCCCCTGCTCTAGGAAGATGGCCAGGTGCAGCCATGGAACCTTCCAGCAGGAAACACCTGGCTGGTCAAAGGTTTTTTGCAAAGCTTTGTTTCCACAATTACCTTCTATTTCCCTCTCCCTCTTAGATTTCATGCGAAGCCAACTGGTATGTCTTTTTAAGCAGCTGAGAACAGCAGATGGAAGGGTAGGGGGAGGTGGAGGCAGGGGGAAAGGCAGGAAGGGGTCCAGTCCACAACATGTGATGTAGGGAGAATGCCAGACAGGTCAGCAGAGGTAGGAAAGGAAAAAAGAAGCTTAAAAAGCGAGCAGCCACCGTGTGTGTGCACAGGCACACACGCAGTGCTTTCAACATACCATTAAAATAGAGGAAGAAACGTTCTGGTTTCCGTAGCAACAAGGCCAATCGGTGCCTCAGCCAGAGAAACTTATTGGAAAAAGGCATTTGCCTGTTAAGAAGCCTGATGAATTGGGAGATAATTATACAGCATTCTGCTACCACTAAAGACACACAAATACACTCCAGAAAATATTTTAAAGAGCATGGATTGTCCCAAGTCCCAGGAAGGCAGGGGGTGAGAGGGAGAGGCAGCTGGTAGGGGGCAAAGTTACTGGGATGATTCTAGGTGAACGCCCTAAGGAGGTGAGCTGTGCAAGAGATGGATTAGAAGCAGCCCACATGTCAGTTGTCAGCGGTCAAACGTGAGCAGAGCCTGGCACATTTGTACCCAAATCTAAGAGACTAGCACATGGAGTCCTATTCTCTTCTGTCCCTTTAGAAAGTGGGTGGGTGGATCTGTAAAGTCTAAGTAATTAGAGACACTGGGAGAGGATTTGCTTATCAAAGTAAGGGATCTATGTCATTAGGGCCCTTCTTCTTCACTGGAGTGAGTCCCGCAGTTCTCACAGGGTCCGGCAGATGAGGTGGGACAGAGAGGGGAGTCTTTAAAATTGAGTAATCTACCGTAGCAACACACTTAGGGTAGAAGGAAAGGGAGGACATAATTATTTTGTACTCTTCATAGTACAGGACACAGTGCTACATATACACACATTACATAATAATTTCTAAATGAAATATCGAGTGAAAAAGACTAAATGGATAAATAGATGGATAGATGATTATGTAAGTGAATGATGAGTGAATGGTTAAAGAATCATGAGTAGGGCTGGGGTTGTGGCTCAGTGGTAGAGCGCTTACTGAGTACGTATGAGGCACTGGGTTCGAGCTTCAGCACTACATAAAATAAAGGTATTGTGTGCATCTACCACTAAAAACAAACAAAAAAAGGAATCATGAGTAGCCAGACTCGCGTCTTCTCTCTTCTTGTTCATCCCTGGGAACTTAGTTGTGGATCAGCTAAAGATAGGCACTGGGTAGAGAGAGCCTTTGGATGGGAGTCATTTCTTACAATAACATAAGCCCCAAGGCCCTGGGGCCAAAGACAGTCCAGCACTCCTGGATGATAAGGATTCAGGTCTCCTGTCCCACCCTGCATGGTGCCACATGTAACATGCCCTTCTCCTCTAGGAACAGCCTGCCCACTGTATCATAGCACCAGGACCACTTTCTATAACTCTTGGGGTTCAGGTGGCTGAGTCAGTTTTCCATTTTCTGGTTTCTTCTAGCCCCACAGTTGACCCTTTAACATATGCCATCTATAATCATGATTTTAAAATTTGGTTATTGCTTAATTTTTTTTTCCCTGTGTGTATGTCACACCTCTCTGGTCAGACTCTACTCCTGAGGGGAAAGGGGTTTTTCTGGAGACCCTTTCATCATGAGAGCCTTTAGCAGAGAGCCTTGCATATCAGAGCATGGGATATTTGCAATCTGACACCAAGAGGAAGGACATTGATCTGCAGCCTTTGAGAGCTCACAGAAGGCATGGGGCTCCACTCCAGATGAGGAGGGCTCCACGCCAAGTGGACTCTGGTGCACTAAACACACCTACACTACGCGTTCCATCGCGCACTGCTGCCCTGTGGACCTGCTTGGTCAGGCCTGGGCTTGAGGGCAGTGTGAATTGATGGAAAAGAAAGCAAAGGAATCAGGGAAATTGATGGATGACTCATCCCCTTGCTGCTTACAGGCACTTGGCCTATCATCGACCTCAGTCTACCACAGTCAGGCCTCAAAGTTCCTGCCAGCAAAGGGAATGAAGAATCAGTGTTGGACAACTTCTCTGTGCTAGAGGGAGGCATGAGGCAGATGCTTCTTCATCATCACAATCTTAGAGATACATTTTGCTTATACTTTGTCTTTTGGACAAGGAAACAAGAGGTTCAGAGAGGTTGAGTGAATTGCTCCAGGGCACACAGCTTATCAGTGATATATTGGATTTATAGCATCTCCCTCCAATGACCAGTCTCTCAACTCTTGTATTACATTGGCTCTTCTGAAGGTACTGTAGGCAGCCAAAACATGTTTTATTTCCGTAAGTGGATGCCTCTCCCAAAATATAGCCTGGTTTAGAAGCATGAAAGAGAAAATCGGATCAAAGCTCACTGCTAGTTAGAATGAAGATGAGGGAAGCAGGGTTCAGAGCAGGGAAAAACTTCTAAGTCTTATTTTGTGTAAGCATCATATTAAACAGATTCCATTCCAACTGTAAACAGCTTTTCACATTTCCACCTCCCCCCCTCCAATTACCCTTCATCAGCCCCCACCATCCCCAACAGATTGTTCCCTTCCTTCCTGTTTATATTACAAGAAAGAAAAATTGGCTTTCCCTTTATTCTCCTCCCGCCCTGCACCATCTGGGGGTGCGGATCTCTTACCCGTTTCTTTCTTTCTTTTTTAATACTCCGGCCTCGCGTCTAGCTTTTGACGCTCTGCGGAGAATGTTTCCGACCGTCGCCAGGGGTCGCAGTCGGGCAGCCGGAGCCGCCTCTCTGCAGCGGACCCGGGCCTCTTGCCGGGAATCGCAAGCCCAGCTCCTGGATAAATCAGCCTACAGCATTAATCAGGCCGCAGCCTCTGCAGTGCTTTCGGAGGGCAGCAAGAGGCCAGGGCTGGGAGATCGGGCCTTTTCAGGCCACCAGAGCCCGGTTCCCTCAACTCTTCCATCCCAGGCTCAGAGCAAAAGAGGGCTCGAGGAAGTGGAGCAAGACCACCCACTCTCTCGCCCAGGGGCAGGCCCTCCTGTCAGGGTTCTTAAGAGAGGGAAACCACACGGGGCCTTCGGGTCTGTGGAGGGCATCGCCTGCCAGGCCTGACTTCATCAGGTGGCGTGTGTACTGGGCAGCTCTTGAAATGGACGGGCACTTCCGGGTCCCCTGTCCCCTTAGTGCGCCCCCCTTCATTCCCAACAACCCAGGCCCCCAAAGCAAGTGTTGTTCTCTCGCAGACACGCGGATGCTCACCACTCCCTGGAGCTTCTCAGTCACCCTCAGATAGATTTGGCAGAGCTTCCCATGGTCTCTGCCAGATTCCTATCAGATGGGATGCAGGGGGGGGGGGGGCGAGCACGTGCTTCCTTTAGCATGAATTTTTTAACATTATATTTTCATCTCTGCCCTATTTCTCTCAATTCCCTCCCACTGCTCTTTTTGGGCATGGAGCTGCTTGTTAAGATTTGATGCAATTACTGGACATGTAAGATGAAGGCACGGTGGGAAGAGGAAAGGAGACCCAGTAGAGGGGAGGGGAGGGGCAAGGGCTGCAGGAAGAAGCTGTGGGCTCACTGCCACAATGGCCCTTTTGGGGGAGTACTGTTGGTTTTATATAAGCCATGGAGGGGAACCTAGAGGGTCCATGAGGCACCTCCACTTTTCCTTCCTCTTTTCTCCACATGTTTTCCTCTCTTCCTTCTTCCTTTCTTCTCTCCTTAAAGACAGACACAAGGACACATGTAGACCCACACATGCATGAATGCAGGCTTATAATACAAGATAAACTTAGATCTTTTATCATAGGTTTTAAAGAAATAAATAAGGCACTATGGGAGGAGAAATTCATTTTAAAGGAAGGATCTAGTCAATTTCTTGAACTAAGTAGGATTTGAGTTGGATCTTGAAGCATGCATAGGACTTCTAGAGAGGGAAGAAGGCAGGCCTGGCAGTAAATAGAGCCTGAACAAGATGAAAGTGAGAGATTTCATACCACGGAATAGGTTGTAGTAGCTCAGTAAAGGGTAGAGGGAGAGGGGACGTATTGGGGCTAAGCATGCAAAAGTGGGCCAGAAAATGGAGACCTCTGGGTGCCTAGATTTGGGGTTGGAACATTGGTTCTTATACAGTGAAACCCAGCAAAGGTTTCCATGCCCAATAGATCTGTGGCTTAGGTGGATCCCTCCAAAGGGTGAATGGGTGAAGACTAAGGGAGTGGCCGGACATGGGGCGGGGTGGAGTGGAGATGGTACAGATGGAGACAATAAGTGGTCATATCTGCCCTGGGAGGAGGAAGAGTATTTGAGAACTCCCCCAAGAGGGGTTTCATGCTTGCCACTCAGCCCTCCCCAGCTCCTGCCCACCCCACTCTTCATCATGGCGGATGACCTCCTATCACTGTTTGTGGATAAATGGAAACTGCTGGAGAATTCCAGCTTCTCCCAATCACCAGGTCCATACCTGGTGCACACAGCCTATACTTCTCTATCTTTCTTCCTCTCGGGGTGGAAAATGTCCCTCTTGGATCAAAGGTCAGCACCTCCACTCTGCTGTTCTTCCTGACTCCTTCCTTCTCCAGCATTATCAGTCCCCCCTCTTTAAAGTTTATTCCCACCAAACCACGACTTTGCTTTATTCCTCCCCATCTTCACAAAAGCCTCTGCTGATGTTCTACATCCACCCCCCACCTTTAGCCAGGTGGAGCAGGAAGACAAGTTCATGCTTTCTGCTCCCAAATCTACACACACAGCTTCTTTCTTCAACAAATAGACACACTCAAGTTTTTTGCTCTAAAGTCTACACGTTACTTCTCTTTCTTCACCTGCAAAGTACTATTGAGTTTGCTCCAATCTAGCTAACAGCACTGTTTTACCAAAATTGCTCTCTATTCTCTGTTATTCTGAAGCCAATGGGTGGCATTTTAGCCTTGTGTTGGTTTTTCTGTCTTATTGGTGTATTTGGCCCCATCTCTCTGTGAAACACTTTTTTTCTTAGTTTCATGCCATCACACTCTCCCCAATTTCTCTGTTTTTACTGGTCTCTGCTTCTCATACAATTTGTTGCCTTCTCTTTCTAGAGAGGACCTCTAAATGCTGAAGTGCCTCAGGACCTTGCTATGGGACCCCTTCTCTTCCCTTGCCTTCTCTTCTCTTCCTGTCTTATCTACAAAGATTCGGTTTATCTGTACAATCCATATACTTCCATGGCATAAATAGCGCCTCTATAATGATGCATCCTGAGTGGATCTCCATCTCAGAGCTTTCCCCATGTTGTTATATCCAACTGTCAATTTGACATCTCCACCAGAGCATCTCATTGGAATCTTAAATTTAGCATGTCTAAAAGAAAACTCTTAATTCTCTGCTGTACCCAACTGCCAGCTGGCTCCAATCCTCCTTCTATGTCCCAAATTCAAGAAATGGCATTATCATCCACCTAGTTGCTTATACCAGAACTCCTGAGTCATCCTCAATTCCTCCCTTCTCCTCATCTTCATATCCAATCCATCAGCAAGTTCTGTCAGGCTTCCCTCCAACAGACATCCCAAATTGGCTCATTTCTTGCCATGATCATTACCTTCTTATAGTTTAAGCATCCACTACTTCTTACCTGGTTGGCTGGAAAAAACTTGAACTTGTCTTCCTGCTCTGCCTCTTGCCCTCTCTTCCCCTCCCCTGTAATTCATTCTTCATGCATCAGTGAAAAGGAACTTTGAAAAATACAAATCAGGTCAGATCCTTCCTCTGCTTAAATGTGCCCTTTGGTTTCCCATCTTGTTTAGAAAAAAGTCCAAATGCTTCAAGAGGCCTTCAGGGGCTTCCATGATGAGGGCTCTGCCCAGCCTCACCCTCATACAGTTATGGGTACTGCCTTCTCAATTAGCTCTAGCTACAAAGTTTCATTGCTGGCCCTCGAACATGGAAAATTCTCTCTTTGCAGGATCTGCTGGCCCTGAACCTGGACTGCTTTCTCCTTCCTTGGGTCTTTTTAGAAGAGAGACCTTTCTCATCCTGTCCAGATGCCTTTTCTCACGCCCCTCACGATCCGCACCATCTTGCTCACTTTCTTTACAGCATTACCCACACTCTGCAACACAATGTTTATTCATTTGTCTATTTTCTGTCTTCTGAAATTATTCTGACTTGCTCACCCCTACATTCTCAGCACCCAGAAAAGTCCTTGGCTGTGAATTAGTAATGTTTTAAATTAGGTAAGAATGAAGGAATCTGGTGAGTTATCCCATATAGAGAGCAGAGTGAAGAAGAAGGGAAGATTTTGTTAAGGATGAGTCTGAAGATTCCAAACAATGCAAATACCTGTTCCAGCAAGAGAGGACAAAGGAGAAAAGCAGAAGGGCAGGCGAGGAGGTGAGTATAGTGCTGATTTTATGGTGTGAGATGTGGCTGGAACTCTAAGCTGTTAGAAGAAGCAGGAGACCCATAGCATGGAGAAGAAGTTAAGGTTAAAGAAATAGATTTGGACAACACCTGTCTCAGTCTTTTTTGTGCTGCTATAACAGAAAATCACTCATAACAAACAGAACTGTATTGACTCACAGTTCTGGAGGCCAGAGAGTGTGAGATCAATGTGCTGGCAAGTTTAGTGATTCTGATTTCAAGATGGCACCTGGAACTCTGTGTGTTTGGAAGACACAGATGGTGGAAGGTAGAAGGGTGAAGTGACAACAGGGGATTGGACTTGCCCTTTTATAATGGCATTAATTGCATCTGTGAGGGCAGGGATCTTATAACTTCATCACTTCTTAATATTTTTAAAATGACAAGTAAGTTTTGGTATAGGTTTTGGAGAGGGCAGTTATAGCTATACCTATGCCAAAATGAAAGCATTGGATAAAACCAACTGTGGTGGGTCGAGTAGAGTCAGGACAGAAGAGTCAGGACAGGGCTAAGACCTGGAGTTAAGCATGAGGAGAGGAAGGAGCCTGTGAAGGAGACTGAGAGGCAGGATAAGAACCAGGAGGATGTGTTGTCTCTGAAGTTCAGGAAATGTGAGATTTGGGGGGAAGAGTGGCAGTAATATTTCAGTACAGTACAATAAATATTTCCTTATGCTGTTCCTCTGTGCCAGACTCCATCCTTTATATGGGACTCCAAACATAAATAAGCTCTTATCTTTTTAGGGCATGTGTATGTGTCATAGTCTGTTAGAGGAATAGATATGTAAGAACATTTATGTAAATAAAAATATGTACTCATACAAAGCAGCACTCTGTACTTTATAAGCATATATCCAGTTATAAAGATACATGCCAAATATAGTAGAGCAGTTTCCAGTCAAGGAGAACAGGAGTGGAGAATGGGGATAAAAAGAAATGAATGCATAAATAAAACAAGACGAGGATTTCAACCAAGCTAGGACTTAATGGCACCATTAACTGAAGCTTCTGATGATTTGATCATCTGCCCACTCTGCTAGATCATTAGTTTTTTTTCTTTAACATCAAAAACCTTTATTTTTTTAAATTATAAAGTGTGTTAAATGTTTATTATAAAATATTCTCATGGAATAGAAAGTATAAATAAGAAAACAAATATCACTTGAAATCCCATTGCCCAGAAATAACCTATGCTAATATTTTTGTGCCCATTCTTCCTTACAGGCTTCTCTGCATGTGTATTTGCATATGCATACATGCATATTTTTGGTGCCTTTAGTTATTTAAAAATTGCTAGTAGTTTCTGTTTTACCTAGGAGCAGTTTCTTTTTTTCTGGGAGGAACCACTTGCATACTTCCTTTAGGTAGTGGATATAAGGCTAGTGTCCATCTCTGTCCTTTATTCTAGGAGAAAAGTGTAATGGAATACATTTTGGTTTCACAAAAGCCTGTTGCTCAGACATTGGGGTAGGTGAAATTATGTAGTGAAATTCCAATATCCATTTGCCTTTATTAATTTATAAAGATGTTAAAGAACCTTTCAGAGTAAGGGGAGAAACACTCCTCTCATCTGAGGTCCAAGATCATTAGCACATGTCTCACAGACTGATGGAAGCTCAGATGGCAAAGAAAGAAAAAGGAAGGGAGGTGTCTTTTCCAGATAGAGACAAAACAGAACTCTTACTCCCCTGCTCCCTGGTCTATGGCCACATGTTGGGGAAAGGCTGTGTGTGGGTGTGCACTGAAAATATTGTGTCCCCAAAGAGCTTCAGCAACTCAGGCCTGTTAAACATGAATGAACCACATGCAGCTGAGTAGAACTCTGGGGAAAGATCTATCACCTCCCATCCAACCCGGAGCCTCTAGAGCCAGCCCGAGAGCTGCTGCCAGTGAGACTGGGTTACTCCAGTTCTGGTGAGCAGGCACTTGGCCACAGGGTGCAGGTCCTGATGAAGGACTCGTGGACCTCCTGAGGCAGAGGTTCTGAGGGGTGGTGACAGCTATAACTGCAGGGCTGGGCTTTTGGTACACAGACCAAACTTTCTATTTCCATTTGTCTCTGTCTTGGGAAGGACAACAGTAACTACTGATTGCTTTGGCCTCAGTGAGAACCTACCTCTGAGAGTCGTCTGGAAGGGAAGGATGAATTGCTCATGATTGTTGAAATGAGAACTTAAAGTCATTTATTTGACTTTTAAATAAAATGCAACTTGATATTTACCTCCAATGGGTGGAGCAAACAGAATAGTGTATAGCATGTGTTATATTTGTGTGTATACACACACACACACACATATAAGTATATATATATAAAGCATTTGTTTACACTGCTGTGGTCATAGTGGAGAACAGGAAAGTCTATTCTCTAAAATCCAGAAGTTTATGTTCTAGTATGAGAATAGATAGATGTGTAGGAAGGAATTGACAAACTTTTAGAATTCCCCCAGTGATGTGAGTCATTCATGGTGGGCCACTCAGGCTCCACCTGACAGTTTATGCTCACCAGGAGGCTCATGGTGGATCACTTAGGCCAGGTGATCTCAGCTCAACCCCGTGGAAGGAGGTGATGCTATAGATTGAGTTCAGTCTTGTGGGCAATGATTCAATCAATTATGCCATATAGTGAAGCCCCAATAAAAACTCTGGACACAGGTGGTAGGGTGACCTCCCTTTGCCACATGTAATATATATTGTAGCTGGAAGGTGATAACACTATCCATGACCCCATAGGGAGAAGACAACTGAAAATCCCACATTTGGACCCCTACAGGACTCTACCCTGTGCAGCTATTTCCTTGACTGGTCCTAATTTGAATCCTTTCCATGTAATAAACATGACCATGAATGTGATGGCTTTCAGTGAATTTTGTGAATCTTTCCTGCTGATTATTGAATCAAAAGGGTGTTTTGGGAAACTCATAGTTAGTGTCACAAGTTTTGGGTAGACTAGGCTGTCTGGAAGATTGCTCCAAGCCCCTAAAGTTTGGCTGACTACAGGAGATAGACAAACAAAAGAACCAAATAAAAGTTACTTTTAGAGAGTACTAAGTTCGTAGAGAAAATAAAAGTGATGTGAAAGAGAATGACAGGAGTGGGACCTTGTGGGCTGGGTTGTTTGGGGCCTTGAGCTGAATCTTCGGTGACAAGGCAGAGCCAGTGAACAATATTTGGGGACACAGATGGTTTGCCAGGTGGGAACAAACTTAGCTGTTTTTGAGAAACAGGAAAACAGTTTAGTGTGAAGGGAGTAAGACAGAAACAGAGGAGGGGTCAGAGAGGCGGGTGGGGTCCTCTTCTGTAGGCTTTGTATACTGGGTCTGCCCTTTGTGTTTTGCTAAGTATACCTGGAAATTTAATGGAGCATTTAGGCAAGTGAGTGACATGACCCGCTTGTCTGTTTTATGTGCAAATATTTGATTTTACGTAAAATAGGTCCTACTATCTGTGCATTTCTGTAGCTTGCTATTTTTTTCTTGGGAGTATATAATATCCAATCATATCTGATTTATATGGGGCATGCAATAATAAACATTTGCAGAGGGAGCTATGGGAACATGGGATGGGGGCATTTTGAGCCTTAGGAAGCTTTCCTGGAAGAGAATGCATGAGCCAGGTCTTAGAAGAGGACCTAGTAAAGAAGGCAGTGAAGGGAATCTTGGAGGAAAGAATTAGAGGAGGTGTTTGGGAAGGTGAGAAATTGCACAGGATGCTGCAGAATGGTAGAGCAGAACCAAGAGGCCACTGGAGTTGAGTTGAGGTTTTAGAGATAGCTAAAAAGATCAGCTTCAGGGGAGTGAGGAAGATGTGATTTAAATAGGCATTACTGGGTTACATACAGGGACAGAAACTGCTCAGCTGAGAAGGGCAGCTGGTTATTTTAAACACACTATAGACTGTCTAATAGTTATCCAAGAACAGGATATATTGGGATTGGAACCAGAAAGTTGGCTGCCCAAATCACTTCTTCTGTTTATCATGGTGAGAATCTGATAGTTTGAGTCCAGTCTCTCAGCAGAGCTGTCCACTCTAGGTCCCATCAGCTTGGGCAGGCTAGCAGTTTCTTAGGGAGGAGCAGGAACTCGGCATGCTTCCCAAATATGCCTTCTGCAACTATTCTAATGACCAAGAATATAGACTCTGGAACCAGAGAGCCTATGACAGAACCCCACTCTACCACTTCCCAGGTGTGTGATCTTGGGCTCTATGGCTTAAGCACTCTGTGCTCAATTTTCTTTACTGACAAGTGAGGATGATAATAGTAGTGTTTATCAGGCAATATTGTTATAAGGAATAAATGAGTTAGTACATCATATATAAGCACTCAGAACAACAGCAGGCAGATAGAAAAAGATATTAGTACCTGATGTTACGGAATGATGAAAGAATGAGAGAATTGGGAAAAAAGATTATAGTTGAAGAATTTGGACAATAAAGGAAAAGAGAGAAATATAGTAGTTTTATGGAAAATTTTTAGGGATTGGAGGATGTATCAAGATGTAAGACGTATGAACACCTTTCTTGGTTCAGGGATCAGAGACAGGAATGAAGCCGCATTATATGACGGAGAATGGAAGACTGATAGCCCTAGGCTGAAGACCCAGTTCTGGGATCCCAAATATTCAGGCCACTCACCCCAAAAACCAAATGGGAAAAGTAATGGTGATAAGTAGGAAAGAAACTTTAATTGGCATAGCTGATATGGTTTGGTTGTGAGGTGTTCCCCAAAAGCTCATATGTGAGACAATGCAAGGTTTGGAGAAGAAATGATTGGGTTATAGCCTTAACATAATTGGGTGAATTAATCCCTGATGGGATTAACTGAGTGGTAACTGGAGGCAGATGGGGTGTCGCTGGAGCAAGTGGTTCACTGGGGCATGGCTATGGGTATATATTTTGTATCTGGACAGTGGAGGCTATCTCTCTGCTTTCTGATCACCATGTGAGCTGCTTCCTTTTGCCACACTCTTCCACATGATGTCCTGCCTCACCTTGAGCCCCGAGTAATGGAACTGGCCTTCTATGGACTAAAACCTCTGAAAACATGAGCCCTCAAATAAACTTTTCCTCTTCTGGAGTTGTGCTGGTTGGGTCTTTCAGTCACAGTGCCAAAAAAGCTGACTAAAACAATAGCTATACATGGAAGACAAGAGAACTAGTGTCCTTAGTCCTGTTTCCAAGGTGCTGACATGAGCTCCCGAATTATATAGACAGAGGGGCCCAGAAGTAAGCACAATCAGGCAGTGGTGGTCTGGTTGATTATCCTCTCAGGATTGGCCAGGTGAGGACTTGCTGGAAGCCTGAGAACTGCTTTTGCCAGGGGGTAGTTTCCATTCATCACAAGGTGTTTATGTATCACATTTTTTGTCCTGAAATTCAAGATGACACAGGGCAAAAGAAACAGATGCAAAATGGAGGCAGAGATGCTATGCTGCTGCTGCTGCTTCTTCTTCTTCTTCTTCTTCTTCTTTAATCCTGCTTTTAGTTACCCATTGGGCACCTGAGGGACCAAGTCAGGAATCAATGTTTTTATCAAAAGCAGCTTCTAAGTTCTTGTTACAATGAGGCAACGTTGCAGAAGACATGAGAGGTGAGGTACCAGCGATAGAAATAGAGGAGCAAAAGGTGATGGGATGCAGAGGGATATTTAAAAGTAGAAAATTCCAATCTGGAGGCCTCGCTTACTGCTGTAAAGGAGTTGGCAGAGACAGCTGCCAAAAATGAAGGTCAATGTCATGTTTGGGGGTTTAAGGGAATCAAGAAGGCTTCAGAATGATTTAGATGCTCCTCCTCTATGAAATTAAAAAGTCAAAATCTCTTAGGCATAATAAGTTCCCTTTTTCCCAAGTTCCAACAACATATTCCAACGCAAATCTCTCATGGAGCCCTTGGCATGTTTTCTTCTAATACTTGTCTATGTGACCCACCTTCTTGAATGCTATCTCTATGAGATCACAGACCTTAGTGGGTCACAGCAGATTTCCCTCAGCTTCAAGTGTGAATTAGCAAAAAGTACCTTCCCTGGATGGAAACAACTCAGAGAAAGGGCACTTTTTCATAATCTGCAGAAAAGTGTTTTCTGCTTGTCAACCTCTTCTTCTGTGAAATTAAAAAAAAAAAATACAGGCAAATGCTGCTGTGGACCAGAGTCAAACACTGGTGAATGAATTTCATTTCTTTTCATTTTTTAGCTGAGGACTCTTTCCTGTGCATGGCCTTCCCAGTTGCAGGGCATGGTCCTGAACATTTGTTTTGCATAGTACCTAGTGCAGAGTAGATGGTTAACTGCTGAGTAAATGAAAAAATTATGTCTGTATGGCAGATTAGGAATGGGAAGAAGAGCTAATTATTTACTGGAAACAATCTAAGTTTTTATTTTATTATTTTATTTTTTCAGTGCTGGGGATCAAACCCAGGTCCTGGTGCATGCCAGGCAAGTGCTGTACCACTGAGCTAATACAAGCATTTAAAACATTTTTTTTTTGAGTGAATGAGTACAAAAATAACATTGAAGACTCAACTGAGGTTGGGAAGAATGTATGTATCTTCTCAAGGCTTCCAGTTTTTATGATTTTTATGAGATATATGAATAATCTTGTGTATAGAGGCTGCAAAAATCACTGGTTGGATTAATCCAGGGTTACAGATTGCAGGGTGGTATGGAGAAGGATCCAAAGTCCAGATTTTTGTCTAGTGGTCTTCAAAATCTCTGAGATGTTCTTGATGGGATCCCTTAAGGATGCTTTCTCAAGATTGTGCAAAACCCTAAGCTTGGCATCTTCTGGGTGGACAGCCAATTAAGTGCCTTGGGGTCACTCTGTACCATCATTCCATTCTGCTTTGTTGGCATATCAGGGCTACAGAACACCACTGAGCATTGCTTAATAAAGATCTATCCCAGCCAAGTCCATGTCCTGTGTTCTACACCCAGGCTTTCTCTGGTTCTTCCCTTCGTGGTCCACTGCTGTCTAGCCTCTTTGGGCTCCAGAATGACAGAAAATCTGAGGGATCAGATGCAAAAAGAGTTAGGTATCTTTTTACTTGGCCAGGTCAACTCAATTCAGAGGCTGAGAATGTCCTTCCTCCAACAGTTGGCTAAGGCTGGGCCCAGGTCTGAAGCTTTGGTCTCTGTTGATAGTGGCACTGTCATTTCCACCTACCTGGTAGAGGACCTGCTGACTGTGCAAAGGTCCTGGTCCACCCTTTCACAACTGCCCCATGTGTCTCTTGGAGGTCCTGCCCTAACATCTTTCCATCCAGTCCCTCCCACCTTTACCTCTCCCTGCTGTGCTCACCATGCAGACTCATCTCACTCCTTCCTTAGTGCCCAGAGGACCATCATTGCCTCCTGGCAATCGCTCCTGTTTTCCAGTTACTTATGGCCTCTTTTTCCTTTAGTTTGAATATCCCAAGGACAAGCACCATGGCTTATCTCTCCCTTATACTTCTGCACCACTATGATACTTAGCTCAATGCAATGGGGTTACACTGTAGGTGTTCAATAAATAACCATTTTCCAAGTGTAGAAAAGAAGGTCTCAGACTCATTCCACAGTTCATCTGATCTCTGATTATCATATCTCTTTCTCAGCATACACTTGCAGTTTAAGGCCAGCTCTGAAAGACTTCTTTCAAAATACTTAAGTTCCAGGAGCCAGGGATGTAGCTGAGGGGTAAAGTCTGTGCTTAGCATGTGCAAAGCCCTTGTTTTGATCTCTAGCAAAACACACACACACACACACACACACACACACACCATATAAAATACCTAAGTTATTGCTGTTACTTTGGAGGAGAGTAAGGGTTTGTCACCCAGTACTACAATCACTGTTTGGGAAGACTTTTACTGGTGTTCTGAATGGGATAGGCCTTCTTCACCCTGGTGCTCTGGTGTGGAGGCACATCAGTGTTTGAGACCATTTGTGGGAAGGAGGAGGTTTCTGATTATTGGCAATTAAATAAGTACTGTCCAGAACCAGAGAAATGCAGTTCTACATCTTAATATTTTGGTTCTATATCTTTGCACTTATTCCATCAAATTGGATAATGATATCTGCAGAACTTACCTAATGCACTTGTGATTTTAAAATATCTAAAACTATGAAAATGCATTGAAAAGTGCAAAGTAAGTTGTAAATACAAGAGATTCTATTTCTGCCCACACACAGATTCTAAGTCTTCAATTCTGACATGAGATATCCTAACTGCTGAGGACTCTGTGGGTAATTATGCATGTGTGAAATACATACTCAGACACATGGACGCTTTTAAATAAAGTCTTCATATCTGAGCATGTCTATTTTTATATAACCAGGAACTTTTCAAAAGATTTGTCCATTATGGCGATCATTTGTATGGCTGTGTTTAATGAAATGACCTGAAGATCTATCCCTCAACGTAAAAGGCTAAAGTGTACACATATTTATTAGAGATAACCATATATGTATGCATATATATATATATATATATATATATATATATATATATACACACACACACACACACAAAAATAACATAGGTGGAAGACCACCACCACCGAACTGCCCATGCTGGAGTCCAGACCCAGGCCCAGGATTGCCCCCACTGCACAGGAGCCCAGGCCCAGGATCCATAGATCTTTGACCAATGAAAGCCTAGGCCCAGGTCAGTCCAGGCCCAGGACTGCCCCTGCGCATAGCGGAGGACCACCACACTGTGGCTCCCCATTTACCAATGCATTGCTCCTCTGGCCACCTACATCTTAGGACACTGCAGCCATTTCCATAGCTCTCCTGATGTAGTAACCTCCACCTTGGGACAACAGACAGGGCCTAGAGGTAGCTGCTTGTTGCAGCACAGCATGCCATAGTGCTGCATCTCCAAACAGGCAGCCCAAAGCCATTGTAATTCCTACACTTTCAGCCTCATCTCTGAAAGTGGTTGCATCCATCTTGGGACACCCCCACTGCTATCTTGAGTTACCTCTGTTATTGCCACCACCATCTTTAGTTGCAGTAGTGTCTATCTTGGGACACCAGCTAGAGACTGGAAGCCCAACATCAAGGTGAGGTACAGGTAATCTGCAGGCACACTACAAGATTATAGGGTAGAAACTGCAATACCTCAGATCTGCGTTGTGAGAAAGGAAAACACATAGACAACATGAAAAAACAAGAGAAGAAAGATACTATATAATAGAATCCATTGACAGTGCAGTTGATGAAATGTTAGAGAAGAAGTTCAGAATGTACAAAATTAAAATGATCTGCAAATTAAAGAATGACATAAGAGAGCAAACACAGGAAAATATTGATCATGCCAACAAAGAGATAAGAGAGCAAATACAGGCAACCATTGATCATACCAATGAAGAGATAAGGGAGCAAATACAGGTAGCAAAAGATTACTTCAAGAAAGAGAGAGTCTGGAGAGAAAACACCAATCAGAAATCCTTGAAATGAAGGAAATAATAAACCAAATAAAAAACTCAATGGAAAGCAACACCAACAGACTAGATCACTTGGAAGACAGAACCTCAGATAATGAAGACAAAATATACAATCTTGAAAATAAAGTTGACCACACAATGAAGATGGTAAGAAACCATGAATAGACATCCAAGAATTATGATATAGTATCAAAAGGTCAAATCTAAGATTTATTGGGATAGAGAAAGGCACAGTGATTCTAACCAAAGGAATGCACAATCTCTTCAATGAAATAATATCAGAAAATTTCCCAAACATGAAAAATGAATGGGAAAATTAAATACAAGAGGCTTACAGCATACCAAATGTACAAAATTACAAGAGATCTACACCAAGGCACATTATAATGAAAAAGCCCAGCATATAGAATAAGGATAGAATTTTAAAGACTGCAAAAGAGAGGAATCAGATTACATAAAAGGGGACACCAATTCGTATCTCAGCAGATTTTTCAGCACAGACCCTCAAAGCCAGGAGATCCCTGGAACAACATAAACCAAACTCTGAAAGAAAATGGATACCAACCAAGAATCTTATATCCAGCAAAATTAAGCTTCATATTTGATGACAAAATAAAAACCTTTCATGACAAACAAAAGTTGTAGGAGCACTCTCCATATCTTCCAACCCCTCCCTTTCATCCTTTCCCATTCTATGCTAATAGATTGTGCTCTTGCCAAAGAGCACCCCTTTGTTTGTGACCTTTGGATCTGATTGGTCCAAGAGTGTATTTAAACTTTTCTGTAGTTTCTAGAATAAACGGTGTTCTCTGCTCCTCCTTGCCCCAACTGTTTCCCTTCTTGTCCTGGGTATTTCTGCATCTCCCTGGGGCAAAGCAGATTTTTACCTACACCTCAGGGCCTGGGGAGATTGGCTCCGTGGATCACCACCGTCTAGAGAGACTTCGTATGGTCTAACCAGGGGACCCCTTCTTTCTCCGTCTCTCTTGAACTCCAACTTGTCGAGAAGTCACGTGGCTCCCTTCCCCTTCCCCTTTATTAAAGCGATAAAAAGTTAAAAGAATTTACAGTAAGAAAGCCTTCACTACAGAGCATTCTCAGCAAAATATTCCATGAGGAGGAAATGAAAAAAAAAATCGGCAAAGGTAGGAACTACACTAAAAGAAAAGCCAATCAAAGGAGAAACAAGTTAAGTCAAAAACCAAAAATAAACCAAAATGACCAGGAATACAAATCATATTTCCATAATAACCCTGAATGTGAATGGCCTAAACTCATCAATTAAAATACATAGACTGACAGAATTGGATTTAAAAAAAAAAGGACCCAACAATATGCTGTCTTCAAGAGACTCATCTCACAGGAAAAAATATCCACAGACTGAAGGTGAAAGGATGGTAAAAAACATATCACTACAGGGACCATGAAAACAAGTAGGGGTTTCCATCGTCATATCAGATAAAGTAGATTTCAAACTAAAGTTAATGAAAAGGGATAAAGAAGGAGATTTCATACTGCTTAAGGGAATTATCAACAAGACAACAATCTTAAATATCTATTCCCCAAACAATGGCGCATCTATGTATATCAAACAAACCCTTCTCAACTGCAAGAATCAAATAGATCACAACGCAATAATACTGGATGACTTTAACACACTGCTCTCACCACTGGATAGGTCTTCCAAACAAAAACCAAAATAAGAAACTACAGAACTCAATAAAACAATCAATAATTTAGACTTAACAGACACTTATAGAATATCTCACCCATCAATAAATGAATACACTTTTTTTCTCAGCAGCACATTGATCCTTCTCCAAAATAGCCCATATGTTATGCCACAAAACATGTCTTAGCAAATACAAAAAAATAGAGATACTACCCTGCATTTTATCAGAACATAATGGAATGAAATTAGAAATCAATGATAATATAAACAAAGAAACTACTCCAAGATCTGGAGACTAAATTATACGCTACTGAATGATGCATGGATAACAGAAGACATCAGGGAGGAGATAAAAAAAATTCTTAGAGGTAAATGAGAACTCTGATACAACATACCATAACCTCTGGGACAACATGGAGGCAGTGCTAAGAGGAAAGTTCAATGCATTAAGCTCATTCATTAAAATAATAAAAAGTCAAAAAATAAATGACCTGACATTACATCTTCAAGCTCTAGAAAAAGAAGAACAAACCAACACCAAAAGTAGTAGAAGATTGGAAATAATTAAAATCGAAGCATAAATCAATGAAATTGAAACAAAAGAAACAGTTCAAAAAATTGAAAAACAAAAATCTGGTTCTATGAAAAAATAAATAAAATTGACAAACCTTTAGCCACCCTAATGAAAAGGAAAGAGAAAACTCAAATTACTAAAACTCGTGCTGAAAAAGGAAATATCATGACAGACACTATTGAAATCCAGAAGACAATTAGAAACTATTATGAAAGTTTATACTCCAGTAAAATAGAAATCCTCAAAGACACTGACAACTTTCTAAAGGTATATCATCAACCCAAACTGAGTCAGGAGGACATACACAATTTAAACAGATCAATTTCAAGCAAGGAAATAGAATACGCCCTCAAAAGCCTACCAACCAAGAAAAGCCCTGGACCAGATGGATTCACAGCCAAGTTCTACAAGACCTACAAAGAAGAATTAATACCAATACTCTTCAAATTATTCCATAAAATAGAAAAGGAGGGAACCCTTCCTCACTCATTCTGTGTGGTGAGTATCATCCTGATACCAAAACCAGGCAGACACATCATGAAAAGAAAATTTCAGACCAATATCCCTGATGAGCACAGATGCAAAAATTTGCCATGAAATTCTGGTAAGTCACATACAAAAACATATTAAAAAAATAGGACACCATGATCAAGTGGGGTTCATTCCAAGGATGCAAGCTTGGTTCAACATACAGAAATCAATAAATGTAATTCATCACATCAATAGACTTAAAGATAAGAATCATATGATTTTATCAATTGATATAGGGAAAGCATTTGACAAAAAACAGCATCTCTTCATGTCCAAAACACTAGAAAAACTAAGGATAATAGGAACATACCTCAACATTGTAAAAACTATCTCTGCTAAGCCCAAGGCCAACATCATTCTAAATGGAAAAAAATCAGAAGAATTCCCTCTAAGAACTGGAACAAGACAGGGATGTCCTCTCTCACCACTTCCATTCAACATAGTCCTTGAAACTCTAGCCAGAGCAATTAGACAGACAAAAGAAATTAAAGGGATAGAAATAAGAAAAGAAGAACTCAAACTATTGTTATTTGCTGATGTCATGAGTCTATACTTAGTGTATCCAAAACCTCTGTCAGAAAACTTCTAGAATTAATAAATGAATTCAGCAAAGTAGCAGGATATACAATCAAAACCCATAAATCAAATGGATTCCTATACATCAGTGATGAATCCTCTGAAAGAGAAATTAGGAAAACTATCCCATTCACAATAGCCTCAAAAATAAAATAAAATAAAATAAAATAAAATAAAATAAAACAAAATAAAATAAAATAATAAAATAAAATAAAATACACTTGAGAATCAATTTAACAAAAGAAGTGATAGACCTCTACAATGAAAACTACAGAACACTAAAGAAAGAAATTGAAGAAGACCTTAGAAGATGGAAAGATCTCCCATGCTCTTGGGTAGGCAGAATCAATATTGTCAAAATGGCCATACTACACAAAGTGCTATACAGATTCAATGCAATCCTAATTAAATTCCCAATGTCATTCCTTATAGAAATAGAAAAAGCCATCATGAAATTCATTTGGAAAAATAAGAGACCCAGAATAGACAAAGTAATCCTTAGCAAGAAGAGTGAAGCAGGAGGCATCACAAGACCAGAACTTAAGCTATACTACAAAGCTATAGTAACAAAAATGGCATGGTACTGGCACCAAAATAGACATGTAGACCAATGGCATAGAATAGAAGGCACAGAGACAAACCCACATAAATACAGGTATCTCATACTAGACAAAGGCACCAAAAACATACATTGGAGAAAAGAAAGACTCTTCAACAAACGGTGCTGGGAAAACTGGAAATCCATATGCAGCAAAATGAAACTAAACCCCTATCTCTCACCATGCACAAAATTCAACTCAAAGGGGATCAAGGAGCTGGGAATTAGACCAGAGACATTGCACCTAAGACAAGAAAAAGTAGGCCTAAACCTTCATCATGTCAGATTAGGCCCCAAATTCCTTAAGAAGACTCCTAAAGCACAAGCAATGAAATCAAGAATCAATAAATGGGATGGATTCAAACTAAAAAGCTTCTTCTCAGCAAAAGAAACAATGAGGTGAAGAAGGCCTACATTTTGGGAGCAAATTTTTGCCACACACATGTCAGAGCACTGATTTCCAGGATATATAAAGAACTCAAAAACCTTAACATGAAAAAAACAAACAACCCAATCAATAAATGGGCTAAGGAGCTGAACAGGCACTTCTCAGAAGAAGATATACAATTGATCAACAACATATGAAAAAATGTTCAACATCTCTAGCCATTAGAGAAATGCAAATCAAAACTACTCTAAGATTTCACCTCACGCCAGTCAGAATGGTAGTTATCAAGAATACAAACAACAATAAGTGTTGGTGAGGATGTAGGGGAAAAGGTACACTCATACATTGCTGGTGGGACTGAAAATTGGTGCAACCAACCTGGAAAGCAGTATGGAGATTCCTTAGAAAACTTGGAATGCAACCACCATTTGAGCCTGCTATCCCACTCCTTGGTCTATACGCAGAAGACTTAAAAACAGCAGCATACTACAGTGCTGCAGCCACTTCAATGTTGACAGCAGCTCAATTCACAATAGCTAAACTGTGGAACCAACCTAGATGCCCTTCGATAGATGACTGGATAAAGAAACTGTGGTGTATATATACACAATGGAATATTATGCAGCATTAAAAGAGAATACAATTATGGCATTTACAGGTAAATAGATGGAGTTGGAGAATATCATGCTAAGTGAAGTAAGCCAATCCCAAAAAACCAAAGACCGAATGTCCTCTCTGATAAGTGGATGCTGATGCATAATGGGGGGGGGGGCGGTGCATGGGAAGAATGGAGGAACTTTGATTGGGCAAAGGGGAATGAGGGGAGGAGAGGGGGTATGGGAGCAAGAAAGATGGTGGAATGAGATGGACATCAATACCGTAAGTACATGTATGACTGCATATATGGTATGACTCTACATTGTGTACAGAGAAATGAAAAGCTGTGCTCCATTTCTGTACAATGAATCAAAATGCATTCTGCTGCCATGTGTATCTAATTAGAATAAATAAATAAAGAAACTAAAAAAAATAACATAGATAACTTTCTGTCTCCCCTTTAAACAAAAGAGGCACATATTGCTGAAGTCTATCTTAATAGCTTCCTAAGCAGAGTTTAGATCTATGTTGTCATCCCCAATGTTTTGGAAGGAAGTCTTCTGTGTATTCATTTTTGATTTTTGATTAATATACATAAATTGGCACTAACTGTTGCAAATTGATTTCCCAGAGACCTTTTTACATACTTTCTCTTATGAAAAGAGATTATTCACTAGCCATAAAAAGTTCCTATGCTTTAGTGGCAAATGTCATTCCAAGAAAAGATCACTGAGCCTGGGTCCTCACAGGAAAAGTAAGACTATACATTCAAATATTCCTGGGAAACTCAAGTGTACCACTTCTGGCTTGTAAAGTGGTACAGGCTTAGGATAAATGATTGCATTTGATATGAGAAATACAGGACAGACCTTGAGCCCAATTCATGAAATTGGCTTGGTATTTATAAACAGTAGCCCAGTGCCTATGACAGGATTGTAAAACCTCATTAATTCAGACTTCATTAGTTTAGAATTTGGGTTCCTTTAGAAATGGCCATCCTTGAGATTTATCTCTGCGTTAGCTTTTAGAAAGACTTTATGGCCAGAATTAGGAGTGTGGATCAAGTATACAGGGAACCCATTGTGACTTAAGCAGGCTGAGTCTCCTCTATGTGTGTTTTACCAGTTTTTTATTTCAGTTGCCCGAGAGAAATGGGTGTGAGGTGGAGCAGCATTGTATGAAGACTATAAACAAAAAGCTGTCAAGAGTCAGGATTCTTCTTTCTCTCTTATGACCACATGATCTTGCTCCTTGTACCTCTGCTCCTCTCTGATATTTGCTCCATATTCTTTACTACTCACTTCCTCTGCATGCCTATGATTTCTGGGGCCTAAAAACTTCAACATGTATCTGGCCATTGTGTTCTTACTGGTTTCAAATCTCCAGTCTCCTTGTGCTGCCTATTTCAAATCTCCTACAAGACAACTGTCTTTTAAGCCAAGTTATACAGACTGTGTTTTTCTGGTCACCATATATTAATAACTGTTGCTCCAAAATATTTTGCTAGGTTGGGGCAGAGCCATGTGTTACAACCCATGGCTACCTAAACAAGATATTGTCCCTTAGGATTGGAATGCTGAGAAAATTGGCCATTTGTCTGCTTCGGTTAACTGTGTCCAGGTAAGGAAGCACTGGTACACATGGGGTCAGACTTAAGCCATAGCCATAGTCACACACCCACCAGGCACACCTTGACCTCCTCTCAAACCTGATTTGGTGCCTTGTAATATTCAACTTGTTCTCCTTGGGTAGCAAGGCACAGGACCCCTGAGGCCCAGATGATTTTATCATATTGTACCTGTCCAGTGATGGGTCCTCAGTGCTTTTCTCTTCTATAGACTCCAACTGAGAGATCTTTCTTCTCCCAAACCAGGGCTTGAGTCATCCCTGTGATGACCCTGAAATCTAGGTCTCTGTCTCAGCTCTTATCAAAGTTCTGGATCATGTGTCCAATTTCCTCTTATCCGCATATTTTATAAGTGTCTGGAATCCACAGGTATAAATCAAAATTATTATCTTTCTTCAAACCTTTTCTTCTATTTCCTAACTTCCTACATTTCCTAATTGAATCAAGAGCTTCTCTCCATATGTCTAATCCTGAAAAGTCTTAAGAGTTTTGAATTTTCTTTTTCTATCTACCAACCAGATCCATTCAACCACTGCAACCCACTGATTCTCCTTCCTGAATAGCTCTGAAGGAGCCCTTTCCTCACTGCCGTGGCCTTTGCTCACCTCAACTTCATTTCTTAATATGTGGAAGTCCTGTTCCATGTTCAGTTTCCTTCTTATCTGTCTATACTCAATGCCAGAATTATCTTTCTAAAATATTGCCTAATTTCAATGACCTAATTAAAAATATTCAGTGGATGTGCATTTACTATAAGATGAATGCTAAACTTAGCACAGTTATTACATCCTTTATGGTCTGCCCCTAGCTACCTCTCACCCTCTGCTCTTGTGTTCCTTGTTACTCCCTGGGCCTCGGTCATACCCAACTATGACCACCCCAAGTGCCACGTAACTTCTGCAGCTTCATATATTTATAAAACTGTGTTTTCTCTGTAATATTCATGCTCTACTTATCCAGAAGCACAGCTCAGAATCCTAAAACCCAAATCCTAAGGCATCTTCTTCCTCTTCGGCACTCCCAGAGTGGTTGGTTCATTCTCCCACTGAAGCATCATACACATTATCTTGGATGGTTAGCAGACTGGGGTGCTGTCAGGATCCAGGAAGGCAAAATTAATGAGTGATGGGGCTGAGTAGCAACAACTGAAATGAGCAACCTGAAGAATGCCTGGACTGGCCCATGGCATTGGTAATGAACATTGCTCTTATTTGTTGTCTCATCACATCTGAGAACCATTCTTGTATTTTCATCACTTCCACACTTTATAAGTCCCACCAAAAAGACAAAATGCTTCTGGAGTTGGGGTGCAGGTTTAAGACCTCAGTTCCACACAAGAAGTACCTGCAAGGGTGGTGTGACTGGCCAGGGCACCGAGACCTGGGCTAGCCTGATACTGTGGGCACCTAGCTCTGTGGGTGGCACTCAGGGCTTGGGGGGAGGCCAGTCCCAGGCATGACAGATCCAGGCAGTAATGGCAGAGGTAGAGGTGTACTGCTGCAGAGGCTTCGTGATGTGATTGGGCTTGATCCCAACTGCAAACCAAGCTTTCAAAATCAGTCTTGCTGGCCATGCAAAAGAGTCTTTGACCTATCTAACACCCTTTAATCCATTTATTTTATGCTTAAAAAACTAGAATGGATGGTGTCATTTGTGCTTGATTGGAAGATAATTCCAATTGAAAATATACATATACACACATCTATTTATCTGTATATTTCTATATATTGTATCTGTCTTTATTGCTATAACAAAGTACATGATTAAAGTCTTAAAACAGCACAAATTTGTTATCGTACAGTTCTGTAGGTCACAAGCCTGACAAGTCTTGCTGGATAGTCAGGGTGTTGACAGGGCTGCGTTCTTCCCTGGAAGCTCCAGGGGAGACTGTCTCTCCCACTTGTTTCTAAGGGCCAAGCACAGTCCTGGGCTCTTGGTGACCTTCCTTCATCTTCAGAGCCAGCAACAGCAAGTCGAGCACATTTCATACTTCAAATTTCTCCTGCTTCATTTGTCATCCATCTCGGGCTGACAGAAGCTGGGAAGGGTTTTCTTTTTTGAAGACTCGCATGATGAGACTGGACCCACCTGGATAATCCAGGACCATCTCCAATCTCAAGGCCCTCAACCTTAATCACATCTGTAAAGTCCTTTCTGCTATGTAAGGAAACATATTTACAGGTTACAGGGGTTAGGATATGGATGTCTTTTTCTGGAGGGGGTTCATTATTCTCTCTCCCCTCCCTCGCCTAAGTAAAATTATAATCTCCACAAATGCTATTTCGTTGTAAATGTTGGGTTTAGCTCACTGCCATATATATATATATATATATCCCTATATCTGCAGAGGAATGTTATGACTCTTGGTTTTTCTGTCACCCCAGTTCACTCTGTGCCTCCGGGTTGCCTCCTGTTTTACTCATTGTGTGTCTAGCATATAGTTGATCCTTACTGAATAGAGTGTTTACCAGAAAAACCTCACCAGAAAGCCACGCCACCTTTCCTTCCCTGCAGGGGTGGCCGAGGCTCCATAATGCCAACATGGCCCCTGGCTGACAGCCAGCCCCACCCAGGCTGAGTTGTGGTGCCATGGCTGTTGGGTCCTTTCCTGAGGCACTTTTATTTACACACACCAGCTATTACCTCAGCACCTGGGAGATGTCACAAATCATATCTTTGATTTAATTAATCTTCCAGCCTCCTAGGGAGGTGAGGCAGACTCAGATATGAGGTGGAGATGCACCAGAGGGGAGTCTGGAGAGGCCAACAAAGCTTCCCTGGCCCCTGCTGGCCCTGCTCAGGCCCCTCCCAGTCCTCGTTGCTTCCTTCCTGCCTCTCACAGACTTCACGGCTCAGTGGTGGGAAGACAGACTGAGGGAGAAAGTCAAAGATGGCTTCTAAAGCCCAGGGGAACTTTTCAAGAGACAGTACACCTGGCTGTGATTCTGTGACTGGCCTACATTCTGTGATGAAATGACAAACATGGTGGCTCCTGGTAACTCATGGAAATCTGGTGAGAGATCGTAAATGACCTTTTCCTGTTCTTAGGATAAAGTCTCAAAACTTTAATGACCCCATGCATGATCTGACCCTTGCCCATCTCTCTCACTAATATTTCCCTGGCTCTCAGCAGCCAGCTACACCAGGACCCTCCAGTTCTTACAGCTCTGTGCCCTGCTATCCTCTCCCTGGACCACTCTCCTCCCTTCCCTTTCTAGCTCTTTTATCTAGCAAACTTGCATTCCACTGGGTCTCTGTTTGAAGTCACTTATTATAAGAAGGCCTTTCTGACACCCTAGGCTAGATTAGGTCCCTCTGCCATACATTCTTAGAACACAACACTATTGTAATTACCTAATTGATTATCTATAGTGATATGATTATACTTTAAGGTTAGTTTTTCCTTTTTGGACTATAAACTTCACAGGGAGCTTATCTTGTTCACCCCTTTATCCTTAGAGTATAACATAGTGCTGGAATAGAGTTAGTATTGATTAAGTATTTATTGAATTAATAGCTTTCCAGTAAAATCCCACCAATATGCTAGGGAAGATATTACTCAAGAGATTAGGAGGTGGCAAGTGTCCAAATCTATTGCAAAGTCTGAGGCTAAAAACTTTACCTTCCTCAAAATTTTATTTGTTATACCAAAGTTTTAGCAATTTTTGAACAAGTATGCAATGATAGAAGCAAGAGACTGAATGGCATGCCATTGGTAGGGGTAACTAAAGAGCAGGCGTGGGTGTAGGGCTGACTTGTCAATAACAACTTCTCGCTGGCCAGAAGCAGAAGACTTTCCACCCCTGTTTTTAAGGAGGAAGGAATAGTGGATACCTATCTTTCCACAAGTCCACATTGAGAAGTCTTGAAATTGCTTCTCAACTTGTGCAAGGACAAGAAGCAGTCGGATGGCTGTAGGAGGGCAAACTCAAATGGTTAAGCCAATGTTGGAAGGCAGAATGAGTCCTCTGGAAAACTGGAGCTAGTAGGGAGCATAGTATTTATCCAGTTCAAGCCTATATTTACCAGGGAGGCGTGTGAAGCTCAGACAAGCTCACCGGTTTATCCAAGATTAACAACCAAGTCAAGACAGCTTCACTCTTTAGACTACTAACTCAAGACTCTTGTTCCTCTCTCATGTCCTCTATCCACTCTGATGGTTTGGGCTGACACCTGAACACAGAGATACATTAACAATAGTGTCCATAAACCTCTGTAACCGAGATGCCAGCTTGTGTCTCATTGTCTTTTGAAATACAAGTCATGCTGGCATGAGATCCTCCTTCCTGGGCACCAGGGGATCCACCTTCTTCTCCAGAGACACTAGCATGGACTTGCTCTTCTTCTGATCTCCTCAGGCCTTGAGTTCCTATTGCTGCCAAGTTAGTTCAATCACCTGGACAACAAGTGCGTTTCTTACCTTTTCCTCATTGATCCTGTCACTCTCTTTGAGTGGCATCATCATGAGGCTGGCGTGCACCTGTCTCTAAGTGAACCTTCAGGGCCATGGATGGACTTTCCACTGTGGCATTACAAACAACTTCACCAAGTCATAGACACTCTATTCTTAATGTGCCTGGGAATTTCTTACTGGCCACCATTCTTGGCAAGAGACAGCTCCAGCCATGTTGCACAGGCTCCTCTCTCTCCTTTTTCTCATCCAACTCTAAGTTCAGTTTCATTTTTGTGCAAAAAAAATCCATCTAGGTCATTGACTGTCTCCTTTTAGATCAAACCCTTGAAGCTCATCATCTGCACCCAATAAGAATATGAGGTACTATGGTTTGAATGTTTTTGTGTCCTGTAAAATCAATGTGTTGGAAACTTAATCCTCAGTGTAACAGTATTTAGAGTTGTGACCTAATGAGACATCAGTAGGTCATCAGGGCAGAGTCCTCATGAATGGCTTAATGCTGCTATAAACAGGGTCTGTGGGAGGAGGGTGCTCTCTCTCCTGATTTCTGCCACATGAGGACATGGAATTCCTCCCTTCTGGAGGAATGGCATTCAAAGTGCCATCTTGGAAGCAGAGAAATCAGACCCTAACATAACCTGCCAGTGTCTTGATCTTAGACTGTCCAGACTCCAGAACCACGAGAGGATAAATTTCTGTTCTTAATAAATTAGCTAGTCTCATGTTCTGTTATAGCAGCATAAAATGAAAGAATATACCAAGGTTTTTTCCTAACCAAGTCAGATCTCTTTCTGAGATAGATTAATTCTACCTGTGTCTGAGTGTGTGTATGTGTGTGTGTATGCATGTGTATGAATAAACTATGGCTCATTTTTTCTTAATATTTCCTTATTTTTTAAATCTAGGTTATTCTAATGTCCAAAATCTATTTCAGGAAGGGTTAGAGCTCAAAGAAGGATCAGAAAGAGAAGAATGTAAATGACGTCTATAGGCAGACAAGGAGTGTATTTCAGAGGGTCAGGAAAGACACGTGGAAACCACAGCACTGAGAAAAGGGCAAGGCCTAGATTAAAGGTGACCTCTGGAAATGGGTGCTGTGATGGGGACATGAAGGGCCAGGCTTTTGGAGCTGGGAGGGGGCAGGGTGAGGGGTGGAATAGCTCAGACTTCTGAAATGGATAAGTTGTCAGGTGGAGATTGAGTGCAGATGACAGGAGCTGTTGGACCAATGGACCACATTCCCATTACTGTAGTTGTTGCCACAGTCTCCAGAGTCAATCACTAGTGAAAACAGGACTTGGGAAGTACTTTAAGGAGGCCTGGGAGTCAGAGGCCAAGGTGAGGACAGAGGAACGACTGTGTAAGGTCATTCTGATCTGACAGGGTGAGTAGGGCTGGGGTGGCTTCAGGACAGCATGAATAGGGAGGACGAGTGGTAGTGGATCTTCAGAGGCAGGCATGCACATCAAGAGTGTTTACCGTTTGTAAGACATGCCCAGTCCAAAGAGGGCAGACTCTCATTTGTTTTTAAGAAAGTCCTCCCCTGTGCCCCCCACCCCCACTTTTTTGTTTGTTTCCCAGAGGTCTTAGGCTTGGGAAAGGAATACTGCGTGGGTGATAATAAGAGTCGTAGTCACTTTCATGTTACTAATGACGTAACAGCCAATACTTACAAACACTTCATGTGTATTTCCTCATAACACACTTATGAAGAAGGTATTTTCCCTATGTCACAAGTGTGAAAACTGAGACACAGAGAGATTGGGAGCTTTGCCAGGGTCAGATAACTGTCAGTATTGGAACTGGGAACCAAATCCTAGGCTGTTTGGCATCCGAGTCTGAGCACTTAAGCACTGCACCAGCTGCCTTTGAGTAGACACTGGAGGCATGAACTGCAAAACCCTGGGTCAAAGGTGATTCTAAGTATAAGGCTACCCCATCTTGACAATCAGAAAAATGACAAAAGAAATACTGTGACCAATTTGAACATAGAATTTTAAAATCAAATATCAATATTAAACTGATTATAGAAAAAATTGAAGTCTTGTGCATGCCAGAGTTTTGAGTTGCAAGTTATAGAAACTTGATCTGAGTGATGTAAAGAATATTAGATAATGAGCAGAACTGAAGGGGAGTTTGGAGAAAAAGGTGAAGGACAGCTGACTTGACTTGCACCATTGTTGATGATGGCCTCTGCATGCTCTGATTGCATTGAAGTAAAATATGTTTTTAGAAATGTGTGTGATCATGTCTGAAGTACACCCACATAACTATCAAGATGCAGAACCTTTCTAGCACCCCATACAAAAAAGTCTAGTGTCAGTAAATGTTTAAAACAATTTTCCAAAGCAATGTCCCAATGTGTATTCTTACCAGCAGATGTGAGAATTACAGTTGCTCCATATCCTTGCCTTACTTGGTGCTACTGTCATCTCCATTTTTAGCCATTCTGGTGGCTTCATGATGGTATTGCCATGTGGTTTTAATATGGAGTTTTACAATAATTAGTGATGCTGGGAATTTTTCCACATCCTCTTGACCATCTGATATTCTTTTTTGTCCATTTTTTCCTGTTGTGTTGTCTGCCCTTTTCCTATTGATTTGTAGAAACTCTTTATGTATTCTGGATATAATCCCTTTCACAGATAACTATGCAAATATTTTCTTCCACTCTATAGCATACATTTTCACTGTTATGATATTTTGAATATAAGTTCTTAATTTAGTGGAATCTAATTTATCTATTTTCCTTATTGTTAGAGCTTTTTGTATTCTGTTTAAGAATTCTGTGTATACGTCAGGGTCATGAAGTATTCTCCTATGTCTCCCTCCAAAAGCTTTATTATTTTATCAGAATGTTAATTTTTAAAATTCTCTTTAAATATTTCAATTATGACAGTGGACAACTTCAGTTTCTCTGAGAATAACTACTAAATTTGTGTTAAAATATTTTTTCCTCTTTTCAACATATCATGTCAGATAACTCCTGAAGACACTAAGTATTAGCAATGGTTGAGATCATTTAAGGCTAATGGATTTTTCCCAAATAATGTTTGTTGTTTGAAATAAAGTAATTGGGCAAGAGTTCCATTTTTTTAAAGAGAAATTCTCACTTTATAGTTGGACAGAATAGCACAGATGACTCATCTTTTGATTGCAAATGCCCAGAATTCAACTTCAAGTAGCCTAAAAGGAAAACAAAGGTGAGAAGGGGTAAGAGGAGGTTGGGCTGGCTCCAAACCCACACAGTAGGAAGGACAGGATGAGCCTGACTGGATTTAGGTGCCACAATGACATGTTAGGCTCTCTCCCTACATCTCTCTCCTCATCTCTGCCTTGCACCCTTCTGTGTTTTGGCTTTATACTCAAGATGAAGAAAGGATGTCTGCTGGTAGCTCTAAGTCTATGTTGTTATAATTTACAGCCCAAGAAGAGAGACTCTTGTCTCAGTGTTCCAATATTATATCTCATAACAGTTTTGGATTAGACTTACATGTGTCATATACACACCTCTGGACCTGTTACTGTGGTCCACGAGGTGACCTACTGTTCGTGGTCAGCCTTGGCAGCATGCCTATCCCTGTGACAGCTGGAGGAGGGGGTCTGGGTCACTGTGAGGGATGGCCCACTTTGTACAAAGGTTGGGTTTTCCAGTAGGAAAGGGAAGCATTTTCAGATATCCACTGAAATTTATTTCTGTTAAATTAAGGTAGCAAGAAAAGGAAGGCTTTTTAAATTGGTGAATTATAATTATATATAATAGTTGTATTCATTATGCCATATTTATATATGCATGTAGCATTATTTTATCAATCTTTTCCCCCTTTCCCTTCTCTTTCCCTCCCTACCTTCTTCCCCTGATCTGCTTGTTCTAGTCTACTGATTGCTCTTCTATTATTAATTAATATTATTATTATTTTAATTAGTACATTATAATTTTATCTAAAAGCAAGACTCATTTTGATATATTCATACATGGACATAGCATAATTGGGTAGATTTTCTTCTCCAATACATCCCCATTCCTTCCTCCCTCTCTCCCTCCCTCTTATTAGTCTCCCCTTCTATTTTTGTGAGATCCCTTGGTTCTCTCTCTAGCTTCTACATATGAGAGAAAACATTTAATCCTTGATTTTCTGGATTTGGCTTATTTCATTTAGCATGATGCTCTCTAATTTCATCCATTTACAAGCAAATGACATAACCGTATTCTTTTTTATTACTGAATAAAATTCCATTGCATATATATACCACATTTTCTTTATCCATTCATCTGTTGATGGGCCCTTAGGTTAGTTTTATAACTTGGATGTTGTGAATTGCACTGCTGTCAACATTGGTAGGCATTTATTACAATAGTATGCTGATTTTAGTTCTTTTGGATAAATGACATGGAGTAGGATAGCTGGGTCATGTGGTGGTACCATTCTTAATACTTTGAAGAATCCCTCTACTCCTTTCCAACGTGGATATACGAGTTTGTAGTCTTACCACCAATAGATAAATGTACCTTCCCCCCCACATCCTTGCCAGAAATTACTGTTATCTGTATTCTTGATGATTGCCTTTCTAACTGCCATGAGATGAAAATCTCAGGGAAGGCTCTTTCATTATGAAGTGTTTCCTCAGCTTTTCATGGCATTTCTGTTTCTTATAAAATTCTGTATGACAGGAGCTGTGCTAAGGGATACAGATATGAAAAGCCATTTTCTGTGTTTTTAAGGTCTGCACAATCTTTCAGGTGGACAAAGACATCAAAAGACAGATACAAGGCAGTATGATGTTTGCATAGTGGAGGCCATGCAAGTTGCAATTGGGTGCAACCCATGGTGTCTAGGGAATCCCAGATGAAGAGCAAACTGAGCTAACTTTTAAAGAGGTGAATTTTTTTCTTGTAGATAAGTAGAGAAAGGACAAGAGTGCCTTCCAATACAAAAATATCAGCTTGGCAAAGGCAGAGAGGCACAATAGACTAGAGCATGTTTGATGGAAATACAACTTCAGTATGCTCCACTCACGGCAGGTGAGGCCTGGGTGCTGGCACTAAAGGGTCAGCAGAGGATGGTGTTTTTGATGTGACATTAAGGACAGCAGTTTGTCCACATGAAATTGGAGTCCCGTCCATAGAATATGCTAAGGGCTCTGGGGAAGCCCACATGAAGAGGTTTAATCCTCCCATGGCTTTTGTTTTGTGGTACTAGGGATTGAACTCAGGAGTACTCGACCACTGAGCCCCATCCCCAGCCCTATTTTGTGTTTTATGTAGAGACAGGGTCTCACTGAGTTGCTTAGCGCCTCGCCTTTGCTGAGGCTGGCTTTGCACTTGCGGTTCTCCTGCCTCAGCCTCCCAAAGTGCTGGGATTACAGGCGTGCGCCACTGTGCCCGGCCTCCCATGGCTTTTTATCAAAAGAAAATGCACGCACCTGAGCTGTTGCTGCTTATGGGCACGCCTACATTTGACCAGTGCGTCCCTTTCAGCTAAGGCTTTCTCCTCCACTTCTTCTCTGCCTGTGTCTGCGTGATTGCATGCTCTGGTGTCTTTCTCTCACTTTGAAAGCCTGCTTGCCCGGTGTCATGTTGACAAGATGTGCTGGGAAAATGTCACTGCTGAATGGTCCCAAGGGAGACAGCTTTGTCAAATAGCAAGACAAAGGCCTGTAAGTGCTTAGAGAAAGTGTGACAATGTGACTAAGCACACGTAAGCTAGAGGCTGCCCCCAAGATGGCCTTAGCGCTTGCTTCAGAGCAAGCTGAAGGTAGGGGGATGTCATTGGGTGAAACTTCTTTTAAAATTTGGGGCTCAGCCCTGCCAATTCCTTGTCTCTGGGGTTGATGAGGGAGAGTGATGATGAATTTAGGCTCCAGGGCTCTGCAGCCTCTCTTGGATCTGGAGAGTAACTTCTCAACCAAGGGACTCAGTTGAATCCTCTAAAGGGATTCTAATTTGGTAGGGGAAGCAGAAGTTGATGGGAGGCCGTATTTATTTATTTATTTATTGGTACCAGAGATTGAACTTGAGAGCACTCAACCACTGAGCCATATCCCTGGCCCTATTTTGTGTTTTATGTACAGACAGGGTCTCACTGAGTTGCTTAGTGCCTTGCCTTTGCTGAGGCTGGCTTTGAACTTGTGATTGTTCTGTCTCAGCCTCCAAAGTGCTGGGATTACAAGAGTGAGCCACTGCGCCTGGCTGGAGGCCGTATTTAGACAAGATTTTCAGACAAGATGTTTGATGGAAATATAACTTCGTCTCCCAGTTCTGTGTTGAAATTCCCAGTGCAGTTTTTCCAGGACTTTGAAAATTTCCAGAAGCAAATGAACATGATTATAGATTCTTCTGCCAAACCATACATAGGTGGGGATTTGTTGTATATTAGATGTGTTCTGAGCCATACTGAAACCAACCTCTTCCTCTGAATGTAACAAGTTGGATATATAAGAAGCAATGCTTGTGCCTTTTCAGGGAGAATCAAAAGACTTTATTCCATGTTTCAGAGGTGATCAAAAGACTACGAAGATGGCTGATAGTCAGCAAAGGTGTCCTCCCTTATATCTTTTTCTAGAAGCATGTCAACATCTACAGTTATTAAACAAAGGCCACATGCTTTCCTATCCATGCATCTCAGTTGGTCACAGACATGCAGAAGGAAACTCAGACACAGGCAAAGGCTGTACCATCCATCCATCAAAACACAGATGAAGGCAGCAATTATTCATAGACAGTTTCTAAATTCACAAAGTATCTGAGGGTGGGAATAAGACAATGAACACTTTCTAATCATTTATTTATCCATTCATTGACTCATTTAATGAACGTATTATAAAAGCTTATGTTCCATGCTTGGGCTTTGGGAGCATTCAAAAAAACAATCACACATGATCCCCTTCGGACAAGGATATTCCGTGTAAGAGAAAAAGAGCATGATAACAGAGGTTTACAGTGTTGTGCATGCCACATTGCCCTGGTTACAATCAAAAGATATTTACTAGGATCTTAAGATAATTCTCAGCCTAAGCTTCAGAAGGACAGAAATAGGACAACTCCAGGGAATCCTAAGTGTGGATGCTGTGTGTTAAATGTCCCCTCCAAAAACCATGTGGAAGCTTGTCACCTTAAAGTCGTGATTAGATCATGAAATCTCTGTCCTCGTGAATCAATTAATACCATTATCACAGGAATGGGTTCCTGATAAAATGAGGTTTGGGATCTGATTTTCTCTCCGTCTCACATGTACTCATTTCCTAAGGTGGCCATGCTTGATCAGTTCATGGGGAAAGGGAGGGAAAGCAGAGACTGATGACGGTAGAGCAAACCCATGGGAGGAAATATGATGGGAAGGACAGGAGCACTTTTTTTTGGTGGTAGTGCTGGAGATTGAACCCAGGGCCTTGTGCATGTGAGGCAAGTACTCTACCAACTGAGCTACATCCCCAGCCCATGATAAGAGCACTTTTGGCTACAGAGGGAGGAAGGGAGGAAGGGAGGAAGGGAGAGAGAGATGAATCACTGCTCTCCACAGCTTTTCAGCTTCTTATTCTGGTCCCTTGCAATGCCCCATTGTATTAGTGCATTTTGTTGTTATGAAGAGCCTTCTGTCTTTCCAATCAATGCTTGTTGAGCCAATTCCTCTTGCTATCCTTGAAGGACAGTGGGATGTGGATTTGCAGAGATGGGCTGAAAGGTGAGGAAGAATATGACAGGCAGCTTGAGCACAGCCCAAAGTTGGGAGAGTATAAGGCTTCATTAGAGAAGAAGAAGAATACAAGCCAGACTTGTTCCTTTTGTAGACAACTGGGAAGCAAGATGGGCAGGCAAGTGAAGTTAGATTGTGAAGACTAAAGTGTTTAGAAGTTTACTTGTTTTCTTAAATTTATTTATTCTAATTAGGTGTACATGACAGCAGAATGCGTTTTGATTCATTGTACACAAATGGAGCACAACTTTTCATTTCTCTGGTTGTACACAATATAAAGTCACACCATATGTGCAGTCAGACATATACCTAGGGCAATGATGTCCATTTCATTCCACCATCTTTCCTGCCCCATGCCCCCTCCTCTCCCCTCACTCCCCTTTGCCCAATCAAAGTTCCTCCATTCTTCCCATGCAGCCCCCCCATTGGGGATCAGCATCCACTTATCAGAGAGAACATTCGGCCTTTGGTGTTTTGGGATTGGCTTACTTCGATTAGCATGATATTCTCCAGCTCCATCATTTACCTGCAAATGCCATAATTTTATTCTCTTTTAATGCTGCGTAATATTCCATTGTGCATATATATCACAGTTTCTTTATTCATTCATCTATTGAAAGGAATCTAGGTTGGTTCCACAGTTTAGCTATTGTGAATTGAGCTGCTATCAACATTGAAGTGGCTGTATCACTGTAGTATGCTGTTTTTAAGTCCTTTGGGTAGAGACCGAGGAATGGTATAGCTGGGTCAAATGGTGGTTCCATTCTAAGTTTTCTAAGGAATCTCCATACTGCTTTCCAGGTTGGTTGCACCAATTTGCAGCCCCACCAGCAATGTATGAGTGTGCCTTTTCCCCCACATTTTCACCAACACTTATTGTTGTTTGTATTCTTTTTTTTTTAACACAATATCTTTATTTTATTTATTTATTTTTATGTGATGCTGAGGATCAAACCCAGTGCCTCACGCAAGTGAGGCAAGTGCTCTACCACTGAGCCACAACCCTGGGCCCTGTTGTTTGTATTCTTGATAACTACCATTGTGACTGGCATGAGATGAAATCAGAGTAGTTTAATTTGCATTTCTCTAATGGCTAGAGATGTTGAACATTTTTTCATATGTTGTTGATCAATTGTATATCTTCTTCTGAGAAGTGTCTGTTCAGCTCCTTAGCCCATTTATTGATTGGGTTGTTTGTTTTTTTGGTGTTAAGGTTTTTGAGTTCTTTATATATCCTGGAGATCAGTGCTCTATCTGACATGTGTGTGGCAAAAATATGCTCCCAAAATGTAGGCCCTCTTCACCTCATTGTTTCTTTTGCTGAGAAGAAGTTTTTTAGTTTGAATCCATCCCATTTATTGATTCTTGATTTTATTGCTTGTGCATTAGGAGTCTTCTTAAGGAATTTGGGGCCTAATATGATGTGATGAATGTTTGGGCCTACCTTTTCCTTTCTTAGGTGCAATGTCTCTGGTCTAATTCCTAGGTCCTTGATCCCCTTTGAGTTGAATTTTGCACATGGTGAGAGATAGGGGTTTAGTTTCATTTTGCTGCATATGGATTTCCAGTTTTCCCAGCACCGTTTGTTAAAGAGTCTTTCTTTTCTCCAATGTATGTTTTTGGTGCCTTTGTCTAGTATGAGATACCTGTATTTATGTGGGTTTGTCTCTGTGTCTTCTATTCTATGCCATTGGTCTACATGTCTATTTTGGTGCCAGTACCATGCCGTTTTTGTTACTATAGCTTTGTAGTATAGCTTAAGTTCTGGTCTTGTGATGCCTCCTGCTTCACTCTTCTTGCTAAGGATTACTTTGTCTATTCTGGGTCTCTTATTTTTCCAAATGAATTTCATGATGGCTTTTTCTATTTCTATAAGGAATGACATTGGGAATTTAATTGGGATTGCATTGAATCTGTATAGCACTTTGTGTAGTATAGCCATTTTGACAATATTGATTCTGCCCATCCAAGAGCCCATCTTTCCATCTTCTAAGGTCTTCTTCAATTTCTTTAATGTTGTAAAGTTTTCATTGTATAGGTCTATCACTTCTTTTGTTAAATTGATTCCCAAGTATTTTTTTTTTTGAGGCTATCATGAATGGGGTAGTTTTCCTAATTTCTCTTTCAGAGGATTCATCACTAATATATAGGAATCCATTTGATTTATGGGTTTTGATTGTATATCCTGCTACTTTGCTGAATTCATTTATTAATTCTAGATGTTTTCTGGTGGAGTTTTTGGATCCTCTTAGTATCATGTTGTTGGCAAATAATGATAGTTTGAATTCTTCTTTTTCTATTCATATCCCTTTAATTTCTTTTGTCTGTCTAATTGCTCTGACTACAGTTTCAAGGACTATATTGAATAGAAGTGGTAAGAGAAGGCATCACTGTCTTGTTCCTGTCTTTAGAGGGAGTGCTTTCATTTTTTCTCCATTTAGGATGATGTTGGCCTTTGGTTTTGCATAGATAGCTTTTGCAGTGTTGAGGTATGTTCCTAATATCCCTAGTTTCTCTTGTGTTTTGAACAGGAAGAGATTCTGTATTTTTTCAAATGCTTTCTGAGCATCTATTGAGATAATCATATGATTCTTATCTTTAAGTCTATTGATATGATGAATTACATTTGTTGATTTCTGTATGTTGAACCTGGGATGAAACCCACTTGATTGTGGTGCACTATCTTTTTAATATGTTTTTGTATGAAATTTGTCAGAATTTTATTGAGAATTTTTGCATCTATATTCATCAGAGATATTGATCTGAAGTTTTCTTTCTTTGATGTGTCTCTGTCTGGTTTTGAAATCAGGGTGATGCTAGCCTCATAGAATGAGTTTGGAAGAGTTCCCTCCTTTCTATTTCATGGAACTATTCGAGCAGTATTGGTATTAATTCTTCTGTGAGGGCCTTGTAAAACTTGGCTGAGAATCTGTCTGGTCCTGGGCTTTTCTTGATTGGTAAGCTTTTGATGGAGTCTTCTATTTCCTTGCTTGAAATATATCTGTTTAAGTTGTGTATGTCCTCCTGATTCAATTTGGGAAGATCATATGCCTCTAGAAATTTGTCAGTATCTTTGAAATTTTCTATTTTAGTGGAGTATAAGTTTTCAAAATAGTTTCTAATTATCTTATGTATTTGAATAGTGTTTGTTGTGACTTTTCCCTTTTCATCACAAATTTTAGTAATTTGCATTTTCTCTCTCCTTTTTGTTAGGGTGGCTAAGGGTTTATCAATTTTATTTATTTTTTTCAAAGAATCAGCTTTTTGTTTTTTCAATTGTTTCTTTTGTTTCAATTTTATTGATTTCCGCCCTGATTTTAATTATTTCCATCTTCTATTACTTTTGGTGTTGGTTTGTTCTTCTTTTTCTAGAGCTTTGAGATATAATGTTGGGTTGTTTGTTAACTTTTATTCTTTTAATGAATGAGCTCAATGTAATGAACTTTCCTCTTAACACAGCCTTCGTAGTTTCCCAGAGATTTTGATATGTTGTGTCAGAGTTTGCATTTACCTCTAAGAATTTTTTTATCTCCTCCCTGATGCCTTCTGTTATCCATGCATCATTCAATAGTGTATTATTTAGTCTTCAGATTTTTGAGTAGTTTCTATTTTTTATTTTATCATTGATTTTTAATTTCATTTATTATGGTCTGATAGAATGCAGGGTAGTATCTCTATTTTTTCTGTATTTGCTAAGACTTGCTTTGTGGCATAACATATAGTCTATTTTGGAGAAAGATCCATGTGCTGCTGAGAAAAAAGTGTATTTGCTTGTTGGTGGATGGAATACTCTATAAATGCCTGTTGAGTCTAAATTATTGATTGTTTTATTGAGTTCTATGGTTTCTATGTTTAGCTTTGTTTGGAAGATCTGTCTTGCAGTGAGAGAGGTATGTTAACGTTGCCCAGTATTATTGTGTTATGGTCTGTTTGATTCTTGTAGTTGAGAAGGGTTTGTTTGGTATATGTGGATGCTCTATTTTTCAGGGTATAGATATTTATGATTGTTATGTCTTGTTGATGTATGATTCCCTTAAGCAGTATGAAATGTCTTTCTTCATTCCTTCTGACTATCTTTGGTTTGAAGTTCACTTTATCTGATATGAGGATGGAAAACCCTGCTTGTTTGCGTGGTCCGTGTGCTTGTTGTGTTTTTCCCATCCTTTCACCTTCAGTCTGTGGATATCTTTTCCTATGAAATGAATCTCCTGAAGGCAGCAAGAAGACCTCTTGAAGGGTCTTTTTTCTTGTTTTTTTAAATGCAATCTGCCAGTGTGTATCTTTTAATTAATGAGTTTAGGTCATTAATGTTCAGGGTTATTATTGAAATATGGTTCGTATTCCTGGTCATTTTGGTTGATTTTTGGTTTTTGAGTTGGTTTCTTTTTTGATTGGCTCTTCTTTTGTTATACTTCCTCCTTTTGCTGATTTTCATTGTTGTTTTTCATTTCCTCCTCATGGAATATTTTGCCGAGAATGTTCTGTAGTGCAGACATTCTCACTGTAAATTCTTTTAATTTTTGTTTGTCATGGAAGGTTTTTATTTCATCATCAAATCTGAAGCTTAATTTTGCTGGATATAAGATTCTTGGTTGGCACCCATTTTCTGTCAGAGCTTGGTATATGTTGTTCTAGGATCTCCTGGCTTTGAGGGTCTGGGTTGAAAAGTCTGCTGAGATCTGAATTGGTCCCCCCCGCCCCATGTAATCTGAAACTTTTCTCTTGCAGCTTTTGAAATTCTTATCCTTATTGTGTATGTTATGCATTTTCATTATAATGTGCCTTGATGTGGATCTGTTGTAGTTTTGTACATTTGGTGTCCTGTAAGCCTCTTGTATTTGTTTTTCCAAATAATTCTTTATGTTTGGGAAATTTTCCGATATTATTTCATTGAAGAGATTGTGCATTCCTTTGGCTAGAATATCTGTGCCTTTCTCTGTCCCCAAAATTCTTAGATTTGGTCTTTGATGCTATTCCCTAATTCTGGATGTTTTGTTCATGGTTTCTTACCATCTTCATTGTGTGGTCAACTTTATTTTCAAGATTATATATTTTGTCTTCGTTGTCTGAGGTTCTGTCTTCCAAGTGATCTAGTCTTTTGGTAATGCTTTCTATTGAATTTTTATTTGGTTTATTGTTTCCTTCATTTCAAGGATTTTTGATTATTTTTTTTTCTTCTTCAGACTCTCTCTCTCTTTCTTGAAGTAATCTTTTGCTACCTGTATTTGCTCCCTTATCTCTTTGTTGGAGTGATCAATTGTTGCCTGTATTTGCTCTCTAATGTCTTCATTAGATTGATCAATTGTTACATGTAATTGCTTATATTATTATATTATTATTATATTATTTTGTAATTCACAGATCATTTTAATTATGTACATCCTGAACTTTTTCTCTGACATTTCATCTACCATGCTATCAATGGATTCTATTATTGTAGCATCTTGGTTTGTTTGGGGCATTTTATTCCCTCATTTTTTCATGTTATTCATGTGTCTTTCTCTCTAGCAGTGTGGACCTGAGGTATCACAGTTTCTACCCTATAATCTTGTAGTGACCCTGCAGGTTACCAATACCTCACCTCTGGTGTAACCAGACCTGCAGGGATCTTGGTGATGATCTTACCAGTCCTGGCTGTTGTCTCTAGATGGAAGCAGGCCAGGACAGCCACACGTTGGTAGATGGGAGGCCGCGGTCTGTCTCCTCCTCTGTGCGATGGGCTAAGGTTGGTCTGTAGAAGTTTATTTGGATGTAAGGTTAAGTCACTACACTTTTTAGCTGGGGAATAAGATGATCAGACTGGCCTTTGGGAAGATCACAGCAAATAGATACCACTTTTATGTGTAAAGATGGTGCAAATCTCCTGCTTTCCTAAGAGAGAGAAAGGGAATCCCTTCTATGCCTCATATCCATCCATAAGATCTGGCTGGGACAGCTCATTTCCTACTTTAAAAACATATGCCTCCTTCATCATGGGTAGCACCCATGAAAGAATCCAGGATTCTTCTATTCTGTTTCCCAGATCAAAGCCAGGTGTGAGGGTGAGGAATAGGAATTTTACAACCTGAATGGTCCAATTCTTTGAAAAGATCTATTGTCAAGGTAAATTTCCTCTCATCTGCAATAAACAGATTGTATAAAGCAATGCATGCTGAGATATTCTGATTTTCAGAATGTCATCACTTGGCTGACCCTAAAAAGGCAGAGAATGGTTGCCTAACTATGAAGGTTGTTTATTACTTTTTCTTTGTAGTTGCACAGAAAAACATCCTCATGGCCACACCCCAGATGAGCCAGCTATGGAGAAGAGTAAGGTGGGGGTCGGCAGGCTCAACTTCAGGCATGCTTTGTTTGTTACTGCATGCTCACTCACTATTATGAATCCTCTGCGACGGAAAGGGAAACATAAGGAGTACAGGAACAGCGAGTACTGACTAATTTAGCAGCCAGCCGGCTCTCAGCAGTGATGGCTAACAACCAGGTTAGAAAGCAGAGATGATTTTAAGTAATAAGCTTTGCTGAGGGTGAGTGGAAAGAGTCCAGTAATAGCCTAGTTAGGCAGATATGATCTGGGGGATCTATGCTGGGCTGAGAGGAGGTTCTTTTAGTTTGAGGTGGGGGATTCCATAGGGACAGGATAAGAAGGAATAAGGCAGTAGTGCTAGGAGTCAAGCTCATGGTCTCTGGCACTTGCTGGCTACATGGTGGTTCTGCCAATTAGCCCAGGTTTCCCCACTCCTCCTGTTCGCTATTGCTGCTAATGGGAGTGAGGTCAAGAGGGTATTTCTCACTTCAACGCCCACCTCATCACTGCCTGACTCTACTTCCTGACAGTCGGTTCTGCAGTTGACACTTCTCAGCACCACACGTAGAGGTGCCCACAGTGAGGGAAGATTCGTGAGAGGGACACAGAGAGAGGTTAAAGCAGTGGAAATGCTGGAAAGAAGCAGAAGATTAAATGAGAGGAGATGGTCCCTTTATTTTTGTCCAAGTTGTATGACAGTGGAGCCTTTCTTTGGCACAGGGGAAGGTGCCCTGTTCTGCATCACATTTCATGGCCTGTAAAATATGGAGCTTGGAACAGAAGGCCTTAAGGTTATTCTGATGTTTCTGTGAGTGAATCTGTGGATTTCTGAACTCATGGAAGTTTATTCTCCATCGCTTGGAGAGGAGGTAAGAGGGCCACTGTGGCTCTGAAGGAGGAGGCCCTTTTCTCTCCATAAAGACTCAGATCATAGTTTACAGAGGAAATCAGGCCCAGCAAAGCCTGCCTGGTTTTTTAGGGAGCTGTACCTGCTGATATTTCCATAAACAGACTGAGAAAACAAGGTCTTTTTTTTTTTTTTAATATTTATTTATTTTTTTAGTTGCAGGTGGACAGAATATCTTTATTTTATTTTTATGTGGTGCTGAGGATCGAACCCAGTGCCTCACGCATGCTAGGCGAGCACGCTACCACTGCGCCACAATCCCAGCCCGGTCTTCGCCTAACTTTCTGACACATGGTCAACAGCCGGCACTCTTCCTTGCTGTTTTAGCATGGAAGTGATGAACTGTAAAACCAAAGTTTGTGGAATGTGAAAGGAGGATTCCACTTTCACTTCAAGGTTTGGAAATTATTGTTTCAAGCGTTTTTGTTTTTAGACAATGGTTCTCTATTTCTTTGGTGTGATTTAAATTGAGTTTCAATGAGTTCAACCATTTCACCAATGCAGAAATCCTGTTATACTTTATTCCTCTCTTCCTTGCTTCATTCCAAACCACATATTAACATGTGCTCAGGACAGGGCAAAGAGAATGGATAGAAGTTCAAGTGGTTCATATATCCAGTCCGGGGAGGAACAGCCTATTGATAAAACACAATATGGATTCAAGCACAGTGTCTGGCATGTGATAGTTTACTCAACATCTTTTGGTCTAAAAAGAAAAGAATGGGAAGGAAAGAAAAAATATATTCTCAGTAATTTTGTTTTCTCTGCTATTCAGGAAGGTTTCCATTGTTGAATAATTCTGCTGGAAAACCCCTTTCTTCTTCATGGAACCAAGTTTTGTGTCTCTCTGTTTTCATTTGCTAGCCCTGCATCTGCCCTCTCTTCCTCTCAAACTTTTTTTTGCTCTTTAAAAATCATCTCAACTTTATTCTCCCTTCCCATCCCTATTTCCCCTCCTCTCTTGGGCAGGGAAATGACTGAAATAATCCCTGTAAGATGCTCCAGAAAGTGAAAATTCCTTGTGTGTTTGGCTACAAATCTCCTTTACTGGGGTTTAATTTTCATAGAGGCCAAGGTTAAAAGAAAATGCATCTGAGATACCCCCTAACTGGGCGCTCCTGCACTGGGCCTGTGCACACCTCACCTGAATCCTGTATCCCAGTTGTAGTATATTTCTGAGGGAAGCTGCAATCCTGTGCTTCTACCATAAATGCTACGCTGCTGGTAAGCTGGAATTGGCCTTTGAAGATCCATCATAATTTAGAAATGGTAAAACGCCACAATGCATAAGCGCAGCCATGAAATGTGAAGACTCCCTCTATTTGTCCAAAAGTAAAAAGGAAATGGGCAAGCTGTTCGGCTTACGGACAGCTTAAGGTTGTAGCAGGTGCTCTCCATGTGATTTCAAGTCTTGCCCGAGCATCTTTCTTTACAGCTCTTCAATGTGACACAGACCTTCTTCCAAGTCAATCTCCTGGTGGCCTTATCTTTCTTTAGTAGAGTTCATGTCCACTGTACTTCTAAGCTCAAGCTTTTAGCCCGTTTTTGATCATCTAAATGTCAGTTCCTGCTCCCAAGCACCTTTGTTAGTTTACTAGGTTTCAAAGGTTTTAAAAGGTAAGTCAAACATTTTCAAGTTTATGAGGCTGAAGTCTCTTGGCTATAGATGGGTGGTAACAGCCGCAGAAGGGAATCAAGCCATAAAACTTGCATTTGAGATATTGAACAATCATATTTGTAGTGATTTTACAACCTTGTGGGAATTTATTTTGAAATTGTTATTGGATGCCATAGGTTGGCCACTTACATTTTCTCAATCGATTTCTCCTCTAAGCTTTGTGTCTCCACTAGGCAGAAGATCGTCACTTTGAAACAGGGCAATATGGCTTTACATATTGCTTTCTTTATATATGGGTCTTCTACTCCATTATAGGATTTTAACGGATAAAGTTGGAGCATACCACATCCATGGTCAGAGGCGGTAGCTCCTGTTCAGGGTGGTGTGCTGACTCAGAGGCGCCCCGCACCCTCTCTCTACCCTGAACCCGGCAGGCACAGTGTATTGCTCTCAATATAACATGGCTTTCCAAACAGACTGGCCCTCAGTGATCAGACAATGGGTTCAGATGATGTCTCTCCGCAGCATGAGCCCCTTTGAATTCTGGGCTTTACCTCGGATGACAAGGTGGAAACTCTTAGATGAGAAGTAGAAGGCAAACCCAGACCAATTCAAAGCCCCAGAAAGACAGACCTAAACTGAGTAGCATTTAACTATTTGCCCTGTGGCCTAAAGAAGATCCTGCAGAAATATTAGTAATTCTGCTTTTGAAGTTTTCCATTTTGGTCTTTCCTTCCTTGAAAAGAATTTCTTAGATCTTTATTGGCATAAGAAAAACTTAATCCATATGCTGATGATACTCCGACTAATATTTTCATTCCGAACCTTGACATTCCCATAGGATGACTAATAGGTTTAACATGATCAGCACTAAGATACCTCCTCATACTGCTGCTTTCAAAATCTTCCCCATCTTAGTAAAAAACAAGTCTAACTTTCTGACTGTTGAAGACTAAAACCTTGGAGTCCTCCCTGAAGCTTTTGCATTCCATTATCTCTCTCTTTCTTTTTTTGATGCTGGAAAATGAACCCAGGGGTGCTTAACCACTGAGCAATATCCCTAGCCATTTTTATTTTTTATTTAGAGACAGGGTCTTGTAAGTTACTTAGGGCCTTGCCAAATTGCTGAGGCTGGTGTTGGACTTGCAATCCTCCTGCCTCAGCTCCTGGAGCTGCTGGGATTACAGGATTACACAGTGCCTGGCCTTGCACCTTATTTTAGATACATCCGCAACTGTCATTAGCTCTATGTTCAAACTACATCCAAAATTTGATCACTTCTCACTTCCTGGTTGCCACCACCCCATCCAAGCCACCATCATTTCTTCCTTGGATTATTGTAATAGGTTCTCAACCAATCTACCTGCTTCCACTCTGGTCTCTCTACATCTTATTCACAGCATAGAAGACGGAGTAGTTGTTATAGTTTGCATTTAAAATGTCCCCCAAAGGCTCATGTGTTGAAGACTTTCTACCCAGCTGCTGGTGCAATTGGGAGGTGGTCTTTAAGAGGTGGGGACAAGTTGGAGGAAGTAGGCCACTGGGGATATGCCCTTGAAGGGGACATTTTATCTCTGACCCCCTTCCCCCTCCCCTTCCCCTCTCCCACTGCTTTCTGGCCACGTGAAGCATGCAGCTCTGCTCCACCATGTACTTCCTTCCTCACCGAAGGCCCAGAGTAACAGGGTCATATGACTGTGGACTGAAACCTCTGAAACCATGAGCCAAAATAAATATTTCCTCCTTTAAGTTGATTTCCTCAGTTATTTCATCACAGTGGCAGAAAGCTAACACAGTGATCCTTTCAAAATTCAGACTATACTGCTCCTCTGCTTAGTCTGAACTCTTGCCTCCCTGACTGTCCCTCCTCCTCCACTCCAGCTCCTCTGACTTCCTTGTTCTTTGTGAACATGTGAGACATATCCTGCCTCAATATCCCTCATCTGCTTTTCCTCTTCATGCACAGCTCCTCCCACAGTACAACTAGAGTCACATTCCCTCCAGACATCTGAGTGGCTTCTTTCCTCACCCTCTTGAGGGCCTCCTCCACGTCGCTTTCTCAGTGAGGTTTTCTCTGATTATCCTCACTACATCATGGCCCTACTGGATTTGTCCCATTTTTTCTCTAATTTTATTTTTCATCGTAAGACTGGACAAACTCTAATAGTTGGCTATTGCTGAGAGACAAGCCACTCCCAAGCCCAGTGGCTTAATGCCACATTTATTTTTCCTGCCAACACAAATGTAAGTTGGCTGAGCATATACATAGATGATACAGGTGGGGTTTGACTTCATTCTGCTCCCAGAGGTGGTCTGTCCGGCCTGGACTCCTCCTGCAGGCAGCCTCAGGTGGGCACCAGGTGATTTCATTGTGGAGTCCACACAGAAGAGGCAGCAGCTACCCAGGGAGAGTTCTTCTCGTGGTCATGGTACAAATGCAAGAGAACAAGCCCAGCCTACAAGTGACATTTTCAGCCTTCTGTGGTATCGATGGCATGTCTGTGGTGAACGTGTTTTTGTGATGGCTGTTTCTGTCTTGGCTTAGATGAAGTGTTCCCATTAGTCAGAACCCCCTCCTGTGTCTCACTCTGTCATTCCTTTTGCTCAAATACCCTCTTCAGTGTGACTTTCCCTGACAGCAGTTTCTAACACAGCGTCCTTCACTTTTTATTTTCCTACTCTTCCCTGTTTTTATCAAGTATTTATCTCTATGGGACATTCTATTAAATACCTATTTGATTGTTCTCTGTGTGTCTCTTATAAGAATATAAGCTTCAGCTGGGCTTGGTGGCTCAAGCCTGTAATCCCAGCACTTAGGGAGGCTGAGACAGGAGCATTGCGAGTTCAAAACCAGCCTCAGCAATGGCGAGGCGCTAAGCAACTCAGTGAGACCCTGTCTCTACATAAAAAACACAAAATAGGGCTGGGGATGTGGCTCAGTGGTCGAGCACCCCTGAGTTCAATCCCTAGTACCAAAAAAAAAAAAAAGAATATAAGCTTCATGAAGGTAGATGCTTTGTCTTGTTCATTGTTGAATTCTCAACACGTAGAATAGTGCGTGAAGCTTCACAAGTTTCAATAAAAATTCTGAATAAATTATAAAAAAGAATGGTAAAAGAAGTCTAAGACTGTGTTATAGGAGGGGAGATGTCCATTCTTACATCATGTGGCATTACCCTATAACATGCACTTATTAGGACAGAGCTCTTTCTTTCTCTCTCTTTTTTATTGGTACTGGGATTGAACCCAGGGGCACTTAACCACTGACCACATCCTCAGCCTTTTTTTATTTTTTATTTTGGGACAGAGTCTCACTGTTCAGGGCCTGCCTCACTAAGTTGCTGAGGCTGGCCTTGAACTTGTGATCCTCCTGCCCTAGCCTTCTGAATTGCTGGGCATATAGATGTACACCACCACACCCAGTGGCAGAGCTCTTTTTGATGTAACATCAAAACCTCTGTATTTGTGTGTTTTTTTGGTTTGTATGCTTGTTTTTTTTTTAGAGGGGGGGTGGGTGGTAACCAGGGATTGTACTCAGGGGCACTGAACCACTGAGCCACATCCCCAGCCCTGTTTTGTATTTTATTTAGAGACAAGGTCTTACTGAATTGCTTAGCGCATCACTTTTGCTGAGTCTGGCTTTGAACTTGCAATCCTCCTGTCTCAGCTGCCTGAGCCACTGGGATTACAGGTATGCACTACCACACCCTGCTGTGTTTTAAAATTTGCTTATGAAATAACTGTGTTCCTGTAAGAGAATCTCTAGATTTTTCTTGATACTTCATGTGACATTTTGATTATTTCTGAAGCCATTCTCAGCCTGGAATATATCTGTAATATATCTGTGCCTCTTGTCTGCAGATAACTTTGAAAGTGGTGGAATTGAGCTAAAAATATTCAGAAGTAGCTAAGCAGTCGGCATTGCTTCAACCTTGCACATTGACTGCTTTTGTGGCTTATTCTTGCATCTGGTATCAAAACAAAAATCTTTAACATGGGAAGATATTCTAGTTCAGAAGCAATCTATTATTGTCAGAGATAATGAAGAAGCAGCCAGTGTTCTCTAATAAAAAACAGCCAGTGTTCTCTAATCTGTCTCTCCAGGCACCCACCTTGATTCTACAATGAATAATCCCATTCATCCCAAAGAGACTTAACATTTATATAATCTGAATTATAATAATTTCAAAATGCACATATCTGTATGGTGTTTGTCCCTTGTTAGAGCACTTATACATCATTAATATTTTTCCTTAGAAGGCAAAATAGCATGCCTACTCCCATTTGACATAGGAAGAACTTGGGCACAGAAGAATCAAGTGACCTCCTGAAGGTCACTTGGCTAACTAGCGATTAAGTCAGTTACAAAATCTTCAAACTTTTATACTGTACAAATTTTGGAAGTTGGAATGTTAAGATAATCTATTCTGATAACTGTTATTGAATCTCTATTTTCTAGATTTAAAGTCATTGATAAACTTAAAAAATAAACTTGGAGTTATGGCGCAGTGGTAGCGTGCTTGCCTAGCACATGGGAGGCACTGGGTTTGATCCTCAGCACCACATAAAAATAAAATAAAGATATTGTGTCCACCTACAACTAAAAAATAAATATTTAAAAAAAAATAAACTTGGAAGGAATGTGAGTTTCCTAGTCAAAGCAATAAGGCAAGAATAATCTACATTACAATGAATGACTCTCTCCTCCTTGCCTCTTCACTGTATTTATGAGGATACAACCAGGACTGTTTTATATGAGTAAGGTGTGCACAAAAAGGCAGCCTGAAGGATGAGGAAAATGTGTGTCAGGGGAGGAAGCTTTCCCTAGCAGTGTGTATGGGATGTGAACACGTGTGCTAATGCTTCCTGTGCCAGCCCCGTCTTTCTCAGGCTTTCCCACATGGGGACCTAGGCTGCCCAGTACTTGAGCTGGTCTTGACCAGAGGATCAGCAGTCTCAGTCTTGCTGATCATTGGGTATGGCATTTGCTGTCATTGATCAAGTGTCTGATATGAGCTAGGGGAAACCATGTGCCCGTCAGGTGCTTGCTGTCTTTTGGTCACTACTGTGGTCAATTTGTTTTGACTGGGTTTCTATTTGGAGCGCTGTCCTGAATATAGACCATTTTTTCTGGGACCCTGAAACTCCAAATAGCCAGTACCAGCTCATAGCCAGAGTGGGTGGCCAGGTTTTGTTTTCTGTAGACTCAGGCAGTGACTGGGAATGTGAATGGATTAATGTTGCTACAACTGCCAACCTGACTTTAAGCATGATCTGTGGTATTCAATGCTGAAAACTCAATGCCCGACATTCTACCTAGAATGTGGTAGGTAGTCAATGAATGAATGGGCAAATAAAAATGCATACTCTTTGGATTCCTATGGCTACTCATTAGGGAGACTCATTTTAGATAGGACAACTGTCTGGACAAAAGCTGAATTGCACCATCTATTTAGATTACCAATCTTCATCTACCTGTGTTCATGAGGCCCATTTGCAGCTAAATCAGTATTTCTACTGGTGTTCACATGCACAAGTATGTGTCTTACAAGGGTCTCTGGTTCACTCGCCCCTTTGCCCAACATGTTTGCCCAAGCCCATACACCACTGCTTGATAGTGAGTGGAAAGACTCCTGTCCACTTTTGGGGACCATGAAAGCCATTTCAAAGACCATCAAATGTACCCTTACTAAATGATGCTAAAATGCTTTTTGAGGAGAAGGAAGGAGAAATCTCTGGCTCATGTTCAGAATTTTGAAAATAAAATTAGACTTGGCAGTAGGAAAATTTCAATTCCATTTAACAGAGATTTATTTATTTTTAAAGTACTTTTATAAGCTTGGAACCACTGGAATGAAAAAGAGAAGTCAGTCATGGATTCTGCTCTCTAGGGATTCACAATCTAATAGCTGGGGTAGACCCAATAATAATTAAGGCAGGTGCAATTCCGGGGTTAGACAGGCTTAAAAAAACATGTAGCAGGGCAAGAGGACAAAACCTGTGGGACTTGGTAGTTATATAATTCTGGGAAACCGAGGAAGGAAGAAGTCCTGGAGACATAGAGCTTGTCCTTGTGTCTTTCCATTTCCTTTCTGAGATTTTTTAAAAATTAATTGATTCATTAATACATTCCAATGTTCAAAACCCCAAATAAATCCAGTAGTTACACCTAAAGAAGTCTTTCTCTCATCATGTGCTGAGCAGACCATTCCCTCCACTCCTGTTTCCTACAGGCAGGCATCTGGATTGATTTTGTGTATATTCTTCTAGGGTGACTTTATGTGAACAAAGCAGGTAAGAATAGATACTTTTATTCCATCCCTTTTCTCACAAAAAGTTATCATATTGGATATGGTTTTTACCTTGCTTCTTTTCTTTTCCAATATAATCCCAGAGATGATTATACTTCAATAAATCTAGATTTTCCGATTCATTTTTATAAACACATAAAAAGTCTTGTAGTTTACTTAACCAATCCCTTATGGATGGACACTTGGAATGCTTCCAACTGTTTGCTATTAAAAATTTTGTTGCACAAACCCCTATAGCAATCATTTCAAATGTGTGCAAATGTACCTATGGGGAAAGTACCCAGTGGGACTGCTCACAAACCTGTTTTCTCTTCTTTTCCTTTTAAAATTATGCCCTGTCTCAGAGTTATCTACTTTGTTATGGAGACTCTCAAAGACTAGAGGAATGGATCTTTTAATTGTTAAATTCCAGTTCTATGAGGAGACAGTGGTGGGAGTGTAAGACAAACAGAAAGCCATGTGTATATGATCTGCTTATATGATTAACTCCATTATCACAATTTCCAATTCCACCAGGATTGTTTTGTTCTAATTAGTGGTTTTCTCTGCCTTCATTTATCTGTTTATCTAACAGATATTTAATGAATACTTACTACACCTTAAGTCCTAATGGATACTGGAGTTAGAGTAGACTAATACTTGGTCTCTGCTCTGTAGCTCATAATGTGCAGAGACATGTGAACAGTTAACTACACACTAGTTGTGGTAGTGATTGCTGTCAACATATAGACAGGCTAAGCCTTGCCTACAACAGCCTTACCTTCTCTGCATGCTCTCAGCAGCCTGGTAGAATCCCTCACTGCCTCTGCCATATGTTCCATATACTGCATAGTAATTAGAATCTGAGAACTTGGATTTTGCTTTGATCTAGGTCATTTATTAGTGTGTAGCTTTTATAACTATGAAAATCTTCATCTGGAATGTCTGGAGTATCTGATGTAAGCATTTGAAAGTGCTTTGTTTACCTCTTTTCTTCCCCAAGAAGCAAAACTGTGAACAATTAACAAGGGTTGTGGGAATAATTTCCAGTGGCAATGCTTTACAAAGGTGCTGAAAGGGCTGAAAACTCAACTTGTAGATGGTGAGGCAACTCAGAGATTAGCAAAATCCATAATCTGCTACCATTCCTTCAATTAGGGGCAGTAGAGAAGAGGTGGTGTTACTAGCATCCAAGAATCAGATCAGTCCATTGGATCCTGAAGGATCACAGAGAAGATGGCTCAGGATGAGATTGCCTGCCCAACCCTTAGGCAGAGAGAGGGAGGCATCCTGTGCCTTCTCCCTTCCTGCCATCCTCCAGTCTCTTGCTGGTGCCTTCTGTGAGCAGGACCCAGGGAGAAGACAAATGAGCCTGGGAAATATATTTTGAATTTGAGAGCAGATGGACAAATGTCCAGCCCAGAATCTCCACTCACTCTTAGAAGGTATTCCCACTAAATGGAGACGTTTTCTATTATGGTTTGGATGTGTGTGAGATGTCCCCCTAAAGCTCATATGTGCGACAGTGCAAGAAGGTTTGGAGGAGAAATGATTGAGTTGTGAAAGTCTTAACCCAATCAGTGAATTCATCACCTGATAGGGATTAACTGAGTAGTAACTGAAGTGGTAGAATGTGGCTTCAGGGTATATATTTGTATCTGGCAAGTAGAGATCTCTCTGCTTCTGATCATGATATGAGCTGCTTCCTTCTCCTTCCATGATATTCATCCTCACCTCCAGCCCCTGAGCAAATCGGCCTTCTATGGAGTAAGACCTCTGAAACTGTGAGCCCTTAAATAAACTTTTCCTCCCCTACAATTGTTCTGGTCAGATCATTTAGTCACAGCAGTGAAAAAGCTGACTAAAACAGTTGCTTCCAGCCTTCCTCTTGTCCTTGAGGCCAAATTCTTTTGTCTTGGGAGTTGACTGAAGTTTTCAGGTTCTTTATTATTCTTTTTTTCCAGCAGGTCCATTGAGTTCTGTGCAGGGTGCTCATGATAGTCTCCAACTAAGACTATCAATGCAAATTATTCTACCTATTTTCTTTGATACCTACCATTATCTAGCCAGCCCTTGCTTCAGAAGATCGTGGGATGCAGAGGTAGAAAAGGAGCTGGCCAGAACCAACAGGTTACTCCTTGGAAAGGCCAAGTGCATTTGAATCACAGAGAAGCCAGAGAATTCTGAGAAGGCACAAGATAATTGCTGGGGCTTTAGTAGTTGTTACTGTCACCCTTACCACTCCTCTAGGTCACAGGGAACAGCTCTCTAAATAGCTTTATCTTTAGCCACAATCTCCTACTCTTGATTAGAATTGTAGAATTTTAGAAACTAGATGTTAAAAATCTTCAATCTCAATATTTTCTTCTTTTCCTTCATTTGATAATCAGCGAAAATGAGGCCCAGTGAAATTAAGTGACATGATCAATATCACACAATGAGTTGGTGGTGTGGGCTGATTTCAAAATATTCCTTTTTTTTTTTTATCTGCCCAAGTCAATTTCACTTAAGTTCTGTATTGATTCACCATCTTAATATAGTCTTCCAAAAACATCTAAACAATTCCCCTTCTGCTATTCAGAATTTCTCAGTGTTGAAGATTGCGTTAGATAACCTCCAGGATTTATTTTGCATGTTGCTCATAGCAAATTTAAATTTTCTCCTGCTGCTTCCTCCTCACCTGATACAAATTATTCAGAGTCTAGGAACATATCAAATGAGCACAGATTTGAATTGGCTTGTGACTTGCTGTATTAGAGGGTGGTGTTGTATGACTTTCCTTTCTCCCATACTGTTTTGCTATAAGCATGCTAGAGTTCTTTCTGTGAGAAGAAGTTCTGAGATTTTATTGCCAGTAAAGTAAAGCGGAAAACCAATACTATCATTTACACTGTAGGTTTTATTTCCCTGGTGAAACATGAAGAAATTGGTTCAATGAGGAAGCCAACTACATATAAGCATGGAGATCTGTAGACTCCAGGCCTACAAGAGCCCCTGAGAGGGTGTAGAGTCAGGGAAGGAGGAAAGTATTGTGAGCTTTGGTGGGAAAGCTAAATCCTAAAGCTTTTCACCAGCTTCTGGCAGTTTCTTTTTGCAGTTTAAGTTTTATCTCCATAGGAGAGGAGAAAGAAGCAAAGAAACCAAAAGGAGGATAAAGATAGAAAGAAATAAGGAAAGGAAGGTGTAAAAGAGATGGAATGAAGGAAAGAAGAAAATGCACCCATAGAAGAAAAGAGGTCTTGGGAAAATAAGAATCAAAGAAGGATCTGTGTGTCATCCCAAAGTATATTTAATGAAAATATGACAATTTTTTTGGTTAGTAGCACAAAAATTAATTGTTTATTTTTATCACTGTGAGTTAATCAGACTCAGGACATGTTTCTTTAACTGCAGAAAAATTAGAGTGCTCAAAGGACTGGGTCAGTCTCGTTTGCAGCTGCAGTGACTACACATAAGATCTCACATGGGATGGAAGGTGGGAATGAGGAGGAGGCAGATGTAGAAACAGAGGAGAGCCATCTTTATTCATGGAAATGGGGCCTTGTGCATACCAGGAACTCAGTAACACTTGTTGATCTTTAGTTAATCTCTTCCATATTTATTCAGATGCACTTATGGTGATACCACTTAGAAACAGCACAAAGATTGAGCTACCTATTTTTAAAATTGTTATGACCAATACTTGGTTAAAAAAATTGAATACCATAAGAATTGTAAGGTTAAGAAGGAGTGGGTGGAAGGGAAAAACCTTCATGGGTTAACATAAAGACAGAGACTGTTACTCCTCTGGGGTGTAGTGGAGAAGAAGGAATCTTCTAGAGCAGGTTGGTGCCAATATAGTGGAGGGGGGCATAGAATGGAAAACATCTACATTTTAACCAGCTAGAAGGGGAAATGGGATAACTCTCCTGATTTTATCAAAGCAATTTTGCAGAGATGTTTGTTGGTGGGGCTCAGTCTTAATATACCATCTGCAGTCTCTCCTGGAACTTGGAACCATTAGCAGACAGAAAAAAAGTTGCAGCTAATATATCCTATGGTGGCACCCTAACAAAACTATCAGTTGGTGTCTGATACCTGGATTCCCAGAGACGTCTTGGCTCCTGCCCTTCTTGAATCTGTTTGCACCTTTGCACAGTTCTTTGATTTTGGAAACTACTGTTCATTCTTCTAATATGTTCTTTCTCTGTCTTCTGTCTTTCTCTTTTTGTCTCTCACCCTTTTTCTCCTTAACTTAAGTTGAAAAACTGTTTCTGTTGCTTGTAGTTAAAAGACCCTATAGAGGCTCCAACTTCCTACCAAATCACTGATTTCCTCACCAGACATTTTGAATTTCTAACTTTTCTCATAATTAATACTTTCTAGGTCTGAAATAAACTGATGTCATCTCAGTGCAATGGCAAACCTCATAAGCCCTGAGCTCTCTCAAAGCCCCAGATGAGCTGGTTTACTCTCACAGGGTCTAGAAGTTTTGTAAACTACAATGGGCATTTGTGTACTCCTCAAATCATATGTTGAATCTCTAGTCCCTAGGAGGTGGTGGAAGATAATTAGGTCACTAGGGCTTTGGAATTAGTACCTTCATAAGAAGAGGCCAAGCTGGGCATGATAGCACATGCCTGTAATCTCAGTAGCTCAGGAGGCCAAGGCAGGAGGATCACAAGTTCAAAACTAGCCTGTGCAACTTAAAGAATCCCTAATCAACTTAGGAAGACTCTGTCTCAAAATAAAATATAAAATGGGCTGGGAATGTGGCTCAGTGGTTAAATGCCCTTGGGTTCAATTCCTGGTACCAAAAACAAAAACAAAAACAAACAAACAAACAAACAAACAAACAAATACCCTACAAAGGACAGACAGTTTGCTGCTGTCTTTCTATCAGATGAGGAGGAAGCAGGAAGATTGCTGTGTCTGTAAACCATAGAGTTCTCACTGAGAACCTATCCCTATTGGGACCCAGTTCTCAGACTTCCAACCTCTGTGATCACAAGAAATACATGGTAAGTCACCTAGTTTTATGTTTTTTGTTATAGCAGCCCAAGTCAACTTAGGTGTAAACTTTCCCAGGTAAATATATAGATTAGAACAGGAAAGAGTACAACACGGTGGAAGAAGAATTCTAGTTCTGTTGCTCACAGGTGAGTCACTTGATCTTGCTAGGCATCATTTTCTACGACATGAGCTTAACACCTGCCTCACAGGGTTGATAGCGTAGTGACTGAAGTTATATGTGTAAGCAGCCACATAGCACCTGGCGCATGATGGGACCAGTGTCCATATTTCCCTATGGGAATGTAAGTGCCAAACACTTGTGCTGGGAGAATGCATTTGGCAGTGTCCATAGAGAGTTCAGACTAGGCATTAGGGATTTAATAATCCTTGGAGATGTGGGTTCTTGGCCAGAGCCACTGAGATCAAAGCTTCTGATCAGAGGAGACAGAACAATAACTAGGAGCTTAAAGATAATAGAAGGGCAAAGAGGCAATGATACCAAGATTAACAAAATAAGGGGAAAAGGGAGGGCAGAATAGGGTGAGGAAAGAGAGAAAATAAATTCAAGGCAGAGTACACTGGAGAGGGCCAGAAATTCATGACCATAGACTAAATGTGTCTTTTTAAATTTTCTCTGCCTCTGAACTCTCACGTTGGTCTGTGACCTAGTAATTCAAGGACCAGAGAGATTGACATACAGCACTAGCACCTGCTAGAAAGACCAGAGATGGCAATAGCTGAAGCTGAGGCTTTCTGCACGAGCCAGAATTTCTGCAAGCTACTGAAGCTGTCATTAAACACACTCTAATTTCTGTGTGTTCTCTCCACTGTACCTTAAAATAAATGTATTCTTTATGATCTGGAGAGATGCCTACTCTTCTAATTTGGAAGAAATATAAATGTTGGTAGGATGTCTCTGGAGAATGTTACTACCTATCGTCATTAAGGGAGAAAGTAATGAGAGAGCAGGAGATTAGTTAGTTGGGGAATCTACTTTAAAAAAAACAAACACAAAATTGGCACCTCAGGATCTAATCTCAAAAATTGTTCTGGCAGAGACAGAAACATGCTGAGCAGAAGAGGAACTGGATGGAGAGTGAAAAAAAAAAAGGAAAGAAATGATCAGAAGGGCTAATCAAAATATAATAAATGTAAGTGCTAAACTATATTAAATAAGAATATCAGTATTATTATGACATCTTTATTTAGTCATATACTGCATTTATTTAAAATGTTCCCATGACTTCAAACTCTGGCACATGGTCCAGATAGAGAAATCTAAGAGTTAAACTGGGGACGGCTGCTACTAGGTTCTTCATATCACTAGGCTGTGCATGCTATTCTTGGTGACAGCAACAATAGTGAAACTCGTGTCTGAATTGTAATTGTCATAAGGATCTTTCCTGGGTCCATCTTCCTTACCTGGAATTTAAACATCTCTTGCTTAATGAAATGTCATCTTTTCATAGCTGGTGACCAAATAATTGTTTAAAGTAAATCAGAATGTGAAAGGTGAAGGTGTTTATAACTTGGAGCATAATTTGCCATGATACTTAGACTCATGTCTCCAGCTCACTAAAATATGTCACCTTGCAGGACATGTAACCTTTCACTATCTCATATTTCACCAATTACAGCAAATTTCCCTTTATCCAGAGGAGCTGGAAATAGGTGGTTTTTAATTTCCAGTGTTCTGATTAACTGAGTATTGATATATAATCCATTTTTTCACTGAATGTAAATTCATTTTCTCTGGATGATGGGCATGGATTTTTGACCTTTCTATTCCTTTAGTCTCTCTGTGTGTGGCTCTTTTGGAAGAGCACTTCATCCTTTCCCCAGGCCAAAACCTTCAATAAATTCCAGAGCCAATGAGATAAAGCTGTCATTCAAGATGATTCATGATCATCTCCAATACATATATGTATCTCCCCCCATTTACATACCCTCTGTGCCTCTCACATTCTCCATTGTAAATGCCCTGGCTTTTCTCCATGCCCTGTCTTCTCTCCACATGGGAAGCTCTTCTACCTGATTTCTGCATATTCAAATACTCTTGTCCTTGGAGCTCAAGTCGATTCTCTCTTTACAAAACCTTCCTCTGTTTCTCCCTCCCCCATCTCCAGTTTTTACTGACATTTTCTTCTTCTAAAATCCCATATTCTTGATCTCTCCATTTCTGGGGAAATGATTTTCCCTTTTAAGCTATTAACACCCAATCTATCTTATCTAGGAATCACAATGTCCATGAATGCAGTATTTGTAGATAATAGATAACTTCTCTTGTCAGCCCCCTAGGTTGTACCACATGCCCTACACACAGTAGGTGTATTTTAAATAAATGAACCAAAGAACCATAATTTTTATTACTAAAATGGGTCAGAATGTGCTTTTCTCTCTTTTGAATGATTCATGGAACACTTCAGGATCTCACAGTGCTTTTGATTTATTATGATTAACGTCAACCATCATTAGAAGGGCTAGAAGGGCTGCAAAGAAGTCTGGAGAGTTGAATTTTCTGGTTTGAATTTCTGAACAAAACTGAGAGCAAGTAATTTTAGCAACCAGGGGACCGACAGATCCTAAAGGAAAAATACAAGTGTTCATTGACCTCACATAAAACATAGTAAATGGGAAATTAGGAGAAAATAAATTCCATCTAGACTTGGAATAATTTTGTCTAAGAGAGTCTAATTATCATGTTAGAGCATGATCAGAACCTCTGTGTTAACACCACCCACCCAAACTCTCCCTTAGTTATGACTTTAGGAAACAGAGCTGTACCAAGGTACTGCCTTAGAATTGCCAGAGTACTAGGCAGAAGCGAACTAACTTCCCTTTCAATTATCATAGACACAATTAGGATTGAAATTTCACTTGGTTCCCTGCCCCAAGGGCTGCAGGCCATGGCATTCATTTCCAAGCTGGTGCAGTCACTGTCCACAATGCCATGCCTGTAGGCTGGCAGTCATCCTTCTATTTATATGCATTTGCAGATAAAAAGAAAAAAAAAGAGGCCAGTCACCAAATGGGGTGAAAAGGCCACATCTATGATGTTAAGTCATGCACAGAGCAGGATCAGTCAAGGAAACTGAAGAAGAAAGAAAAAGGGGAAGAAGGAGTTCACGGATGGACTTGATCAGGTAGCAATGGCTGCCAAATAAGCTCACAGAAACCAACTGAGGAGAATGTGATATCAGAAAAAAATATAGGAGACCAGCCTAGGTAGAGTTAACACCTCTGAAATCTGAAGAAGTTGAAGGGATAAAGCAAGATGAGTTGTTAATATGAAACTCTTGGGAGCATTCTGGAGTTTTCTCACCAGGAGAGAGCTACATGGTCTCCCAATCTAGGAAAGGACCCAGCTGCCAAGGAAACTTGCTCTTCTAGCCCCAGCTGCATAGATACGTCCTTTCACATCAGAAAAACATGCCTGAAGTTTCCTGTTCTAGAGAGCTGGGGAGGGATGCTCTTTGAGACCTGGTGGCAGAAAGGGTTGGGGTGATCATGTGGAGGTGATTCTCTGGGTGGAGTCACCTTCCCAACACAAGTACACATAGTTAAATTGGAAATGGATCCTGTCTGGAAGATTAAACTGAGGGGACATTTACTTGGGTTTCTCTAATTTCTTAGACTTATCTGATCACTACTCAGAGGCTATGCAAACTGAGAGTTTACTTAGAATTTTTTTCCAAACTCTCTCTGTCTCAGTCTTTGACACTGACCAACTCTGACCCTGGTTCTTCCACACCTGCTCATAGTATTGTGGTAAAAGCTGGTGGTGGTGGGGAGCCTGGCTCTGTCACTGTTCTAGAGGAGCCCAAGATGGCCCAGTGTAACCCCCAGGTAGAGAGCAGTTGATTGTATAAAGGGACCTTCTAAACTATAGATTCTACAATGGGAAAGCTAGAAGGAGATACTGCCAGATTTTCCAGAGAAAGACCCAAGCCCAGATTTGTTAAGTGACTGGCCCAAGGTCACAGAGCCAGAACCAGGGAAACCCAGACTTCCTGATTTCCTCTCTGTTAAATTATATTCGCATGGCCTTTAGAGACCATGCAAATCCAAGTCAAGCTCTTATGTTCCTATCTTATTTGTGAGTAGGAAATTTTAGTCCATAGCAGAAATTGATTCTTAAAATGATTACCATGAGGTGAAGATGCACAATCTTGAGCAACTTAACCAACTCACTTTGAACTGCTTTCTTATTTGAAAAATGGGGACTTATTACTTCCCTCAAAGAATTATTGTTGGAATTAAATGAATGAAAGTGTAGGTAGAACATCAGGTATATGGTTGATCTTTGCACTATTGAAAGATATATTTGAGACTTCAGTTTGGTGCTGTTTGTTTTATTGCATTAGGAGTTTTGCAGTTTAGTTAACCCCTGCAGGTTTTTTTTTTTTTTTCTTTTGCAATACTCTGCTGACCAGGAAAACATGAGAGACAAAAAGCACTTATTAGACCAAGAATCAAAGGATCTAGATTCTATCTGCTCCTGTGTAAACCATTTAGAATCTATGAGCATCAATTTTCTTTTCTCTAAAATTCAACAAAAGACTCAGTTTTCTATGTCTACCTCATAGAATTGTTCTGAAAATCAAATAAGGTAATAAATGTGAAAGTTTTTTGAAAATGAACTCAGTGAATATGTGTTGAGGATGGCAAGTTCCATTGCTCATTTAATCTCCATAATAATCTCGTGCAGCAGACGTATCTGGCTTCATTTAAAAGCTTGAACCTGGACAAACATTCAGGGACTTGCTAAACTTAACAGCCATTGAGCAGGGCAGCCAAGATTCAAAAACCAAGCCTCCTGGCTCTAAGTGCTTTTTTCACTATTATGTTGAATCATATGAAATTGCTATGTTTGTAGGTCAAAAAAAATTGAATGTCAGCAATTTCAAATGGTTTAACCTGCTGTAACACATCTATTCAAAGAACGATTGAAATCCAAGAAGGTAGAACTATTGAGCAGTGGCTTGGGCTGTGATGAGCACCGTTTGGGAACAATGTACTCCTATACCAGGCAGAGAATCAGAAAGGGGTCATAAATTCTGAGTTTTGCCCAAAACCAGAATTGATGGAACCCGGCTTTGATGAGATGTAGCTCAATAGGAGGCAAGTGATTAGCATCATTATCCTCAAATCAGGGTCTTTGGATGGCATAGTGTGAGATAACCCATTCATTGTCTTATAGAAAGTTATTGATCATCATGAATATGAATTCAGGTGCAGATTGAGATACTGGATTATCTGTTTAGTAATGTAATATTGTGTCTTTAGTAAAATGTGACTTTATGAAATGGAGATTCTTTTTAACTTGTGGATTTAGATTAGACTGTTCACTAAAATTAATTAATGTGTTTTGGTGGGTTATGTCAAAGTATTTGCCAACAAGATCCTGGGTGATCAGATAATGACAGGAGGGGTCCTGATTTTAGCTTTCCTTCAGCTACACAGGAAAAGAGACAGTGAATGTGTGCTGAGATGCTATTGGCTTAGCATCATCTAGAAAGGAATCTTGCTGTCCCCTGTGAGGTGTGATAGAAGATTGGAGAGCTGACTACAGTACGCCCCCTCTGGATCCAAAGATTATACTCCATGAATAGGGAGGAGACTATTCCTGCTATTGAGCATCTTGAGGTGGGAAAAGAAGAGGGCTTTGGTTTAAGAAATGGGGAATCTTTTCTTTGGGACCTGGAAGTGGGTTAGGAACCAGGATTCAAGGTGGGGATATCTTTCTAGGACTGGGTTCAGCTGGCCACTGGCAGGTTGTGGCTTTTCCATGTAGCATTTAGAGAATTTCTTTATGGAAATGTGCTTTTCTTAAGAAGAAGCCTTTAGAATATTTTCACTAATGATTACAGATCAGCTTCCATGTAAAGCAATGGATTAAACACATGTATTTACTTTCACTCCCTTTTGAAATCCCTCCGAAATGATAGAAAAGGAAATTTTAAATGCTTTTGTTAGTACATGAGAGTTATACATAATAGCTGGGTTCATTTTGACATAATCATACAGGCACAGAATTTAATTTGTTCCACTTCAGTCCCCAGGGTCTCTTCTTTCCCTCCTCGCCTCCCTCCCTTCACTCCCCTTAGAAAAGGGATTTTAAAAAACTGTTTACCTACAATAATAAAGAGAATAGGAAAAGAGAGAATGCCAATTAAATTTTGGAGGTTGGACACCAGTTGAATGAAGGAGAATTGACTTAGTATACCTGAGATCGTGGGAAATGAGTGGAAAAAACTCAGAAATAATTGCAGTAACATTGAAGAACTCTCCTGAGGGTCAAAAATTGATGTTATTAGGCAAGTGGATATGAAGGTGGTGGCTGATAATAAAAGGTTTGTTGAAAACCTATTTGGGAAGAAGTTAGAGTCCTGAATTCTCGCCCCCATGTAGTGCAGTAGAATTACTGCCTCTCTCTCACCCTGGAAGCAGATGGGAGAAAGTAAATCAGAGTATCATTAAAGTGAGGGACACTAGGCACAGTGGACATCCTGTAAAAGAGAGGGGATGTAATTCAGCTAATTCCCTTCATGATGAACCACCTTAACAGTCTGTACACTAACTCAGAGTCATCAGTAGCCATTTTCAGCCCTCAGTTTCCCATATAAACAGACCACCAAGACAACCACACCTGTCAGAGATGAGTCTATAACATGAGAGCAATAGATAAGAGATATGCAAAGAAAATTAAAATAACTTGGAGGAAGCAAAGACTATGCAGGCACAAGAACACTAAAGATATTTGATATTCTGAGGCATATGAGATGATGATGTATCTATAGAATAAGGGTACACTCTCATCTACAACAAAAACATTCAGAAAAAAACAGAAAAAGCTCTTGGAAATTAAAAATGATAGCAGAAATGAAAAACCTGGGAGAGCTGAAAGATTAGTTAGAAGATTTCCAGAAAATATCATAAGGCAAAGAAATGCAGAAGAGAAAAAAAATACAAAAATTATATAATCATTCCGGGATGCTCAATAATAAAAAATATAGGAACTTTAGAAAAAGAAAACAGGAAAATGTGGGAGAAGAAATCATTAAAATTACAAATAAAACAAGTTTCACAAAACTGAAGAGCAAAAGAAGTTTCCGGACCAAGGTGACCCACACCAAGGCATATCCTAAATTTCAAAAAACTGGCAACAAAGTAAATCTTTACATGCCTCCAGATAGGAGGAGAAATATCATGCACAAGGATATAATATCAGAATGGAACCGGGCATGGTGGCTCAAGCCTGTAATCCCAGCACTTAGGGAGGCTGAGACAGGAGAATCACGAGTTCAAAACCAGCCTCAGCAATGGCGAGGCACTAAGCAACTCAGTGAGACCCTCTCTCTACATAAAACACAAAATAGGGCTGAGGATGTGGCTCAGTGGTCGAGTGCCCCTGAGTTCAATCTCCAGTACCAAAAAAAAAAAAAAAAAAAAAAAATCAGAATGGCCTTGAATGTCTCCACAGGAATACTAGAATCTGGAACACTATGGAGAAGGGTCTTAAAAATTCTGAAGGAAAATGGGTTTTGATATAGAATTCTCTACCTAGCCAAACATACATTTAAGGAGACATTTTAGTCACTAGTTTCAAAAAGGTTATCTTTTATATACTTTTTCTTAGAAAATGAATGATGTGACTAAATCCCAAAACTGGAAGACAGACTCAGGAAACTAGCAATACATTATAGGATAGAAAAAAAGTATTCTTAAGGCAATTGTCTGAGTTCATTTGTGCTGCTAAGAAAAAATATCATAAATAGGGTAGCTTATAAACAAACGAAGTTTATTTCTTGTAGTGCAGGAAGCTGAGAAGTTGCAGATCATAGCACCAGCAGATTTGGGGTCTGTTGAGAGCCTGTTCACTGATTCACTGTGTCTTCCTGCTGTGTCTTCACTTGGTAGAAAGGAAGAAACAACCTGTGAACCTCTTTCATAAGGGCACTAGTCCTACTCATGAAAGCAGAGCCTACCATGAACAATTCCCTCCTCAAAGGTTCCACCCACTAAAACCATGCACTGGAGATTAACACTTCAGCATGTGAATTTTGAGGGGGACACGGACATTCAATCTGCAGCAACAATGCTGAAGGGAAATCTCAAAATGGTACTTGTACCAATTGTAGAGCATTATAGGTACATGCTGGAGCAGACCTGAAGACTCCAAGAAAGATTTCTGCAAGATAAAATTGATAGAACACCTGAGGAGAGGATTTAGGCAATTGGTGAAAGGCTTGAAGCAAGAATTAGTGATAGTTACCTAGAAAACTAAAAAATATAAACAATAATTGATTTCAGGGAAACAAAATAATTATGTTTAAAAGCAAAACAAAAATTGTTTTAGTTGATTTGGGTTGCTATAACAAACTGCCATAGACTGGATGACTTACAAATAATAGAAATTTATTTCGGACAGCTTAGGAGGCTGGAAGTCCAGGATAGTGGTGCCAGCAGATTTGTGTCTAGTGAGGGCTCACTTGCTGGTCCACAAACAGCCATCTTTTTGCTGTGTCCTCACATGGCAGAAAGGAAAGGAGCTCCCTGGGGCCTCTTTTATAAGGGCAGTAATCCCATTCATGAGGGCTCAGCCCTTATGACCTCTTCACCACATAAAGTCCCCACCTCCCAATACCATTGTATTGGACGTTAGAATTGAACAAGTCAGTTTCAGGAGGACACAAGTATAGCAGCAGTCAACACAGACCGTAGCCCAGCTGTGAATAGTGATTACATATCCAAGAAGTATAACAACTCAGTATGACTCTAACTAAAATTAAATATAACTACATTGGGAGGACAGTGAGATGGGAAAAGTGGATGGCACGGGAGGTGGGGTTATCAGTGGGAGTTAAAGAGGGCAAACACCTTTTATGTTGTGAAAATTTAACATAAATATACATTATATATAATGAAAACCTACATATTAATATAAACATTAATATTAGTAACATATTTTTCAATTAGTGAGAGATATTGGGGAGGTTAGCTTACTAATTTTAGTAACTTGCTTTGTGGTATTATTTGGTTCCTTCAATTATAGGCATATATGACTAATAAAAAGATTCTTTAAAATGTTTACAGACCATTCATAGCTGTAGTTAGAAGGTCAAATAACTGACAAAAACTTATTTAAAGAGCAGGTCATTTGTAGTGTAGCTATAGTTAGAATGTCAACTGGAGTAAAAAGGGGTCAGGGAAAGTAGTGGGACCACAAAGAAATCCAATCCCAGACAAGTTCTTGTGCTAATCTCTCAAGCAGTGCTCTCTTGCAAAGGGATAGATTTGGGGAACAAATAAACATCTATAAAGCTGGGAAATGATATGGACAGGAAAACCAGTTGAAGAATGAATTTCTATGGTATTCAGGATTGCGGGATTTCACATGATTATCAATATCGAAGAAGCAAGAAGAGAAGCCATGAAGGCTGGAGAACTTGCGTACGTCTGGATTATGTGTGTATATAATGACCATTACCTAACATTTATTTGCATTAGAAATTCTACAATATGCTATATACCAGCCTGCCTTGCAATATTCTGCATATCTGCAGGTACTGATATACTTAATGCATATCCTTATGTCTCTAAGGTTGCCCGGTTCATGGTGGTGCTCTTCACTGAGATCCAGGACCCACCCAGAAGCCGCTCTCATTGATACAGAGAGCTTTTGGTTGTTCATTAATTAATACTCAAGGCAAAATGTGTGTCTATTTTATGTAAATGTTATTTAAATCCCAATTAACTCTTCTATTTTAGCATGGAATTATTTATGCCAAAGTTCTTTCATGCTAGAGGATGGGGATCCACTTTAGGGATATAGAGTCAATCTGCTTAGCCAATCATTTTTAGTTTTGAAAAAATAAGTTATACAGCTTTGAAAATAGCTTCCCAGGGGTAATCTGTTAGCTGTCCACAAGAATTGTAACCAGGCTTTAGCCTTCATTGAAACTTAGCTGATGAGTAAGTAGAAACATGTATATGCTGAGTGATGAGAAGACAGTCCCTCTTAAATCCCCTTTTCTCCTTCCAACAAGAATGGAAAGATTAAACAGCACGAGAAGAAAACAATGCATTAAGGTATTACTTCTTTAATGCACTTATTTTCTTATCTATGATATAATTGTTCATATTCCTTTTACTAACAGCATTAAAACTCCAAGCTAGACTTTAGGAGACTTGGGTTCTATTCCTCTATTCCTAATTCTGCCATTGACCAGCTGAGTTAGAGTAACTTAAGCTAAATTAAGTACCTTAACTATATCCATTGTCTCATTTGAAACCTCACAACAAGTTGGACTTATGGGGTAAGTGACTTGCTTGAGGACACATAGCTAAGAAGTGAGACGCACGGGAGATGCTGTAGCCAAGGTCTTGGACAATTGCTCCAGGACTCTTTTCATGGTGCCATTTCCCCATAGAGTTCACATCCTGCACTGTTTTTCATAACTTCTCATCCCTTACTAAAAGAACTTGCTGTTATTCCTGCAAAGGCATGGTGTGCAAAGGTAGCTGCAGAGGGATTCTTTTATTCATTCAACATGTATTCATTAAAAAATAGATATTAGATATTTATGATTTGGGTATAATTGGTCAGACTCACAGCCTGGTGAGATGGACAGAAAAATAAAGTTTGATAAGGGCTGTGTTAAAGGGAAGCACAGGCTGCTGGGAATGCTGGATTTCTGGGCATCTCTCTTAGGGGATACCGTAAGCTGGGGGATTTGTTCACAACTTTGGTGTGGGTTCTACAAATGGTAAGCACAAAGAAGTATAGATCCAAGGACCTCTTTGTGACCTGTAACTATTACAGGAGATGTCATTTGGGCTAAATTCAAGAGGGTCCCCAACATACTCCATATACCTAGTTTTTTCTCAAGTAAACATGTAGTCCTGACAGGCAAAATGTTTTCTTGGCTCTCTGAGGAATAGAGAGCCTTATTTTCCAGAGCCAGTGTATATCAGTCAAGATAGGCTAGCTTGCACTGTGTTAACAAATAACTCCTATGTATCAGTGGCTTAATACAACAGAAGTTTATCTCACGTGGATTGGCCAGGGATTATGCTCACTGTAGTCACTCAGGGACTGAGACTGATGGATGCTCCATCTCTACATGTTTTTCCACAATTCTCAGGCAAGAAAATGGGATATGATAGCACACATCCTTTCTTAACAGACTTCTACATTATATGCCAAATTTGTACTCACATTTCATTGGTAAAGCAAGTCACATGGTCATATCCAACTTCTACAAGATCAGGAAAATGTAATCCCACCTTGCACTAGGAAAGAGAGGAAAACTGAAATATTTGGGAATATCACCCAAACTAGTAGTGTTTCAAGAGTGTATAGCAGAGTTCTTATATTTTCAGATTTTACATTAGCTTCTGAGCTCCTGGAGACTAAGGACTGTGCCTTTTATGTTACCATATTCCAAGGACCTAGTACAATATTTGCATAGAATAGACTCAATAGATACCTGTCAAGTGAATTAGTAAGTGGAAGGTCAAAGACTCTTTCCTAAAAGAAAAATCCTTCCCACTGGTAACCATAATATCTATATTACCTTTCATATTTTTAAATTAAGCTTTAGGGCCTAAGCTGCATCCCTATTTGTTCTTCTAATATCATTGGAGAGACACCCTGCAGGTCTGCCCAGCCCTGCCAGGAGGCACAAATTCAGGTAACTCTATTTGAAGCCTCACTGATGAATTTTGGGAATTAACAACCAGTTCACCCCCTTTTGCATAAGACTAAAGGAGACGCCTGGGGGAAAGGTGGGCAAGCAACCAAGCAACTTCCAAATGTGAGAGATGATTATTAGAATTATCAGAGCATGGCCTCAGAAGGGCAAAGAGGGACCTGACATCCTTCTCTAAACACTGATGCAAGGCAGTGGCTAAATCTGCTGAGATCAGAGCTTTGGCTCTATTTGAGTAGATGCCTTTAAAAGACTCCCAGATTGGGATACTGTTTTCCAAGGTATAAACACCAATGCCAAGTTTCCAGGCCTGGAGTAAAGGCCACAGAATCAAATAATAAAGCTACACATTTAGAAGACAGCTCAGTCACTGGATGACTGCTAGAGCATAGCAGCCACAGAAGTTGCCAGAACAAGATGGGAAAGAAGCAGGCTATAATCTGATATGCTGCTCATTTATCACTGCCCTTCATGTTCCAACATCTGGCAGTGATCTCCGTCTTTGTTTTGCTGCTGTAGACAAAAAGATTAGTGCATGACCATGGGTGTAGATGCAACAAGACGAACAAAAGCTTGTGGTTTGGAAGAAAGATCAGTGACTTGACTCAGTGCTGTGTACAGAGTGTGAATCTGAAGATGAGGCACAGAAACCAAAATAGAAATGTTTTCCCTTGATGGTGGTAGGGGAGTGTGGTCCATTTACACAGGAAAACTAATGCATGGCCTTTTCTGAGAGGAATTTGGGGCCACCCCAGTGAATGAAATGTGGAGTAATTTATGGTTATACTTTGCTGCCACCAAGATCTGCAGACTTCACAAGTGTAGGTAGCTTCTGTGTTTGCACATAGGACCACACTGTGCTCTTCTCAGAAGCAGGCCAACATTGGCATATGTGTCTCAAGTGTGCTGGAATTATGTGGAGTGGTAAGAGGCACAGTGTGGCACACAGTGAAATAAACTATGTGTACTGAAAGGACTTTTGCTTTTCCTTCCCAATATTTTCCCCAGTCTGGGTTCAAGAGTGCTGGGACCCTACAACCTGAGGTAGTGGCCTATGCCCCCAGGGTGGTGTCCCCAAACCTTCCTCCTGAGCTGTTTGGGCAGACTCTCAAGTGGCTGCTCTTTGTTATTCCTAATGCTCAAAGTGGGATGATATGAATTTGACATTAGACCTTTGGAGAGCAGCAGCCTATAACTGAGAGGTCACCTACAAAATCCCATCTAATATTATAAAAGCAATATTCCCTTCTACCTTTATGAGTCTTCAGAGTCTTATAAAATAATGAGAGTTTCAATTTCTTCTGGAGATAAAGGATTATCTAGTTAAAATGACCTGCTTTGAATGAGCCCTTGGGGATTAAAGAGACTTTCACCCCAAACTATCTTATGAATTTGACACAGGAATTCCTTCTTCATTTTTTTTTTTTCTGAAAAGAGACAGTAGGTAAAAGTTTTAGGCTTTGTCCACCATATATAGTCTCTGTGCACATTTATTACCTCCCCCACTTCCTCTCCTTCTTCTTCCAATCTGTTAAAGGTGTGAAAGTCATTTTTAGCTCAAGGACCCTACAGAAACAGGCATTGGGCTGGTAGGTCAATAGGCCTTAGTTTGCTGCCATATGTTTTAGAGAATACAGTGAAAAATGCTATCTAGTATCAAATAAAGGACTATGGCACTTGTCACAGATTAAGCCAAGTGGGACTACAGTAAGTTTGTGACTCTGGACTGGGTCAGATGCCCATTTATGTAGGTTAAGGTGATTTGAGAGTACCTGGCACCTCAACAGTCCTTCTCCATCAATCTGAGAGGAAAAACATGAAATTCTACCAGAGATATGTTTCTGTAGGTCAAGGTTTATACTCCAGGATTTCCCAGTTAAAAGAGAAATAGCTTGGGAAAATTAGGACTCATTCCCTCAGATATGTTCCCAGATGGCATAGTGAGTTATAAAAGAGTAAAATGCAAGACAGGTAGGCTGAGATGCTATGTTAGTCAGTGTTTTTGTCACTGTGACAAAAAGACCTGATAAGAACAATGCAGAGGAGAAAAACTTTGACTCACAATTTCAGAGGTTCATTCCATGGTCAGCTGACTCCAGAGCTCTGGGCCCTAGATGAGGTGGAATATCATGGTGGAAGGCATAGTAGAGGAAAGCAGCTCAGGACATGATAGCCAGGGAGCAGAGGGAGAGTTCTACTCACCAGGGACAAAATATAAACCCCAAAAGTACATTTTGAGTAACCTACATCCTACCTGCCTATGGTTACCATTCAGTTGATTCATATCGGTGGCTTAAGCCACTGATCAGGTAAGGCTCTCATGACTTAATCATTTTACCTCTGAAAATTCTTGAATTGTCTCACATATGAGATTTTGGTAGACACTGCATATCCAACCCATAACAGATGCCTTCTAGACAAGAATAAAAATGATAAGTATCTCTGGTTTGGAGAGGATAAACAGAAAATAAACTAAGTACAATTGCCACCACCATATTTAACCTTGGAATTCAGCGTATGGTTAAAAAGATTCAGATAGAGAGGGAAAGGGGAAATACTAGGGAATGAAATTGGCCAAATTATGTTGTTCTATTGTGTGCATGTAAGAATATGTAACAATGAATCCCACCATTATGTACAATTGTAGTGTACCAATCAAAAAACACCTAGATAGGTTTGAGTAAATTTGAGACCAATGAATGTAGATCCTTGTTTCCCAGGAGTGGCCTACAAGAGGTTTCAAGCCTGTCAGAGGCACCTCATAGCAAGTGAGGAGCCATGGACAACAGGAGAAATGGTGGAATCAGTGCTGGGCTGACTGGATATGGCATGGTAATCCTTTGGCTGGTATAATTTGTGTGTGAAATGCAGGGGAACTACCAGTAGTTTTCATAACTCCTAACATAGGGACAGAGGGTATTGCTGATAGAGCTAGGTGAGGAACTCAAAGGAAGAATGTATGAATTTCTTCAGGCTGCTATAACAAAGTACTACAGAGTGGATGGTTTTAAATAATAGAAAAGTATTAGCTCACAGATATGAAGGTTGCAAGTCTAAAATCAGGTTGTCAGCAGGGTCATGATGCTCTGAGATTCTAGGTAGAAGCCTCTCTTGTTTCTCCCTAGCTTTTCCTGGTGGTGGTTGATCCTTGGCACTCTCTGGCTGCATCATGTCAATCTCTGCCTCTGTCATCATATGGCATTCTCTCTGTGCCTCTCTGTCTTAAAATAACATGTTCCTCTTTTTGTAAGGACACTCTTAAGACTACACAGTAACTTGTTTACATTGCTAAGACTCTACTTCCAAATAAGGTCACATTCCCAGGTAGTAGCTGGGATGTCAACATATCTTTTGGGGATACACTATTCAACTATGAACTGAGGGTAACAGTAATTAGGTGCAAAAGGACTCTTGGTCAAAGGGTGGGTCATCCAAACTGATGATGCAGTTGGGTGTCAGAGGATCTGCATGTTCAATAGGAGCCACAGAAAATGACCAGTCAATAAAGGGGTTACAGCAACTTCTACTGGGCCAAGAGAAAAGAATATAGAGTACATCTTCTGTTGACTCTAGTGATATCTCCAGCAAGAGCCAGATGACAGTGTGGGCTGGGTGTGTCCCTCTTCCTCTGATTAATGGCACCACAAACCTTTTAAATATTTGGGACCTTAGATCCTCCCCCATCCTTGGGAAAAGAAAGAGAAAGGCAAAGAGAAGGAAATACTGACCATCAGATATTTAAAGGAATGAAGTTAAACTGAAAAAGACTTTTAAACATGAGGATGCTAAATTGCTGTCAGTTGGTAAATTTAAATTCTTCCACCCTCTCCCCCCCACCTCCATCATCAGGAATAGAGTCTTGAAAGCAGAAAATAAAACTCTCTCCATTTACATCCACCCCCATCTGAATCATACTTTGATCTCCCTCTATATATTAAACAAATATTTATTGACAATATGTGCCAGACGTTGCTGTCACTGGGGATACTCTGGTGAACAAGCCAAAAAATGACCTCTGCCCTCATGGAGACAACAGTCTTCCCTAGTCCTGGGCTGTCATTGTAAAAGCAGTGGTCATGCCCATCTGTATACATAGGCCTCTGAGTAACCCACTACCTCTGCCTTCTTTCCACCACCACTCAGCTTTGGAAGGCTCTTCATTTTATCTCTCCCTTATTAGCACAATTAAGTAATAAATACAGATGTTATGAGCATAGGTAATTTTGACATATCCTGTTGGCCACTGAATGAATGTTTGGTTTTTCTCAGAATGCTCTAAAGACAGCTTCCTCCTGTCACTCTAACCACCATCCTTATGTAGGTGGTGGGTTTTTTTGAGTGCTATTATAACTACTTAGGTTACACCAATGGATTTTCAGATCCTTGACTCTAGTTTCTAAATCTTTCTCCTATACATATCCTTCTGGCCATTCCATGGGTGCTGCTGCTTGCAATGGCTTCCCACTGGTCCCTTTGTATCAGCATTCTCCTTGCTAAAATCCACTATTCATGCTGGGACTGCTCTTTCTAAAAGTGCAAATCTGATCATGCTCCTCTTTTCAAAAAAATTTAATGTCCCTCTATTGCCTACAGGGTAAAATCCTAACTTCTCATTGTTAGCTGATCTCACAGGGACTCTATCCTAGATATGCTGAATTCTTGCAACTCCCTAGTTATATCAAGCTGCTTTGAGGTCTCAGAGCTCTGTGTTTGGCTTACCCTGTTCTGCTGTGGCCTGGACATTCCTATTCATGCTTCAAGTCTCCCTTTATGTCGATGTGCTGCATTTTTGCTAAGAACACCTCTCTCAAGGTTCCCATGGCAACTTAGGTTTTCAGAGTATTCATCATATTGAATAGTCATTGTTTGTAAGTGTATATCTCCTATTTGACATCCATTCCTTCATTTATTCCTTCAGTTAATATTCATTGAGCACCTACCATGTGCTACACATTAAAAATGCTCACCTTTAAAGAGCTAATATTTTAATGGAGATGCATAAGACATTTAAAATGTAAAATAGTGAACATTTTGTCAGGAATGGGGTCTGCTACAGTCTGGATGTTTATGTCTTCCTAATTCTGCTGAAAATCTGCTGAATCCTAATTCACAAAGAAGAGTATTAAGAGGTGGGGTCTTTGAGAAGTTGATTAGGTCACGAGGGTAGAGATCCCATGAAAGGGATTAGTGCTCTTATAAAAGAGCCTTGAGGGAGCTTCTTGCCCTCTCCTCTCTGTGGGGACACAGCTAGAAGCGCCAGCTATGAAATAGAGACAAGCCCTCACCAGAGGCTGAATTGCTGATGCCCTGACCTTGGACTTTCCAGCCTCTGGAACTGTAAGAAATGAACTTCTATTGTTTATGATTTATCTACTTTAAGGTATTTTGTTATAGCAGGCCAAATAGACTAATGCTTAGCACATGCTTAGATGCTCCTCAATAGTGCTTGTGAATGAATAAATGAATAAATGAATACATGAATGAGTGTGTGAGGCAGAATCTTTTATTCACTGTACAAGTGCATAGAGAAACCCTGCTTGGATATTTATTTGTGGTTCATCTGAAATTCTCTTCTTTCCTAACAGTCCCCTCCTTCTTCTACAGAAGACACCTAAGAAGGTGTCTTACTAGGCTTTCTTTACTTCTCCTTCCCTTGTGTCTCCTCCCATGATTGTCCTTTTATCACATGGCATTCATGAGAGATTTCTGATTCTTCTCCAGATGGAGCCAACCATTGGCCTTTCCAGGAAAAAGAGAGACATACCCTGTGGTTAGGTCAGGACTTGATATTCCTCTTACCACACATAATGGTGATAGGTAGGGCAGAATCAAACTACTCAGATAACAGAATCTTATTAATTTCTATTTTCTCAATAGACTCAGAAAAGGCAAAAATGATGCATGCAGATACCCACGTCACCCCAAATGAGGGGTCTCATAGGTACATGTACATGATAGCAAATAGTCATGTGGAGTTGTCCAAAGAGGCACCAAGACGCCACTAGGCTCTGAGATGCCAGACCCAGTGGTCTGTCTGAGCCCTCCCTTTCTGCATTCTCACAGACTTCTCTGCAGGCTCCAGAGCTCCCTAGTCTTCCTCCTCTATTTCAGACCTGCCTTGAGTCCTCCCGTTGGTTTCCTTTCCTACTCTTCTGGCAACAGCCCTTCTTCTGTTGCAGCATCTACTCTGAGATAAAAATTCATGCTTGCTGATAATACTTTTAACTGAGCCCTGTCACTCACCATTCACTGAACGTTAAATTTGCATATCACTGCCCTGACACTGTGCTTTCCTGTGGGGTCCCAGTTGTTGTAGTCACCCATACTGTGGAGATTACATGCTGAGATAGAGATGCAATATAATAGATTGGTCCTGTTAGATGAGCCCATGCTCATCTTTCTTAAGACAGAATGGTTGGAGAGTGTAGCTTAGTAGTAGTGGCTTGTCTAGTATGCATGAACCCTTGGAGTTGATCCTTAGTAACACACACATACACACATACATATACACACACAGTGACATAATATAAGCTAATGAACAGTGATCCAGAAGTTTCCAGAAAGGAACAGATGAAGATGGTCAGTTCTAAAACTGAAAAATGACCTTTAGTTAAACATCATGTAAATACAATGCTCCCACAGGCTTCCTAGTCAGAAAGGCTTATGCTGTGGTAACAAGCATGCCCTCAACTCTGCAGCTTCCAATAGCAAAGTTTTCTTTCTCACCTGCTCTACTTGTTCACCACAGGTTGACTATACTCTGTGCCACATCATCCCCACTCTAGGGTACAGGCCAACAGAGGAGCCTGGCTTAAACACTACAGCTCTCATGGTAGAGGAAAAAGAGAGCACCGGGAAGCACAAGATGGTGTTCCAAGCTTCCATCTCTTTCACTCTCTTTCATCAGCCAAAAAGTGTCACATAACTAAGCCTGATGGGTATCCTAGGTGAAAAGTAGCAAATAATTTGGTCAGTTGCACAATTTGTCATGTATTGGGAACTGGAACTACCCTGACTCCTCATCCTCTTCTTCCTCAAAGCTGTTACTTCCTCCATTCTGACTTGGGTGGATAGCACTAGTATCTACTCAGTCATGATTCCCTAGATGCTGCCTCTAATTGTTTCTAATTCATGCAATGGATTATATCATGTCCCTGCCTAAAATCCTTCAGTGGCTGTTCATTGTCCATGAGATACAGTTCCAACTCCATGAGATAGTCCATGTAGTTCTTCACGGTAAGGTTCCTGCCATAGTTTTATCTCCAGCTATCCCTTCCCCATCCTATTCTAAGCTACATTAACTTTAGGTAACCTAAATTTGCATTCTACAAATCCTGATTAAATGGTGTCATGCCCATTTTCATGGATCTTCCATCAAAACCTGGCATGTTCTTTCCTTTACCAGCCTAGAAAAACCCTCCCTCATGTTCTTTCCTTTACCAGCTTAGAGAAACCCTCCTTCGTATCAACACAAATATCTCTTTAGTCCCAGCTTGCAATCCCTAAACCCACCACTTGGGTAACACTGGCAACTACCTCCTTTGTGCCACCATTGCATCTCATAGGAGAAGAGATTTTAAAATGGTGTTTTGATTGTGTCTCTCTAAGAAATATGTTTGATATCACGATCTCAAACATAAATACTCATATACATAAAATATGTACTTATATATGTATGTACAAATGTATGTATAAAAGTGAAACAAAGTACTAAGAAATAATACCTACCTTTATGGCTTCTGATAAATTCTGTTATTTGCTATTATATTCTGTTTTATTTTTAAAAATGCTGCTAGAGTCCACCAAATTGATTCCATGACTCACCTTTGAAACATGATCCTCAGTTGGAAAAATACTGCTGTTTAGTGTAAATAGATCTTATTAAGTAGATTGTGATCTGTGACTCAGTACCACTATTTGAATTAAGTACACATTTATATAAAATGACATTACACTCCATTTCCAGAGCATACACAAAGTGATGCACTTTAAAATGGTTGTCTATGAGGCAGGGAAGAGAATGGGAAGATCTAGATATAGATCTAGAACTATAAAGAAGAAATAAATGAATAAATGGATTAATCAGTCAACAGAGAAGCCTTGAAAGGTAGTGATAATAATGGGTAATGACTTTGTACCTAAGAGCCAAAAATGAAAGTAAAACAAGAAGAATTTACTCTTATGGAAACTTCTGTCCTAATACCTAAGTGCTTTTTCTTTGGTGTTCTACAGTTTCATTATAATGGATGTTGAGTGTGTACTTGTTTTTATTTACGTTGTTTGGAGGATATTATATTTCCTAGATCTGTGGATACATGCTTTTCAATAGTTCTGAAAAATCTGCATGCATAATCCCCTCTAATGTTGCCTTCTATGTCGTCATTCATTCTATTTTTTCACTTTGGGGTCTTCGTTAAATATATTTTAAAAGTTCTCTTTTCACTTCCACATAACTTAACCTCTCATATTTTCCATCTCCTTAATTTTTCATGGTGTTTTATGGATAATGTTTTCAGTTATTCATTACAGTTTATTTATTTATTTATTTTGGTACCAAGGATTGAACTCAGGGGCACTCGACCACTGAGCCCCATCCCCAGCCCTATTTTGTGTTTTGTGTAGAGACAGGGTCTCATTGAGTTGCTTAGCGCCTCGCCGTTGCTGAGGCTGGCTTTGAACTTGCAATTCTCCTGTCTCGGCCTCCCAAACTGCTAGGATTACAGGCGTGCACCACTGTGCCCGGCTTATACCTTACAGTTTAATAATTCTCTCTTTAGATGTTATAATCAGCTGTGTACCACACACTTGGAGTCTTCCACGAGTTTTTTCAACAACGATATTTTTCATGTCTGAAGTTCCACTTGATTTGTTTCTCGTGGTAGTTTCTTATAGCATACTCAACTTTGTGATGCTATTCTTTACTTCTATAAGCTTCGTGTGTAGCTGTTTCACATTTGGTATCTGTTGATTAGAGATTGGAAGTCTTTGGGGTCTGAATCTATTGTTTCTTGTTATAGCTAAAGATGGAGTGACAAGCAGGATTGCCTATGAATGACCCTAGGTTCTCTGAGTTGCCTTGCAACAAGGCAGCAGGAACCAGTGATTCCTGTTCACCTAGCCAGAACGGCTCCAACTTCCCATGAGAGCAGGAATTACTTCATTCCCTGGCCAATCCAGAGATGTTATGCTGGAACTCAACTTCTAAGGAATTAGTGGGCCCTCAACTCTGCAGGTGCTTGGCAGCTAACATTTCCTACTACTGACTTAAACAAATGACCCTTTAACTTAACTCTGGAGCTTGAATTCAAAATTCTGTACCATTATTGATAATTGTTTCATACTCACCCCCTCCTCAGCATAAAAAGGAAGAGGAGCAAGTATTATTTGTCCAGATCTACATTGAATTGGACTCACCCTGGCTCAGGCATGCCTCTCTCTGGGCTGTAAAGGGCCTGGAGAGAATTCATATACTTGCTGCTCTTCTGCTGATGGTTTCAACCTTCATGGGTGACTATAGAGGTGTCTGCCTGACCCTTTGTTCTATATTATCCTGATTCTCAGTCATGGTGGCTTTTGACTGTGAGCTTACTTTTGCTTGCTTTTAATCTTTGGAAATCCAGAGGTCATAAATCAGGGATATTTCTCTCCAGAAAGGGACCGCATCTACTTCTGTGAGAAGACAGAGGCTGCTCCTGGCCAGTGATCATGTCATCTCCCTTCAAGGGCTTTGTGAGTATCCCAGATTTAATTTCTCCAATTTGCTACTGGCTCTGTGCTATTATCCTGATTTCACTGTGCCGTTAAGATTTGACTTTATAGCATCTCTATCTTCTAAAAGCTAGCTCATTTTTTGTGGGGCAGAGAAGATGGTTGGTTTGAATAAGTCTTGGAGATTTCTTGTGATTCCAAGAATGCATTATAAAGTATATTGTTTCCAGGATCTAGTTGTTTGGTAGCAGAGGATGCTATCAGGATATCTCATCAGCCAAAATACCTTCAAAATACTACCAAAGTGCCCTTGCTCATACACACAACATGTACTCCTTAGTCTATTGTTTTTGACATATAATTTCTGAATTTCTACTTTTATGAGGGAAAGAGAAGACAGAATCATGGGATTTGTTTCAGGTCTAAACTACTGCTCTAAGACTGCCCCCCAACTTCCCACCCCCAAGGAGCAACAGATGGTTATTACTATGAAGTTAAAATGTGGTGGAGAACTTTACAATAACATTTAGTCCACTCAGGTGCTTAGGAAGCATTGGGGATGTCATTGGTATATACATTTTAAATAACTTATATTATTCACATTATCACTATTGGGATCCAGAGTCTCCTGCTGTTTTCTAGTTTAGGCATTCTGATGTGTCCTGCATTCCTTGTTCCCTAGCAAAATAAGGATTCTCTGTAACTGAATCTTGGGAATTGGCAGATTTCCAAGCTGGTATTATTGCCAGGCTAATAGTGCTTAATAATCAATTAGGCTTATTCATTAGTAATATTAGCTATCTCCCCCCAGTACCACCTGCAGTCGTTTCACGATGTCAGACAGATGCTTTCCAGATGTTTGCAAGGCCATCTTGTGGTGTTTCCTCACTCTAATCAGGCAGGCTGTAAAGATGCCTGAGGTGGGGAGAGAAGGTCTGTGTGTGGCGGAGAAAAGATGGGCACGTATTTTCAAAAGAGAAGCCATGCAAGCCTGGTCTGTTGTTAATTAATGTTGAGTTTTCTGAGAACATGGCGTCCAGGCTGTAGCAGACAGATGGTGCACCCCAACTGTGAGTAGCTCCGGCCAGGGAGGGACTAGTTACAGAAAGAACCCCACTTTCCCTGGCCCCTTCCCACTGCCTGGTGAGCACAATCCACCCCAATAGGCTGGAATGGTGGTGGGCTCCATGGTGACATGATGCGCTTCTCCAGTTGTCTGGGAGGTGGGGGTTGTGTGCTTCTGAGTGAGTCACAGTCACGTCACTCATGCATAGACCTAGAGGTAGCTTTTCTAGAATGTGAAAACTGAAGATCTTACCACAGCATTTTGGATACATGACAAAACGGTTTTGCTGATCAAAACCGTTCTTTATCAGTGAAGGTATCTGGCCTGGTTGAGCAGGTTCCAAAGCTCAGATGTGGGCCCTGCCTGTGCTTTTTGGCTGTGGAGAGTCTACACATCAACCAGGACAGAGAGGGCCGTGCTGCTCCATTACCACACAACCAAGAACTGACTGTAGTCACAGCCCTGAGGCTTCCTTTCTGGAGCTCCCCTTTCCTGCTCCTGATGGAAGCAGATGGAGAGTGGGAGTGAGCAAACAGCCCAGGCAGCCACTGTGCCTGAGAGTGCTGGACGTTCATAGTAATTATCATAATAAAAATAAAATTGTCACCAGTTAGTGAGGATTTGCCAGGCATGTGTTTAACCCTCACAACAACCCTCTTAGCATTATAGCATCTTTACTCCCATTTTACAGATGAAGAAACAAGTCTAGAGAGTTTAAGTCCAAGTCCAGGTCATGCAGTTTCTGAAAGTTGCACAGTCAGATTTCAAACCTGATTGTGTGATTCCTAATTGGGCCTTCACTTCCCTGTTCTACAAAAACCATTCTTGACCCTCAGATTGTTTTTTGGTGGCTTTGGTTGTTACCAGGTTTAGTACGATCTTATTTTGGGTAGTGGGTGTTCAGAATTAAAATGTGATATAGTCAATGAAAAAGGAATTCTTTTGAGCCAAGAATTTGTGAGTCTATGTACAAAAGTAGTTCTGGTAAAAAAAAAAAAAATAGGGGGAGGCATGTTTATAGATGACACATATATTTTTTAGGATTTACACTAGAGAAACATTTCTCTCTCCACCCCTCTCTTTCTCTAACTGAATAACCTATTTGACTTTCCAGTATGGTTTGCCTTGCCTGCCTGGGAGAAAGATGGCCCCTGAGAACTGAGGGTTCAAACACAAGAATGGCAAGAGTCCAAGGAGGAGCCAGGTGATTGTGTGGTTTGGAGACAAAACCCTGCCTCCAGGGTTGCCCTTTTGGCTTGCTCTGCCTGGGGGAGTTCACCCCATTATTTCTCCTTGTGAGGCCTTCTGGAAGAAGGCCCAAGGCAAATAGACCCCCAGACTACTTTCACTGGAAAACCCCTTGTATTTATATGTGAAGTCTCTTCAGAGTAAGTGGGAAGCCCCAGGGCTGTGGGGCTTGTGACCTCTGATGCCTGGAATAGCTAGTTTTGAAGCCTTTCTTTGCACCTGGAGGCTGGAGCCCCAGCGTACTTCCAGCCTCTGAGCCCAAGGCACTCCTAATGTGGGGAACGCTCGACTTGTTCATTTCTACACCACTCCTCTTAAAATGGCCAACACAGCAGGCATTGTAAGAATTGCTAGAATGAATTCATAAATGCTCATTCGGTGAGCACCAAGGCAGAGACTGAGTTATGGAAAGATGTTTCACACCATATTTAATAACATTATTCATTCATTATCGATTGAATTCCTTTATACATAGACCTGTGTAAAGAAAGCACTGTGAGGGATACACAAATAAAACATATGATTCCTATTTCTAAGGAATGGAAACTAGATGGGAAGGCAAATAATAACCTAATATGCTTCCCTATACCTGGATTTGTTTCCCCTCATCTCCTCAAGTCTACATTTTTCTCATCCTTCAAGATACTGTTCAAATGATGATCCTTTTATGAAACCTCTCCCTCCTCTGAATTCACAGAGTATATTCTAATTCTTTCTATGTGTGTATTGTCTCCTATTTTAGGCTGTAAGCTTCCTCACAATATGCTTGACATTTGAATCATTGCTGTATTTTCTTATCCTAGGGCCAAATGTCAACCTAGGATATAGTAGGATCTCTATATGTTTTACATTAATGAATAAATAATTGAACCAATGGAAATACACATAACAAAAATAACACAATTCCAGAATGACATAAGGAAGGAGATAGGCAAAGAGGGAGGGTAAGAATTCAGGCAGAGTCCCTGTTCTGTGGAAGAGGAATTAATCAAGAAGCCTATCTAAGGTAGGGATGTTATAGAGTTAGTGATGAAACAGCCTGCAGTTGGGTCATGTTGGCGCACACATTCATGATGTCATCAAGAATGAGAACATTAGTCAGGCACAGTGGTGGCAGCACACACTTGTAATCCCAGATACTTGGGAGACTGAGGCAGAAGGATGGCAATTTGGAGGCCAACTTAGGAAACTTAAAAACCCCATCTCAATACAATATCAAAAAGGGCTTGGAGTGTAGCTCAGTGGTAGAGTACTTGTCTAGCATGCACAAGGCCCTAAGTTCAATGCCCGATATTGCCAAAACAAACAAACAAGTGAATAAGAATGACAGCCTTAAGGTCAATAGTCTAAGACACTTCAACATGGATTCTGAGGCCTGGAGTGAGAAGAAAAACATCCTTTAGCTGCTTAGTGACATAGGAAGGTATGAATGTACAGATATAAAAACCAGAGATCTGAATGGAAAAGGGATACTAAAAGAGTAATGATTTGGCAAGTTCAGCAGATTATCTCATGGGTGGAACTATTAAGAAAGTAAAGAGAGGCTAGTGTATCAGTGGTCTGGAACTAATCATGGGGTAGTTTAGTGTGGTAGTCAGCTTTCTGTCACTGTGATAAAATGCCAGAGAAAATCAACTTAAGAAGAGGAAAGGTTTATTTTGGCTCACAGTTTCAGAGATTTCAGTCCATGGTTGATTGGCTCCAGTGTTTTCAGGACTGTGGTGATGCAGAACATCATGGAGGGAGGAGATAAGCTGTTTACCTCATGGTGGCTATGAAAGGGGTGGGGGGAAGAAGAGGAAGAGGAAGAAGAAGAAGAGGAGGAGGAGGAAGAGGAATAAGAAGAAGAGGGAGGAGAAGGAGGAGGAGGAGGAGAGGAAGTACTAGAAGTGTTGCTGGAATCAGACTGGTCAAGAAGTGGCAAATGACACCTGGAAAGTGGGAGAACTCAAACTTCATTTTACAATGGTGGGCCCAGAGGAGATCAAATTCCAAATTCTGAGCCCTCACCTCCCAGTTTCTCACAGTTATAGGCTCTCTGGTGCATACAGTTTCTATTCTACAAGACAGAAGGCTGTGTGGGGTCTCCAGTGGGAAGCAGGGTTACAGAAGCAGAGCAATGAGGGGAAGAATTGGCTCCTCTCACAGGTCTCCAGTAAATTTCTATCCTTGGGCCCAAAGCCTCAACAGAGGCCTTTACATTTCAAGGGAGAGTAGATTCCTAGAGGGAGTTATTTACAATCCAAAAGGTAGGAATCTATGGTGTTAATTAGGTTTCCTGAAGAAAGTTTGGCTAAAAGGGGAGAGGAACTCACCCTTTCCTCAGGCACTGATTTTTCAGGACCATGCTCTTATAGTTTTGTTTTACACCCAGGCCTGGTATTGCCATCCATAATAGCAGCAACAGTAATAATAGTAAATCCTAATATCCCCCTCAACCAGTCCCCAACCAATGACCTAACTTCCTCCCATGTGGCCTTACCTCCTAAAGGTTCCACCACCTCTCAATGAGTCACAGACTATTGACCAAGCCTTTAGCACATGGGCCTCTGCATGATGTTTAAGACCCAAACCATAACAGTAAGCTATTCATCTAGTTCCATAGACTCCAAGAGATTGGAAGAAGCTGAAGTTGTTCAGAAAGAAAGAAATAAGAAGATTTAAGCTTTGTGAAAAGGCTAACTATAGTTCATTCTGGGCAATAAGATCCAAGGTGAAGTTGATAAGTAGACTTAGGCTATAAAGGGGGTTAGGAAATTTCTGGTCAAGATGGCATTGGAAGTGGACTCTTTGAAGCCTCTGTGTTCTATACATAAAGGTCCCACTACCTTTCACATTTTAAAAAGAGATAATTCAAAGGCAAAAAGCTATGTTCAAAGATGAGATAAACATCCCTGTGTGGCATAAATAAAACAAAAAGTATAAAGTGGGCTGGAACTGGTCTGGGACCTGCTGGGAATAGGGTCTAGAAGTAGGCAAAGCCTGTCAGGGTTTTCAGATGTTGCAGAATAATATAGACAAAAAAGGGTCCCACTCCTGCTGAGGTCTTGAGGCCTGTGGCAGGGCAAGATAACAGTGAGGTGATCCAAATGTCATTTGACTCTTTCCTAGGGCTCTGGAGTACATCAAGGTGGGAGGATGCAGACCCAGACTTCTAGCATCAAGGCCAAGAGCTTCTGGTCTGTGACATGCAGTTTTATACTGGGATTCCTAAAAGGTTGCATGGAAGCAACCATAAAATTGCTAAACCAAAATAGATATAGGCAGAGGAAGATGGGAAAGAAAGGAGAAAGGGAAAAAAAGGGAGGAAGTTCTCAATATAAGACTATAAATGAAAATTTCCAAAATATAAAGGGAAAGTAATGTGAAGGAAAGAAGGTGAAAAAAGAAAATCAATGATATGGAGAATTCATCCTAATGAAATGAAAATAATACAGTGCTATGATTTGGAGATGGTCTGAGAGTGTCCCCCAGGGGTCATGTATTAAAGCTTGGCCTCAGTGTGTCAGTGTGAGAGGTAGTGAGGTTGCTGCCCTTGGCAGAGATTAAGTGAGTTCTGTGAGACCTTGATTTGGTTCTCAAAACACTATGGTTATAAAGACCTCCTCCTAGCATTCTGGTTTCTTGTCTTGCTTTGTGATTTCTCTTTCTTTCTTTCTCTTTCATAGAATCTTCTACCATTATGTGCCAGCTGCTGTGAGGTGATTCAGCCAAAGGGGTCCTCACCAGAGCTGATGCTATGCTGGTTGAATTTTTAGCCTCCAAACTATGAGTTAAATAAATTTCTTTGGGTGCTTATATACTCCGTCTCAGGTGTTTCATTATAGTAACTTAAGATGCACTAATGCAATGTAAAGAGGACTTTAAGGTCTGGGCATTCAGGATCTGCAGATAAAGAAGGAATAGCCCTCAAAAGAACAGTAAGTTAGGGTATAATAAGAGTTAGAAAGAAAGTAAGAAGAGACATTTATTAAAAAGAAATAATTGAAAATCCTACAAGTAAAAAATTAATGATTCAAATGGAAAAATCTCAACAACATAAATCTCATACTGGACGCAAAAGGAGAATTAGTCAATTAGAAAACATTTAGTGAGGAAGGCATTCAGATTGAAGCAGATAAAAATATTAAAGTGTGGGTAAGGGATGTGGATAAGGCAGGTGTCATAGGAATCCCAGAAGAGAACAGAATAACAGAGAAGCAGTATTGAAAGAGAGAATAATGAAACTCCAGAATTGATCAAAAGTGCACATAATAGAATAAAAATAAATCCATACTTAGATACAAAGTGGTGAAATTAAAGAATATAAAATACAAGAGGAAATTTAAAAAAATCTGCCATAGAGGAGAAAAATTCCAGATCACTTCAGAAAGAAGAAATCTCTCTTCCATGGTGAGTAACTCACTCAATAGCCACAACTGAAAAGTTGACAAAGTAAGAGCTTCAAACTTCTGATAAAAATAAAGGTTCAGATGGGTTAAAAAAATCTAGGTTTAAAAATATTCAACAGTGAGAATAAATGAAAGTTGAGGACATTATGCTCCTTGCAACCCCTCCCCCAGCCTTTGACACTTGCTAGCAGACCCCTACAAAGGACCTTCCTCCAATAGTGGCTCTCAGTTGGGGGAGACACTGCCCCTCCTGGGGCACTTGGAAATAACTGGAGACATTTTTGACTGTTAAGATTTGGGAGGTGCTACTTGCCATCCAGTGGATAGAGGCCAGACACATTGCTAAAATCCTGCAATGCACAGGATACTCGAACACAAAAAAAAGAATAATCTTTTTGTGAATAGTAGTACTGTTGAAAAACGCTGAGTTAGAAAGAAGCAAGAAACAATATGAAAATATGTTGGTTAGTCAAGTTAACCATAAATTTTTAAAAAAGTATTTCAATGTTTATAAAAAATGATAGAAATAAATTTTAGAAATGAAGCCTTTAAAAAACACTTTATTAAGGTATATTGGCATATAAAAACTTTACATATTTAAGATGTTCAACTTATTGAGCTTGGAGGTAAGTTTCACTTCTATAAAACCATTTGGGGCTTTACAATTTATGCTGTAAATATGTCTATCATCTGCAAAAGTTTTCTCCTATCTTCATTATTAATTATTATTATTTTGTGATAAAAACCTCTCAGCAAAATTTTAAGTATACAATATGGCATTGTTAACTACATGCACTATGTTGTACAGTAAATCTCTTAGGACTTGAGTTTCAAATTGCTTTGACTTTGAAATTGTCTCTAAAACACTTCCTATGTGTAGAAAAGAGAAGCTTCAAAGAGTCAACTTTCAATGTCATCTTAACCAGAAATTTCTTATCTTGCATTATAGAAACTTTGTTGTCTTTGATTAAGTGTGGGGTGATTTTCAGTAGTTAAAGCATGATCGTTAAAGAGGAGGATAGAAATAATTAATAACTTTAGACTGTATTAAAAATAAGCCATGGAGTCTCTTTGTTAAAAATGTGGGAATAGTGATCAAAAGATAAGAAAAATAATCTACAGTTCCAAACAAGCAAGTGAAGAAATGTAGGGCTATAGAAAACTTCATTAACTCAACAAAGGTCAGGAAAGAAGAGAAAACCGAAGCAGAAAGTATGGAAAGAAAAGACACAAAATAAAATAGAAGTAAGTTCAAATATATTAGTAAACACACATGAAAACAGATTGATTTTACCTTTTATGGATTTTGAAAACATAAAGCTGGGTGAAAAAAACTGGTTGTATATAGTAATATATATAGTATGATGATAGGTGTGTGTAAAGATTGAACCATTATTGCTTATTATTGTATATCTATGCATTATTTATTTTTGAATGAATGTTGCTTTTAGATAAATAAATGCTCAGTAAACATTTTAAAACATTAGGAGAAGGTGCATATCACTTTCAGGATAGTGGTTTGCTCTGGGGTTGTTGGGGTAGAAATGAGAACAGAAGAAGGAACACAGGGAATGTCAATCTTTTCTGAAATGTTTTATTTCAAAAAAGTAAAGAATGTTAAGACAAGTAAGGAGAAATATTAATGACATGGGGTAGTTGATACACAAGTGTTCATTAGACTGGTCTTCATACTTTTCTGAATGTTTGAAGTATTTTAAAAAATACGTCACTACAAATAGATTAAAAAATGAAATGAAGCCTGTCTCAGAAAGGATGAAAAAAGCCAGCATATCTGATAGCAGAGTTGTAGAAGTAAAGCTGCATTTTTCTATAATCATATTTTCTTGCAAATCTGGCTTAATCACCTGTTAAAATGTGACTAACTTGGAATTGTTTTAGACTTGTACTTATTTACTTATTTATCTATTATTCTCTATCAATACATATAGCCAATAGGATAATGTATATAAAATAAATCAGCAAATAAGTCAATAAGCCAATAAATATATTCATAAACAGATAAAAATGTCAAATTCTCCCATGGGGGAAGGCAGTGTCTTGGCAGGATGCAAAGTCACTTGTAGACATGGCTTTTGTCGTAGACAGAAGTCTGTTCCTGCCCAGCTCTGCCATGTGCAATTGCAGGAAAGTTGTTCACATATGTGATAAATATATGCAATCTCACCAGGAGATATGATTCCTTGTTAAAAACAATAACAACAAAAGGAGTCAATAATACTTGCTTTATATAGCTGAAAAGATTAGGGTGAAAACACTATGCGGATTTTAACAGGCAAAGTAAGACACCTGAGAGAGAACAGCAGTGGGCTGTATCAGCTGAGGGAACTGGGTAGGGAAAATGTAGATAGAATGTTTATGCTCCAATGGGAGGTGTTTGGGAGGGCAAATGCTTGGAAAGTAGAGGAACATTTTCACCTCCAACTCCACATGTCCTTTAGGCTAAAGGGTAGTAAAACTAATTCCAAGCACTCCATCCCAGAGGGCATCTCCATACCTGCTGCTAAAATTGGGCAAAAGGCAATGATGTAGGATCCAGATGGGTCAGTTAGAAAAGAAAATTTACATTCCATGGAGCAACTGGCTAATAAATACAGATGAGCCATGAACTTTACATATATACATCTCTCTCTCTGTCACACACACACAATCAGTACTAGACAGTACTAGACAGTATGCTGAGAAGGGTGATTGCTTTGCTTCAGAAGTTATATCTCCTAGCACTGACCCAACCTGGGAGGATCACTATGACAACTGTCTCTTGATACCTGGGGAGGTAGCGGGCCTACTAGCCACAGGATGAGTTCTTGCAGATTCCCTGGTCCCATCAATCTAGCAGTTACTGCCATTCTGGTCCCTGTAGCAGTTGGGCAGCAAGTTAAATTGGTTTAATATAGTCTGGAAATCTATAGCACTTTTCATTTTCCTGTTTTTCCCAAAGTGCTTAGTGTTTAAAGAAATGAAGTCAGAATTTTCTCAGGACTATAAAATTGGAGCAGTGGAGAAGAAAAAGTACTCCAATAGCTGCAGTGGAAATCGAAAGGGGCCTCACAGAAGTCCCCAGTGATCCATAAAAAAAGATGCCTAAACAGCTGAACACCTCCATCATTCCTAATAACAGCAACAACACAATAGCATTTATTGAGTGATTATTATGTGACCTGCACTTCACTGAGCTCTTTTTATGGATTATCTCATTTATATTGCACAGCAGGCCTTTTAAGTGGTTACTATTATGATATTGATTTATAGATAAAGACACTGAAACTCAGAGATTAAATAGTCAATAATCAAGAGAACGGGGATCAGAACCTCATTTATGGCTTTCTAGAGCACAAGCACAATTCTAGAGATTTTTGAATTTCTGTCAGCAAAGTAGCCTCATGTAGCTACCATCTGAATGATTATTTATTATTTGTTTAATCCAACCTCTCCTAATTTAGGAAAAAAAAATTTCATGGTAAGATACAACACAGATATAGAAAACCACAAAAATGTGGATTCATGAAGGCCAACACATTTGCGTCATTGACCAGGTCATGCAATAGAATTTTGCTACTCACCTGAGAACCTCTTTCATGTGCCCTGTATCAGTCAGGACCCTCTCCCTCATCCTCAAGCCACAGTGCCTTGATTTTTTGGGTGTTTCATTTTAATTTTATCTCTTGTAGTTCACTATAGTTTTATTCCCTCTCCCCCGACACTCTCACCCTAGTGATATGCAGTCCTGGATACTGTAGTTTAGTCTTGCTTTTTACAAAAATATGTATGTCTTTTAAGTATTTTTAAATCTCAGTTTCTCTTTCCAGTCTTTTCTTTTACTGACAATTTATTTGCCATAGATTTGGGCTGTTTGCTTGTAGAGTTTCAGGGTAGATTTTGCTGATTGTATTCTCATGTTACAGTTTGATATGTTCCTTTGTCCTCCATATTTTCTGGAAACAGGAAGTTGAATCCAGAGATTTAGATCGAGGCTTAATCCCTCTGGCAGAAGATGATGGTATGTGCTCTCTCTCTCTTTTTTTTTTTGGTACCTGGGATTGAACTCAGGGACACTCTACCACTGAACCATACCCCTATTTTGTGTTTTATTTAGAGACAGATTCTCACCAAATTGCTTAATGCCTTGCTTTTGCTGAGGCTGGCTTTGAACTTGCGATCCTCCTGCCTCAGCCTCCAGAGCCTCTGGGATTACAGGTGTGTGCCACTGTGCCTGGCCTGGTATGTGCTGTCATATAGTATGACATCACATATATGTGATGGAGACACATAGTATCCTTTGACCACAAAGCTTAGGTCCATTACTTCATTAGGTGATACAAAACAATGATATTCTAGTTCCATTCTTTCATTCTTTGCAAGTGACCGATTGGTTTCTTCTTACTATCATTATAAACTCGTAGAGTTAGACATACTTGAAGGTTCTACATCTATTGCAATTATTGTACTTAATGAAGCTCAGAATGTTCTGTCTATGGCTTAGTGGAGCCTACTCCATTTGGCTCAGGTTCTTTTGCAATGACCCTGCTAGTATTTGATAGCTTTCTTGCTTATCTGGTATGTAAAATATTCCAAGATTATCTTAGGATATTCTGCCTCAGACTTAGAATTCTGCCATTTATCCAAGAATCTGTTTCTGTTAGTGAGAAATGACATTTTTAAGACATATTCTGAATGTTAGGGAGATTTCCTTATGATGGAATTGGTCATAGTTTCTAATCATGTTTAGTGGACTAGGTTAGAAAAGAAACAAACAACAAATAAATAATAAAATACTTATATATCTAAATATATATTTCAATATGAAATACTACATGAATTCATACTAATACTTTCAATTCAAATACAGAGTCTTTGCTTAACCTTTTCTGTATTATATTTGTATCTCACTTCTTTCTACACTGAGAATTCTGTTTCCCAGGGACATGGAGAAATGTCATAATTAGCCTACTCCCTATTAGTTATGTCCTTTTTCTTCTAATTACACACATAACAATCTCAGTGCCATATGAGTTTGCCTCTACTTTTTTTTATTGATTCTTCTTATGACAGTAGAATCCATTTTGATAAAATTATATACGCATGGAATATATCTTATTCTAATCAGGACCCCATTTTTGTGGGTGGACATGATGATGGGATTCCCTTAGGTATTTTCATAGATCAAATGCCTCTATTTTGATGTTTGACTGCTGATAGCTTCCAAGCCCTCTTCTTCCCTTTTGCCTTATTATTATCAGACTCAGCTGACAATGAAGTCTGCATGCTTCCTTCTTGGCACTGGTGGAAACTTCAAATCACACAAGTCCCAAACCTCATGTGGGAACACTCATCGCAGCCTTGCCCTCAGCCACAATAAAACTTCAAGTTGGTTGTCCGTCTTTTCTTCCTCATGAATTTTGGACCTGTTAGGAGCTTGCCCTATACTCCTCAGAAAGCCATATTGTATGAGTTAAAACCTTTTTCTTTTTTCTTACTTTTGTTATTTCTTTTTGGGGGGGGGTACTGAGGATTGAACTCAGGGGGTACTCAACCACTGAGCCACATCCCCAGCCTTATTTTTGTGTTTTATTTAGAGATAGGCTCTCACTGAGTTGCTTAATATCTCATCGTTGCTGAGGCTGGCTTTGAACTCACAATTCTCCTGTCTCAGCCTCCCAAAGTGCTGGGATTACAGGCTTGTGCCACTGCACCTGGGCTCTTTCTTTCTTTTTGTACTAGGGATTGAAGCCATGGTGAAAGACCCCGAACCAGAGTCCTTCGTCCTGAGGGGAGGCCCCCGCACAGTGACCAGTCCGGAACCACAGGATGCAAAAGCACAAGGCAGCTTTATTGTTCACACAGGCGCCTGCGGACGCTTCAGCCCTCCGTAGACTGAGCATGCCGGGCAGGGGAAAGCATTCCTTTTTATAGGATCAGGGTGGCAGAAGCAGGGTTACAGAAGCAGATGCATAGTTACAGGGATTCTATTGGTGTATTTAAATGAGGGAAGGGGGTCAGTGCCCCCCGGCAGGAAGACCTGATATGGGACTTTCCCTCTATCTGGCACTTTCCATCCCACCCTTGGTTACTTAGTATCGGGGCCCAAGGTTCTTTCCGTCCTTTGTATCAGTCCCATCCTGGCCTTCCTGGTATTGGGGCCCATCGGTTTTCTGAGCAAGGCCTGGCTAGCTGATTAGGAGGTGGAGGAGGGGAAGGGGTCTTTCAATGGGTGCTTTAACATTGAGCTACATCACCCAGTCCTTTTCATTCCTTACTTTGAGACAGGGTCTTGCTAAGTTGCTCAGGCTGGCCTTGAACTTGCAATCCTCCTGCCTCAGCCTCCCAAGTCACTGGGCTTACAGGGGTGCGGCACTGCACTGTTGTACTAAACTTTTTCATACTCTTGGTGCATGGGTGGCATCACCAGTGTTGATATTTGACCTATTAATTGGGCAGGGTCCATCCTGTGTCTGAAGCGTGACCTAAACACTCAGGATGATATTGGGATCACATCAAAATTTTAACTAAGAAGTGCTAAAATTGTTTTGGAAATGCCCTCTCCGTTTTCCTCCCCCGAGTCTTTGCAGTTATTCTATATCTACATTGTCAAAGCTATAGCTATTTCTTGCTATGCTTTTAATTTTTCAGCCCTCATTGACTCATCTTTGTTAATGTAATTCATATTTAATGCTCTGGTTCTATATGAAAGTTGCTGTAGCCATTTTTGTTGACCAAAGCTTATTCTGGAGTAGATTGCTCTGAAAGTACCATGAAAGCGATAGTCCCCAGGGTTCTTGCATATTGTTAACAATTCGGACTCTTCAACCTTGAAGATAATTTTTGGTTAATTATAAAATCTTTGAATCATATTTTCTTTCTATTAGTATATTATTAATGTTTCTCCAATGTCTTATATTAACTCTTTTCAGTTCTGTTTTTTTTTTAAAATAAAAGATTTACTGAGGCGCAATTTAGTTCAATTAAACTAGTTGGTTTTAAGTTTCTTAAGCTTATTGGAAAGATTTTCTTGATTGTTCCACCACCTTGCATATTGCTTTTGAGAAGTTAAGAGATTTGGTGCCCATTTATTGTAAGTGATTGGTTTGTGTCTGGCTGAAAGCATTGTTGGCAATAATTCCTAAGACAATCTAATTTTATTTTCTTTATAAGTCACTTGTTTTTTGTCTATTGTCCAAATCATATTTCATCTTTTAAAGTCAAGTAATTATATAAATATATCTTGTTTGTGATCATTATAAGTCAATATTCTCAGATACAGGTTGTGCTCTTTCAATTTGCAGTACTTTTTCTTTAATTATAGGAAAATTTCTTTGAATTACAGTTTTTATGTAATTGCTCTGTCCTCTTTGTTTTGGATTCTTTTTTCAGGACTGTCTATTATTAATATACTTTATTTTCTTTGCCAATATTCAGTATTTGTCTCTGTCTCAACTGGTTTTCTCTTCATTCCTATTTGATTTAAAATTTTTTCTTTCTTTTCACTTTTTAACTTTCTTAAGGAGTTAGCTATGTGTTTATTCACCCACACATTTTTTCTTGTTTAACTCTCAATTTTTAGTTAATTTTTGTCTTTTATTTGTATTTTTTCCTATTCTGTGTCCTATTTATGAGTTTCTTATAGTTTTGACTTACATTATTCTTTTACTTTTTAAAGCCATCCTTTAAATGTCTTCCATTTAATTTCAAAATAGAAGGTTACAGTTTTGATCTCTTTGTGTGCATTTTTTTTTTAACCCTGGAGGGATGTTATTCTACTCTTTATTCTTATTTTTTCTTATTATTACTTCATGTAGGATTTAACCTCAATACATTTTCATGCTTTTATTTATATGAAATTAATCTCCCTGAAATCTTAGAGAACAGCTGTGCTCAGGTCAAGAAAGCTTTTCTAACTTCACTGAGCAACATTTTCTGTGGTTTTGAATACAGTTAAAAAAAAAACAACAACAGCAATTTGTGTGCTGGGGATGTAGCTTAGTGATAGGTGCTTGCTTAGCATGTACAAAGCCCTGGTTCACTCTTTAGCAACACACACACACACACACACACACACACACACACACACACACACACGTTTGCTTTCTGAGGTCTCCGAGATGTTTCCCTTCCTAGTTCCATGTGGATTTTTCCCTTTATCTTTTGTTTCCCTGTACTGTCAATTTTAATTCCATTCCATTTTCTATTCAGTCTAAGCCCTCTCCTGAAGGCCATCCTTAACTAGTCCATTTAGGGAGTTGACAGAAGCTGGACTCCCTTCTCTTCCTGCAGTCGCCTCTTGCTCAGGCACAGCTGAAGAGGAAGATGACGCAGGTCTCAGTGCTGGTCTCCTGCTGGCCTGCCAGGCTTCCTAATCAATACCTGTTGGCTATTTGAGGTTCATGTTATTCATTAGTTTTTGGCTTTGCTATCTTGTTGCTTTCTTTGGTTTAGTGTGAGAGTTTGGGAAGATTAAAACACTGCTGTTACTGCAGTCTTCCAATCTTACCAGAATCTTCTATTAACTTTTTAAAATTCAGTTTTTTTGTTTGGAAAAAATCAAGTGTGTTGAAGCAAAATTTCTATGTGATGAAATGCACCAATTTCATGTTTCTGTAGTTATTGGAAATGTTGCTTCGCTGTTAAGTTGCTCTCTGTGATGCTTTTGGAAGCAGGCAGCTACCTCTGTATCCACCAGTGTTGACTAAGAAGTCTTTTTGTCTGATCCCAAAAAACCAAAGACCAAATGTTCTCTCTGATATTTGGATGCTGACTCACAATAGGGTGGCGGGAGGTGGGGCAGAGTAGAGGTTCACTGGATTGGACAGGAAGGAGTAGAGGGAAGGAAGGGGAGTGGGGATGGGAAAGATGGTATAATGAATTGGACATAGCTATCCTGTGTTCATATATGAATACAAGACAGTATAACTCCTCATCATGTACAACTACAAAAATGTGAAATTATACTCCATGTATGTATAACATGTCAAAATACTAAAAATAAAGAAAGAAAGAAAGAAAGAAAGAGAAAGAGAGAAAGAAAGTAAGTCTTTTTGTCTGGAATTCCAGAAGCTTTTTTTTTTTTTTAATTACAATTAGTGTCTTAATAATTTTATTAGGTTATTTCTTAACCACTTGGGGTCAAGTTTTTTTAAGGGACACTGTATATGCTTTCAATATGTAAGTTCAGTTTGTAAAAATAATTTCTAGAAAGTTTTCATGCATAGTTTTAAAATTTTATTTCATTCAAATTCTTTATTTTCTTTTTATTCTCTTGAATGTTTTCTCTTTTCAATTTCACTTATGTCAGTTAATTTTGTTATTGATTTGGTCAATTAATTTCCTAAGTTTAGTCAATTCTTATTTTATGCCTTTTTTTTTGATACCGGGGATTGAACTCAGGAGTACTTGACCACTGAGCCACATCTCCAGCCCTATTTTGTGTTTTAGGTAGAGACAGGGTCTCACTGAGTTGCTTAGCACCTCGCTATTGCTAAGGTTGGCTTTGACCTCATGATTCTCTGGTCTCAGCCTCTCAAAGTGTCTTTTTTTTTTTTTTTTTTGGTCCACTTCTGAGTTTTTGAGTTTCTGATTAAAAGATATCTTCCTTTTGAAAATGCTGCTTTAATACTGAATTCATATTGGAACATTGTGTTAATTTCCCTCCATTGTATGGTTAATTTGTGGGGGAGCTTTTTAAAATCATCTCAGAAGTTTTGATTCTCATTTTCTGTATTTTTCTTGTGGTAGCTTTGCTTGGATGTTTTCTGATATTTTCCATTTGTTTTAAAATGTTGTGTAATTTTCCTAGAGAAACAATAGCAGAGGCGTATATGGAGGGGTAAAAGGCGTTG
>CM053403.1:86028654-86070826 GCA_028644305.1 Xerus rutilus | reverse complement strand
CTCAGGTCATGTTTTATTGGAAGTACCTTGGGTTTGGCCTTTTCTCTGAGACTCCCATAATAAAAACACCTTTGATTTAGTAATAGGCACTTTTATTTTTCAACACTGTAATTTTTCTCTGAGTTTTGCTTGCAAATTGGTTATCATTATTCTGACATAATCTCTTTCATCTAGTACCTTACCAAATGGAGCTAATTGCAACCAGCTCCCACTTTCAGTAATCTACCTCTTCCATTAGGAAATATATATTAGGTGATTTTGTGCACTTTAAGATACTGCAGGTGGTAGTTTACCAAATAATTTGCCACAGAACATAGAGATCACTATTTTCATCCTTATATAACTGTTTCTTTGCTGTTTATTTTCTAGGCCCTGAATTAATGCCAAATATTTTGTTACAGCAGCATTTCACTCCTGATACTATTTTCTATATTTGCTAGATATTGCTTCAAAATAAGCAACCCTAAAACTCAGGAGCATAAAAAAAATAAACATCATTCTTTCACTTACATTTTTTGCAATTTGATTGGTATTCATCTGACCTAGTTGGGCTTTTCTACATTTGCTTACAAGTTTCAAGTTATATCCGGTCCTCTTCAAATGTCTCTCATTATTAAAAAATAGCCAGCTGCTGAATAACGCACGCTCTTCTCATGGCAAATGTAAAGTGCAAAAGACAAAGCTCAACCATGCAGCTCACTTCAAATTTCTGCTGTCATCAGTCCCAATAGGCCATTGGCTGAAGAGATTCTCATCATTACACTCACTGTCAATGATGGTAAAGGTATTTCTTAGGTAGGAGGGTGAGAATGAATATATCCTAAACAATAATTAAATCATCTAATTTATTACAATTTGTCTCCTGGTTATGTTATCATGGGCCGGGGTTTTTGCTATACTCATTTGTTGTTGATTTGGTTTTTGGAAGGGATATGGGAAATTTAGATTTAGTCAGCTACTTTTATTTTATGGTAACTCTAGTCTTCTCTTTATATGAACTTGTTTTCTTAAAACTTACTCTCAAGTAATAATATCTATAACATAAAAGATTTAATGTGTCAGCTATATTTTTTAAATACACTTGGTTTTAAATATATAACTCAAAATTTTAGGAAAACTGTTTTTCCTTATACCACCATCAACCCTTTGGTTTACCAACTGGGATACAGGTACCAAACTTTTGGATAAAAATTGCATGGTATTATAAAGCTTTTGTTTGCAATAAAATTGCAAGGTATTGTAAGTCACTGAGACAGGCATCCTCTGTCCTTTCCACTCAGACAAGGAATCTACTCCATTCAGTGTCTCTTCATCCTACGAGTCTTAATAGCCTGGTGATAGGTTTGGCTCCAGCACTTGACAACAATAATAATTATCATTATGTAGCACTATTACATAGCACTCACTATGTCTTAGAGGTATTCTACATGCTTTTAATATTAGCTAATTTAATCCTCACAACAAACTTCTGACATTGAAATTATTATTTCCATTTTAAAGATATGGTAACTAAGGCACAGAACATGTTAGTAACATAGTTAACAAGAGGATCAGCTGGGATTTAGAACTAGGCTGTGGCTCCAAGTTCTATATTCTTAATCAATTTGTTGTTCTGCCTCTAATGGCAGGTACTCAGGATTTGTTGAGAGGAAGAATGAACTGAATCCATTACGTGGTCTGTTAGTCCATTTTGTGATGCTGTAACAAAAATGCCTGAGACTAGGTATTTATAAAGGACAGAAATTTATTTTTCACACTACTGGAAGTCTAAGTTCAAGGTACTGGCTGAAGAGGACCCAATGTATCTTCTTCCAAGATAGTACCTTGCTGCTCATCCTCTGAAGGGAAGAAAAACTGACCTCACATGGCAGAAGGTGGAGGGGAAGCTTGCTGAACATTGCATGAAGCCTCTTTAATAAGAGCCTTAATATATTATAGGGAGAGGTCCTAGTGACCTACTTATCTCTTAGATAAAAGGCTTCCACCTCTAATACCCTATACTAGTCCATTTCTTCTTAATATAACACATCTGAGGCAAGATAACTTTATAAAGAAAGAGTTGAATGTAGTTCATAATTTTAGAGCTTCAAGGGCATGGTGCTGACGTTGGCTTAGTTGTGGTGAGGGTCTTCTTGGCCGTATTACATCATGGCAGATGGCAATACTGGGAGTGTGAACTAGAGGAAAAGATCACATTTCTGAACAGGAAGCCAGAGAACTGGGTGGGGCAAGGCTCCCTGGCTGGCTGTTTTGTTTTAGTTAGCTTTTTTGTTGCTATGACTAAAGGACCCAACCAGAACAATTTTAAAGGAGGAAAGGTTTCATTAGGGACTCACAGTTTCAGAACTCTTAATCCTTAGACAGCAGACTCCATTCCTCAGTACCCAAGGCGAGGCTGAACATCACAGTGGACAACTGTGGCAGAGGCAAGCAGCTCACATGATGATGATGATGACGACGACGACGACGAGGATGAGAGAGAGAGAGAGAGAGAGAGAGAGAGAGAGAGACTCCACTCTCCAGATACAAATATATTTCCCATATCCATGCCCCCAATGCCCCACATCTCACCACTTCAGTTACCACTCAGTTAATCCCTATCAGGGGATTAATTCACTGATTGGGTTAAGACTCTCACAACCCAATCATTTCTTCCTTGAACCTTCTTTCATTGTCTTACACGTGAGCATTTGGGGGACACCTCACATCCAAACTATAATATTCTGCTCCTGAACCCCCAAAGCTCACTGTTTTAATCAGCTTTTTCACCCCTGTGACTAAAGGACCTGACCAGAACAATTGTAGAGGAAGACAAGTGTATTTATTTGAGGGCTCACGGTTTCAGACATCTTAGTGCATAGAGCACTGCTCCATTCCTTGGGGCTCCAGGTGAGGCAGAACATCATGGTGGGAGAGTGTGGCAGAGGCAAGCAGCTCACATCATGGTGATCAGGAAGCAGAGACAGGCTCCACTCTCTAGATACAAAATATATACCCCAAAGCCATGCTCCCAATTCCCACTCCATCCATACCCTACCACTTCAGTTACCACTCAGTTAATCCTTACCAGGGGATTAATTCACTTATTGGGTTAAGACTCTCACAACCCAATCATTTCTCCTCTGAACCTTCTTGCACTGTCTCGCACATGAGCTCTGGGGGGATATCGCACATCCAAACCATAACATGTTCTCTTTGGAGAACTACCTTAGTTCCTTTGGAGGGTAGCACGCTCTATTGATCTATTGATTACCTCCTACTTGACTGCATTTACTAAAGGTTTCATACTATCTCCTGAAACTGCCACCATGGAGATCAACCTTCCAACCCATGAAACCCTGGAAGACACATTTAAAAACCACACCCAAACCTCAAGAGCCATCACATTGGCCATTAAGTTTCAACACTTGAATTTAGAGGGGCACATTCAAACCAGAGCATATGGTTAAGCAGAAAAGACCAGTCAGAGTTTATTTCCATTACATGGTGTTTTAGGATTATAGGACCCCTTACAGCAAGGTCCCCCTTTCTGAGATGTCAAGATCTTTTTGTTTCAGAAGTGAATACCAAACAGCCCTATCCCCCAGACAGCTATGAAAGCAGTGATCTACTTAAAAAGAAAGAAATGCAATGTACTATATGTTTGGTACTTTGCCTGCAGACAGGCATTAACTCACCATTAGACAGACAGAAATGAGCACACTCCTTCTTGCTAGCTTGCTCTGCTTCTTGCTGAAACAGCATCAGATTCTCCAGTGAGAGATTGATGTGGCTCATGCATGGGTTAAGTGCTTTAGGCACAATCCTGAGGCACCCTTAGGAACAGATGATCTCTTTTCTTTTCCCTTTTTCCCCTGAGGCAAATATTAACTCAGCTGGCTCCTAGAATTTATCTGTGCTTAAGATAAATTAACTACAACCAAAGAGGCTTTCTAGGGTGTTGGTACCAGGCTAGAGTGCCCTGAAGACAGTGATTCATTTCAATTCCAATGACACTGCTCTTCGGGACACATGGGGGGAGCCTGTACGGTTGGCACAGTGGTCAGGTCAAGCACTTTATAGGCTTCTGAGTAGAGAGCCTCCATGCGTTGGGCCTTTAGTATCGATTTCTCTGCCTGCTCATAATTGTGAAAGGCATCATCGAAAGAATAATGCAACCTTCCAGGGCTGTGGAAACAACTGCATCCTCTATGAATTTGTAGGTTGAACGATGATGCAAATTAGGGCTTTGGCTGATTCTTCAGGGTGAAGTACCTAAGCCCTTGAGTTATCTTGATAATATGTCATCATTATTTCCTAATACTCAGAGCTCTTTCTCCCCTCTTTCTTAATTAAGGAATTCGGAAGTCCTTGAAGGAAAATGGTTCTGTTCTCTCATCTCCTACCCCAACCCTGCCCCCTTCCCATCTCAGGGTAGATAAGGATCAAAGGCACATCCTGGCCTGACCAAAAGCCAGACAAAAGAATTTATTTCACATCCATTGAGTATTTATTCAGCAGCTATTAGATATTTGAAGAATTTTAGTAGAGGCTTGCTGCCTGCCCTTGCTGGGTCCTGGGATAGTAGGCAAAGCAAGTGTTTTAGTCAGCTTTTCATCACTGTGACCAACATACCTGACATAAATAACTTAAAGGAGGAAAATTTTCTTTTGGCTCACTGTTTCAGAGGTTTCAGTCTATGATCAGATGACTATTGCTCTGGGCCTGAGACGAGGCAGCAAGAACATGGTGGAAGAGTGTGGCGGAAGAAAGCTGCTCATCTCATGGCAGTCAGTAAACAGAGAAAGGAAAAGGGTATGGGGACAGATATAGTCCAAGGGTAAACCCCCAGTGACCTACTTCCCCTAACCATGCCTCAACTGCTTACAGTTTCACCACCTACCAGCAATCCATTCGGCAATGGACTAATCCACTTCTGAGATTAGGTCACTCTTGTCCCGTCATTTCCCAAAAGCCTCACCTCTGAACATAGCTGTATTGGGGACCAAGCCTCCAACATATCAGTTTTGGGGGGACATTCCAGTTCTAAAGCATATGGCAGAAAAAACTGGGATTTCATTTTGGATTCAGCTCTGTGACATGGATAAACTGACCTCTCAGTTGCCTCATCTGCAAAGTTGTGTTTATAATGTTTACATGGTGAATTTGGAAAGAAGTATTTTATGTATGGTGTGTAGCACAGTGTTCCACTTAATAGAAGCTCAACAAATATTGGTGCTACACATCCCCATTCCTCTTCTCCTTTTCTCTCTTGTCCTCAGGTAGAGATAGCAAAGATAAATAAGGTGCAGTGTTCATTCTTTAGGGGCAGGACCAGTGGGGAAGGTAGATTTGTAAAGATAGAAGCTCTAACAGAATGTGGAAATTCTGCAGAGAAGGTTGAACAACAGGCCGTGGGAGCCCCAAGGAAATAACTGATTTTTTAAATAAGAATTAAAACTGGAGAGACCTTGAAAGTCATATAGCTCTACTTCCTTATCTCATGTATGAGAAAACTCAGGCCCAGAGAGAGCAAGTGATTTGTTCATATCAGGTTTGTGCAGGACCCAGATTTCAGCTTGATGTTTATGTCATATAATACATGGAGTGGTTATTGAAACAGAAAAATTGACTTCACATCAAACAGGAGGGCACAACGCTAGAATTAGAGTCGGTGGGTCTAGAAGCTAGAATTAAGTTTGAAGCAAAGAGAATCAGAGAATGGTCTCCTATCAACAGGAGCTGCTCTGTAATTGGAAACTTGAATATAGTGCAAGCTCTTATGATCCCCTTGACTTCTTAGGAAGTGGATTTTCTCTCCTCAGAGCCACACCTAAGAGTGACTTCTGCAGGACAGTGGATTGTAAGAAAGGGTGCGATTGAGGGGGACAGCTAGGGAGTGGAAGGGGTATATCCTTGACGTTGGAAACCACCAGAAAGGGCATTGAGTATTTTGGCAGTGACAGGGAGCTGGCAGCGAGAAATAAAACCATATTTAAATCTGGGGTAAGAGCTTCATTTCATTGTGATCCAAATTAAAGTTCTGGATTATGCTGCTTTTTCGTAAATGTCTAAGTATTCTCTATGCCTAAGGAGCTGTCTTCAGAAAAAATTCTGATGGAGACATAAAGTTGCTTTCCCTTTTCCTGCTGAGGGAGGGAGGGGGAAGGGGAGAGAGAGAGAAAGAGGTGTGTGTGTGTGGGGAGAGAGAGAGAGAGAGAAAGAGAGAGAGAGTGAGAGGTGGGGAGTCCACAGATGTGTCTCACACTGTTGCAGGTGGCTTTGGGATTACCCTGAGAAATGAAGGACCCATTTATCTCTGTCCTCTCTAGCTTGTCAATGTTTCAATTGCATCAAGTACTTGAAACTCCAAAGCAAAAGAGAGGATGTATCCTAATTATTCTGGTGCTGGAAATGGGAGGAAGAAACTGATTATCTCTCACTTTGCTCCTAATCTCCTACCTCTGGTAGCAGGGTAAAAGATATTTAGATTCAGGTGTTCTGAGAAAGATGTAATCTTGGTTTGTTTGTTTTTCTTTTTTTTTTTTGTAAGGAAAATGATCAGCATTGAATCGAGCCTGAAAGCAGCAACAGAACAAAGATGTGCTGTGTGGCATCCTCACCGCACAACTGGAGGGCAGCTTTCTTACTGCCATTGTCTTTCCTGAGCTAATCAGGAGCAGACACTCCCTTCAGAATGGGGTTCTTTTTCATATGGAAGACTTCTTTTTTCTTAAGACTAGAGTCTAAAGTCTGCATCTGAGTAGTAGTATTATCCAGGAAACCATTGTATTTAAGAAGTCAGTGTTTAACCAACAGCAGGAATAAAAAATATGTTTCCAACTAAGTTCTGCTGATCCTTAGGAGATTGTCTCTTATTCTTGGCATATTTTAAGTCAAAACTTACTAATTCTCTGAGTCTTAAATACAATATTAATATGATTTCTTCCTTTTTTTTTTTCCCCTAAGGGGAAAAGAAAATAAAACAATATCTTTTTGGCAAAGTGTCCAGCCAGTGTTTAAGCGAACATATATTATAATTCCTCATCTTCCAACACCACATAATTACAGGGAGAATTTAAAGAAACCTCTTAAGTATATACTTGTTCCTTTGGCTCAAATTCCCTTCCTCAGCAAAAATACAAGAAGGGTAGTCTGTCTGCCTGTGGCAGCCTCTTCCTCTCTTCTCCCAACAGCATCAGGACAGGCTGTCCAGGACTTTTCAACCCACTTCCCCAGGCCATGCTGTTTCTATATGTCTTGACTGTCCTATAGAAAAATGTGGCAGAGTCCTATGCTTTTGTAATTCCAAGGATCTTAGGAAACTTACAGAGCAGAAAGGCTGTAGAATTCCTTGATGTTCTGCTTTACTTAGGTGCTAGCAAACATGACAGGTGGAAATGGGAATCTTTCAGCTTTCCTTCAAACTCCCATGGAGCTGGCAGCTTGTGGCGTCTCTGCAGCTTGTGAAGGAGCCTGAGAAGCTTGCACATCTCCTAATTTGTCACCACCTCAGAAAAATCAGAACAGGTAAAGGGAGCACAATATTTGCAAAAGTAGGATGCAGAAAAGTCGACTGTACCACTGAGGACATGGGCAAGACACTTAGCCCTTTGGAACACGAGTTCTTCAGCTGCAGAATAGAGATGAGAATCCTCCCCTGATTGCCCACTCTGAGAATGAAAGCAAGCCAGCTAGCTAGATAAAAATGTTTTGAAAAGGTAAAAAATGTGAGCATTTTAAAGTGAGCTAAGGCTGAATTATGGAAGAACTCTCTGGAAATTCTTTTTGATCTGTATAAATGACAGAAATATAGTGTGATTCATATATCTAACACCTGTCACACATCATCTGATGACATTGATGCCTCACATCTTCCTTTATTTTCTGCTTCCTCCTTATCAATTACAGTTCCCGGTCCAGTCTCCAGATTACATCTCCTCCCAGCAATTCTTTCTTGTAGTGGGAAGGTGGATTTTGTTCATCTCTGGAATCCTCTGGGGAAGAGCTTGTGTAATAAGCAGAATGTGTCTCAGAGCACTCAGACTGTCCCAGGGAGTGCTTCCTAATTCTCACATCCGTTGCTACGGAGAAGCCAAAGGTGGTACTTTACTGAGACCTGGAGCATCCAAGTACCCAGGAAAAATCAAGAATACTAAAGGAAAAGGGAGAAAAGGGCACCAGCAGCACATTTCATTTGTTGGAAAGAGGGGAACGTAGAGGAAAAATGCTGCCCTTTGATTATACTGAGAAAGATGGAAAGATCAACAGAAAAATGGCAGTGAGGAGGAGAGGCTTCTCTTGTGGTTTCCTTCCTTCAGTTGCTACAAAGAAGGTCTGTGGAACTCAAACATCTGGAGATGGCGCCTCTCCAAAGAATAGGAACTCTGCTGACAGAGGCCTGGGTTCTGACCTCCCTTTCCACAGACTGGATGAACCATCACTGAGAGTCTCATAACATCAGGGTGCCTCAGTTTCCTCATCTGGAAAACAAGGAGATGTAACCAGATCTATGGTTTCTAACTCTCCCCTACCAGGAGCAGAAAGCTTCTCCTTCTGTGTTTCCACTCGTTACCTTTGTCTCTGTCAGCTTCAACTCTCCAGTGCTCCCTGCTATCCTGTAGTAGGATGATGGGTCCCATCCTGTCTGTCCTGTGGAACCGATCCTGAGACTAGACAGAGTAGGTTATCACCTCAACTGTGTGATTTGGTGTGTGGGGTGTTAGGGGTGGCTGAAATGGCTTCTTTCTCCAAATGTCTCACACATACCTGAAACTTTGCCATTGATGATTCCTCCTTTATAAAAAAACTTGTTAAAATATCAGAAATTTTGAGAGCAATCATATTGCTCTAATTAGTCATTGACTCTTTCGAGTTTGTAAATCTTATCTGATAGCAGGGCTTTTTAAGAGATGGAAGAGAAACAACCCCTTCATATTTTAGTCCAGGGCTGGTGTTCATTGGTTATTCATCTGGCAGCCTGGGTGCTGATGCAGTGGCATGCTCTCATGCCTAGTTCTAAAGATAAATTGTACCCATGTGGAAACTGACAGACTCTTGTTACCTCAGCACTGGGCATATCCAGCACCTCGTGCTCTTGGGAATAAAATGTGGAGCCAGAGAAGCAGAACTCAGCTCATAGCAGCTGTTTTCTGGGTTTAGGATTTGGAACTTTTTAATTTAAATGTGCACTACCAGTGTTGCTTGATAGAAAATAAACATCCAAGAAAATTTTCTTTTACTATCCCTAAGGCATGACTGATCCAATGAAAGTGGGAGCTTCTAAAAATCCTAGTATTATAGGGAATGGGACTTGCCATTCCATATCTGTGCAGTTTATATGAGTAGAACATGATTTTAATTTGCTATTGCCCTTTGTCCTTGTTCTTGTATTCCAATACCCAGTAGCATGATAAGGAGTAAAGGAACTAATTTTCAAATATTAACAAAGTTATTCAAGGGAACTGTGCTTTCTGTTGCTGGAGTTGGCACATCTTTTCCAGGAAGCTTGCCTGTGGCTGGAAGCCTACTTGGCACAATCCCACTGCAGTCCTTTGGTGATGGAGAACAGGACTGACAGGATTCAAAAGGCTGGATTCCAGGCAGGCCAGTGCGGGGTGATAGTTTGTGAGCCAGGGGAGACTGAAGCCTGAGAGGACCATCAGAGGATGGATGCATCTAGTTTAGGGTGAGGGGAATGCAGGCCAAGAGAGTCCTTTAGGGGTTGTAGATTGAAATGAGGATATGGAAAGTTGCTGGTTGCTTTTGTACACCTCTATATGGAAACCCACTACATTAGCAGAACTGAGCCTAGTGGGAGAGTCTGAGCTGCAGCTTCTCAGGGATTAAGCACTTTTCTACGTATAATATGATAGAAGCCACTGCTGATTTTTCACCAAACCCAGAGTAATGTCATTTTAGCTGGGAAGTAATTAGCCAAACAAGCTAATTTCTGGCTGGTTTTGGAAGGAGATGTGTCCTTATGACTAAGCTCTCACCAATAGAACATGAGTGGAGGGATGTGAACCACTTCCAGACTTGTCTATAAAACCTCCTCCATACCTCCCCCACAGTCACCCCTGCCTTCCGGAAGGCTGGAATGCCAGCCCAGAAAACTCTTGTGAGCCATATGTTGAAGATGATGGAGCCACCACCTTTTTGGATCCTTGAGAGAATGTTTGGAGCAGAAGGCCTACCAAAAGGCCTGCTCTTTATTATTCATGTTAAAGAGAAAAAAAATCTCTTATTTTTGAGCCAGTTCATTTGGTATTTTTCTGTTTAGATCACACCAATGAATATACACAACAAATGGGCAAAGTAATTGATGGCACCTTTTAATAGGTTAGGGACTTACTGCTCTGAGAATTTAAGAGATTTAGTTACCCAATGTCAGGATTTGAATGTAGAGTCATGATCTGAACTTAAGTTTTTCTGGTTTATCTTTTAGCTCCCAGAGGGTCAGGCCTCCAGAGAAAAGAGGTAAATGTAGATGGTTTGGCTGAGAGGGAATGTCTGATTTCGCTACTGTGTCTACTAAGTCAAATCCAAATTCATGCCATCTCTTTCCAGAGCTCCAGCTGTTGTACCACTGAACTCAATCTGCATGTAGGAAGGATGTAATGGCTGGAAGGGGTCCTAATAATCACCCAGCTCAATGGTTTTCAGATTCCATTTGGCAACAGAAATGCTTTTTCAAATGAAATCTTATTCAGAAGCCCTGTGTATGGAACAGTTCAGAGCAGAGCTTATTTCTTTGAAGAGGAGTCTAACACCTACCCTGGTCACCACTCATCAGCACAGCCCCTGAGCCTCTCAGAGCAGGTCAGAGGATGGTGATCTGGTCTAGCCATTTATGTCAGAGGCAAGGCAATGGTGGGGCCAGTAGGTGTCTTCATTAGGTCACACAGATGACAAATGACAGAGTGGGAATAGGAACCCAGGCTCCTGACTCACATTTAGAAATATTTCCATTGCACTGATGTATATTATTTAGGGCTCTGTAAAGAAATAGAGTTAGTTGGAGATAGATAGAGGTTTATTTTGAGGAATTGGCTTACATGATTGTGGAGGCTAAGGAGACCTCCAATCTGCTTTCTAGAATCTGGAGACCCAGGAAACTCAGTGGTACAGTTCCAGTCCAAACCCAAGTTCTTCAGAACCATGAGTTCTACTGTCTAAGGAGAGGATGGCTATCTCAACTCAAGCAGAGAGAAAATTCAGGATCTCAGGGGATTGTATGATGCCCATCTATGTACATGAGGGCTATCTTCTTTGCTCAGTCTACTTATTGTTAAATGTCTGTCAGAAATACTCTCAGACACATCCAGAAATAATATTTTACCATATATCTGGGTATCCTTTGGCCCAGCCAAATTGAAACTTCAAATTAGCCAATCACTACTGGGTTTCTTTCTTTGAGAGAGCAGCCCTTAAATCAGCTCCAGATTTAAGATGCCCAGAAAAAAGTTCAGAGTTACTTGTGCTAATTTAAAACATTTCTTTGTGAGACATTACTACAAACTTCATGACCTAAGAAACCCATTTATCATCTCAGAGTTTCACAGTCTGGGAAGGCTCAGCTGGATTCTCTGCTCAGGCCATTACAGTTTGAAATCAGGGTATTGGATGGGCTAGGCAGTCATCCAGAGGCCTTGGGGAAGAATCCATTTCTAAGCTCCTTCAAGTTGTTAGCAGAATTTAGTGGTCACTAGACACTGCTCTCCTGAGGTCATTCCATGCCATCTCTCCATGGTAGCAACGGACAACTTTTCTCTCATCAAATCCCTTTCAAACTTCACATTTCTCTCACTTCCCCTTCTGCCACCAGTTAAAGAAAGTTCTCTGCCTTCAAAGGGTCCATATGACCAGGTCAGACCTCAAAGTCAACTGATCAGTAACCTTAATTACATCTGCAAAGCCTTTTGATATGTAACATAGCATAATCATTGGAGTGATACCAGGGGCTAAGGGCATAGGGTCTAGTTTAGAAATCTGGCTACCAGACTTGTGTATTTACAACTAACTCTAACAATGATAATATGACTCTCTTGTGACCCCCTACCAACTTTTGCCAGATTCCTTCTGCCAGCTTCCTTGGTGGATAAAACATTCCTGGCTATACATTGAATTTTTAAAAAATATAGTCTGTAGGGCACCAACAGGTATTCAAATCTGTACGGTGTATTCCCAGCAGTATTAGCTCTGTCAGGGCAAGTTCAAGGTCTGAGTGCTCCCTGTAGGCTATTCATGCCCACACTTAAGAAAGCAGGAGGCAGCTCTGGGATCCTGGAGCTCTCAGAAGAGGCAGAGGTCTCTATGGTGGTACTAAATGATAAGTACAACCATCTTCCCCTTTTAGATATGACTCCAGAGGAGAGATGGGATTTAACCAACATTGACAGAACTAATTAAAGAGCTCTTAGTTCAACGTTCTCTCTGCTACTTTCAGTCAACACTACGGTTAGTTGGTTTCTCTGCTGGTTGTTGCCCTGGCCTTTAGTGATCTCGGGAAAGCTTTCCATTATATATTCAGTTTGTTTCCAGCCCTGAAGCCCAGCAGGTAGGATTACTGGTATATTATCTAGACCTAAGAAGCATGGGAAATTGCATAGTCCAAGCATCATGCTGGCAGATTCTGGCAGAGCACCCCAGGGAAGCTGTTTCCCAGCCTCTGTAGAAGAAAATTGAGATAAGAAAGATAGGTAGGGCTAGGAAAGATGTGGACAACAGCAAACAGCATCCTTAAGTTCCCTGGTTTTTAGTTTTTCTGTGGGAATGGGTTAGTGATGTGCACCCTGAGGCCAGCTTAAGGTCTCAGTGTGAGATTGGAGGCTCCAAGGCTTGTAGGGGTATCTGGGTGCAGGACCTGAAAAGGCAAGTGGATATGAGATAGGAGAATTCATGCTTTAAGGAATATTTGCATATATGTTATCTGAATATTTTTTTAAAAGAGAATTAACGGAATAAAGGATAGAGGAAAAGATGTAAAAAAATAGAGCAGGTATCGTCAGCAATCTTGAAGCTGGAGGCTGAATCAGTTCTTTGAGAAAATCCCATGTGCCCATATTTCCACTGACCAACTAAGAGGCAGATGTGCAAATGCATACTGGCCTCTCTAGCAAAGGTTGCTCATTACCAGTGACAACCAAGTTTGCTTGTAAGGAATTTGGTTTAATTAAGGCTTATTTTCTAGAATTCATCCTACAAAGTATAAGGAGGCAGCCACCCATTGAGCTTTCCTTTGGGTTTCTTGAATTGTGGAAGGCCCCAGGCAGGGTTGGCAATACCCTCACCCCCACTAAGCAACTCTTCAAGTCCCAAATTTCAAACTGTCTCTTAACCAAAAAGCACATCTAGGAGGAAAACTGTAGTGGAGATCTGGAAATGGACCAGGACTCTAGGGCAGATGCTGAAGGAGGAGGCTGTACTAGTGTTCTTTCTGAGTGAGGTCCTTTGAATGTGTCTTTAAGTTGGGGTTGCTGGATGGACTTGAGGTAAAGACAGAACTCATAGTTACAGACCTGGGAGAGGGTGTGTCAAACACAAAGCCCACATCTGGATCTTTAGATGTGGAGGAAACCTCTTTCTTGTAACAGAGAAAGTCTCCAGATCCTGGGCCAGAGCCTCTCAGGCCCACTTCTTTCTGAAGTTCAGTATCTGGAAACCAGGCTAGCTTCTGGCTAAATCACGCCTAGGATACCCTAGTCAGACAGTGGGGGAGGCCCTCGTTGCTGTCCAGGACCTTCACTGCTGACTTCAGTTCTCTCTTCCAGCTCTTCTCTTCTCTTTGAAAGGATGCAGTTTACAATGGGCCTATTAGAGCCCTAATTGAATCGTTAACACACCAGCCATTAGCAGCTGCTAATGAGGGAATCCAGGGGATTACAGCATCAATTATCAAGTTTGACTTCTGAATATGGCTCTGCCAACAGTGGGCTCTTGTGAGAGTCTTTAGAAAGTGTGACAGAGAGGGAGGAGAGCCATGTGCACATCCTGTGACAGTCCTGCCTGTACCCAAGATAAGCTCTTATGGATGCCCACTCGCATGTGGCTGCATAGAACCAGTTCTGGGGTGGGCTTGTGCACCTGGAGATGGAAAGAGCATTAACCTTGGAGATTCAAACACCTCTCTTGCAGGTCTCTGTACCTCCTCAGAACTCATGCTTCTTTGTGCCTGCCATAAAGTGCCTACTTCACTGCTTTCTGTGTCTTACCACCTCATCTGTGGTCTTTTAAGAAGCCCAAGTTCCCCTTTATCTACATTCTATCAGTACAAATTCCTTGGAATTCCAATTTATGAATATTTCTTGATTTCTTTCTCTCTTTCTCTTCTATTACTGCCTCAGTTCAAGCTCTTATTATCACCAAGGAAATGGCCCCAGCTCAGTTAGGAAGCTGGTCTCTCCATGTCTAGTTCATTTCTTGCTGTGTTCAAATTATCTCTACAGTGTCTTTCTAAAAGGCAGATTTGATTGTCATTCCCTTTAGAACCTCCTTCAGAGATCCCTATTGCTTACAGGATAAAGTATACATCCCTAAGCCTGGCATGACAGGGCCTCCAGAACCTTGGTCTTCCTTTAATCTCTATATGACACCATTCTTGGCTTTTCAAATCTACCTGAGACAGTGAACTCGTTGGCCTTCCCCCAGAGGTGGGTGCATTCCCTCACTTTGCAATGCAGATGTCTGCCAGCTCCCTGCTTCCCCTTTAACTCCTGTAAAATTTGTACTGATCTTTAAAATCTTATGTTTGAAGTCTTCCTAACTCATCCTTCTTACTTGTGTATCTGTATGTATTTCTCCCATTGTACCTAATTAGTTTCAATATATAATTATTTGTCTCTCCTGCTGGACTGTAAAATAAGTGTATCTGTTTCAATATTTATTTTTGAAAGCCCAGGATCTAGCAAATAGTGCTTGCTGAATCATACACATCCAGTAAGCTACCATTATGATAGTGTGTGTTTAATTCATGCATTAGAAAATTGACAATGTTTTACACAGCTCATTTCATGGACCCATGTTGACATGCATTTTATTATTCTAAGTGGGACTGTTAGTTGTTCACAGTCTAATTCTTTCGAACCCAAAGAGAACTGTGTGAGTCATCAGGACTACCCACCTTCTACCCCAATGGCTCAGAGCACAAGCTTGGGATTCATGAATACTTATAAGATTGATTTAAAGTTTATAAGTATTTATTGAACACTGTTCTACTTAGAGCCCTAGAAAAAAGTGCTCAGAAACTATGTCAAAGGTTTAAGAGTTGTACTTGTCTTTAAGGCCCTTTCAATTATGATACCGCCCAGCTGTTTGTGCATAATTATGAATAAATGTACCAGATTTCTGCTCCTCAATTGTATCAGGAGACCAATTGTGGAGAAGGTCCTTTGCAACCCTGAAAGGCTTCTGTGTAGTTATGGCAGTAGCTGCAGTTCATTCACTGCCTCTGATGTGGCTATAACTGCTAAATGTGTTGACGTATGGTTTTCCTTACACCTGTGGTCTGATTGTCACAACCACCTTGGATGGTGAGTGGTCTCATGCCTGGCCTGCATCTGGGAAAACTTAATCCTATGGAAATGATTAAGAGAAAGAGCAGGGCTTACATCAGAGTCTACCTGCTGTCAGGGCTCTGGCTGTCAGCTCATGGTGACACACTGCCCCAAACCCCCATGTAGTTAATATAAATCCATCACTCCATCTGGGAGGAAGCTCTTTCCGCATCTTCCCTTCCTCTCCATCTGTTAACACTTTGTAATCCTACTGATTGTCCACACATCAAAGCCTGTCAAGTTGGATAAAATGAGACAAAAACACACAGATTAAACTACTGCCTGAAATCAGGAGCCTTGTTTCAGCTCAGAACTCTTTCAGGTCGGGAATTTCTTATATTGAATCACAGAGTCTTGAAATGAGGAAATGTGAGCTTCAGAAAGGAAGACAGTTGTTCACTGCCATTTTCCTACCTGTAGAAACATTCCTGGCACACAGTAGGAGCTTAGTAAGTTAAAAGAAAATTACCACAAAACAGGAACATTTTAGCAGCGTTTTAAAAAGCCATATCTGTTTTTCTTTTTCAGCATTCTTACACCAAGAATAACTGTCCACCCAGTGAGGAAATCCACAGCAGGATCAACATGACCTTTAGAGTCAGAAGCCACTGGCTACCCACCTTCCTGAGCAGCCTCTGTACCCCTAACTCACTAAAAAGTGAAAATCTGAAACAAGGTTGGGATTAGGGTCATGCAAAGGAGGTACCTGGGAAGTAAAATCCAAGGAGCCATTCGCTCAAGCCCTGCAAGTTGCTCACTGTCCTTACTGTAGTCCTGGTCCTGTTGTGAAATAAATATATTCTATCAGCTTTAGATAAACAGGGGTGTAATTGCTATAAAACCATAAACTTTTTCCTAATATGTATTATATTGTTTTAGTCAGATTTTTTCACTGCTGTGACCAAAAGATCTGTCAAGACTATTTTAAGGAGGAAAAGCTTGGGGCTCATGGTTTCAGAGGTCTCAGTCCATAGACGGCTGACTCCATTCCTTGAGTTCAATGTAAGGCAGAACATCATGGCAGAAGAGTGTGGTGGAGAAAAGTAGCTGGGAACATGGCAACAGAAAGCAGAGAGAGAGACTCTTCTCTTCAGGGACAAAATATATACCCCTAAGCCATGCCCCTGTGACCCACCTCCTCAAGCCACACCCTATCTATCTTCAGTTACCACTCAGTTAATCCCTATCAGGGGATTAATTCACTGATTATCTTAAGGCTCTTATAACTCAATCATTTCACCCATAAATTCTCAAGGATTTTCTCACACATGAGCTTTTGGGAGACACATATATAAATCATAACATACATAAATTATTATTTGTATCACTCTCTGGATGATTTTAACCAGTTTTTCCCCCCAATTAAAGATGAAGTTCATATAATGATATTGAAATCATGCTTTCTCTGTTGGCCCCAGTGTGTTTTTTAAATGAAAATTTTATTCAGATAGTTGTAACCTTATACACAGTTTTATGAAGCAATACAGAAATTTCCCTTTATCCTTTACCCAGCTTCTTCCAATGGTAGCATCTCCCTGAACTATAGTCAGTATCAAAACCAGAATACTGACATTGATTTGGACTGGCTTATGACTTAAGCATCCAGCTTTTTCAAAGGTGCCTGGATGTTTCTAACATATAACCAAGGTTGGGACACCCTGCCCAGGAATCTCTGTTTTTAACACAAGCCTCAAATGACTCTTCTGACCAGGTAAGGGTGGGAAATACCCTTGATATTTGTCCTATCAAGGGTGTTGGGGAAGGAGTAACATGGAGCGAAATCCTTACCTGTAGGAGAACTCGTTTTGCCTTTGCTTTTATTTATTTATTTATTTTTCTGGGAAGCAAATGGCAAACTCCTTTGTCCTCTGCCTTTCTCTCCAAGCTGTTGCCCTCAAGCAGTAAGAGAATTGTTCCATGACTTTAAAACTCTAGGGATGACCTCCTCACTCTCCTCCATCTACCTCACAGTAGTCCTCACTGTCTGGTGCATAAGCATTGGCTCATTCCCCTATGAAGGAGGAGGGACAGATCTATTATCCTCACCCAAGTCCTAACTGAAAAAGTTTCAAATGTTGCTGTTTTCTGGGAAAGACAGTTTGCTTTATCCCTTTCCTATGATCTCATGAGCTTTGCCCCATCTCAGTCCCTTCTTAGGGGCACACATTACCAACATGTGACCTGGACATTGATAGGAACGCTGACTGAAGCCCTTAGAAGAGGGAGCTGAGCTTAGCACTGGCTCCAGACAGGAAAGATGGCAGAAATATCTGAGAGGTTATGGCTAATGCTATACATACTCTGGTCTTCTTCTGAGATTTCACTTTACCTTATACTGTACCTAGTAACCCCAAACCTGCTATAAGTGCCAATACCCCCAAAGACAGCTCCTGGGCATGGTATTGCAAACTGCTCTCTCTCTTAGTTGGGGCTTCACTGATGTTTGCTGGGGTCCCATATCAGAAGATGAAGGTTAATACACAACTTGGTGTCCATATGGACTCCCAGGGAAAGGGCAGACCTGTGGGAACAGGCAGTAGGCCTAAAGTGAAAAGGAGAAGGGGCAAGTGACAGCCTGCTCACTAAATGTCTGCCAAGGTCTCTAGTTATCCAGAGTACAAGTTGCACTTTCCAGTGCCAGGAGCGCACACCAGTCATCTAAGTGATGTCTGCCCATCACAGGGCTCTGCTTCTAAGTGCCCCCCAGGGCAGATTCTACAAGCTACAGACCTATAAACTTGATAGGACAATGCAGCCAAAATTCCATCAGGTCTTCCAAGGACATGTTCAGAAGCACCTATAAAAAGATACTTAGATCACTTGAATACAACATAGGTCTTGCAAGGGTAAATCAGAGCAGGCTAGCCACAGTTCTTTCTCTGATAAGGTCATGTTGGACAGGTAAAGCAAGAGCATGTATAGTGCATAGACCGTGTGGACTTCAGCAGCCAGACAAGAAGGACTCTTGCAATCTAGTTGTGGTCAAGACAGAAACAGAGGATAGATTCATGGTGCAGAGGCATATTGGTAACTAGTTGAATATCTGGGCACCAAAGTCCCTGCTTAGTGTTGAGAAAACTTGCCTGAAGGTGTCTGGTTTAGGACCCCTTCCTTTGTTCTGCTTTATGTAGGCTCATGATCCATGACTTAGAGGGAAACAAATTACAGAAGACAGGGAGCTAAGTAAAACTGCTTGTCTTCCCTCTTTCTCCATATACACATATAATTGCATAGACAGATGATTGATAGATGATAGATACACAACTAGGTTTTTAAAAGACTGGATTAAAAAGTGGAGTTGGACAATATGGTATTTAACAAATGTGCCTACTAGCACAACTATAAGAAAGAGAGGACATAGCTCAGCTATAACTCATGTGGAAAAGGCTTAGCAGCTTGCATAAACAGAACACTCAACTGTGTTTAACCTCTCCTGGAATGCTACTTGAATCTTGGGCTGTAATAATAGAAGTAGAAAATCTGTAACAGAGGAGAGGATCTTTCATTTTGCATTCTGCTGGTCAGATATTGGGAATTTTGCCTTCCATTCTGAGCATCACATTATGTTGAAACAGGCTGGGATAGAGAAGAGAAGCTAAGTTTAATAAAAACCGGAAACACTCTCAGTTGAGGAAGATGGAAGAAACAGAAATGAGAAATTTTAAGAGTCACAGGAGATACAGCTTCAGTGTCCGAAGTCTGCCTTAGTCTGTTATGATGTTCTTGAAGGTGGAATGAGCATGTATGAGAAAGCTCTGGAGGACCCAGTCAGGACTCCACATAAACGTCGCCTCCAGAGATTGGATGCCGGATGCACCATTTATCACAAATGGTGAATCAAACAGTATGCTAGTTTGTGTGGATATTGTCAGAAAGGCACTCTGTGTAACTGAAATTAGCAAACTCTGTATTCCATTTGGTTTCAGAAACTCCTGGAAAGCCCTAATTGTCAGAAAAATCTTTCCTGGCCTAGGCCTGTTATGCTGGGGTTACTAGCACCTCAATAGAGCAGACTCCTGCTTAGAGGTGTGAACCGGCTGGAAAATAAAAAGTCTGAAAATAATCAGTAAGGAATAAAAGACAAAGACAGAAATTAGATTTAAAAAAGGGGGTGACTGGTGGGTCTTCCACCTCTGATAGGAACAGGAACTGAACAAGGAAAGAAGGTCCCCATTTTTTATTTAAGGATAAATACATCAAAGGTTTCAGTGTGGCAGTCTTTTTGAGGAAAACAGGATAAGAGTGGGGAAAACAGGTCGTTTGGTGCTTGGCAGGTTATGCCCATCTCTGGGTGGCTGCCTTTGAACCTAGGGCTGTGAGCTAAGGCAAGGCGCCAGCATGATCTGGGCTTTGCCGAACTGGGGAATCTCACCCAGGAGTTCCCAGAAAAGCAGCTTCCCTATCTTATGATGGCTCAGACAAAATTCATAGTTCATACATGGCTTCCAACAGCCTGCAACTTCCCCATTAGCACTTTGTCCCTACAGCATATGGCTTTGATGACTCTTCTATTCAAATGCCCCTGGAAGTGATATCAGTATAAATGTGAATGAAGGATGAATGTGTAAAATTCTGGGGGGGCAGGTAAAGAGAGGGTATAAAGATAAGGAAGATGGATGTATATTGGTGATTTATGTGTAGGGAATCTGCATTCATTTTTGTTTGCCTGTCCCAAATCCTGTAGGAAGAAAGATGATTCTCACTTCTAATTAACTCAGATTATCCCACATTCACTGACCACAAGAAGGGAACCTAGGCTCCCAGGCCAGGTCCTAGTTTCAGCATTTCCTGGCAAAGGCAGGAGTCTCTGCTGCTGACTCAGCCTGGGTGCTGACGGAGCACTGGTCCTCCTGGATCGCACCCAGAGATACCCCAGTCAGCAATGCCCCATACCAGTGAGAGCCGAGGGAGCAGGTGCCTGGCCCTCTGCACTGCCGTCCTGGCAAGCTGGAAGTCTGGCTGGCGTCACGCCCAGTTCATTTCCAAGAGCTTGCTAGCTAGATATTTACTGGGAGGGAGCCTTGGCAAGAAGTGGCAGCTGGGCAGAAATGCTGTCCAGGCCCATTCACCCACTGTGTGGTGGCAACAGGGGTTTATTGCCCTGATGGAGTTTGCTTTACGACACTATATTAGCAAACTTAATCCTCAGGCAGTCTCTGGCCGAATAGCCACAGAAAAGGCGATGCGACTCCTCCATCACCAGAGGCCAGATGGAATGCTTATTGTATTTCCCTAACTCCGTGGCAAGGGAAATTTGATTTATTTTAGAGTTAATCCATCACCCTCTGGCATCCTTTCAAGACAGGCCTCGAGCATAACTGCAGGATCTGGAGAAAATGGGGAAGTCAAGTTCAATTTATTTCATTAACATTTTTAAAACATTTAATTACGATAAAAACTGAAAAGCAATTAATATGAATAGGACCATGGCTTTCTCTTCTCTGTGTGTTCATCCCACCAATCTCAATCTCTCTCTCTCTGTCTCTCTCCTGTCACTGGACTGTTAAAGTTTCATTCTCACGCTTTGATTGTTCCTATGAGCATTAGAGTGCCATTGTCCTCCGCTTTCCAGCTGGCCACAGAGGGTACGTGGAGGTGGGACATCTACTTACCACTGTTTTTGCAGGCCCAAATCCACACATTCCACTTTTGGACTGTCATTGAGTTATCTTCTCCTCCTCATCACTCTACTTTTCTGGTCTCCTCCAAGGCTTAGGAAAGAGGTGAAGCAGCTGCGGGAGGTGGGGGAGAAGTGGTCAGGAGGAGTAGCTGTGGCAGGTTCCTAGTCAGTGCTGGACATCCAGCAGCCAGAGGGGGCTCACATGCAGAGCACCATAGAATGATGTGGTTTGGGGGGACAATTTTTCTATTTAATTTCTTTAAAAGTCAATGGGTGAAACTAGCAGTCTGTTAGATTTGTTTACACTAATTTTATGATTAGGTATTGCTTTGGCTTTGAATTCTGTATGGAATTGTGGTGGCAGAAAAATAAGGATTTTTTGGGGGGATAATAAAAAGACATCTGCCAGATTCCTATTCCTATGATTCTACTTGTATATCTTCTGTGGCTTTCTCTTCCCTGAAGGTTAAAATCCCAAATCCCACTACCTGTTCTTCAAAATGATTGTTGTCTCCTAAAGATGTCCATCCCCTAATCCTTAGAATCTATGGAAGAGTTATGTGGTAAAGGGGATCTAGAGTTGCAGATAGAATTAGGGTTGCTAGTCACCTGACTTTGAAATAGGGAGAGGACCTTGATTATACAGGTGGGCCCAATCTATTCACAAGGGCTCTTCAAAGTGGAAGAGGAGGTAGAAGGCAAAGCCAGGGTGAGGTCTCAGCTTGCAGTTAATGGTTTTGAAGGTAGAGGAGAGTATACCCCTATACCACCCTAAACACCCTAATCTTATCTGAAGATGGAGGAAGAGGGCCATGAGCTGAGCAACAGAGAAGTTCTAGAATCTGGAAAAGGCAGGGAAGCAAATTCTTCCTTGCTTGCAGAATCCAGAAGGAAATACAGCCAGGCCCACACCTTGACCATAGCCTGTAAGACTTACATTGGGCTTCAAATCAACCAAACTATAAGATAATAAATCTTTCTTGTTTTAAACCACTTGATTTATGGTGGTTTGTTATAGCAAGGGTTGCCTGGAGTGGGAGAAAGGAAAGATGCTAGAAGCCACATCGCCATCACCAGCAAAAACATTTATTCCTGAACATTTGCAGGTGAACAGTGTTATTAGGCCCAGTCCTTGCCTTGAATGAACCAGGAAATGGCAAAAGCTGGGTGGTCAGTGAGGATCCGAGAGGGTTTCTGGAGTCCAGGATGGAGCTGTTCTGCCCTCATAACTTCCTGTTTGGGTGAAGGTTGGGAGGTTGTATAATGTCTCTGAACTTCCCTTTCCTTACATTACAATGGATATAATAACACAGTGTTAGAGTTGATGTGAAGAATTAATGAGTTAATATTTGCAAAGCATGTATAATAGTGCCTGGCATGGGAGAAAGATCATAAGTGTTAGTTGTTATCTATAATCATTACTGGTATTCTAATTACTGGACTTTCAGTGAGAACTCTAGGGTAAAGTCAGCTTGGAGGGGGGACATTAGAGAGGATAATAAAAATAATTAAGCACTTAAAGGGATAAATATGGTAAGCACCTATTTTTATAATATTATGAGCAAGTAGTAGTATTATTCCCATTTCACAAGTGTAGAAACTGAGATTTAGAAACGCTAGGTAACATAACTTTCACAAAATTAAGAAACAAAGCAGAGGTGCAAACTCAGATTCTTCTGCTTTCAACCAGTGCATTAAAACAATTACTCAGAAGTAGGGATGAACACATGTTGAAAGAAAATCAAGAAGGGCATGTGTTTTAGATGAAGTGAAGTTTGGTATGATGGGCTGACTAACTGAGGGGCAGGCTGAGGAATCAGCAGAGGCCAGACAACAATCATTTTGAAGAACAGGTAGTGGGATTTGGGATTTTAACCTTCAGAGAAGAGAAAGCCACAGAAGATATACAAGTAGAATCATAGGAATAGGAATCTGGCAGATGTCTTGTGGATAGATTCAAGATAAGGGAATCCCAGACATAGACAAGGCAGGTAGGACATTATCCTAAGTGTTGAGGTACCCAGGGTCTACAAAACAGCTCTGTCTCCCTCATCTGATATGAGGAATAGATGAATGAGAAAAGTCATTGTTATGGTTTGGATGTGGGGTACTCCCCCCACAAAGCTTATGTGTGAAACAATGCAAAAAAGTTAAGAGGAGAAATGATTGGGTTATGAGAGACTTAATTCAATCAGTGAATTAATCCCCTTACGGGATTAACTGGTAAACTGAAGGCAGGTAGGGTGTGGCTGGAGGAGGTGGATCGCTGGGGGCATGGCTTTGGGGTATACATTTTGTATCTGGTGAGTGGACTCTGTCTCTGCTTTCTGATCATCATGTGAGCTGCTTCCCTCCACTATACTCTTCCGCCATGATGTTCTACCTCACCTCTCGCGCCCTGAGGAATGGAGCCAGCTGTCTATAAACTGAGACCTCTGAAATCATGAGCCCCCAAATAAAATTTTCCTTCTTTAAAATTGTTCTTGTCAGGTCTTTTAGTAACAGCAGTGAAAAAGCTGACTAAAACAGTGGTGGAAAAGAAGCACCAGCAGAACATGACTGGTTGGCATGAGGAAAAGAGAGACAACTGGAGGCGTCACTCAAAGGTCTCGCTATTTAGCTCTCAGATGGAATGGCTGTGGAGGCAGGCAGGTACACGGAAGACTATGCTGGAGTCTGATCCTGACTACTGATTAATGATCCTCAGTGTGTATGTGTGTGGTCATTTCATCTCTCTGTGCATCAGTTTCTTTATGTGTAAAACTGGCATAACTATGCTGCCCTCCTCCCCCACGGAAAAGCCCATGGAGGTTCCCCTGAGGTCATCATCGGTGTGAGGCGGCTTTGGCAGTGAGAATGGAAATACAGCACATCAATTAATATTAGTCATCCTGGTGAGACAGGCAGACGTAGAGCCCACGGGTCTGCACCGGGATGGAGCCCGTTTATGTTTATTTGAATGAGGGCCTCAGACTTGAGTTTTAGAAGACAGAATTTCCACATGCAATTGAGAATCTTCCTTGAGAAACAGCACTGAACACTATCTCCCAACCCTCTCCACTCTCCAGGCTGGACTATGGCCTTTGAAGGAGGCTGGATGCATCATTCCCAGAGACAAAGAAGCTGCCTCTTTTCTTTCCAAGAAAACAAACCCATGAAAAAGCCAAGCAGCCCCAAAGGGAACTTTGAACATTGCATAAAGGAAGAGTCTGTATTCTCACACTGAAAACATAATTAAAACAACTCTGCTTCCCTTATCTGAGACATGGAAGAAAAATGAGTGGGAAGACAACAGAACCAAAATCTCTTATCTTTCATTTTATAAATTAAAAACACTTTTTTTTTTTAGCTTATGAGAAAGGGTCACTACCATGGTGTCCATAGCAAGAGGGGGCCTGAACATGCAGGGAGGGATCCTGCACATGGCAGAGGCAGCTCTCAGTGCCTTGGAGGATTTCAGGAAAGCCAGGCCCGGACCCAGACTGAGGCTGCGATGGGCTGTACGGGAGTCCATCTTGCTCACATCTTCCACAGGGAATTGGCATGATGACATCAAACAGCTTCCTCAGTTTCTCTCTTCCTGCAGTTTGCCCACTGTCCCCTGCTTGTACCTGCCTCTGCCACCCAACTCTGTCTGCATCTGAGTGCTGGGAATTTAATCCTAGCCAAGCTCTCTGAGCATCGAAATATTCCCCCAATCCATTCTCCATGCAGCTGTCAGATCAGGATTAAGTTGAAAGAGAGAACAAAAGCGAAAACAAACAATAATCAAGAAAGGCAAATTACAGTCACCTCTCTATATCCACAGGTTCTGTATGCATGGATTCAACCAACAGCAAATTGAAAATTAGAGGGGAATAAAAGACAGAAAAACGCAACATTGTGTCCATGTTGAACATGTATAGACTTCTTTCTTTTCATTTCCCCCTAAACAATACAGTATAGCAGCTATTCACAGAGCATTTATACTGTATATGGTATCATAAGTAACCTAGAAATGATTTACGAGGAGGATGTGTATGCAAACACTGTGTTCGGTTATAAAAGGGATTTGAACATCATGGACTTTGGTATCCATAGGGGCAGAGGTGTTTCCTGGAACCAATCCCTGTCAGATGGCAAGGGGTGACTGTACTGGGAAGAATGGACAATGGAGGAAAAAGTCCCCAATCTTCTCTCTGCATGTTCCTCCTCTTTAATGTAAATAGAAAAATCACTCTGCTATTTACATCTCCCATCCACACAGGTTTCAGGTATTAACCTGAGATAACCCCACCTAGCAGAACCCCAGTAGAGCAAAATCATGGGAAACCTAGTTTCCCTTTGTCAGACCATCTTTGAAGATTGAGAGGAGTGCTGTGAAGGTTAAATAACACAGATGGTGGCCAACGAATGAGGGGTTTAAGGAAAACAACCTCACAAAGGCATTTTATGGCGATTTAATTAAAACATTCAGTCACAGAGTCAATAACAGAAGCAACAGAAAATCATGAGGCGTGGGCATAGGAGAAAGAAATGCTTGGGAATAGATTGGAAAGTGTGCCAATTGAGATGCCAAGGAGGAAGCTGTCCCAGAGGTAGGAAACAGGGTGCTCCTGAACAGATGGCATGGATGGAATGATGAAGAGAACCTTGTATTAGTCAGCTTGCATTACTAAAATGAAATACCTGAGGCAACTAACTTTACAAAGAGAAAAGGTTAAGTTCACAGTTTGGAGATTCAAGGACATGGCACCTGCATTGGCTCAATTCTGGTAATGGTGGCAGATGGTGGGAATTTGTGCAGGAGCATATAGTCATCTTGAGTTAGGATGTAGAGAAAAAGTGGGGGTAAGAGAGGGAAGGAAGGAGGGAAGGAAGGAGGGGGGGGAGAATAGAGAATGAATGGGTAGGGTTCCATCCACTATCCCTTTTGGGGGCCTCAATGACCAAAGTAGCAAGGCCCCACCTCCTAAAGATTCCACCGCTTGCTAACACTGCCAGGCTGGGGACTAGGCATTTAACGCAGGATGCTTTGGGGGCATTTAATATCCAAGCCATAGCAGACCCAGGCACACTCAATGCAGCTGGTGGGCACTGGGGTGCTCTGATGACATTCACAAACTTTATGTCATAGTCCACACAGAGCCCTCACCCTGTAGACTAGGGAACTTTTTTGGAGGAGCAGAAATTGCACTCTTGAATTAAGAAGGGGTTGAAGATTAGAATCAAAGGAAGCTTAGAAACTGGCAGGGGTCACTGTGGTGGGAAAACTGATGCTACTAGGAACCAGAGAGAATGGCTGCCAGGAAATGGGTCAGAACGTTAACAAGTGTGTCTCAGCACATTTACACTTTCCACAGAGTGCCACAAAGACTCTTGCTTCCTACAGGGTCTTATTTTAATGAACTTAGTAGATCAAGACTTTTCCTTGAGGGGTGCTCAGTGTGAGTTTTGGGCCTCTGAGAGCTATCTGCTTATTTGTAAGTCCCGTTGATTCTAAGGCCTTTATGTTCCTCCATCTCCCACTGGCTTTTACTTTCATTCAGACACTCATCTTTTTGTTTTGTTTTGTTTTCCTCCTATATTATTCAAACAGCCCCCTAAACAACCTCTCCAGCAGTGGTCTCATCACCTTCCTACCCTTCTCCTCCCACCTTCTGCTCTGATGCTCAGCCATCACAACTCTGACCACCTTTCACAGCTACTTAAAATCCTCCCTACACTCTGATGCCCATGAGGGTGTTCTCAGGCCTCTCCTGATTGGAAGAGCCACCCGAGGTGGATGCCAGCACACAGACTGCCAGGCCCATCCTCTGAGACTCTCATTCAGCAGATTGGGGATGGAGTCCCAGAATTTATATTACAAGTACATATCTTGGTTGAGGCCCATGATCAGGAATCATGATCAGCATGGGAGGCACTGTCTGCAGCACAATGCTGAACTCTCTTGCTTGGCATGAATAGTCCTAGTTGGGCCTTCCCAATTCTCTGCTCTGCATCCTGACCACTTCTCTGCTCTGCAGTTAAGCTGCATCTTTGGGCCTTGAGTATCTCAGTCAGTCTGGGCTCTGGAACAGGGACCCAATGCTGAAGGCCTGTTTGGAATACCAACAATAGGGCAGTTGGAGCTCATCTAAAAACAGATCACCCAACTTGGCTGGGACAAGGTAGGACCAAGGGTGCACCTGCATAGAGAGGTTTTTTTCTTTTTCCTCTCCCATTTTTTACTTTGTTACAAAAATGAGAGAAACAGACTGCAGGTAGCAGAGGGAAAGCAATTAAAAAAAAAACATATATAAATAACTTGCGGCATTCACTGCCTGCTGTTGTTCTGAGACAAATACCTTAGTAAGTAAACCAAGGTAGCAACACTAAAACTAGCTTTGCTGTGATTCTCCCAATTTCATGCTCCTGAAATTTCAGAACTCCAGATGGCAGAAATGTGAAGTTGGCCAAGTTTGCTTTGATATCCTCAAACCTCTCCCTCTGGTTTCTCTTCTTCCTTCTGTGTGTTGTCTCCCTTGGGTGCTTGGTGTCCTCATTTGGGACTCAGTTACTCAGCCCCTCATCACAGCTTCCTTCTGTCCCCCTTTCCAACACTTCACCTGGTCCTTACCCCTACCTTTACCCCTTTTTCTCAATTTAAACGCACTTTCTTTCAACATGAGGATTGATCTGATAGCTCAATTGCTACTAAGGTTTTTTTTTTTTAAATTAATTAATTTTATTTATTACATAAATGGAGTACAACTTTTCATTTCTCTGGTTGTACATGATGTAGAGTCACATCATTCATGCAATCATACCCATACATAGGGGTAATAATGTTCATCTCATTCCACCATCTCCCCCTGCCACCCTCTCCCATCGCCTCCTTCTCCTCTGCTCAATTCAAAGTTCCTCCATTCTTACCTTACCCACTCCCCAACCCCCCATTATGGATCAGTGTCCACTTATCAGAGAAAACATTTAGCCTTTGGTTTTTGGGGATTGGCTTATTTTGCTTAATATGATATTCTCCAACTCCGTCCATTTACCGGTAAATGCCATAATTTCATTCTTATTTAAGGCTGAGTAATGTTACATTATATATATATATACATATATATATGTATATATATGTATATATATCATATGTATATATATCATATGTATATATATGTATATATACGTATATATATCATATACGTATATATACATATATATATACATATGATATATATACGTATATATACATATATATATCACAGTTTCTTTATCCATTCATCTATTGAAGGGCATCTAGGCTGCTTCTACAGTTTAGCTATTGTGAATTGAACTGCTACAAACATTGAGGTGGCTGCATTACTGTAATGTGCTGATTTTAAGTTCTTTAGGTATGGACTGAGGAGTGGGATAGCTGGGTCAAATGATGGTTCCATTCTAAGTTTTCTAAGGAATCTCCATACTGCTTTCCAAAGTGGTTGCAACATTTTGCAATCCCACCAGCAATGAATCAGTGTACCTTTTCCTCCACATCCTCGTTGGTTAAATTAGTGTTGCTTGAATTCTTGATAATTGCCATTCTGACTGGCATGAGATGAAATCTTAGAGTGGTTTTGATTTGTAGTTCTCTAATTGCTAGAGATGTTGAAATTTTTTTCATACATTTGTTGATCAATTATATATCTTCTTCTGTGAGGTGTCTGCTCATTTCCTTAGTCCATTTATTGATTGAGTTATTTGTGGTTTTTTTGGTGTTAGATTTTTTGAGCTTTTTAAATATCCTGAAGATTAGTGCTCTATCTGATGTGCGTGTGGTAAAAATTTGCTCCCATTCTGTAGGCTCTCTCTTCATTTCATTAATTGTTTCATTTGCTGAGAAGAAGCTTTTTAGTTTGAATCCATCTTATTTATTGATTCTTGATTTTATTTCTTGAGTTTTAGGAGTCTTGTTAAGGAAATCAGGTCCGAAGCTGACATGAAGAAGATTTGGGCCTACTTTTTCTTCTATTAGGTGCAGAGTCTGTGGTCTAATTCCTAAGTCCTTCATCCACATTGAGTTGATTTTTGTGCATGGGGAGAGACAGGGTTTGGTTTCATTTTGCTGCATATGGATTTCCAGTTTTCCCAACACCATTTGTTGAAGAGGCTATCTTGATTTCCAGTTTTCCCAACACCATTTGTTGAAGAGGCTATCTTTGTTCCAATGTATGTTTTTGGCACCTTTGCCTAGTGTGAGGTAATTGTATTTATGTGGGTTCATCTCTGTGTCCTCTATTCTGTACCATTGGTCTACATGTCTATTTTGGTGCCAATACCATGCCATTTTTGTTATGATTGAATTGTAGTATAGTTTAAGATCTGATATTGGGATGCCTCCTGCTTCACTCTTCTTGGTAAGGACTGCTTTGGCTATTCTGGGTCTCTTATTTTTCCCAAATAAATTTCATGATGGCTTTTTCTATGTCTATGGGGAATGTCATTGGGATTTTGATTGGAATTGCATTAAATCTGTATAATGCTTTTGGTAGTATGGTCATTTTAGCAATATTAATTCTGTCTGTCCTAGAACAAGGGAGATTTTTCCATCTTCTAAGGTCTTTTCAATTTCTTTCTTTAGGGTTCTGTAGTTTTTATTGTAGAGTTTTTTTCAACTCTCTTGTTAGGTTGATTCCCAAGTGTTTTGTTTATTTTTTTTTTTGAGGCTATTGTGAATGGGGTAGTTTTCCTAGTTTCTTTTCAGAAGATTCATCACTGATGTCTAGAAATGCATATGATTTATTGGTGTTGATTTTATATCCTGCTACTTTGCTGAATTTATTAGTTCTAGGAGTTTTCTGGTGGAATTTTTTTGATTCTCTAAGTATAGAATCATGTCATTAGCAAATAGTAATAGTTTGAGTTCTTCTTTTCCTATTTGTATCCCTTTAATTTCTTTCATCTATCTAATTGGTCTGGCTAGAGTTTCAAAGACTATGTTGAATAAAAATGGTGGAAGAGGACATCCCTGTCTTGTTCAAGTTTTTAATGGGAATACTGTTTTAATTTTTCTCCATTTAGAATGATATTGGTGTTGGGCTTAACATAGATAGCTTTTACAATGTCAAGATATGTTCATATTATCCCTAGTTTCTCTAGTGTTTTGAACATGAAGGGGTGCTGTATTTTGTCAAATGCTTTTTCTGCATCTATTGAGATGATCATGATTCTTATATTTAAATCTATGGATGTGATGAATTACATTTATTGATTTCTATATGTTGAACAGACTTGCATCACTGAGATGAAACCTACTTGATCATGATGTACTCTCTTTTTGATATGTTTTTGTATTTGATTTGCCAGAATTTTATTGAGAATCTTTGCATCTATGTTCATTAGAGATATTGGTCTGAAGTTTTCTTTCCTTTATATGTCTTTGTCTGGTTTTTGTATTAAGGCCTCATAGAATGAGTTTGAAAGTGTTCCCTCTTTTCCTATTTCATGGAATAATATGAGAAATATTGGTATTAGTTCTTCTTTGAAGGTCTTGTAGAACGTGGCTGTGAATCTGTCTGGTCCTGGGCTTTTCTTGGTTGGTAGATTTTGATGGCATCTTCTATTCTATTTCTTGAAATTGCCCTGGTTAAGTTGTGTAAATCCTCCTGGTTCAGTTTGGGTAAATCATATGACTCTAGAAATTTGTCAATGTCTTTAAGATTTTCTATTTTATTGGAGTATAAATTTTCAAGATAGTTTCTAATTATCTTCTGTATTTTGATAGTGTTCATTGTGATATTTCCTTTTTCATCATGAATTTTAATAATTTGAGTTTTCTCTCTGTCTCTTCATTAGCATGGATAAGGATTTATCAATTTTATTTATTTTTTCAAAGAACCAACTTTTCATTTTGTCAATTTTTTGAATTGTTTCTTTTGTTTCAGTGTCATTGATTTCAGGTCTCATTTTAATTATTTCCTGCTTTCTGCTATTTTTGGTGTTGATTTGTTCTTATTTTTCTAGGACTTTGAGATGTAATATTAGGTCATTTATTTGTTGAATTCTAATTCTGTTAAGGAATGAACTCAATGCAATGAACTTTCCTCTTAGCACTGCCTTTACAGTGTCCCAGAGATTTTAATATATCAGTGTTCTCATTTACCTCTAAGAATCTTTAAATCTCCACTTTGATATCTTTTGCTATCCATTATTCATTCAATAGCATGTTATTTAGTCTCCAGGTGTTGGAGTAGCTTCTATTATTTATTTTATCAATGATTTGTAATTTCATTCCATTATGATCTGATAGAATGCAGGTAGTATCTACATTTTTGTTTTTGTATTTGCTGAGAGTAGTTTTTGGCATAATATATGATCTATTTTAGAGAAGGATCCATGTGCTGCTGAGAAGAAAGTATATTTACTCATTGATGGATGAAATATTCTATATATGTCTGTTAAGTCTAAATTACAGATTGTATTATTGCATTCTGTAGTTTCTTTGTTTAGCTTTTGTTTGGAAGATCTATCCAGTTGTGAAAGAGGTGTGTTAAAGTCACCAAGTATTATTGTGTTGTGGTCTATTTGATTCTTGAAATTGAGAAGAGTTTGTTTGATGTATATAGATGCTCCATTGTTTGGGGCATAGATATTTAAGATTCTTATGGCTTGCTGATGTATATGGTTCCCTTAAGCAGTATGAAATATCCTTCTTTATCCCTTCTGACTAATTTTGGTTTGAAGTCTACTTTATTGGATATGAGGATGGAAATCCCTGCTTGTTTACGCGGTCCATGTGAGTGTTATGTTTTTACCCAAACTTTTACCTTCAGTCTGTGGTTGTCTTTCCCTATGAGATGAGTTTCTTGTAGGCAGCATATATATTGTTGGGTCTTCTTAACTCTAATCGGCCAGTCTATATCTTTTGATTGATGAGTTCTGGCCATTAACATTCAGAGTCATTACTGAGACATTGTTTGTATTCCCAGTCATTTTAGTCTATTCTTGGTTTTTAACTTAACTTGGGTTTTCCTCCGATGGCTTTTCCTTTAGTTTTAGTCACTCTCTTTGCTAATTTTCATTCAAGTCTCAATGAAAACAATATGCAGCCTTAAACCAAATAGCTCCTATTAGATGTTTATAGTTTTGTTGCAATAGACAAAAATGATGTGTTCAATTATTATCTATAATATAAATAGTAGATTTGTGAAAGGGTCTATAATTTCTAATGGTAGACAAAGAGAGAAGTAGGAGGTATAGGATGAGATGTTAAGGAGGTAGGAGGTGAGGATATAGAAGTATTTGATCTTAGGAAGTGTGTATGAAGAATCAAAAGAAGTTGGCTGGTAAGAAAGAAAGAGAGTCTGAAAAGACAGATAAGTGGGAAGTGAATAGAGAGAAAGCGTACAAAAACATAAAACAAAAAAATTAATAAGAAAAAGAAAAAATATAACAATAAAAGATAAAAGAATATACAACAAAACTGCAATATACTATTTAGACATCCCAGTCCTCAGTAGCCTAATGCATGGAAAATACTTGGTTTCACAACTGTTGGGGATGTGAAGGTGGGAAAAGAGAGAGGGGAAAAAGAGTAAAAAATTTAAAAAAAGAAAGAAGAAAAAAATATCGAAGAAAAATTGCACACTTTGTTTCTGTTGGAGTTTAGTATCTTCTGTGCTTCCCTTCTCATTCAATAAACAGGGTTTTTGGGTGTTTGCTGGTATCTCCACCCATGGATGGTGAAGGTTATTAGCATGGGAAGGTTGGTCATGGAGGCAGAACTCCTGGAAGTGGGGTATAGCACTTGCTGGCTCCCATTGGAAGACTGCACCCCAAGGATCCTTTGGGGTCCACTCGTGTGATGTGGGCATCTGGCCTAAGCACCTTAGATTGCCTATGGACCCCACAATTTGTGGTCTCTAATTTAGTCTCTAAACTCTATCTCTCTCACCTACCTCCCTTCCTACTTCCCAGTCAGGAACTTCTCTCTCTGGAGGTCCTGTGGGCTGAGCTCTGGGGCCTGTGCACCTGTTGCGGGGACCTGTTCTGTGTCAGGCAGATCAGAACTAGGCTTTGGGAGCTATGGGCCGGCCATGTAGCTGCAAGCGGTGTGCCAGATTAGTGGCTGTGGGCAGTGGGGGCTAGTTAGAAGACTATAGGTCCCTTGATATTGCTTCTAGACCCCAGCTGGTGTTACAAGATAGGAGTTACGCCAACTAAAGACGGCGATGGCGGCAGCGAAGGTAATCCAAGATGGCAATGAAGGTGTCCCAAGATGGAGGTGACCACTTTCAGAGATAGGGCAGCAAGGGCAGGCCATGTGGCAGTGTTGTGTGGTATGTTTGGAGATGGGGGATGTAGCACTATGATGAGTGATGCAGCCATGGGCGACTGTCTCCAGACCCTGTTCCATGTCCCCAGGCTACCACGTGGCTGGGATGATAGCAGTAGTAACAGTGTCCCAAGATGGAGGCAGCTGGTGGAGTTCCACGTTGGTTGATGGGGAGCTCTGTGTTGATTGATGGGGATCCAGCACACATTGGGGTTGTGCAGGTGTGGGCTTGGGTCTGGTGTGCAGCTGCTGCTAAGGTTTAATGGCTTACAGTAACTCCCTTTATGGATATAGTTTTTATGTTTTAGTGGAGAAGTGCTGGGAGGCAAAACTACTAAAGATTTAATTTATGGGTTGTATTTTAGCAGAATGTGTTGGACTTCAGGAAAAGTTCTTATCATCGGCTACTTGTTGGCTTTAACCATTGTATTCCAGACCTGGGCCCACAAAGATTGGTTTTTCTTTTTCCTTTTTTTCATTTAAAAACTATTCTTTATTTGTACAGAGCATTATAATCTTTGCAACAGTCTTCATTTATCAATAAACTTTTCTTTGCATTCATTTAATAAAATTACCAATTGTTAAACTATACCACACTACCTTGTCAAATCCCAAGTGCTCCACGGAGATGAAAAGTGCTTTGCAGCACTGAATGGAAGGAGAAAAAAGGCTAAGAAAGACCAACAGAGATACTTTAGAAGCAGTTAAAGGAAATTTCTAGGGTGGAGTGTGTGTGGGCCGCGGGGGCCATTAGACTTATGAGCACCATCAGATTGCTCTCAAGGTTCAGAGCAGTTTTTCACCAAATCATTTTTAAGAGCTGATTAAGGAATCAGAGGAACCTGAACTTGGGAATAGTAAAGCAGGTAATCTACATTCCTGTATTGGAGGATGAAGTGAGTAAAAGAGGAGAGAAAGTAGGAGAGAGAGAGGAGAGAGAGAGAGGAATCGAGAAGCACGGAGGGAAAAATTTGTGCCTAAAGGAAGCCAAGTCTGCAATCCATTATGAACTAAAGAATGAAAATCTGAAGACACGAGTCTGGGAGATGGAGTATAAGAAGAGAAAGCTGGGGATTTTGTACCTGGCAGGAGGTCACAATGTATCTTAAACTGTACAGTGGTAAGCAGTGAGGGACATCAAATGCTATGCCATTCATCTTGTAAAAGTAAGACACTGGCACCCTTGCTTGACTAATTCTAATCAGTATTGCTAATTTAAAAGCATATGTCCCCAGAGTGCAGCCATCCTACAGGCTGAATGACTGCAGTTAGTCTAAAAGGGCTGCAAGCCAAGCGGGTCTAGAGGAAACGAAACTCAAATTTATGCAACTGTCAAGTGAAGAGACGACAGATTTCTTTGTTCTCCCACAACTTTTTAATAGTTCCCTAAAGCTAAACCATTTGGACCATTCTTAACCAGCTACGATTGCCAAATACTGTATAACTTAACATAGGCTGACTATGATCAAAGCTCCAATTCTTCCTGAGCCTGCACTACCTCTGTGATACGGAACATGATAGGCAGCATGGAAGTTACTACTTTTTTGGAGGGGCCACGAAACTTGGGATCAAAAACTCCCTAGCCATACATGCAAGTAAGCAAGAGATATCAAATCAATTAATTTCATTAGCCGTTCAGAATCCCTTACCAAAAAGTCATAACCTCTAGGCTGATCAAGCAAAAAGAAGATTCTGGCTCTCAGATGCTCTGAGTCTGGGGAAGCACTGGTTTGATGATAATTCTAATGAGTTTTTATTTTGACCTTCTCAGGCACTTGTGCCTAATGGCTCTGTCCGGCAGGGAAAAGCTTCACATAAAGCACAAACATGTGCCACATTTCAGTGTGGTGGCATCCCTGGTGCGAGGTCTGCCCACCCTACTCAATTGTTGACGACCTTCTCTTTGTTCTGTTCTTCTTGTTCCAGCCTTTTTCCATCTTCACTGTCCTCATCTCTGCTCCTGTCTTGCTCTTCTGAGTCTGTTTTTTTTTTTTTTGGTCTTTGTCCTTCTTTTTCTCTGAAGCTTCCTCTTGCCTTTCTTTCCTGCCTATATGCTTCCAGAGCTGCTTTTGAGAGGGTAATGAGCCCCTGGAACGCCATCTCTTCCATGGCCAAGAGCACGTCACTGGCATTGGGCATCCTGTGCTTCCCTTTCAATGCGAAGTGGTTGGCACAGGATGTGGCATCCAGCATTGACAGTGGCAGTGTGGGAGATGGCGCTCTGGGCCTCCTTGGAGATGCTGGCACTGTAGGGGAGCGCCTCCTTGATGATCTGGTGGTGACTGCATCAGGCAGGTTTAGGTCCTCTGGCCTCTCCCCTGACTGCTGCTGCAGGGTCAGTGCCTCTTCAGCCTCAGGCCTCCTCTTCAGGTAGCACTGAATCCTGATTTCCTGCATCACTCACTCAAAAAGATTAGTTTCTGACATCTAGATTCCACCTGGATTTTCTTGGGCTGCTAAAGGCTAATTATAACTATTATTTTGACAAAGGAGATTAAACACATATATTTAATGAAAATGGTGTAATTTAATTTTTATATCTCCAAAGACTGTGTTTAAATAATTCCCAAATTTAAAGGAAATCTATATCAGACCATGTGTTTCTTGATTTGGGATTTATTGATTTAGGGTTTAATAAAACAGTACTTCTGCTTAGACTAAGAACCTCCCTCATGTCTCAATTTTTCTTGTTGCCAGTGCAAAGCAGCATTCTTAGCTGCTGACCCAAGTTTCCACTTTGGACTTTTCCCCATGGCCAGTTATAGTGGATGGAAGCTTCTTTACTATTTTTGATCTTCTCTACCTTTAATATGAATAAATGGAGAACTCACTTTTTTAGTTTCTAGGGTGGCTGTAACAAAGTGTCACAGAGTGATTTGCTTAAAAATCAGAAAATGTTCTCTCACAGTTCTGGGAACTATAAATCTGAAATCAAGATATCAGCAGGAGTATACTCTTTCTGGCAAGTCTCTAGGAGAGAATCTGTCCTTGCTTCTTGCTTCTGTGGTTGGGGCAATACTTGGTCTATAGGTGCATTCACAGTCCAGTTCCTGCCCTTATCTTCTCAGAGTGTACTTCCTATGTGTCTGTGTTTATTTTTCTCTTCTGATCACGATACCTATCATTGGATTAGAACCTATGCTAAACCAGAATAACCTCATCTTAACTAATTCCATCTGCAAAGACTCTATTTCCAAATAGGGTCACAGACATACCACAGGGAATATATTAGGTTGAATATTTTCCTCCCAAACTTCATGTCCATTCAGAAAATATTCAACCCAATGTTCCTAATATTCCCTGTGGTATGTCTGTCCTCAGTTTCTAAACTCCACGTACAATGAACACATCTAAATATACTTTGTACATCAGCTACTTCCTATTGCACCGGATGTACTTCTTACTAATGGCCTTTAGCTGTTTCTAAGAGAGTGAAATATTCTTATTCTGATCTTTCCAAAGAAGGGACTGAAAACTTTTTGGCTAAGAGGGCACAGGGGCAGAGAGTGGTGGTGCTCCATTGAAGTGGTTCCTTAGCTCTCTTAACCAGGGGTCTTAGATATCTAAGGTATCCTATTGGCATGTTTAGATTGGTGGCAAAGATACAGAAATTCAAGGACCCATTCTCCTGATTCTCACTCCAGCACTCTTTTTTTCCCTGTTGGTTCTTTTTAGTTATACACAACATTAGGATTCATTTTGACATAATTATGAAAGCATGGAATACAATATGCTCTCATTCAGTCCCCAGTATTTCCCTTTCTCTCTCCTTTTTCCTCTCCCTGTTTCCTTCCCTCTACTCTACTGATCTTTCTGCTATTTACTTGTAGTTTTTAAAAATTATTATCTTGTGGATATATATGATGGTGAGATACACTGTGGTATATTCATATATGCACGTATGAAAGTTATGTTACATTTATTCCACTGTTCTTCTCTTATCCTCTCTCTCCTCCCTCCCCCTCAAATCTCTCATCTAGTCCACCAATCTGTCTTCTCTTTTGATGGATTCTCCCCTTTTGCCCTGCTTATTTCCCTCTTATTTTGAACTAGCTTCTACAAGTCAGAGAAAACATTCAAATTTTGACTTTTGGGGTCTGGCTTATTTCACTTAGCATGATAGTCTCTAGTTACATCTACTTCCCAGAAAATGTCATAAGTTCATTATTCTTTATGGCTGAGAAACACTCTATTATGTATATATACCACATTTTCTTTCTCCATCATCTGTTGAAGAGCACTGACATTGGTTCCATGCTTGGTTATTGTGAATTGTGCTGCTATAAACATTGATGGGGCTGTATCCCTATAGTATGCTGATTTTAGATATTTTGGATATATACTGAGGAATGGGATAGATGGGTTATATGGTGGCTCCATTTCTAGTTTTTTGAAGAGTCACCATACTGCTTTTCAGAATGGTTGCACTAATTTGCAGTCCCCACAACAATGTATGAGTTTATCTTTTCCCCCACATCCTTGCCAACACTTATTTGTATTCTTGATAATTGCTATTCTGACTGGAATGAGATGAAATCTCACTGTAGTTTTGATTTGAATTTCCCTAATTGCTAGAGATGTTGAATGTTTTTGTTAGCCATTTCTGTTTCTTCTTTTGAAAAGTGTGTGTTTAGTTCTCATGCCCATTTATTAATTGGATTATTTTGGGGGTTTTGGGTGTTAAGGTTTTGCATTCTTTATATATTCTGGATACTAATGCCTTGAGGAGCAGGTGGCAAAGAACTTCTCCCCTTCTGTAGGCTCTCTTTTCATGTTCTTAATTGTCTCCTTTGCTGTGCAGAAGCTTTTAAATTTGATGCCATCCAATCTATTGAATTTGTTTTTATAGAAATATTGTTAAGGAAGTCAGTTCCTGTGCTGACATGTTGTAGAGTTTCTGGCTAATCCTAGGTCTCTGACCCAGTTTGAGTTGGCTTTTATGCAGTGAGAGACAGGGGTCAAGTTTCATTCTTCTACATAGGGATTTCCAGTTTTCTCAGCACAATTTGTTAAAAAGTCTATCTTTTTTCCAATGTATGTTTTTGGCACCTTTGTCTATTATCAGATAACTATATTTATGTGGTCTTGTCTCTTTCTTCTGTTCTGTTCCGTTGGGTTTCATGTTTGTTTTGGTGCTAGTACCATGCTTTTTTTGTTATTATAGCTCTCGTATAATTTGAGGTCTGGTATTGTGACACCTCCAGCTCAGAATTGCTTTGGCTATTCTGGATCTCTTATTTTTCCAAATGAATTTGAGAACTTGTCACTCAACTGGCTTTTGCCAGATGGATTTCAATCATTCTTATGATGTAGTATTTATTTATTCATTACAAATTTTAAGTTATCTTATTTCTTGGCATAAGTCTATTGAAATATCAACATGAGAAATCACGAGAATCTATGTGGACACTGACAGATTAATTTCTCCTGGGCATTACTGAGTACCTCACCCATGATTGCTTTTATTCTGTGTTTAGTATTGTGACTTTATTTCATTATTCCCATAGAATTTATTTAATTATTATCTCATCCATGATTGCTTTTATTCTGTGTTTAGTATTGTGACTTTATTTAATTATTCCCATAGAATTTTATTTAGAGCCCTCTTGTGCTTTCCTGTAGATATGAGTGTGACCTTTAGCCTTCTCTGCAGAAGACTATTTGACTTCAGGATGCATACATCCACCATCCATGTGTGAGCATCATTGTCTAGATCTATTTTTCTCATGACATCTGAGACATTTTGGCTCCAGCCAGAGTGTCTTGACTACCAACCAGGTACTAATCTTCTATTTCTTGATTATTTCCTCCTGAGACCTATTTGTGGGTGTCAAGAATCTACACCCCAGCTACAACAGAGCTATCATCACATTGCTTCTTCTGGGGCACACTCAGATTGCATGGGAATGCTAGAGCTAGCTTTGCTATTATGTGGGGAACAAAGTGTCTTTGAGCTATTTCCACACTCCTTCATGGACTGAAAAATCATCCGACCTCTTGGCTATTTAACACTCCAAAAGGCTTGCATACTTACTCTTTTACATGAGCATTTCTAGGTTTGTTAAATTCATTAAATATTTTCTTGCTTTCCTTTATCCTCCTATTTTAAAAAATTATCAAGATGTATCTTTCTAAGCTGAATACCATGGGGCTATTTTCCACTTTGTTTAGTCTATTTGTATTATTATTCTACTGTTCTCTTGCTTGTACTAGCTCCCAATTGAGCATGAATATACCATTTCCAACCACTTCCAGATCATTAATAAAGCTGTGAAGAAAGACAGGCCTTACCCCAAACCCGGTGGCACCAATTAGACACTTACCCTCAAATGGGATCCTTGGCAATTTATCATTCCCTATGGTCTTTCAGCCAGTGTTTAATCAATGAGGCTGTGTTCCTGTCCAAGCCAATTTTAAACTAAGTTTCCCAGGAAACTTTCTTGAGACAAATTACTTTTATGAAACTGTTTATTCAATCGTAGTCTTTCCAGCTGCTCAATTTGGAGCACAAAAACATTCCAGACCATTTCTTTGCCTCTAAGTATTGTTCAAGGTAGGAGCATTCATCTCTTTTCACGTTTAACAATCTTCTCTCCTTAGAGGAAAGAAAGTATAAAGAGAACTAAATCCTTTGGAACAGCTCCCTGTATTACCAGTGACTAAATGTTGTCTGGATGAGTTTGGAAAGAATAGCACATGGTCTGCTCTGGGAAAGGCTTTGGTCACCCAGATCTGCCTCCCCAGAAATACCCGGGTGCAGCTCCAGAGTTCCTGTGGACCAGCAGGAGCCGCAGAGGGCCCAGAGCCGCCTTTAGGAACCTCCATGGTTGTCCAGCCAAAGGGAGACCACGGACTGCTACCTCTAGCCACTGGGGAGCCCAAATTCAGGGCAAGAGTCGTTCCAGAGATGCCAGCATGAGGCAGCCCTGCCCAAGGGCGACCTGGGCCCACCTCAATTCCGCTCCAGAGTTCCTGCAGACCAGCAGAAGCCTCAGAGGGCCCAAATCCACCCTTAGGAAACTTCACGGGTATCCAACTAAGGGTTGACCAGAGACTGATAGCTACCAGCCACAGAGGAAGGCACACCCATGGTAAGAGTCGCCTGCAGAGATCCCAGCATGAAGAAGCCCCACCCAAGTGCGCTCTGGGCCCGCCTCAGTTCTGCTCCGGAGTTCCTGTGGTCAGACGAGACAGAAGGCCCAAAACTGCCCTTAGGGAATGCCAGGGGTGCCCAGTTGAAGGCAGACCAGAGCCTGCTAGCCTCCAGCCCCAGGGAGCTCACACTCACTGTAAGGGTCGCACACAGACTCTCCAGCTTGTTACCCTGCCTAAGTGAGATCTGAGCCCGCCTCCAGTTCCGCTCAAGAGTTCCTGTTCACCAGCAGGAGTGTGAGAGAGGGCAAAACAGCCCTCAGGGGCCGCCTCAGGAGCCCAGCCAAGGCCACTCCCACTACCCTCTAGAGGTATGTCCACTACCTCCGCCACCAATTTAGTGGCAGTAGTGCCCATCTGGGGACAATGGGGGAACAGAAGTAGCTCCAACGTAAGACACAGGTAATCTGGAGTGTTAATACAAGATTATAGGATAGAAGCCGCAATACCTCAGATTGGTATTTCAAGAAAGAAAGATACACAATCAACATGAAAAAACAAGGAAAGAAAGTGCCCCAAATAAACCTGGATACCACTGTAACAGAATCCATTGACAGCACAGTTGAAATGTCAGAGAAAGAATTCAGAATGTACATAATTAAAATGATCGGCGAACTAAAGAATGACATAAGTGAACAATTACAGGCAAAAATTGATCAATCCAACAAAGAAATAGGAGAGCAAATAAAGTCAACCATCGATCATTCTAACAAAGAGATAAGAGAGCAATTACAATAGCAAAAGATTACTTTAAGAAAGAGCTAGAGATCGTGAAAAAAAAAATACCAATCAGAAATACTTGAAATGAAGGAAACAGTAAACCAAATAAAAAACTCAATAGAAAGCATCACCAGCAGACTAGATCACCTGGAAGACAGAACCTCGGATAATGAAGACAAGATATACAATCTTGAAAATAAACTTGACCATACAGTGAAGATGGTAAAAAATCATGAACAGAACATACAAGACATAAGCATCAAAAGACCAAATCTAAGATTTATTGGGATAGAAGAAGGCACAGAATTTCAAACCAAAAGAATGTACAATCTCTTCAATGAAGTAATATCAGAAAATTTCCCAAATATGAAAAATGAAGTGGAAAATCAAATCCAAGAGGCTTATAGGATACCAAACATACAAAATTTCAACAGATCTACACCAAGGAACATCATAATGAAAATGCCCAACATACAGAATAAGGATAGAATTTTAAAGGCCACGCGAGAGAGGAACCAGATTATATATAAGGGGAGACCAATTCGTATCTCAGCAGATTTTTCAACCCAGACACTAGAAGCCAGGAGATCATGGAATAACATATTCCAAGCCCTGAAAGACAATGGATGCCAACCAAGAACCCTATATCCAGCAAAATTGAGCTTCAGATTTGATGACAAAATAAAAACCTTCCATGATAAACAAAAGTTAAAAGAATTTACAGCAAGAAAGCCTGCACTACACAGCATTCTTGGCAAAATATTCCATGAGGAGGAAATGATAAACAACAATGAAAATTTACAAATAGAGGAACTACACTAAAGGAAAGACCATTCAAAAGAGAAAACAACTCAAGGTAAAAACCAAAAA
>CM053403.1:85944341-86028154 GCA_028644305.1 Xerus rutilus | reverse complement strand
ACTTGAATGTTCTGTGGACTTGGGGCATAGTCACATGTGTAGGGGAGGGGTACATTTTGGGAAATGATCCAGGAGATTGCCTTAGGTGAGCAGGATTCAGTGGTAGTGTGTGTGAATTTGCAATTGGGTTGTGTTGAACAGCCCGCTGCAGATTTCACTAGCACCTTGATCTCAGGTGTTGCCTTAACTGCTCTAAGAAGTTTCCTATAAAACAGTTTCCTATAAGACAGTTCCTATCTCAGAGGGCATGGGGGAAAACTTAGATAAAACTTATGAAAACATTTAGCATGGTACAAGGCATATGGAATTGATCCACAGTGGTAGCCCTTTCTAATGCCTTCCCCTGATCAGCAAATTGTGACCACTATTTCTTCAACTATCTCCTTGAGAAGTTCTTGGTGGATGAAAATGATGTTCAGAACTAATCATTAGCCTTGAAAAAAGAAGAAGCAAAGGCAAGGATACTCTGTAAACAATGCTAATAACTACATTGATATCAACTTAGGAAACTTCTATACTGTCCAAGACATTAATCTGCTTGCTGTTGGCTTGTCTTGGTGATGTTAGTTTGAAGTGTCTGTGTGTGTGTGTGTGTGTGTGTGTGTGTGTGTGTGTGCATGTGTGTGTGTGAGAGAGACAGGGAATGTTTCCTATTGCTTTGGGATTGGTGCCTGGCACAAGGCCTACCAAGAGCTAGGACCTTTCACCAGGAGGCTGGGGTGGATTCTAGTTCACAGTCTGAGAGGTGGAGGACTGAGGGATGGAAGAGGGTCAAATTGGAAGTGAATTGTTTATGTCAAGGATTGTGTTGCAGAGAGGCTCCTAGAACATGAGAGAACTCACACATGTGCCCCAGGAGACACAGCCTGCAGTTAGAGGACTGCTGCATGGAGGGCTTCCGTGGCCAGTCTGTGTAAGATAGGAAAGCAAAGAAGTCATCAGAGAGAGGACTGTAGCAGTGGCCAGCCATAGACCCCTCCCTCTGCCTTCTCTCCACTTCAACATCACCAGAAGAGTCAGGATTAGGGCATAAGAGGTAGTTCAGAGACCAAGCATAGTCCCAGGTCCCAACTCATTAGGGCTTGAAATGTGTCTCCAAAAAGATATGCTTATGTACCTCAGAATGTGACCTTGTTTGGAAATAGAATCTCACAGAGGCAATGACATTAAAATGAGGTCATTAGGGTAGGCCCCAATGCAATGTGACCATGTCCTAATGAAAGGGGAAATTTAGACACAGACATACAGAGGAAAGACAAGTGGACAGACATGGAGAGAATACCAGGTTAAGATGGAGAGATGCTACCACAACCCAAAGAAAGTCCAGGGCCACCAGGAGCTAGAAATGGCATGAGGGCTTTTAGAAGAATCACAGCACTGATTTTTGGGTTTCAGCCTCTAGAATGTTGAGAAAATAAATTTCTATTGTTTTGAGCCACCCAATTTGTTGCACCTTGTTACCTCAGCATTAGGAAGTTTATATGAAGCTCAAAGCTTTGCAGGCAGGAGGGGAAAGAGGTGTGATTTAAGTTCATTGAAGACTGAAACTTCAACTTGAGCTGCCCTTTAAAAGTCAAACATGACCAAAAAGTTATAGAATCTACCAAGATCTTATCAAGAGATGTGCTTTGTAGGAAAGGGTGGTTCTACAGAGCATAGACGGAAGCAGTGACTGGAAAAAACACAATTATTTTATGCATACACCCCACTACATTCAGACTGCACAGCAAACTAGTTTCATACAGATCCAAACATCTTCTGCCCACCAGATGCTTGGGAATTTTGCCAGGATTACTCTCAGGCTGCAGGCTGGTTTCCATGACAATCTAGGTAAGATGCAATCCTATAACTATCCAGTCTACAGACTAGGAACTAGCAGTAGTTTTAAATGCTGTACCTGCTAATTCTTTGTGATTAAACCTAATGTTTAGTAATGAACCCTTGGGACCATGAATCGCTGAGATCTGAGGGAACTCAAGAACAATAGTGGAACTCACTCAATGAATCCACTTACATTACAGGTAGCATAGAGAGAAAACCCCTTTGCATGTCTTGTTTTTGTAAACTAGATTAGTACAAGGAAGCTCCATACTCAAGAGAGTCTCTATCATAGTCTAATTCCCAGTGGCATCTCCCAAGCTTTATTAAGGTAATGGGCTTTTTTTCATTCCCATACAGCCCACTGAGATGCCCCATTACACTTCTGCACAGTCCCAAGAGGGTGTGGGCTATAAGCCAAGTTTCAGGGGTGGAGCACCACCCAGGATTTCTACCCCTCTCCCTCCTGGGGAGTGAGGCAGGGAGAGAAGTCTCACCAGGCTGGGAAGTCAGCTATGTTCACCCTGCAGGATCTCAGCAGTACTTATTACTGCAATTAGCACTTCCTCTCTTGCAGGACAGTGAGAATAGCTCAGCTAGGGCCTCCTCATCACAAACTTTAATTTTCTTCACCTTACAGGACTGGAATTATTTAGAGTTATTTTCCTGATTCCTTGATTCACTAGACAGTTCTTGCTGGTATGCCTGGGTGTGTCCAGCATTGGTGATTTTGGAAATGATGGAAGCCCTAGAAGAAGAGGCATTGAAGGAGACAATGAGAGATGGTAGGAATGGCAAGGGGAGGCAACAGAGACATGTCTGGGCCTACCATGGGGTCCTGGTACCCAGGATAGAAAAGAACAGGATGTGCCGAGGGCTCTGAGCACAGGAAAGGGAGTCTCCTATTCATAAGACCATCTCTTTAACAGTTACCTCCGGACACCCCAGGTACTCTTGGTGGGAAACCAAGTTTCTCCTCCTTAAAACCTAACCCTCCTTCCCATCACAACTGGGCCCCGGATAGTTGAGCTTTGGATGTTTATTCTGGCTTACTAGTTGGCTCTATTGGGGAAAGAGGAAGGGCAAGATGGGAACCAGAATTAAAGAGGTCTATTTGCTTTCTATAAAATAAGCTTCGCTGGGAGGTAGGAGCATGTTGTGAAATGATTATCTCTCTATCATTTCAAGAAACTCCTCTGGATCATCTTTTTCTCTCTCTGACTCTATACATCAAACCCTATTAACCATTGCCCCTTTCCTATCTTCTTTCCTTGGATTTTAGGACTTCGCATTTGTCTGGTTTTACCCTCATCTCTTGGGCTGCTCATTTTCTTTTCATTCTCTGGCTCCTTTTCCCCTACCTGTCCTTTAAATGCTAATATCCCCCAGGTTTGTTCTCAGCCCTTTGGCATTCTTTCTTTTTGAGTTTTTCCATTCATTTCCTTACTGATGACTTTCAAATCTCTATTTCTAGCACAGGAAATGTTTTCAACTCCAGGCTCAGAATTCCATTTCTTATTCAAAAGATAACTCTATCTTTATGTAATGCAAACATTTGAAGTAGAAGCGCCTAAAATGCTCTACTCCTTCCCACTCTCAAATCAGCTCCTTTTCCTCTATTGCCCAAAGTCCACCAGCTAGCAAGACCAGAAATGCATGAAGTCTTTCTTAACTTCATATGCTCCCTAACAGTACACCCAACCAATCACCTAGTGCTAATAATGCTACCACCTAACTAGACCTTGCCTCCATCCACTTCTCTGTTCCATTGCCACAGTCCAGATTACTATCAGCTGGCCTCTGAGGACAGTATCAGATGTGTAGCTCTCCAAGTTGGCTTGGTTTTTAATTTTGTGTGTGTGTGTGTCTTGTTTTTTTTTTTTTTGTATACCTTCAAAACAACATCATTTAAGTATATTCATCATTTATTTAGAGAGAAATTGAAAAAAGGAACCCCTGTGGAAGAAGCACTAAAACCAATAGAGTTGACTTCATAGATGTAGAGTGTAGAATAGTTATCCCACAGGCTGGGAAGGGCACCCCAGAGGAGAAGGAGAGGGGTGGATAATGGTGCCCGAATACAGCTAGAGAGGAGCAATAAATTCTAGTGCCCCACAACACAGGAGGGTGATTATAGTTCAAAACAAAGAACTAGAAGCATTTGTAGTTTCCCAACACACACAAAAAGGATAAATGTTTAAGCAGAGGGAAATGCTAATTACCCTGATTTGATCATTACACATTGTGTGTATATAATATATATATATATATAACATATACATATGTCTATACATATGCAAACATTTGCTATATATGTAAAACTATCACATTTGTATATTTCCTTATGAAATTATTTACTTGTCTTAGTTTTTATTTTTAGTTTTCTACTTTTAATTTTAAATTATAAATTGGCATATATATATATGGTACAAGTGATGGTATGATTCATGAATATGATGTGGAACAATTAAATCAACTAACTGATATATCCATCACCTCAAATACTTATTTTTGTTATTAGAAATTTACTGTCAGTGATTTTGAAATGTACAATACATTAGTATTGATTATATTTTATGTGCGGTGCAATATATCTTAAAAAAGAAGAAAGCTTATTCCTTCTAACTACAGCTGTGTACCCTCTGACCATCATCTTCCCTCAGCCCCCACCTATGGTAAACACTATTCTACTCTCTGCTTCCTTTAGTTTGATTATTTTAGATTTCATTATCTGTAAGCACATGCAGTGTTTGTCTAGCTATGCCTGGCTTATTTCAGTTAATATGCTGTTCTACAATTCCATCCATGTTGTTGCAAGTGACAAAATCTCTTTATCTTTTAAGGCTGATTAGTATTCCCTTGTGCATATATATCACATTTTCTTTATCCATTTATCTGTTAATGGACACTTAGGCTCACTATCACTAATCACTAGGGAAATGCAAATTATACCCACAATGAGATATCATTTCACACCTGTCAGATTGGCTATATTTAAAAAAATGGATGATAACAAGTGTTGGTGAGGATGTGGAGAAATGGGAACTCATGCACACTATTAGTGGGACTATAAATTAGTATAGGAATTATGGGAAACTATATGGATTTTCCTTCAAAAAAAATAGAATTATCATATGACCCATTAATTCTTCTTCTAGATATATACCACCAAATTTTCAAATCACTTTGTCAAAAAGATGTCTGCAATCTCAAGTTTATTGCAGAATTATTCATAATAGTCAACTGAGGGACTCAACCTAAGTGTCTATCCACAGATGAAATAATTTATCTGCTGTAAGTCAGCCATGTCCCTTGGTAGGGTTTTCAGAGGGTGCTTGAGGCAGGTAGGTGTCTCCATAATATTAGTGATTTATCAAAGCATTTCTTCCAATCACATATACTTCTTCTTGGAAAAGCATCTCTAAAACATAAAATTATAGCCAACTTTTTGCATTTCCATGGATGTTTTAGAAACTTACTGATCCTCACTACCAGGTCCTGCCAGCTGGCTCCCCTTAATTTGGTTCAGACCTCATGAAATATATTTGGCTTCCTATTGGGTCTTCCTATCTCAATTCTTGCTATTCTTCAAAACTTTCCACAAGGCAGATAGAATATTTTCCAAAAGCATATCTGAGAGTGCCACTCACCTGATAAACTACATTGCAGAATTTAAAGAACTTACACTATGTTTTAAACTCTGCAGCCTGGCTTCTTCAGCCTTAGGGTCAGTTTGAACTGCAACATGACTAACCTAGCATTTGTTTTCTTGATGCAGCCTCGTCTGTAACCACGAATCCTGTCTCTTTCTCTTTCCATATTCTCCAGCCATATTTATCCATTCTCAGTTTCCAGATATGCCATACTCTTTTACTCTGGGTATTCATGAATTATTTTCCTCTATGCAGGACCCTTTGCTCTCCATTCTTTCTTTCCCCTGGCTAACTTCAATGTGTCCTTTCTGTATCAGTGTAAAACTCACTCTTTCCTATTTGGTCTAGACAAGATTAATCACCTTCAGTCTCCATGTACTTTTCTTATTATAACACCAATTCTTTTCATTATTATCACTTGTTTGTCTCTAAGTTTCCATAAAGATGGGGATTATGACTAGCTTATATCCTTTGTGCCTAATTAGTAGCTTGCAAATTCTTTCTCATTTATAGAAAGAATACATAAATGAATGTGCGAATTGATGAGTTAGTAACTTTCCTTTATAGCTTATAATTCCCTAGACTCCATATCTGACTGGTAACCAAGGCTGGTAAATTCTAATTTTCATCATCTCTCATATGCTTTCCCTCTTCTATCTTATACTTGGATCATGACAATCATCTCCCACTTGGCTTCCGTTTGGCACTGCGTTCAATCTCCATATGGCCATCTGAAATAAACATCCATGTCCTTTCCTTTCTAGTCCACAGTATAAACATTAAACCCTTTTGCATGCCTGATCAATTTCTGCAACTCCATTTATTCCCCCTCTTTCTCATGACCTAACAATGTTGAATTACCTAGAGTTCTTTTGAATATTCCAGAATATTCTGTCTTCTATCTTATCTCCAGCTTTTCTCCATGCTTAGCACATCTCATGCCATTTTGTGTCCCTGGAGAAGCCCTATGCACTTTTTAAAACTCAGTTTGAGGGTGCCAGTCTGAACCCTTGGGAAGTCAGTCTGAACCCTTCTTTCTTTGTGTCTGAGATGAATCAGTGGCTATCATAGCATGAATACCATTTTTTGGATGCATTCTGGTTGTTAAAGCCTTTCTACTCTTGGAGACAGAGGCCATAATCGGATTCATACAATATTCCCAGCAACTACCCCAAGGCTGGCACTTTTTTGGTGAAAATGAAATGAATGCAGGTGATCCACAGTATTCCATGTATTAAGGAGCTACTACTCCAAGATTTTCAGCATGTTGAACTAGCATCCTGGCAGACTTATCTAGAAAAGTAGCTATGAACTCCTTTTTCCTATTTAAAAGTCTGAGCAGCCTAGGACTGAGCTGAGCAAGGAATATATTATAATTCATCTCACAATTTATTTGATGAGGCCTCTCTTCCTGCTGACTCTTACTTGAACATTTCTTGGAAGGTAGAATATAATCTTGAGTCCATTTCTACCTTTTAACTATATAGAACTTTTTCTCTTTCCTAATGAAAACCCCCAGGAAGAAGGAAGCTCAGTAGTGGAGGCTTCCAAAAGGGGCCAAGCAGCAGTTTATGGCGAAGGGCCAGACTTCACGTCATTGGTAGTATTGCTCAGCCCTGGTGGAGATGCAGGGTGAGAGATCAGTGGTGAACTCAGGGAAACGGATAGAAGTAAACGAGGGTCATGGAGGCCAGTTCTAGAGAGACCAACCTGGCTGTAGAATTGGCCTTGCAGGCAGTCACATGGTAGCATAAGTACTTGTCCTATCTCAGATGCTGAGATGGCTCTTTAAGAGAGTGGATATGATGGAGAATCTCAGACCTCAGAAGCACAGAGACTTGGAAGCAGTGCTTGTCTTTCCTGTTTGAGTGAAAACCAGGACTGTGACTGGAATTAGGTTCAGCTAGACACTCCTTCCACTTGGGCTGGGTCTAGGAGGGAATTTTCTTTCCAGAAGCACAAAGCACTTTATGGATGCCCAGGAACCCATTAAAGGAACATTCAGTTAAAGGCTGAATTAAGTCTACACTCCACTCACGGATAGAGACAGGATTTACATTGTTTGTTTCTCCGCGGTCAGGAAGGAGGTAGATCAACTTAAGGCTTGGAGTTCTTTAGGGTATTTGTAATCTATATTTAATGTTCAAAGTTCTGAAATCCTAAATGGCCAAGAGCATATAGTAAAGATAAATTTAAATCAGGATGCAATAGTTATTTGGGCCTATCCAATAAAAACTGAGTAAGTTAAAAATGTTTTAAAATAAAATAATCAATCAATGTTGGTAAGGGCAAAGTTGGACAGACTTTCCAAAACACTGCTGATTTCATGTTGGTACAACCATTATGGGAAGTAATTTGCACATTCATGTCAAACCCCTTGAAAAGTTCATCCTGGAATGGGTATTTACTGATGTATATTTAGCCCTCATTTCTGCCTTTCTCCTTCTTAATACAGTTCAGGTCTTTCTTTGGATATCATCTTTCTCCAAGAGATCATTTGCACTCGGGGAAGTTGATTCCCTTTCTACCTTCCTGGATGTCTCTGGTTGGCTAACAGCTAGTTGGAACATCTGAAGCACTGGCCCACAGTGTTTGATTGGTGTGTGAGTGTAGGGTGTATATTTCGGTAAAGGTGAATGCTAAGACTCTTGCTTGGAATGCTGAATCAAAAATACACTCTCTCATTCTGGATGTGACTGATAACATTGATAGCTCTGTTTGTGGCTGGTAGCCATCTTAGTTTGAGTTTAATTTTCTGCTATTTGCTCCTGAAAATCTGCCAACTTTGACCCAGTAATTTCACTTCTAGGAATCCTCCCTAACAAAATAATCATAAATTCATACAAAAACCCTAAGAGGGAAAAAATAGGAAACAACCTACATAAATGTCCTCAAATAGGGGAAGGTTAGATAAATTATGTTGTGCTCATAGGAAGAAATTTTATGAAACTATTACAAATCATGTTTCTGAAGACTATTTAATGACCTTGGAAAATGCCCACAGTATAGCATAAAGTATAAAAAATAAGATGTAAAATTGGATTCACATAATGCAATCCCATTATCTTATTTACATATAGAGAGATTGGAAGGAAATATACCAGAATATTAACAGTTGTTTATGGGTCATTTTTACTACCCTCTTTATAGGTTTTGAACATTTAATTTTTTTAAATGTGCATACATTACTTTTTATATTAGACAAAATTTGATAAACATGACCAATAATTTTATAGCTTTGACCCCTGTGACAGAGACCCCAAAGGGTGACAACATGCTCATTCTTTTATTTTGCTGAGGTATATATTCAAATCATGCCCCAGGAGGCTATTATGATGGAATGTGTTTCTACACTCTGCCACCCTTCATGTAGACCAGGCATTTTATGGAGCTCAGCCTGGAGAGAAATTAGGCTCAGGTAGAGCCAAGGCAATATTTGTCACCCAACACAGTAGCAAATACTTCTTACCAAAAGAACAGAATTAGTGCCCTTCTTCTTCTTGGTGTCAAGTTGAATCTGAAGTTGTGTCTCCTGTTTCCGGACTCTCCCTCTCTTTCCCCTCATGATGCACAGGTTTAGAATTGTCACTGCATTTTGCAGATGGGAAACCGAAATGCTCTGGGAAGTGACTCACCCATAGCCAGACTGTGATATAGCTGCAAAGAAACAGTTTGGAACCAGGGCCATCTGCTGCTCCAATTAGGGACTCAATGCCCAAGGTAGCTTATTTCTTGGAACTATTTCCCACAGGCTGGTGTTGAGGGCAATATCCTCTACCTAGAAGGCCTGGCTCAGTGAAAGACATCTCCAGTTATCTCAACTAACTCAGATGGAGTCTGAGGAATGTAGTCTCAGGGATGTCTAGTTGAGAAAACCATGGTAGGTGAGAGGGACACATGTCTATCTGTGTTTTCTTTCTCTCCACTCTTTCTCTTCTCTCTGCATCCTGCTTTGTTCTCAAAGGGGAAGGGAAGTCAGTGTTGTGTAGTGATCAAGAAAATTTCTTCTGGAATCTGGTTGATTGATTTGAATACTGGCACTGTCATGAAGTTTGAGACTCTGGAAAAGATACTTCTCCTCTCTAAGTCTCAGTTTTCATATTTGTTAAAGAGGGACAATAATCATACCTCACTCATAAGTGAATGCACAGTAAGTTGATCATTTATATTACTAGTAAGTAGTAGCTGGAATGGGTTTGCAAATTGGTGCAACTTCTTCTGAGAACTATTTGATGATTTCCAGTAAAGAAGAGGATGTACATACCCTATGACCCAGAAACTCTTTTCCTGGGCACATGCTTGCATAGGCATAAGAAGCATATATAGAAATGTTCATATCAGAAACATTTGTATTCACAAGTTGGAACAATCCACATTTTCATTCATTCAGGAGAATGAGTGACTCAGTATGTAGTCATATAATGAAATGCCATAGATCAGCTAAGATAAGAGAGCTAAAGCTATACAGATCAACATAGATGAATCTCATGAATATCAAGCTGAGGGAAAATAGTGAAACAGTTGCAGAACACATACAGAATGTTGGGTTTCATAGATGCAAAACAAACTATACATCAGGAAGGGGTAGGTACATATGTGAGGAAAGCATAAAGAAATGATAAACACCTCATTCAGTATGATGGCAAAGGGACAGGTATGCCAAGGCATCAATTCAACAGAATCTTGTTTTTTAGCTGAATGGCAGGTGCATGGGGTAACAGGCAGAATTCTAAGGAGTCCTTAAGATTCTCATCAAACTGGTACATGCACACTTTCTCCCAGTTATTCAATTAAATACTGATGGAGCTTCTTCTGTGAAAGGATTTTGTAGATGTAGTTAAAGTTCCAAACCAGTTGACTTTGAGATGGGCCTTAAGATTATTCTAGATGGGTCTGAGACAATCACTTCAGCATTTTATAAGGGAAATGGGATCTTCTTGGTGAGAGATTTGAAGCATGGGAGGAATTTGACATGAGGGAGGGCTCCCCCCCCCCACTGGCTTGGAGATGAAAGGGACCATGTGACAAAGAACCCAGAGTGGCTCTATGAACCTCATGAGGGTAGTGCTAGTTGATGACCAGCAAAGAAACCTTGGTCCTCAACCATGAGGGTTTGAATTCTATAAATAACTTGAATTATCCTGGAAAAGGAACCAAACTACAGATAAGATGAATCATCAGTCTGGACTATACCTGGGTCTGAGTGTTGTAGGACCAACATTCAGAGACCCTGCCACATCAGGCCAGAACGTCTTGCTTACAGAATTATGAGCTAGTAAATGAGCATTATTTTAAATTGCTATGTTTGTAGTGTTTTGTCATGCAATAATATAAAACTAATACACATAGGAACTCAATATTATTCTTTGTACAATTTCTGCACACCTAAATATTTTATAATGCTTGTTAAAATCAGCTGGATTGGGTTGCTGAGCTCTGGGCCTGACCCAGAATTAGAAAACAATTAAAAAGAGTCTTTGTGTCTGGCACATAGTAAAAACCCACTAAATGCTGAGTTACAGACAATGCTTGTCATTATGGAGAGCTCAGGCTAATTTAACAACTAAGCAGGGCCCACCTCACAGTGAATTGGGCATGGATTATGAGGGTTAAGGCCTTTATCAGACCAGAAAAGTGGACTTCTGTGAGGTTTGTTGAAGTGCATGAGATTCAAACTAATGTTCTATCACTGGTCAGAAGCTCTTGGTGTGTCTGCATTACGATGGACTCTCAGGCTGTTATTTCTCTTGGGTTGGGGTAGGGGAGTGGGTAGCAGGAGATGGAGAGGTCTCCAACAGTGACTGTGCTGGGAGAGGGCATATTGGTTGGTCCTGGGAACAGTGCCCCACCCTGAAGCAGTCATAGGAACCAGCACTCATTCCTGCCCCATCAACCCATCAAATCCTTATCTTCCTTAGACTCTTCCTGATTTCAAAAAGTGAGTACTGGAGCTACAGGCCCAGGAGAACAAAAGACCCTCAGGACTGTGGCCTGAAGTGAGACTAAGTCAGGCTGTACAAAATGAAATAAAATGAGCACATGACTTGGAGAGTCTCTTTTTCCCACCTTTAGGAGTTATCGAGGAGTTACTGAGCAGACATAGACCACTTCATTCATCTGCTCCACCCAGGTGTCACATTGACAATAAAATTCAACACTGAGCCGAATGATCTCATTATCTCACCCAACCACCACCTCCCTTGTTGCCCCATGGTAGACCTGCTTCCATTTATAACATCACCACCGTCTAATTAAAAATTAGAAACCTAGGAGTAACTCAATCCGTTCAATTACTTCCATATTCTGTTCCATCTGTCTCTAAATTCCCTGGAATTTGTCACCTCCCTTTTCTTCCCAGTCTTGGTTTATATTTATTTTATTTATATATACACTTTAAAGAAAAGTTTACATTCAAACTTTACCCAAAAGTTGCAATGATTTTACAATTCCCCTATGCCCTGTACCCCGACTATTTGTATTTTGCCTTACTTTCTTCCTCTTCCCTCCATTTTTCCTTCCTTGTCATCTCTCTTTCCTAATTTGTGTGTGGTCTTTGTTTTCTGAACCACTGGAAGGTAAGGTAAAGCATTGGGCTCCTTTAGGACCAAACACTTCACTCTGTACTTCCTAACAAGAACAATTCTTACATAATCACAGTACAATAATCAAAATCAGAAATTTTAACAGGGATATCATAGTTGTGTTCAATTTGTGTGCTCACATTTTACCAATTGTCCCTTGATTGACCTTCATTGTGTTGATGAATGCATGCATCCAGGTAACCCCTAACTCTATCAAGATATATATCTATTAGCACAGAAATCCTCTCATGTTCTTTTACAGTCAATACTGCCACCCACCCACCCCAAGATTAAACTACTTTTCCGATATTATTCCACAAAGATCAGTTTTTCCTGTTCTGGTACTTCATATAAATGGAATAGTACAGATATACTCTTTCATCTTTCTTGTTTCAAATTGTTTCTTCTCTTGTATTTTCTTTCTCAACAGGTGTCATCATCCAGGAACCTGAGATTTATCCTAGACCCCTTTTTCTCTTTCATTAATCCACAAGTCCAATTGATTTTATGTCCTAAAGCCATCCTTTATGTTTGCTCTTGACTCTTCATCTCTTCTAACCTTGATCAGCTGTCACCTGGACTATGGCAACACTTCTAATTGGTCCTTCCCTGTCTCACATGTCTCAAAGACATTCTCAGTAGCACTGTCATGGTAACCTCAGCGAGAGTGCAAATTTAACCACCTTCTCAAAAGTAAAGCCTATGACTCCTAGCCTTTGACATATACACTGATCCTTCATGATCTGACCACTTATTTCTTCTCCTTCTTTCCCTAAAACTCTACAATCATCTTCATTTTTTCAACTTTCTTTCTTTGCTTAGAATGCTTCCATTTATTGTTCCAAAATAATGCTCTAAATCCATTGTCAAGTGTCATCTCTCCTGTGACCCTCGGTTCCCACATCCCTTTTGTAAAGATATTAAATAAATCTCAAATGCTACCATCTCTTGCCTGTTTACATTTCTGTGATGGTACATACCACATTGAATGTTTTTATTGCTTTGTTTAGCCCCTCTGTTAGACTGTGGCCTCATTGAGTGTGAAAACCTTTCCTTTTTCTCTTTTTCTCACTATTTTGCAGTGCTTAGTTTGGTATCAGTCCACAGAGAGTGCTTACTCGACACGTTTTTTTGTGTGTGGTTGTGGAAATAGCATGTTAAAACTACAGTCAAATTCTGCTCTTATGCAATATTTAAAAACTGAAAATTCTAGCTTTATAAAATGAAAGTGACTGACTGGTAAAGAAGATCTGAAGGATGCTTATGTGCCTTTTATGTGCTTTTTTATTAGGTTTGAGTATCTCCTAATTCATTAATAATGAGGAAAAGGAAGAATGCTGGCAGGTTTTTATCTCAAATCTTTATTAAAACAGAATATTCTTTTCCCAAAATAGTCTCTGTGTAAAGCACAGTTTGAGTTTGTCAGTAAAATCAGTATTCAGGAAATGACTTGGGTCTTGACCTAGTCCATAAAAATGGGACAATGCAGCTGCTGGGCCCAGGGAGCCCATCCACCACCCTCGCACATCTCCTCGATAAGGGGTTGATTCATGTTACAGGTAGAAAAGAATTTATCTCCACGTTTCAGTGTGTGCAAAACAGAACTCATCATCTTCTCTCTCAACCCAGCACCACCTCCTGTGTTACCTATTTTTGTTAATAGCATCACTGTCCTCCCTGCCACCTAGGCTTTAAAACCTCCCTGTTATCTCTGCTTCTTCCTCTCCCTCCCCCAAACAACCCACCAGCCTGTCATCAATTCTACCTCCCTGTTATCTCTCACATCTGTCCCCTCCTCTGTTCTCATTGCTGCCGCCCTAATTCTGGTGCTTATTACCCCTTGCCTGGACTGCAGCAATAACCTCCCAAATGGTCTCTGTGCCTCACTCAAGTCAGTCTTACGCATCAGGTTAATCTGCCTGAAGTACAGCTTTCATCACATCCTAACCCTACTAAAACCTCTCAACAGCTCCTCTATTCCCTGCCGAATAAAGTCCACATTCATTCAAGGCATGGCCTTTGCAACATCATTTCTCATTACTCCTCTTATGTTCCCTAGACTTCAACTAAATCAAACTCCTTTTTCTTTATTCTCTCATTCACAGACTCACCAGATATTTATGGAACCACTGGGCAAGGCATCGAAGATACCAACATAAAAGGCAACACTTCTGATCTCAAGCAGCTTCCAGATCCCACCCTTTACCACCTCTGGGCTTTTAACTTTTCTGTCCCCATCACCTGGAATGCTCTTCATCCACCTGCCCCCCATCAACAACTGCCCGCATTCCATTCATGCTTCAATACCTCTCTTTGGCCCCATTCAAATATGATGTTGTTTCTGAAGTTTTGCTCTGTCTTGTCTCTTTCTCTCTCAAGCTGGAAGAAATCAATTTCTCCTCTCAAAGGTTATAGCTCTTCGCCTGCCTTCTCTTAAGGCTGGGTCTCACTTCTCCTGAAAACGGTGTGTTCCTGAAAGAAGGATCTGTATTGGTTGGTTTCACCCATGCATCCAAAACAACATTTGATATAATGCTGTGCAAATTCTAGTCACTCAACTAAATTTAGTTGAAGTGAACATATCTTCCACACATACACCATGTCAATGAAGCCTCTCAAGACAGATTTTTTTCAGAAGAACTGGAAAAAAAATACTTGTTTGTTCTTTGTAATTAATTGTCAAAAAGGCTGGCCTTTTCTCTACTTGTGTTTATTGTGCTGGGCGTGACACCCAGAGCTACATGGATTGGAGAAGTCAAGGCAAAAGGCCAGTTAGGTTCCTGTAGGAGCCTCCTGACTGCATTCCTGATACACTGCTGCCTTGGTGGCTTAGTTCCTTGGTGACCTAGATTATATACAGTTGATTTTGTCCACTCCTGGAGGCACATTGGGTTCATCATCTTTGGGTCTCTGATTCAATGTGGGGATGGCAAAGGCAAGGCAAGGCTTGTTTGCATCCAGGAGATGGGCACAGAGCAAAGCTTGGACAGAGGCTCCAGCATCATGTGCAAGGGTAAAGGGCAGCTGGCCAGGTGACCAGAGCCAGAGGATACAGGTGCTCCAGGACATGCCAGGGCCCCAGGGTTAATCAGTCTTAGAGCAAATTTATGAGCAACAAGGAGCTGGGGGTTTGTTCAAGCTAAATCCAGAGCTTCCAAAGAGGAGGGGAGCTTTATCAGCTTCTTCTGTAGCTCTCCCTGGAAGGAAAACTCAGCTTACATTCCTTGGCATCCATGGATCCTCAGTGACCTGGCTCCACACATTTTCTAGTCTCTGATCAACCACATTTCTGTGCACGACCTCTATTCCCCTCTTAACTGACCACCTGTGGCTTTCAAGCACACTGTTTGTTCGTGCCCCTGGGTCTTTGCCCAAGCTGGATGCCTTCCTTACTGCTGCCTCATTCTCAGCCTGTGAAAACCTTCTGCCTTCAAAGCCCAAGACAAAGCCCAAAGCTCCTACTCAGGAGCCTTTCTTAATTACTCCAATCAAAATGCACCACTCCTTTCGACAACTGAACACTCATTTTATTCTGCTCTGTCTTACAGATATTTGTTGGTAAATCTGTCTCTTTTAATAGATTATAAGATCCACATTTTATTCAGATGTTCAGCCCAAAAGCCTAGCACAGCTCCCAGAACACACTTGGCCTGCTGATATCTCATACATGTTTATTAAATCAATATCTGAATGAAATATCATCATATCATTTAGCAGGATTAATGTGCTTCCTGACAGTTTTTCTGCCTTCCAGAAGAGTGAAGCAAACACAAACCTCCAGTCTCTTGGAGCTTCTTGCCTATGTCCTGGCCCCAAGGGTATTTTCTGTGTTTAGTGGTGGCTCCTCCGTCAGATACACTTGGTCACCTCCTTCCTACCCTGGGTAATGCTGCACAGTCCTTAAATCTGAGACCTTTGATTCTTTGAGTTTATCTCCTGAATCCCTCACTACATGCCTCCTTCTGATGGTTTGCAGATCCCCTGTTCCTTTTCACTAATTTCTTTGGACTTGGCAATCAGTCAGTGTGTGCATGAAGTATAGCTTTGCTCTGAGACACAGTGAAGGCAGATCCCAGCCCTCAGAGGAGATGTGAACACCAACAAGGCAGACCCTGTGCTTTGTCCTCTACCTTTCAACTATCCCTTTTGATGTGCAGATTTTTGAAAGATCTTAGAGCCCTTGTGTCTATCCAATATGAGAATATCATACTGTATTCTCTTCTACTGCTTTAGTGGTCTCATGTGCGTTTAGCTCCTTCTCAGCAAAACTGCAAATTTCCTGAGGCAAAGAATGACCTTAGAATATTCTAGCATCTATAACACAATGTTAAGCATGCAGTAACTATACAGTGAACATGGATGAATTTTACACATCAAGCCCCTAATCTGTATGAGTCATGAGCATCAAAGTGAAACACTATGGTCTATAATTAAAATATTTTCACTGTAATGTTATCTGTAGTAACAAATAACAGGAAATCATGCCCAAGAATGAGGTGCAAGATTCAGCTAATGATGGTGCATCACTGTGACAGAATATTATGTAGTTATTAAAACGGTAATTATAGCATCTATACAGCAATATGGAAAATAGTTATGATGGACTGGTAATGGATGAAAGAAGAAAAATTAGTCTGAAACTGTAACTGTAATTATTACTATGCACTATGACAGACCTTGGAAGGTGATATGCAAATATGAACCTGGGATTAATACTGTAGGAGTTTGATCCCCCACCCTATGTCTTTAATGCTCTGACTATATCATCTTTTGAATAAAAACTTAGGTATACAAATGATTAATGGAAAAATACATAAATCACTTTTGCTTCAAGTTGTAGGTTTGTTCATGATGAGAAGTCCATCCAGCAAAAGTAGGCAAGTGTGAAAAGGTGACTTTAATCAATGTAAATGTTTTACGCAGATCGTAGCCTTCCAAATGAGTTGTGATAATGGTGTTGATGATACTGATAATCAAGAAAATATTTCTTTTGCTGTTTTACTGAATTTTGCATATCAATACATGAAAATAACCATAAGGCCCTATAAAAAATATGCCCACTTTGGTAAGGTCAGAAATTCCAAGGAAGAGTGCCACTTCTACCTGGTGAAGGGCTGTTTCCTGACTGCGTGGTACATAAAAGCAGAGTGAGAGAGACACTGGACAAAAACATTGAAGGGCTGGATTTTGTTCCGAGTCTGGCATTAAAGATCCATGACATTTTAGGAAAGCCATTTAAATAAAAAGGTAATTTCCTTCCTCCAGCCAGCCAACCTCATTCAACAAAAACACATTGGGTTCCTACCGGGTGGCAGCATTGAGCCTGCCTCAATTTCTGCCAGAGTTAGTTCACAGGGGTAGCAGGAGGGCAAAACGAAATAATGTATGTTGGAGGCTATGTGGAAAAGCTGCATAAATGAGTATGAGTTGTTATTAAGAAGCACAGAAGCATAGCTGGTCTGGAGAGTTCCACAATGCTAACAGCTGATTCCGATCTAACCAAAATTGAGACAATCAACTACTAACAAAGCTGGGAAAACAAAGCTCTGATTGAAATGGGCCACAGCTGACTTTTCCAATCCATCCAGCTGGACCCATTCAGGTCTCCACAGCAAACTGTTTGTACCTCCATCACAGCACCATCACCCTCTCTGGGACACAAGTTCTCAGCCATGTACCTGCCTCACCTTCTACATAGTCACCTCACCCTCTAGAGCTGCTTAATAAATGTTTGTTCAATCTGAAGGACTTAAATGTGTGTGTGTGTGCACGCACAAACAAGAGAGGGGATGAAGAGGAATTTCCCATCTTGATAAACAATTTATTTTTTGCAGTGCTAGGGATTAAACCCAGAGCCTTGCATGTGTCAGGCAAGTGCTCTATCATTGAGCTCCATCCTCTGGCATGATGAGTAATTTCTGACCTAAAGCAAGGTTGGGCAGTATTCTTTCTCTAAGCTAACTATTTACCACTTTCCTGAAAGATACATACTACCTTTATAGATCAGTAATTTTAAATGGACCTCGGCCTTTTCCTAAATATGGTTCCCTTTCTTAGTTGGGCAGAAATAAGATGAGTTAGTGTAAAACTTCCCAAAGGAATGAGAAGAGAATAGAAAGAGACAGACCAACAGTAGAAAAGAAAAAGTGATTGGTGAAAAAGAATTGGAAAGGCCATCCAGTCGAAGCTTATATAAAAATCTCTGTAGATGAGGCACTGACCTTCTTTGCACCTTCTCATCCTGTGTTTCTGAGAAGTGCTGGGTAGGGGGGAGGGCTGAATCAAATCCTCCTTCCTTCCCTAACACAAAGGGCTTAGAAATATTACTCACAGGCAATGGAGGCCTGATTTAATGAATCAATAACAATTTCAGTCCTTTATTGCTGAGTCACTTAATAAGCTGGTCATTTATAAACTTACCTTCACTTCAAGCCCACAGTTAGCATCGTGTAGGGGCAGGAACAGATGGCTGTTGAGGGTTTGGGTTGTAGAAATGTATCGGTACCTCCTCAGTTCACCCACTGCTAGGCTGCTGTGTAAAGTGGGCAAACAGGTTCACAGTCTCCACGACTAGCCTGTTAGAGACTTCTGGTTGTTTTTAATGAATTCCTAATTAAGCTGATGATAATACTAACAGAGCCCTTTAATTGAGGGCTCATCATGACTAGACAGAGTGTCAAGATGTATTGCTGTAAATTTTGTAGAATCACAGGATGAATAAGTTGTAGGATGAGGATTCAATTCCTAAGTAAGGAACTGTGAACTCATTAGGAAATGATCAATTGAATAATTATCATCCGCTGTAGGAAAAGTCCTGGGCTAGGCATTAGGAGGGATATATAAAGCTCTACAGCCTGGTTCTACTTCTCGCCGAGCTTCAGGCTGAGGTGACATTCACTAAAGTAATGGCTTAAGACACGACATTTCCCATCATCTTGTCACCAGCACTAAGACCATCACCAGTACCTCCATCATCACCTTGGCCATTGCTAAGACTACCATCATCAACACCAAAAAGCACTCATGAAGCATCTGTTTACCTGTGGTCCTGTGGCACTTCTCAGAAGTGGCACCCAAGTCATAGCTACTACGTGCTGAAGGACAAGGTGGTGACTGAGTGAAGATGACACTCTGACAAACTCTACTCTTAGCCTTGAGCAGTCTGTAGATGCCAGTCTCCTGGGAGCTGTCAATTCAGGACAGAACACAGTGCTTACAGAATGGGAAATGAGAGTGGTTTACATAATGTCTTATGAGGAGTTGATGGCTAGGGAGGACAGCTCCCTTTCTGAGAGCAATTCTGTGCTGACCTCTCTTCCTGATCAAAGGCCCAACCCATGTGTCACAAAGGGCATTCATCACATCAGGCCTCACCTCTGTAAAATTAGAGGGGATGCGCCAATGCAGCATTTGCAGGCCAACTGCAACCTCTTGAAATACAAAAACTGGGAAATCCAGAGCAAGAGATTAAGTGAGTCAGTATCTATACCGGGAATTTATATATAAACAAATTTCATATACATGGACACACTCTTCAGATATTTATATTCATTATATTACACTAATCACAGAGTGGAATGAAGCTAATCACCCTTTCAAGAACACAAACACCACACCCCTTCCCATCTCTGTGCCTTAGCCTCTTTCCTATCTGCAGTCTGAAATGCCTTTCCTCTGAATCTGCAAATGCTAGTTGCTATTGGTTGAATTATATATTCCAAAAGATGCTGAGGTCCTAACAGCAGTGAATGTGACCCCCCCCCACTTTTTAAAATTGAGTCTTTGTAACTTATCATATTAAGATGAGGTCATTTGGGTGTACTGTAATGCAATATAACAGATATCTTTTTTTTTTTTTTTTTTTTTTTTTTAAAACACTCCAATGCCAATTTATTTTTTAAAAGGGCTCTGTGTTATCCTATGGTTTGCTGTTTTTTTTTTTAATAATTGTACAATCTTCGAAAATTACGTAAGTTGTAATGATCTAATACTATTAATAGCCATTCAAAAACAAACAAACAACAACAACAAAAAAAATGTTCCCTCCCTCCCAACAACCATCCTGGTGAATTAAAAGAGGCCAATTCAATATGAACTCTACCCTGGTAGAAACAAAAAGCAAAAAGATGAGAAGAAAACAAATTAACTAAAAGGTGTGTTGCCAGTGTCTCTCAGGAGTAGGGCCCTGGCTGTCGCCTGGGGTCATGAAAGGCAGAGCCTGCAGCATGCAGTACGGAAGCCAGGAGTCCTTGCAGCCACATCTCCTCACCCCGGCATGAACAGATATCTTTATAAAAAGGAAATTTGGACACAGAGACACACAAAGCCACGTGTGGAAGGAGATGGTGTGAGGATACAGGGAGAAACTTCTATAAGCCAAGGAATGCCCTATGCTACCAAAAGCTAGCAGAAAGATAGGGAGTAGATTCTCTTTCATGGACACTAGAAGGAAACAATTTTGCTGGCACCTGGATTTCAGATTTTTAGCCTCCAGAACTGTGAGATGATAAATTTCTGTTGTTCTGAGCCACACACTGTAGAAATTTATGACAGCATGCCCAGAAACTAACACACTAATCAACTCTCAACACAAAGCTACTTCTCAGAGAATACCTTCTCTGAGTGTAGCCTGGTATTTTAAAAGCATTCAACCATAGCTATCCGTCAGCTGGCTTGCTGTTGGACTCTTCCTTCATGAGTGGTGCTGTGCTAGATCCTGTGATGACACAAATATGGCATGAGTTCACCTGTAAGACTCTATGTAAATGCCAACACATAAATTGTACATGTAACATTAAGACAGGATGACGTAGATGTTAAACAGATTCAAAGTGACAAGTCACAGGACAGGAACTATCATAGGGAGGGCTTTGTGGCTGAAGTAGAAGGCTTGGGGAGGGGCTGAGATGGAGGTTTCCTCCTTGATAGAACAAGGGATGCTACTAATACTCTTGACTGTGCTGCCATGTTTACGTGGCCTTGGAGGTCAGAGCAATGGCTCAGTCTGGGGTCCTGGGATGCTATGGACAGGCAGGAAGATGTAGTTGAGGGAATCCTAGGCAGCTTGTATGCTTTGTTTGCCTTCTGGAAATTTCTGTGGTGCTCATACAGGATTCTGGGAAAGCTGAGAGGGAGTGCAGGCCTAGAGGGTTCTTACCCATAGAAGGTAGAAGCCATGCAGCATGCTTTCACTTGGTTTTTTTGCTGCAGCAAAACTCAGAGTCTGAGCTGGGAGTGGAATTGGTTCAGGTCATGGCTGGCCCACAACCTAGAGCTAAAAAGGGGCTTTGGGGATCTTCAAGAATCTGCCTTGGTTCCATTCTTAGTCTCTTTGCATTGCCCTTCTCTTATTCCCTGAACACTCATAATTTTGATATTCCCCTATTTGGCCAATTGATAGCCAAACATGTATTCTCTTGTCTTTTCTCTTCTCCCTTCATTTGATAATTCAAGTTGACTTTTATTTTCTCTTAAACAACAAAAGAGATAATCACCCATTTATTTAGGCATTCCTGCATTTATTCCAGCATTTGTTTAACACTTATTAGCTGATTACTCTTTAAGTGTAAGACTTTTGATAATATCTGGTTTGGGTTGGAAGAACTGTGTAGAAAATGCATTCAGGAACAAAGCAGGCCTGGATTTCATCCTCAGAAACCTAGAGTGCTGAAGGGCTGCACATCTGGAATACAGGGCAGAATGGCTACTTGTAAATATCTTGGGCAGAAAATTTGTAAGAGGCAGTGACCATAGTAGTCATAATTGGCTGGCAGGAGGAAGTGGGAAGATAGAAGGAGGAATTTGTCCCAGACTCTCACCAGTAACACTGTCCACCACTGAGCAAGTCCTTGTCCTGTGCTTACGGTTCAGGAAACACCAGTTCAGAGTATTAGTCATGTCCCCTGTGGTTGTAATTGTCATAAAGATGATCCCTAGATGACTTTCCAATCACCTTCTCCACGAAACCATCCTGATAATCTCAAGTGAAACTAATGACTCCACCCTGGCATTTTAACTTCTGCTAAGTATATCATCCTGCCTTATGTTTTAGAAATATGTTGGTCACAAGCCTTAGATCTAAATGCCTTGAAGTTAGGAAATGTATCCAATTCATATTTTTATTATTATAAACACTGGCATAGTCCCATTTGTTCAATGAGAGTCAGTAAATAAGTTAACAGATACCTATTGATTGAGTGCCTATTAAACATTGGGCACTGAGCTGTAGTATGGTCAGTACTGTGAATAGAAATATCAATAGTTGGAAAGAGAGCTGCTCTTATTCCTGATCCCTGTTTCTCTTCAGCCTCCAGCTCCCTCCAATGACTGACTGACCGCCTCTGTGAGCTTGTGCCCCACTCAGCAAAAGGCACACGAGATGCTTCCTGATGGTGCTGAAGGTACCTCAATTTGTAGATCTTCTGGTTGTGAGTCCTTATATCTGTGATCTAGACAACCTGCTGGGTTTTGTCTGTCTCTTTCTTGCCCCAGTCTCTGATTTCTTATTGCTTACCTAAGATCTGGTCCTTTACCTTAGCTAGAGTTCCTTAACTTCTGTCTTCTCACCTAACTTTTGACCTCTGCTCTGCCTACACTGTCAGCTCGTAGGTGCCTCCTGGAATCTGGCTCCATCAGGCTAAGCCACTGATGCTCCTGGTAAAGAGTGTCTCATTCTCTGTGCCCTGGATCTCCAGTCTTCATATGTGCTTTCAGGAAAGAAGAAAGGAAGGACAAGAATATAAATATGTACATCAATATAAGGTATATCTGACTTTTAAGACAATGAATATCAGATTAAAAAAAAGAAAAAAAAAGAATGAAAACATCCAATAACAATATAAATGTTGGAGAGGAGAAGTGGAGTTTCATGTTCTAAAGTCTTTATTCTACTTATAAGGAGTATAAAGATAGTGAATAGATTTAAATTGTCAGAAATTAAGTATATATGCTTAAAATGCATCTTTTAAATAGTAAAAGAGTAAACAGATGGAAAATGCAAATAATAAGAGAGAGAAATCCCCAAAAAGGCAATACGAGAAAGAAAAACATTTAAGTGGCAGGGAAAATATAAACACAAAATAAGATGTTAAATTTTATAACCTCCAAATATTAGAAATCACAAGGAAACAATTTAAATGAATTAAAGTCTCCAGAGAAAAACAAAGATTTTTAAGCAATATTAACTACATATACACATACAGTGTATAAAATTATTATGTAACAGTATATATTATCACATACACTTACTCATATGTATTCTTTTGTGTATAGTGTTGCAAACACACACACACATTCCTGTATATATTATTTAAGGGACATATCTAATCATAAGGATACAAAATGGTAAAAGACTAAAGGATGGAAAAAATACAGCTGGCTACCCATAGCAGGATATGGTTAATATGAAACAAAAAAGACTCAAAACCACTCCTAGAGATAGTATAAATTCACAGTGACAAATGGCTTAATTAGTAAAAAATAAAAATTTGATATGTAAGAACATGAAAAACTAATACTTCAGAATATATAAATTAAAAACTGACATAATTAAAAGAGAAATAATCAATTAGAATGGGGGATTTTAATATCCCTCTCTTGGTCATAGATAAATCTTACAGAAAAAGAATCACAATGGCATAGATTTAAATCAGATTAAAAATATGACTTTATGGATGGATGTAGAACATTGCACCAAACAATTGCAGAAAACATTCCTCTCTGGCATATACATGAGATTTAAAAGAATCAATCATTTCTGGAATTCAAGTCAATCTCACAAATTTTACTGGATTGAAATAATGTTAAGAATGATCTTCAATAAAAATGTAATTAAATAAGAAGTAAAAAACAATAATTAGAAGATTCCCATGCAATTGGAATTTGGACACGCTCTTCTTAGAAATCATGGAATTGCCACCAAAAAATACATAGTGTTAATTTCACAAATTTTGAACTAAACAATAGTAAAAATAGTACCTAAAATTTGAGATATTGAACTAGTGGTAGCTTATAACAGCTTACAAGATCTGGCTTAACTATTCAGGAAATTTTCCAACTGGTTGTGAAACTACCAGTAGCTTAAAATTAGTCATGGTGGGATATTACAACACAGAAATATGAGATGGGTATGTTACAAGTCAGGATCTCTTGCCCTTTTATTTACTCCGACATCATGGGGTGCAGTTAGGAAATAGAGCCTAAAAAACATGAACTGGAGAAAAAGAAAGGCTGAATGTGCCAACTTCAGGAATCAGGAAAAACAAAGACTATAGAAGAAAAGAAATAAGATCAGAAGACAAATTAGTGGAATACAATAGAAAACTATGCAAATAGAAATATATATGAGAATGATTGACAAATAGTTGGGCAAATAGAGAAGAAATGTACAAGTAATCAGCATCAGGAATGAATAAGTGGACATTACTACAGATACTGCACCCATGAAAAAGAAAATAAAAATGAAAATAAATATTAAATATACACATTCCTGGAAAAATGTAACTTATCCAAACTATTTCATGCTGAAATGATGGCCCACTATAAGCGTTAAAAGTCGAAAAGAAAAAAGAAAAAAAACGTTAAAGAGTGAGATAGGTCCAACTTATAGACTTCCCTTCAGACAATAGAATGAAAGGGCGTGTCAATCATTTTGCTTTATGAGGCCACCTGAAATCTTGATTCGGTCACTTAACAGGCAAAAGAAGAAGGGAAAATTAAAGCCCAATCTCACTCAAGATTTTAAATATAAGATACAAACCACAGCTATAGCAAACTGAACTCAGCAGAGAAAGAGAGAGAATAAACATCAAACATCAGGAAAAACATTTGGGTTTTTCTTGGGAATACAGGATTAGTGTAATAATGAAAAAGCAATTCATATATCATTCATCGTATTAGCAGAAAAAAGATGAGAAAGTTTCTGGTAAAAGTCAACATTCATTCATGATAAAATTCTTGACCAAAACAGGACTAGAATACAGTGTTCCTAATATGACCAAAGGTATTTACTACAATCTTACTGTAAATATCACATGTGATGCTGAAACTTAGAAAACTCTTCTTCTGAAATTTGGAACCAGACAAGAATTCCCACCATTGCTACTTTTATTTAACCTTGTCCTGAAGTTCCTCAGCAGCTCAGTAAAATAATAAAAAGAAATAAAGGGTATAAAAATGGAAAAGTAGGGGAAAATAACTGTCACTATTCACAGATGATATAATTATGTGTAGAAAATCTAAAGGAATCCATACAGAAATTATTATAATTAATATAAGAGTTAGACATAGTTGTATTTATACTCAATACTTAAGCAATAAATTTAATCCATATAATCAGGCAACAAATTGAAAATGAATTGAGAGAACTACAATTTACAATACCATAAAACAAGATGATATACTTGGGACTAAATATAACAAAAAATCTTTTCCTAATATTGCTACCATGACAATTAAAAGTGTTATTGAGAGACATTTAAAAAGATAACCAAATAAATGGCATTTATACCAAGTTTATCAATGAGAACAGTTGATTTTTTAAAAGATGTTACTTGAGTTATAAATTCCATGCACACTGAAACAAAACTCCATGAATTTGTATTTATTCTTTGATTTTGCAGGTTGATTTAAAAATGTTTATCAATATATAAAGTGTTAAAAATATCCCAGGCAGGTAGGGGGTGTAACTCACTGCTACAGCACTTGTCTATGATGCATGAAACCTTGGGTTTGATTCCTAGCTCTGAAAAAACAAAAAACAAAAACATAAATCCCAGAAAACCAAGACACTCACTGGCTCTATTACATGTCAAGATCTGTGGGCAAACCAAGTGTTTTCAACAAATTCCTGAGAATGAGGTATCTGTATGGAAAAAATAAGTTGGAAATTTACTTCATATTAAAAAGTTGATTTCAATGAATTTTAAGAATGACAGGTGGACAGAAAAATCCCAAAGAAAAATATACCATCATAAAAAAGATAAAAATATAAACCACAGAGTAAGAAAATATTAATAACAGATATTAGAAACAACAAACTAGTTGTTTATTTAAAGAATTTTTCCAAATAGCTAAAAAAATAAATAAATAAAGCAGATAACCAAATCAGAAAAAGAGGTAATAGGTTTAAACACATGCATCACAAAAAGGAAATACAAATGCTGCTAACTACAAGATGATGATAACAATTATTATTATTATTATTATTATTATCATCATCATCATTATTATTTGGTACTGGATATTGAACCCGGGAGTGCTTAACTACTGAGCCACATCCTCAGGCCCCTTTTATTTTTTATTTTGAGACAGGGTCTTGCTAAGTTGCCTAGGGTCTCACTAATTTGCTGAGCTAGCTTTGAACTTGTAATCTTCCTGCCTTAGCTTCCTGAGTTGGTGGGATTAAAGGCATGCATCACTATGCCTGGCTAAATACAAGATTATTTGTATTTAATCAAATAATTAAACATTACCACAAGAGGATTTTTTGCATACTCACTCCATGAGCAAAATTTAGGAAAGTCTGACAATGAGGAGATAGTGGATACCCCAAGGCTGGTAAGAGTGTAAGTTAGTGCAACTATTTTGAAATTACTTTGCCATTATTAATATGTCACCCATAACCAGAAATACCAGCAACATGCCCCTAGCCTTTTGAACATAGGTGCATCAAGTAGTATGTGCAAAACTATGCACAGTGGCATTGTTGATAATGACCCCAACTCAGCTACAACCTAGATGCCCATCAACAGTAAAATACATGAATTCCTTTGTAGTATATTCACACAGTGGAATACTACACAACAATAATGGTCCTCTAACTCCAACTACACACAGGTTACAAATACAGTTTAATAGAAGAAATGAGACTCAAAAACATATAGACAGAATGATTCCTTTTTTATAAACTTCAAAAATGGGAAATGAAACTTCAAAATTGCATATTTAAGTGGTAAAACCATAAAGGAAAAGCAAAGGAATGCTGATCACAAAGGGCAGTGCTGCACTGGCTTTGAGAATGAATGACAAAGTAGTCATAAGGAAGGGGCCCAAGGGGACTTCTGCAATACAGATCCTTTGCTTGTCCCAGCTGGGACACATGTGGGAGCTTATTTTATACATTTGTCAAGCTGTGAATGTGTGTTTTAGGTCCTTTTTTTGTACATAAGCCCATATATCTCATCCCTGGATAACAGTTTCCATTTGTTGATAGTCACAGAAGATAGTTGACCCACAGTCATTGCTAAACAGAATGCCTGAATTTTCTCAGAACAGAAAGTGTGAAATCTCCTCACATAGGTCTATTTGGGAGCCAAGGAGACCCAGAATCTGTGGCAGACTTGTGGAGAGAAGAACTTGAGCAGGCTCTTTCATTCATCTTTCAACTTTACCTTGCAAAAACTGTCAGGATTATAGAGTCACTTAATAAACACAGACTAGCCTATAGGAGAAAAAACTGTAATACCTTAGAACTGCAATGCTAGAAGGGAAGATAAATGAACAATATGAAAAAACAAGGAAAGAAAGTGCCCCAAACAAACCAAGATACTTCATTATTAGAATCCATGGCCAGCACAGAAGAAGAAATGTCAGAGAAGGAGTTCAGGATGTACATAATTAAAATGTCCTGTGAATTAAAGAATGATATAAGAGAGCAAACACAGGCAGCAAAAAATGATTTCCATAAAGAGCACATAAGCAAATACAGGAAGCAAAAGATTACTTCAATAAGGAGATAGAGATTCTGAAAAAAACAAAAAACAAAAACCAAACAGAAATCCTTGAAATAAAAGAAACAATAAACCAAATTAAAAACTCAATAGAAAGCATCACTAACAGATTAGATCACTTGGAAGACAGAACCTCAGACAATGAAGACAAAATACATAATCTTGAAAGTGGAGTTGACCACACAGTGAAGACAGTAAGAAACCATGAACATAACAACCAAGAATTATGGGATAAATTTAAGAATTATTGGGATAGAGGAAGGCATAGAGTTACAAACCAAAGGAATGAACAATCTATTTAATGAAATAATATTAGAAAAATTTCCAAACATGAAGAAAAAATTGGAAAATCAAATACAAGAGGTTTATAGGACACCAAATGTACAAATTCACAATAGTTCTACACCAAGGCACATTATAATAAAAATGTCTAGCATACAGAATAACAAGAGAATTTTAAAAATCACAAGAGAAAGGAATTAGATTACATATAGGGGAAAACCAATCAAGATCTCTGCAGATTTCTCAACCCAGACCCTCAAAGCTAGAAGAGCCTGGAATAACATATACCAAGCACTGAAAGACAATGGATGACAACCAAGAATCTTATATCCAGAAAAATTAAGATTTATATTTGATGACAAAATAAAACTTTCCAAGATAAACAAAAGTTAAAAGAATTTACAGCAAGAAAGCCTGCACTGCAGAATATTGTTGGCAAAATATTCCACAAAGAGGAAATGAAAAACAACAATTAAAATCTGCAAAGGGAGGAACTACACTAAAGAAAGGCCAATCAAAGGAGAAACCAAGTAAGTTAAAAACCAAAAATAAACCAAAATGACCAGGAATACAAGCCATGTTTCAATAATAATAACCATGAATGTCAATAGCCTAAATTTATCAGTTAAAAGACACAGACTGGCAGATTGGATTTTAAAAAGTTCCAGCAATATCTTGCCTTCACAAGACTCATTTCACAGGAAAAGACACCCACAGACTGAAGGTAAAAGAATGGGAAAAAATGGATGACTCACATGGACCACATAAACAAGCAGGGGTTGCCATCCTTATATCAGATAAAGTGGACTTCAAACCAAAGTTAGTGAAAAGGGATAAAGAAGATCATTTCATACTGCTTAATGGAATCATACATTAACAGATGTAAGAATCATAAATATCTATGCCCCAAACAATGGGGCATCTACGTATATCAAATAAACCCTTCTCAACTTCAAGAACCAAATAGACCACAACACAATAATACTGGGTGAATTTAACACACCTCTCTCACCACTGGATAGATCTTCCAAACAAAAACTAAACAAAGAAATCATAGAACTCAATAAAACTATCAATAATTTAGACTTAACAGACAAATATAGAATATTTTATCCATCAACAAGTGAATATACTTTTTTCTCAGCAGCACATGATCCTTCTCCGAAAGAGATCATATGTTATGCAACAAATGAAATTTTAGCAAATACCAAAAAAATAGAGATACTACCCTGCATTCTATCTGACCATAATGGAATGAAATTAGAAATCAATGACAAATTAAAAAAATAGAAGCTACTCCAACACCTGGAGACTAAATAATATGCTATTGAATGATGCATGAGTAACAGAAGATATCAGGGAGGAGAAAAAAATTCATAGAGGTAAATGAGAACTCTGATACAACATATCAAAATCTCTGGGACACTATGAAGGCAGTGCTAAGAGGAAAGTTCATTGCATTAAACTCATTTATTCAAAGAAGAAAAAGTCAACAATAAACAACCTGACATTACAACTCAAAGCCCTAGAAAAAGAGGAACAATCCAACTTAGAAGCAGAAGACAGGAAATAATTAAAATCAGGGCTGAAATCAATAAAATTGAAACAAAAGAAACAATTGAAACAATTGAAAAAAAACAAAAAGGTGATTTGTTGAAAAAATAAATAAAATTGACAAACCCTTAGCCACCCTAATGAAACGGAGAGAGAAAACACAAATTATTAAAATTTGTGATGAAAAAGGAAATACCATGACAGACACTACTGAAATACAGAGGATAATTAGAAACTATTTTGAAAATTTATACTCCAGTAAAATAGAAAACCTCAAAGACACTGATAAATTTCTAGAGGCATATGACCTACCCAAACTGAATCAGGAGGACATACACAACTTAAACAGATCAATTTCAAGCAAGGAAATAGAAGATGCCATAAAAAGCCTACCAACCAAGAAAAACCCAGGACCAGATGGATCCTCAGCCAAGTTCTACAAGACCTTCAAAGAAGAATTAATATCAAGACTCTTCAAATTATTCCATGAAATAGAAAAGGAGGGAACCCTTCCAAACTCATTCTACAAGGCTAATATTGCCCTGACACCAAAACCAGGCAGAGACACATCAAAGAAAGAAAACTTCAGACCAATATCCCTGATGAACATAGTTGGCAAAAATTCTCAATAAAATTTTGGCAAATCACATACAAAAACATATTTAAAATATAGCTCACCATGATCAAGTAGGGTTCATTTCAGAGATGTAAGGTTGGTTCAACTTTGGAAATCAATAAATGTAATCCATCACATTGATAGACTTAAAGATAAGAATCATATGATTTTGGCAATTGATGCAGAGAAAGCATTTGACAAAATACAGCACCATTTCATGTTCAAAACACTAGAAAAATTAGGGATAGTAGAAAAATACCTCAACATTGTAAAAGCTATCCATCTAAATCCAAGGCAAACATCATCCTAAATGGAGAAAAATTGGAAGCATTTACTCTAAAAATGGGAACAAGACAGGGATGCCCTCTCTCACCACTTCTGTTCAACATAGTCCTTGAAACTCTAGCCAGAGCAATTAGACAGACGAAAGAAATTAAAGGGATATGAATAATAAAAGAAGAACTCAAACTATCATTATTTGTTGATGACATGATACTATATTCAGAGGATCCAAAAAATTCCACCACAAAACTTCTGGAATTAATAAATGAATTCAGCAAAGTAGCAAGATATAAAATCAACACCCATAAATCAAATGCATTTCTATGTATCAGTGATGAATCCTTTGGAAGAGAAATTACAAAAACTACTCCATTCAAGTAGACTCAAAAACATGAAATACTTGGGATTCAATCTAACAAGAGAGGTGGAAGACCTTTACAATGAAAACTATAGGACACTAAAGAAAGAAATTGAAGAAGATCTTAGAAGATGGAAAAATCTTCCATGCTCTTGGATAGGCAGTATCAATATTGTCAAAATGGCCATAATACCTAAAGCACTATACAGCCAGATTCAATGTGATTCCAAATAAAATCCCAATGTCCTTTATTATAGACATAGAAAAGGCAATCAGGAAATTCATTTGAAAAAATGAGAGACCCAGAATAGCCAAAACAATCCTTAGCAAGAAGAGTGAAGCAGGAGGCATCACAATATCAGACCTTAAACTATACTACAAAGCTATAGTAACAAAAATGACATGGTATTGGCACCAAAATAGACAAGTAGACCAATGGTACAGAATAGAAGACACAAAGACAAACTCACATAAATAGTTATCTCATACTAGACAAAGGCACCAAAAACATACATTGGGGAAAAGATAGCCTAACTTCCTCAAAAAGTGGTTCTGGGAAAACTGGAAATCCATATGCAGCAAAATGAAACTAAACCCCTATCTCTCACCATGCACAAAACTCAATTTAAAGTGGATCAAGAACCTAGGAATTAGACCAGAGACCCTATGCCTAATAGAAGAAAAAGTAGGCCCAAATCTTCATCATGTTGGATTAGGCCATGACTTCCTTTAGAAGACTCCTAAAGCACAGCAATAAAATAAAAAAATCAATAAATGGGATGAATTCAAGCTAAAATGCTTCTTCTCAGCAAAAGAGACAATTAATGAGGTGAAGAGAGAGCCTACATTCAGGGAACAAATTTTTGCCACATACTCATCAGATAGAGCACTAATCTCCAGGATATATAAAGAATGCAAAAACCTTAACACCAAAAAAACAAACAACCCAATCAATAAATGGACTAAGGAGCTGAATAGACACTTCTCAAAAGAAGATATACAATCAATTAACAAATATATGAAAAAATGTTCAATACCTCTAGTAATTAGAGGAATGCAAATCAAAACTACTCTAAGATTTCATCTCACTCCAGTCAGAATGGCAGTTATCAAGAACACAAGCAACAATAAGTGTTGGTGAGGATGTGGGGAGAAAATCACACTCGTTCATTGCTAGTAGGACTGTAAATTGGTGCAACCAATCTGGAAAGCAGTATTCAGATGCCTTAGAAAACTTGGAATGAAACCAAGATTTGACCCAGCTCTACCACCCCTTGGTTTATACTCAAAGGACTTAAAAACAGCATATTACAGTGATGCAGCCACATCAATGTTTATAGCAGCTCAACTCTCAATTGCTAAACATGGAAGCAACCTAGATGCCCTTTTATAGATGAATGGTTAAAGAAACTGTGGTATATATACTCAGTGGAATATTACTCAGCATTAAAGGAGAATAAAATTGGGGCTGGGATTGTGGCTCAGTGGCAGAGCACTTGCCTTGCATGTGTGGGGCCCTGGGCTCGATTCTTAGCACCATATATAAATAAATGAATAAAATAAAGGTCCATCAACAACTAAAAAACATTTTTAAGAAAAAGAGAATAAAATTATGGCATGCAGATAAAAGGATGAAGTTGGAGAATATCACGGTAACTGAAGTAAGCCAATGTCGAAAAATCAAAGGCCGAATTTTTTTTTCTTTGATTAGTGGATGCTGATCCATAATGGGGGTGGAGGTGGGAAGCATAGGAGAAATGGAGGAACTTTAGGGAAAAGGGGAAGGAGGGTAGGGAGGGGGTATGAGGTTAGGAAAGATGGTGGGATGAGATGGACATCATTACCCTAGGTACATATGTGAAGACATGAATGGTGTGACCCTGCCTTGTGTATAACCTGAGAAATGAAAAATTGTGTTCCATATGTGTACTGTGAATTGAAATGCAATCCACTGCTTTTTTTTTTAATTCACAAAAGATAAATTTCTATAATATAAATGCAAAAAAAAAGCAAGGGGCCATTTTGCAGCTGTGAAACTTATAAAACTATGTAGCAATCCTAGCATTTATCATGAAAAAATAAATAAATAACCACAGACTGAGCCTGTCAGGGTGCCAGCAGCATGCTAGTGAGACAGAATCTGATAAAACCTTGAAAGAGTTGCCTGAATGATAAAGGAGGAAGTCAATGATTTCAATGTGGTGCATGCATCTAAGGCTGGGGACATTTTGCTGGAAGAGATGACTCTAGTACCATCTTTTAGAGGATGGTTGCCAAGCAAAGGCAGAATGATGAAGGACAGGGAGAAGGGAACAGAATGAGGGTAAGGGGAAATGGCAGGTGTCTTCTAGAAACACAAACAGCTCTCAGTGTTTGATGTGCTCTTAGTGCATGTGTAGGGCTGATCTTGTAAGACTTACTGTAAGAACGCCATCCATCCCTGGTGTGCTGCAATTATGGGTTAATTTAATAAAACATAGAAGGACTTTTCGGCTTTAAGAGTCCCTGAAAGTATTCCTGGGAATGATATACTTAAGGCGTTTGTTATGGTTTAGATGTGGTGTCCTCCAAAAGCTCACACGTGAGACAATGCAAGGTTTGGAGGAGAAATGATTGGGTTATGAGCCTCAACCCAATCAGTGAATTAATCCCTGATGTGATTAACTGAGTGGTAACTAGAGGCAGGTGGGTTATGGCTGGAGAAGGTGGGAATTGGGGGTGTGGCTATGGGGTATATATTTATATCTGGCAAGCAGCGATCTCTCTTGCTTCTTTCTGATCATGATGTGAGTTCCTTCTCCCTGCCACACTCTTCTGCCATGATGTTCTGCCTCACTTCAAGCACCAAGGCAAGGAGCCAGCCTTCTATGGACGAAGACCTCTGAAACCATGAGCCCTCCAATAAATTGTTCCCCCTTTAAAATTGTTCTGGTCAGGTATTTTAGTCACAGCAGCAAAAAACGCTGAGTAAATTAGTGTTCGAATTCATACAAATATCAACATGCTTTTACCAAGCGCCTACTATGGGCAAAATGGCCACTGGTCTGGCAACTCTAGTAGGCAGAATGTGGAGCAGTAAGGGAAAAGGCATGTATTTCTGTTGGGCCTACAAAGCATAAAGGTGACAATAATTTAGTTGGCATTTCACCAGTTTTAAATTTTTTTCATAAATAGTGTCTCACCTGGTTTGAGGAAAAAAGGGGCCCTGATGAGGATTTTGTCCAGGTGAAAACCGTGTCTGACACAATGGTACCAGCACATCTCTGCTGTTGGTTGCTGACCTCTAGTCTGGGATTCATTAGGGGATAATGAGGAAGCGATATTTTGCTCTTTTCGTGCATTGTATGGGGGACTGGAATAGTGTTCTAATTCCTTGAGGCCTGGATTTTCCCTTTGGTAGACTGCTTTGAAATCCTAGCTGAAAGGCTTTTATAAGAGCCTGTTCAATAGTTACCAACAGAGCAATGATAGTAATCATAATCCTATAAACATAATCCAGGCTGAAGCAGCCAGTGGGCGGGGAGAGGCCACATGTGAGACGCCAGAAGGTTTACCTGTAAAGGCTGTTGGAGGAATGTAATGCTTGGTACGTGGAGCACTGTATCGTGAAAATAGCTTGGAATTGAAAGACAAAGATGTGATTTTAGCATAGATTGAATCACTACTTAGCTGTGCACCCTTGGGAAAGCTATTGAACCTCTCGGAACCCCAACCTTCTCATCTGTGACTTGAGGAGGATCACCTCTATCTGCCTCAGTGATTATGGGATGGAATGAGATGCATATTTGTGAAGCTGTTTCAAATGGAAAAGCTCATCTCAAATGGAAGAGTTTATTGTTTAGCCCTTTTGTAGGATCTGTTTGGAAGGTCTATTGTCAGGCAGGGTTTATTAGAATTTATTTATTTTTCGTTTCCTTCAAGGTAGCTCCCTATTTTGTCTACCAAGTAGCAAATTGCTACATTGTTTCTTTGTTGTTTGACACTTAGCTTTTCAACCTAATAGTCTGTTTACTTAAATATTTCAGAGCCTTTTAGCATTTCAAAAAGTGTTTTAAAAATTACGTATGAAAAAAACCCCCAAAAGAGTAAATAGAGTCACAGTTGCTCACTTTTCTAGACTCAGCGATTGTTATCTATTAAATTGTACCTGTATAGACAGTGAGAAAAAATAAACAAGAGCAGCAATAGAACATTAGCTCGAGACTGAAATAGGAATTGTCTATAAAATTGTTAATTGGCACTGGGCCTTGGAGGTTAATTGAACACATATATAATTCACCCCCACATGAGAGCTGGGCATGAACAAGGACAGTTCTGGGGAAGGGTTTTGTTACCTTAGACATGGGTTCAGCAGAAATCGGCTTCCATCTCCTCGTCTTCTCCTAAGGCATGTAGTAGCAGAATTCTAGCAGCTTTGCAAACCAGAATCCAGGAGGTTCCGACTTTGAATTCTGGACCTTGACTTTCCTGCCTTTTCTTTTGTCATGTTACAGCCCCACTGAGATTTGGTTCTAGAGGACATTTTGTTAAAATGTTATTTTTAGCAAATACATAATTTCCTATATTAAAATTCAAAAACCCAAGAGGGCAGCTTGGGCTTGTAACTGTGTGACACTATCGGCCACTAGTGTCCAACAAAACCGAGCAAGAGAAAAAGGAGGAAAGAATCCAGGCCAAGCATCGCATCCCAGTCTGGAGAAAGGATGTCAAAGCCCCTGTCTTGAAATACACCATTTGTCCTGGTACCTCTGGAGTTTATAATTCTTTGAACTGGGAAATTGTGGTCCAAGAGACATCTCTTTCCAGGCTGGGCAAGAATGTTGGAGATGGGCTGTGGCCCAGGTGTTAGGCATAGGTCAGGCTGTGAGAATCAGGAGGTGGTGAATATCCTGCCTTCTTTGGCATAGGCCTAAATTTGCAATGACATGATTCAGTGTGCTTCCCAGGACACTGAATATAGTCACAGTTCTGAGTCAGCCTCAGGCCCCACTCCCTTGTGGCTTTAGTTTCTGGGTGGTAGCTGTGAGCAGCAATGCTTGCCTCTGATGTCAGATCAGGGGGCCTCATTAGGCGTGACCATGTGTCACTGATGCATGCTTTCAAAGAGATGTTGGCCCAGTTGGCAGAAAGCCAGAAGTCTTCGTTTATCTGTTAAGTTTGAGCAATGGGAGGTTCTTTCTGGTTAATTTGGATTTAATAGAGGTTTCAATTAATCTACTAACAGAGATTTACCCTGTATAGACTTTGTGCATTTCCAGTTTTGAAGAGATTGAAATTTATTTACTATTCACCTACTGTGATTTTAGTGCTTGGGTCCATATCTTAAGATGTTTAGAATGTAGTTGGTGAGAGTGTAAAACATGAAGAACAATTAAGAAAGCTAGACCTTGAGGTAAAGAAGCCAGCATCTAAGGAGAAGATTGTGGCCAGATGACTTTCTGGAGGAAGTGGAATATTCTGGGACTTTGAAGGACAAATAGGATTGGCAGGAAAATGAGAAGGAGGCCATAGTTAATATCAAAACAAGAGAGAAAATAATTGAATCTCTTTTTGCCTGCTCAGTAGGCTCATTAGGGCTTTACTGAACTCCAGGATTCTTCTAGATCACGATGGGCAATGTACAGAAGCGTTGATTAAAAGAGTTGCCAGCTGATAACTGAGCCACCAAGTGTGTTGACAGCCTTTATTTCAGTTTCTGGGTCTCCTTTTGGAGACATGAAAACTAATATATTTTTAAAAATCAAATGAAAGAAACCTAGTGACAAGGCCAGGACTTTATTATTCTGATAGTAGAAGGACCAGAGTAGACACATCCAGCCAAGGGAAGTAGTCTTTTAGCTCCATAGCCATCCCTCACTCACTTGGTAAGCATGGGTCACAAAGGAAATAGCTTTAGCCTGAAATATGGAACTAATAATAGTTCTCCTTGTATATAAATAAAAACATGCCAGTGATAAACATTATGCATACCATTCCTTATGCTTCCTGGAAGAAATAATTAAAATAGTTTCAAAGAATTACCATAATGATCACATATGACTGGAGACTAGGAATTAATTTTTCAATTCATTGATGATTTCATAAATCCTTCATGTTGCTTGCAAATTGGAAGGGGCATTATAATTGGAATTAGAATTGGAAGAGGATAATCTATTGTAGAAAGCCTGAGCTTTAGAATCAGAAAGCCTTGGCCTTGAATTCTAGTTTAATCACTTACTATCTGTGCCATCTTTCCTTCCTCCGTTAGGGAAATAAGTATTAACTCCTATTACATGTTATGATAAATTAAGCTCTTAGAACCTCAGTTTCCTCATCAATAAAATAGAGGTTAAAGCGTAAAACTCCTGAGGTTATGATGCTGTCTGATCTACAGTAGACATGAAATGAACATTAATTCTCTTTTCTCAAAAATAGATGAGGGAATTAAATACGATATGGCTACTTAAGAAGTTTAAAGTAGCTGGATACACTGGCACATGCCTGTAATCGCAGCAACTCGGGAGGCTGAGGCAGAAGGAACACAAGTTTGAGGCCAGCCTGGGTAACTTAACAAAACCCTGTCTCAGATTTTTAAAAAAGGTAGGGAGTGTGTGTGTGTGTATGTGGCTCAGTGGTAGAGCACCTCTAGGTTCAATCCCCAGTGCTGAAAAGAAAAGCAAGCAAGCTTAAAGTAAATGATAGGAGGGCAGACACGTGGTGCCTGATTACGAGACAAGGCAGCTAATGATGGAAATGGGCTGTAAATGGGCTGAGATTATCTGGGTGGACAGGAGAGGATAGATGAAAGGACAGGGATCATGGCAATGAGGATCCTGGTCTGCTGTGGCCCTGGGTAACCCATAAGCAAAGGGCATGATGTAGGGTGATGCCAGGTGTCCCAAGTCAAACTTTGCCCTGTTTACTGCTTAGCTTACCATTGTCTTCTAGAGGGGAAGATGCACACATGCATCTATCTACCCATACTTTCATTTATTCATTCTTTGAAAAAATGTTTATTTACCTCCTTCCCTATGCCAGGCATTTTTCCAGCTGTGGGGATGGAATTAAAGAGCTTACAGAGGAGTGGAGAAGGAGGACAAGAAAACAGACCATTGTAAGTCATTGTGATGAATAGGAACATGGTGATAAGATCTATTCTGGAATGCCCTGGGCATTGGTCCTGGACTTGTCACTCACCGGCCATGATATGGCAGGGAAGAAGACAATCCTCCCAAGCTTCTATGCCTCCCATGCCCTCCTCTTCACTTATTTGAGGATCAATTGAAATCATGTATTGAAGAGCTCCTTGGAAATGATATTATATAAACGTACATTTTAACATGTCAATCATCAATGAATCCATCATACTTATATTATGCCAGCAGACCTCTTTTTAAAAATTTTCCTGTAATAAGTAGTATCTGACACACATTTTATTATCAGTCCTGTCTTTCTTGATAAGCTTCTTTTTGATGAGAACCTCTTTAACTCTTCTAGTTCTTTCTACCAATGTGGTTGCGTTCATGCCTGTGGAATTCTAGGGAAGACTAATGACATATGAAACTGTCTTTGGAAAGGGATGAGGGAACCGATGACTGCTGAGAGAAAGACGAAGGCATTAGAGGGAGCGTTGAACATTGCAGAAAGATGAGAGCAAGAACACAGTGGAGCAGCAGAGCGGGGAGAGAGGCGGAAATAAAACCCACAAGAACGGACTGAGCTGAGAACAAAAGGCGGAGGAAGAGACAGAGGCAGACATGCAGCTGGGGGAGAGGGAAAGGTGCCTCCTGTTTTAGTTTATCTCCTCTATCTGCAATATTTTTTGCTGATGTCTGAATAGAGAGAAAAATGTGTGTGTGTGTGTGTCTGTGTGTTTGTTAATAACAGTCATCTATTTATAGACTTTAAATTATACACCATGAAAGCCTCTCCAAGACAAGATGTGTTATTTGGCTGCCAGAAGGAAAAGTTAGAGAAAAACACACACACACACACACACACACAAAGAAGAATTTCTAGATTTCTTTCTTCCTTATCCTCTCTGTCCACCAGATTTTTAAGACAACTGCCAATTCTCTCTTTTGGAGCCAGACTCCAAAAAGGAGGTAGAGATTATTGAATATTTTTCTCCAAGAGGAGGGGGCTCCATGGCGTTCTGAGAGTGATGCGATCCCCAAACCACATTATTTTTCAGTCAAAGTGGAAGGAAGATTCGGCAGCATCCTTTCTAGCTCCCTTGGATATCACAGAATGAGACTGAGGTCTAGGATTATCCTGACAAAGTCACCTAGAAGCTGGTGACAGAAGACCATCTGCTGGTATAGTTAAGAGCCCTGGCTTTGGTTTTGGGGCCTTCCAGTTATTTACCATGTGACTTCAGTTAAATAATCCAACCTTAATACATTTTACAGTTACTTAATATTTTACTTAATATTTTACAGTTTCCTCACCTGTAAAATGGGGATAATGATAGAAATTCCCTCATAGGTCTTTTACAAAGAGTGAATGAAATAGTACAAGTAAAGCACTTAACAAAGATGATGATGATGATGATGATGATGATAATATTACATCTAATGGGTTTTAAAAAACTAGAACTCCAAGAGCTTTGGTTGTGAGCTCTAATGAGTGGACCATCCCTCTGAAGAGACCTTTATGTGCAGAATGTTGATGGAGGAGATGAAGACCACCTGGTAGCCTGCCAACCTATAGGTAGTCTTACTGAGGATGTCAGTGACAAGGAAGAAGGACAAGGGTGGGAGAACTTGAAAGGATGAAATAGAGGAGGGATAGGGCTGTTGTAGGGACAGACGAGGCTAGACATGGGATAGGAAACAAGAAGCAGGTTTATTTGACTGCATTCAGTTCAAAGGGCAAAGTTTTCGCTGTAATCAATTAATTCCCCTGAACCCTGAGTTCAGGCAGTTTCAGAACTTTTTACCCAGTATGTAAGGGAAGGAGCTCAGAAGTTCACAGTCTGCAGAAGTTCACACCAAAGCAGCGTTTTCTTTACTATTCTGGGCAAGTTAACACTTCAAGGACAGTGCCTGAGAAGGGGAGAGCTTCTTCTCCCCTTTCTTTCCTCCCCCTTCCAGGTGTTACCTTGGAGTCCAATTAGTAACATCTCTTATCTTTGAAATCAACATTTCTGTGAAACTCAGGCCCAAGGCCAGAGGCCTTGTTAAAGGATATGTCTTTCCTAACACATTTTACATTCGCAAACACACTTCTATAAAATATTATATTGTTACTATACTAGATAGTCCATAAATGTTTGTGAAAAAACAGCACCTGGAGTGCTGAACTCTTGCAGGCCGGTGGCCAAGTAAGAGGACAATAGGAAACAGGAACTTTAACTACATTGAACTCTATGTAGAGACTCTTTTGCTGATAGTCCTAAGATCAATTATGGTGCAGATTTCTGGAGAAGCTTAATTAAGATTTTCTGTGGAGGAGGGGGTGCCACTACAGGGCCTCTTTACAGGAGAGAACCATCTCCTGCCTCCTTCTCTGCAGCTCTTGGGAGTGCTGGCTTTGAACTCCTACTGATGCTAGGAGGAGGGACCACTCACCAAGTTCTGCAGCCTGACCTTCCTCTCCATTTCACTCACCAGTCCTCCACCCTTCACCCGTGTAATGTTTGGCTTATGTACAGCTTATGTAGCACATTTTGCTAGAGATTTCTTTTATGAAATATTTATGACTATTATTTTATTTGATCCAATATCTCCTCCGTGATTTGAGAGCAGATTATGATTGCCATTTCAGAGATGTCTGCATCTTGCCAAGAGCTTGTATTCCGTAGTTGTCCTTTTGTGTCCTAAGGAGGGGGTGCTCTTCCTATCACACCACATAGCATCTGTTCAGTACCTCTGAACCCTCTTTCACTCTCTCGTATATGTTCAGATGCATGCATGCATGCACACACATACTTTTAAAAATCACCAAAGTGATGGGTGTTAAGAATATGCAGCTGAGGGTTAAGCTAATCAATGCGCTCTTTTTCTTTTTCTTAGGGGGCCACAAACCCTAAAAATCAAGTTCAAGTAGATGTGGTAAGGGAGATAAAATGGAACCTACTATTAAAATTCTGCCTGTAAGCCAAATATTCCCTTCTTATATCCTGTGTAAAATATCCAAAGATGGGGTTATTATTGTATATATTTTTAATGTCCTATAATATTTATGACAGTGTTCTAAGTCTAGTAGGTTTTCCATAATTCTAACAAATAAACTGATTAAATGTATCTTGCTGGGGAGCTGGGGTAGACATTATCCTTGAGAGGCCTTGAACGCTGATATGAGAAGGAATGTTAGTAAAATAAATAGTAATTTAAGGATCACCTGACTCCATGTAAGACACATTACAAACACTTGTCTAATTCTCAAAACAATCTTGAAAGATAGGTACTGTCCCTATTTTATAGTTGGGGGCATTGAGGCTCAGAGAGTTTGTAATCTTCTCAATTCACCATGTAGGTACAAGGTAGAGTGGGAATCCAGACTTCCTAGTTTTGTGGAGTTTTGTGCTATTCCAATGCCATTAAGCCAATAACTTTCATCACATTGGATACAGTTTGGTTTTCTGGCCTTAAGATGCATTTCCTTCCATATTATTCAGCATTAAAAGTGGCATTTGCAGGTAAATGGATGGAGTTGGAGAATATCATGCTAAGCGAAGTAAGCCAACCCAACAAACCAAAGGCCGAATGTTCTCTCTGATAAGTGGATACTAATCCATAATGTGGGAGAGGGCATGGGAAAAAATGGAGAAACCTTGGTCAAAGGGGAGGGAAGGGAGGAGATGGGATGGTAGGTTTTAATAGGTTCCATTTTATCTCCTTACCACATTGGAATGCAATGGATAACAATGCCCTAGGTTCGTGTATGACTGCACATGTGGTGTAACTCTATATTGTGTATAACTAGAGAAGTGAAAAAAGTTGTGCTCCATTTGTGTACAATGAATCAAAATGCATTCTGCTGTCATGTAAACCTAATTATAATAAATAAATAAAATAAATAAATAAAATGCATTTTCTTCCATTGGTAGAGTCAGGATCATTCCGTGTGTGTGTGTGTGTGTGTGTGTGTGTGTGTGTGTGTGTGTGTAAGGCCGTGCTTGCATCTATATACCTGCACATGTGTATCAGAGGGTGCTCAAATACCCTGGTCAGATCTGGCTGGGAGCTTCTTCCACAGCCTCGGCAGGGGGTGCCATTGGCAGGCTGAGAGCTGGTGGGGCCTGCGTGGGAGCCACTGTTGGGAGAACTTGAAAAGCAGGAGGGGGGCTCTTCCGTTACTAAGCAAGATTCTAAGAGCCGTTGTCAAGGAAGAATCTCAGGCCTTCCATAAAAGGAAGCCTCCTCTCTCCAACTGGCAGCCAGTGCTGCCTTCTGCACTCAGTCTGACCATTTTCCTGGCCCAGCTGCACTTGGGATCCCCCAGGGAGCAAGGGAAGGAAGATGTGACTGGAACCTTTGCTTGAGAGGGTGGACAGCACCACGGTGGACAGTGCTCAGCAGAGCAGCAGAGCCAAGAGCTCCAGCCAAGGTGTCCCCACTGTGTGATGGTGTGCTGCCCTCCCCCCTTGTCCTCTTGCATCCATGCTCCAGGAGGGTGGAGATTTTCCTGATAAGCCACAGTCCTGCCTAAACACCCTTTAGTGGTTCTTCATCACCTATGGATAAAAGTCAGCTTGCTCTGCCTGGCAGGAAAGTTCTTTTGCCTGACCTGACTTTTTCCCACTTTACCAGACCTATATTTAGTACCTTGCTGGTCATTCCCAAGTGCTTGTCTCAAAGTTAAGCAGGCTCTCCTGCCCTGTGAGCCTTTGCATGTTTCCTGTTTGCAATGCCATCTTCTCACACATGCCCAAACTGCTACTGGTTTGGTTGTCACACTCAGAGTTTTAGCACAAGCACTGCAGATCCAGACCAGGGGCATCTTCCACCAACTTGCCAGTTATAATACCCCCATGGCACCAGGGACTCCTTTCTGCTGGAAGCCATTCATGAGCCATCCGTGAACTGTCTGTGAACTAAAATGACACAGAAGCCATTAGGTAGGAAAGTCTGGTACTGGGGACTCCCAGCAGCAACCCTGCTGGTTTGAGAATGCCCCATTCATGTGACTTCCTACCTAGCTCCGTCACAAGGCAAGCATTACACAGCGTTGAAGATGAGGAGACCCGCTGGAGCCACACAGCCTCTCAGAGATGGGGGTAGCTGGCCAAAATGCCAATCAGCATGTTTACCGCAAGACCTCTGCCACACTGAGAAGAAAGACTCCTCCGCTGAAACCTTATCCCTGCCTTTGATGTGCTCCTCCTAAAATAAAGAATCGGGGCCATTTTTCAGTTGTTCAGTTCCAGCTCCTATTAGGACTGGAAGACCTATCAGGCACTCTGCTTATTTAATTTCTGGCTCTGGCTCTATTTCTTACTAATTATTTCAGACTTTTTATTTCTCAGGGGGCTTACACCTCCTGTGCAGGAACCTACCTTGGCAGGGTGCTGGTCACCCTGCAATACCTTTCTTAGCCCCAGCCCATCCCACCCCTGGAGAAGCTGGACTTTAAAGACAGAGGAGGAGTGGGTATGTTCCCAGTTTAGATGAAGTCCATCTCCATTCTTCAATCGCTGATGAAAAGTGCCAGGTAGCAGGACAGCACCCCTCAACTGAAGTCTCCTGGACAGAAAGGAGAATAGGACCTTAGAATCAAGGGTGAGATCTAATTTTTAAGCTCAAGTAACTATAAATGTGTGAATGATGAAACTCAGCCCAAGATGTTACTGAGTAAAGAGAAAAGGAGATTGGAATATGGTTTATATATGGCAGGATTGAGACTTCCCCCAAACTGGAAGCATTTGATTCTCCTTTCTGATCTTAACCAGCAGTCAGTTCCCCTGCTCCCTTGCTCAGGCTCTTAAGCGCATGTGGAGAGATGTCCTTCAGGGGGTTATGAACAATTGTGGGTGAAACGGATGCACTTTCAGGGCTGATGATCCATGATGCTCTTTCACTGTAGATTTCCCATTAGTATTACAAACAAGTAGCAAATACTGTGTTGCCTGTAGTATCTTCATTATCTCATGAAATCTTTCCAACCACATGAGGTTTGTTTTATTATGCTCATTTTTGCAGATGAAGCTCAGCGATCTACTATTTGCTCAAGGTCAAAAACAAAGCTGGCAAAAGCTAGGGCTATCAGTCAACAATTTCCCTGAATTCCAGCTTAGAAGAAATATTAAACTCAGCTTAGAAGAAATATTTATTAAGTGTTCACTAAGTACAGGCACTGTGCTCAGAGATAGGCACTGTGCTCAGAGATAGGCACTGTGCTCAGAGATAGGAAACATAGGAGAGGAAGGCTCAGTGCTTACTTGGAAGCAACTCACATTATACTGGAGGAGACACACCTGGAGAATTAGTTCAATGTGATGTAGCAAAGATGGTGGTATAAGTATAATTTGGGAACAATGGGGGCACAAAGACAAGACAATTCAATGTATCTGAAATGAACAGCGGATTTTTTAAAAAAATATTTTTAGTTGTAGATGGACACAATACCTTTATTTATTTATTTTTATGTGGTGCTGAGGATTGAACCCAGTGCCTCACATGTGTAAGGCAAGCGCTCCACCACTGAGCCACAACCCCAGCCCCTAAACAGCACAATTTTAAACATGAGTTTGCCAAAGTGGAAGCCATGGGATGGAAGGAGATGCTTTCCAGTCAGGGGGGACCAGGGAGCCCACACACAGCCTCTCCATTGGTGCAGATTGTGTTGTTTTCACAATTTCACCTTCCCTTCTTCTCCCCTGGTGAAATAATCATTTGCTTGTTCTTTAATCTCTGCGTCAATGTTTTCTTTCCCTGGGTGTTTTTATTGATTAAGTTTTTTCTCAATGTTTCAGAGCACGTAGCCCAGCAGAAATTTTGGGTACTCCCTGGGGAGGGGAGTTAGATAGCAGAAAATTGGTTTAAGAGGCAAGAGGTTCATTTCCTGGATCCTAGACATTGTATCACAGAGTCTGACACCAGTTGCCCAGGAGAGAATGCAGAGCATCACCGGGATAAGAATGTGTTTGAAGTCTGTGTTGAGGCTGATGTCAAGGAGAAGGGAGGGTGCTCCTCCTTCCTGAAGCTCTCCACAATCAGAAGCTGGGTTTGCTCTCTGATGGTTATAGCCACCACTGATAGCTATAAAAGAGGGTTCACTTGAAATTCCCATGGGACACACACACACACACACACACACACACACATACACATATTTTTAAAGAAGCTGAATTCCTCTAGTCTTCAACCACTGAAATCTTTGTTCTTCTGATGCACTTTTTGAACTCAGGGTTTCTTTGCCATTCTCAAAATAATATTATAAATTAAGAGACTTTACATGATAGAGCCCAATCTAGAATAGATTGCAAATTCTTTGAGAAATCAAAATATTCATGAAATAATTGAAAGTGAGACTGTTCACTAAGTATGACAGCATGAGCTCGATTTCACCTCAAATCATCTAAATTCTGGGTTCACATATGTGAATACTGTACAGTTGTCCTTCAATGAATGTAAAGGATTGGTATCAGGATCATCATCAAACTTAAATCCAAGGATACTCAAATCCTACACATAAAATGGTATATACATCCTTTTGTATGCTTTAAATCATCTCTAGAGTTCTTATAATTACCTAATACAATGATATTCAAATGCTGTATGAATAGTTGATTGACCTCAGTTTTGGGGTTGTATTATTATCATGTTATTTATATTGCCTTTTTCCTAATATTTTTCATCCATGGTTGGTTGAATTCACAGATATAGAATCCACAGGGATAGAGGGCCAACTGTGTTTTCCAAAAGTGGGGCACACCTGTAACTGCAGTCTGTCCCCACTGCTGCTATCCCGGATGCTGTCCTGGCACAGCTTGCCCAGCACCCTTCTGGTTAACGTTGCTAGAAAACATTCAGTGTGAGGCCATTCAGCTGAGAGGATTCTGGTACTCTAGGTTCCTACATATGGAATTTGAAATCCAGTGTAAACAATGAAATAATACTTAAGCTTAGCCAATCAGAAACCACCACCCAACCTTCAGGGAATTTCCACCAGATAGGCCCAAATAAATCAAGTGTCTTGCTTTAGCCACTCACACAATTTCTTTGTTTCCCTGTTCAGCCCATAAGCCTGCTGCTCACTTTGCTAAGGTGGCATGCTCCGAGCCCCTTCTGGTTTGGAGTGATGGTGGGGCTAGCGTTCATCTCCTCTGATCCCGCTTCCATTCCTTGCTTGTCTTTCCTCCCTCTCCACAACTGTGAGATGTTTCTGAACCAGCTGCCCAAAGCCAACCCTGCAATCCAATCTGCCCCAGCTGAAGTCTCTCATCTGCTACAGACTCTATTCAGAAGCATCAGCCTTACCCCTAGAAGGGAATGGATCCCAAACTTGCCAAATTACAAGAATCCCAGAGTGTATGTGTGAAGCCGATTCCAAGGCCCTGCCTAGCACTAAGAAATCTGGTAACACCAGAGTGAAAAATCCTAACCTGGCTTAAAGTCCCCAGGATACTGGGAGAAGGAAGGGTTTGGGGAAAAGGGTTATGTATACAACTTGGAAGTCATATCCTCCCATCTCTGTCCTTCAGGGCCCGTGGTTTGTGCTGATTCTAGAGATGGAAGTTGAGGGGAGGGAGGCCAGAACCCAACCAAAGCCAGCTGGATGGATCGTGAGATCTGAATCAGCCGGAAGCAACTGCTCTGAGTCCCGGAACCCATGTCTCAGTTCCACCTGGCATCACCAATTATCTGTGCCTCTGACATGGTTTTTTTTTTTTTTCATTCCCTCGAAATAGGACTATAATTAAATCCAAAATTGTACTGGAGACTTTATCGTCATGGCAGAAGCAGAACACAATGTCTGCAGACAAAAAAACTCTTTCAATAAAAATTAATTATGTGCAGCTCATGTCCCAGTCCCAATGGTGGTGTGTGGAATGCATATGAGATGCGAGGAGGAGCCCAGCTCCCTGGCACTGCCCAGGGCAACTTCAAGTCCCTACCTCCTGAGGCTCCTGCTGCCTGGCCTTCATCTCCATTCATGCTAAACCCCCACTGCACCTCCCTCCCTCCCCTGGAGCAACTGCTTGTTTTTTGCAGGCCTATGGGTTGCTGCTTTTGTCCCCTCCTTCAGGATTGAGAAACTGAAAGCAGTGATAGACCGGGCTAGAGAGAAAAGAGACTAGACAGAAACAAAGAGGGTGAATTGTGATCTGTCATTCCTGTTGAATTTCTTTCTTTCAACAGGAAAACTTCTTACTGATAAAGAATTCTGTTGGCAGCATGTGCTTTATGCTTCCTGCCACAGGGAATGTGCTGTCTAAAGGAACTCTAGGAGCAGATGATGGAGCTAGAGCTGATGCCACATAAAACCCGTGTGACGCAGCCTGTGACAGGACCACACCCCACCCCAGAGGACTTCGCCTTTCCTGTCATCCAGAACCTGAGACCATGAGCAATGGAGTCAGCTAAGGCTCTAATGTGGACAAGCCTCCTAGGGAGTAGGTACTGTGAAACCCAGAGAGACCAAGACATGAAAGGGAAGGAGGAGTGGGATCATCTCCTTTAAACTAGTCACTAGATTTGACCAGGGCAAAGGAAAAGAACTTGCAAAAACAGAAGAGAACCTAGAGCAGGTTGAATACCTCCCGGTTTACCTAAGGAAGGAGTGACAAAGAAAACAGGATCTAGTATAGTTTGCTCCATTAGTAGCTAGCATTTTTTTTTTCTGAAGTAGAGTTGTCTCCTCTATTCACTCTGCCTAGAAAAGGGTCCTGACTATAGGCAGGGGTTGATCCCCTCAGGCACCTCAGAATGTTCGGGAGTGGGAGCTTAGGGCTTAGGGCCTGCTCACTTAGGGCTTTTTAACTGACAGTCCAATTTAACCCACAAAGCAGCAAAGGTACCAATGGAGTGTGAGAACCACTTTGTAAAAGGATGGAAGTCAGGGAACCCTGCAGGCTCATGAACTGCAGAAAAGGACCAATGTGAGCCACAGAAGGGCTTGTAGGATGGGCCTAGAAAAGCTCCTGAGTGTGAGGTGGCCACACTTGTCCTCCAGTCCTAAATTAGTCAAGATATTCTGAGGGACTCATGCCATGGGTAGATGATCAAATAAGATTCCCCTCAAATCCAGATTTGGTAATTCTGTTCTCAGCCAGATTCTCCACCAGTTGGCGGTACATCTTTCCTGATGGTCACCTCTCTCTCTTCTCCCAACAACACATACTTCAGCACATAGGTGTGCAAGTTGTACCAGCTGCACCACAGGTGGGCAAATAGGCGTGATGGCTCTACCATTTATTCCATAGGATTTCCCCTTCCATTTCTGCTAAGACAAACTCTTCCTCATTAATCTATTATCTCAAAGCCTATCAAAAGCACAGATGTCTCAAGCTGGGAAGAAGAAAAGCCTTACTTCAACTGAGGTGGTTAAACACTATCAAGTGTCCCTGCAACTGGGAATTAAACCACCACCATCAGTATCCCCAGGCTAATCAATATTGTGTTGTACGGCCCAGCTGGGCAACAGATAAGAAAACAAAATATAAAGATTGGAAAGGAGAACATAAAGCTATATTATTTGCATATGGCACAACAACTTATGTAGAAACTCTAAAAACAGTATAGAAAATCTAATTGAATAGGTAAAACTAGCAAGAATGCCAAATTTGTGGTCCAGATAAATTATTTATATTTTATGTAATTGCAACATTTTTGACAGTAAACTTAAAATAAAGATTTAGGGGCTGGGATTGTGGTGCAGTGGTAGCGTGCTTGCCTAGCATGCGTGAAGCACTGGGTTTGATCCTCAGCACCACATAAAAATAAAATAAAGATATTCTGTTCATCTACAACTAAGAAAATAAAAAAATATTAAAAAAAAAGATTTAGGCAGGATATGGTGACACACAACTCTAATCCCAGCAACTCAGGAGGCTGAAGCAGAAGGATCACAAGTTCCAGGCCAGCCTCAGCAACTTAGCGAGACCCTATCCCAAAATAAATAAAATAAAAGGGGCTGGGGTATGGCTTAGGGGTTAAGCACCCCTGGATTCAATGCTGGGTACCTAAATAAGTAAATAAATAAAGGAATAATTTAAAGGTAAACTTTAACCATTTTATAATTTTTTAACTTTTTATATCTTATTTTAATGGACGTGATAATTGTACATATTTCTGGGATATAATGTGATAATTCAATATGTGTATAAAATGCATCAGAACCAAATCAGACTAACAAACATCTGTCTCCCTTTGCTAACACATTCATCATTCCTTTGTGTTGGGAGCCTACAAACTTCTTTTCTCTTTTTCTTTATAAAATATATAATCAGTTGTAAACTTCAGCCACCATACTATGCTGTTGAACACTAGAACTTACTCCTCTTAATGGCCCATTTTTTTTTTACTGAAATCTTTTTAACAGTTACAATTTAAAAAGCATCAAAACCATAAAGCGCCCATCAATAAATCTCACTGAATTGTGCGATTCCACTATACTCTATGCTGTAAAACATCATTGAGGCAAATTAAGAAACTTAAATAGATAGATGCCATGCTTATGTATTAAAATATTATAAAAATGTGAATTATCTATAAATTGATCTATAGGTTCAACTATTGTAATCAAAATTCTGGGAGCAGGGTGTGTGTGCGTGTTTGTGAACTAGCCAGATGATTCTAAAATTTATGTGGCTATGAAAAAGGATGGAGGACCACAAGGCATTCTTGAAGAAGAACAAAGTTGAGCCCTTATACTACTGCATGTTACAGCTTATTATACAGTAATAGCGTTAAGACCCTGTGATATTGACACATGGATAAGCAAATACGCAAAGAGAATAGAGTTCAGAAACAAGCCACATGCTTGAAGTCAGGACTTCTTTTTTTTTTTTTTTTTTGGTACCAGGGATTGAACTCAGGGGCACTGGACCACTGAGCCACATCCCCAGCCCTATTTTGTGTTTTATGTAGAGACAGGGTCTCACTGAGTTGCTTAGTGCCTCGCCATTGCTGAAGCTGGCTTTGAACTCGTGATTCTCCTGTCTCAGCCTCCCAAGAAGTCAGGACTTCTTACAAAGTGCAAAGCAGTGTGACGGGGAGAATCTAACCTTGTGGTGAACGGTGCTGAGCTAATTGAAAATCTAAATGGGAAAACATGAATTTTACTCCACCATGCACCAAAATCAGTTCCAATGGATTGTATATCTAAGTATGAAAGGCAAGACTATAAAGATTCTAGAAGAAGACATGGGGAAATGTTTGCATAAGCTTGGCTGAAGAGACAGTTTATTAGGTGGAAAATGAAAATCACAACCATAAAGTAGAAAATGATGAATTAAAATTAATAAAAATTAAGAACTTCTACTCATCAAAAATACTAAAGGAAATGACAAATGCGCTGATAAGAACCCCTTTTGGCAAAGTGGGGGAATATATTTGTAATATGTTTTTATATATCTCTGAGATACATAAAGATTCCTGTAAGTCAATAATAATCATTTTAAAAAGACAAACAACTATTTACCCAGAAAAACAAATTAAAGACTTAAATGAGAATTTCAGTGATGTTCACATGGCCCATAATCATTTAAGAAGGAACTCAAATGCAACTCAAAACCACAATAAGATTTTACTGCACACCTCTGGAATGGCTAAAATTAAAATTCCTGTGGTATTAAGCATTGTGAGTATGTGGAGCCACTGGATTCTTGAACATTAAAGGTGGGCATGGAAATTGATAGAACTACTTGAAAAAATGTTTGGTAGTAGTACCAAAGTGAAACATAATATGCCTTGAAACCCAGACATCCACTCCTAAAAATGTACCAGCCAAAAGGCAAGTCTATGGGCACCCACCAAGATATACACAGAAGAAGAATGGTAGCATCACTACTTACCCCCTCCTCAAACTAGAAACAATCTGAATGATCCCAATGTCTATAAAAAGTAGGATGGAAAAATTAATATTTTTATGATCATATGATAGAACACAAAATTTGCTACCCACAACAAATGGACAAGTATTCAACTTAATATTGAGCAAAAGAATCCAGACACAAATGCATGTACACTGTATGGTTCCATTTGTATTTAGCAGGTAACAATCTATGCTATTAAAAATCAGATAATGGGAACTCTTGGGGGAGATAGTAACTAGATGGCTTTACAACAGGGTTTCCAAAGTACTGGTAATATTTTATTTATTGATCTAGGTGTTTATTCAGGTGGGACCTCAGAAACTCTTGAACTAAACTCCTGCTTTCTGTACTTTTCCGTAAGTTACAATTCAACAAAAAGTTCCCTGAAACAAAACAAAACTTATAGAAACGGATCTCTACATTTAGGGGAAGGAAAACCATAAAGAAACTGAGTCTTGGTGAGGTCAGGGGTTCAGGTGAGCAACAGAAGGAACCCTAATGGTGACTATATGACACAGCACAATTGAAAATTGTACTCACATAGTGGTATCAATGCCAGAAGCCCCAGCACCAAAAATACATCATTTCTTTGAACTTTCAAGATTCTCCTAGAAGGCTTGGACCTTATCTCCTGTTGATAGCTGATTTGTCAAGGAGATTTATTGACTGTCAGCAGAGAGACAGCTCAAGCTTTCTGGACTTAGAATAGGTCCTGAATGATCTAAAGCTGGGAGAGGAACTATGTGTGTGAACATGAGGTGATCAGGTCCAGAAGCATCTCCCAACATCTACTGAGGACAGTGTCTTACTGTGTGGCCTTCCAGATCAGTCATTTCTTTATTTGCACCCAGTAAATATTCAGCAAACATTTATGGAGAAGCCTTGAGTCAGTGCTGTAGAAATAAGACAGGTGTCCCCACCCTTCTGGAGTGTACAAGCTGGCAAATGGTTGTACAAACTGAATTTCTGGCAGGCAGATTAACTGGCTCCTCAGAGGGACAAGTGCATTGCTGGCTTTGGGTTCCCAGTCCTCCATGACCGTGTGTAACCAGGTGATATGCGAGGACCTTCACAGCTCCTCCTCCCACCATATTGGTCAAGGGAACAGGCTTTATCTCATGGTGTGACTCAGAACATTAAAGATTACTTTGAAATGGTTGAAAAGACATGGGCATGTTAGTGTCTGGGAATGAATTCTAGCCAATATTATGAAATTTCCATAATCTCACTTTATGTCATAATTATAGTGTACTTGCTCTTTGCTGTCATTAGCCAAAAGGGGTTCTTATCAGTGCATTTGTCATTATAAATGTTATGTGTATAATCATGGAAATTTGTCACTGAGGCAACAGAAGGAAGAGGTAATCATATTCAGGAGAGACATATTATCTATTATGAAACACAGGAGTGATTCTGGAAAGAACATACCTCACACATAGAGCTCAGAGTGCTCTTCCTCACCACAGCTTACATGGCCACATGGGAGCCTCATTTGTCCCAGTCTTGGAAATTGTAAAGAGGACGATTATGGGAGAGAGTGGAGCTTAACTAGAAGAACCCAAACTCATTGTATGGGGAGTAGGGTTTGCATTTAACCACTGGCATGTGTGCATTTGGTTCCGTTTTATTTATAATATACTGCTCTGTTTTAATTAATACAATTTTGTCATCCTTTCATTACAAAGGAGAAAAATCTGTGATCTTTTTCCATAAGAGAAGAAGTAGGAATTCTTTGTCTCAATAGATTCTGTATTGTGGTCCCACCCAGATGGTGCAAAGTGCTGAAAGGGAAGGAGTTTGTGACAGGACATCTGGTGTCACACAGATGAGGGCCTCCAGTGACCATTGTCCCCAACACTGACCACAGCATCATGGAGCAAAGCTACCACTCATTAGCCCAACACATTCTTCTGAGTTTTAAGACATTTTGTTAACTATAATTTCTTCAATGAAGGTTTAATAAGCTCCTTTCTCATGTAGGGCGCCATGCCTATGACCACTCCATGGCAAGGGCCCATCCTCCAATGCCACCCATTACTGGCCATTAAGATAATTTATATACAACCTCTATCCTTCCAGACTTGTTCTTGGCCCCAGAAAATCCCCTGTATAATTTGTGTTCATTCTGAATTGTGTGAGAATCTCTAGAAGTATGCCCCTCTTGTTTAGTTTACCTGCTCTCTCCTATTCCGACTAGAAGGCTGCTGTGTCCATAGCCCCTCAGTGTATGTTTGCTAATTTGTTCTTTGCAGTAATCAAATCCAGACATGGTTTCTTCCACTGAGACTGCTCAGACCTTAAGTACTAGGTGTTCATGCCTTTTGTGGTCCTGAGGGCTCAAGGTGCATAGTGGAATCCCTAGGAATTCATGACATAGCTAGATGAGACCTTGCTTTCTGGGAGCAATACACATCGTGGGACTTGTGTATTGTTAAATTAGTACTTCTCCAAGTCACACTGTGTTCCTGACAGCACACCTGGATTCACAGGGAAAGACTCCACAGGCTGTAATTCAAAGATTACGATGAGGCCATTTCTATTAACACCACCGTAGATGTTTGTCAAGCTCCAGGAGGCAACTGGGTCAGGTAAGGTGTTTGAAGGTTTTCTAAGGTAACTTGTCTTTTTTCCTGAGACTTTGAATCCCAGGCTGACTCGGCGATGGTGTGATGAGGACTGTGAAAGGACACATCTGTATCCACGGATAGATGAAACCAGAAAAGACTCTTGGAAGCAAAGTGGACCTTCCCCCAATTTCTCAGAGGAGCCTGGGTACATGGCTCACAGACAGCCTTAAATCTTAAGGTAGATTTCCAAGTGTTTGTGGGACTTTTGGGGTGTGGGCTAGTAGCTATTCTGAGTCTCTATAAATTAATTTGATGAAATTCCAGAGAAAATTAAGAATTGAGCTATAGATGAAAGAAACCAGAAAACATTTAGTTTTAAATTTAACTGAATTTATTACCACTATAAGCTGAAGGCCACACAAGTTCTAAGAATGGATGAAAGACATAGTACACGTAATTTTTTGGAAATGAGCAAAGTCTTTCAGGAAGCTAGGGTCCAATGCTGCATTTTATAATCAGCTAAAACATACTGGAAGCTCAAGAGCTAATAATTTTAATCTAAACTTAGTGAATGACCAAATAATTTCCGAAGACAAAACTTTTCAGTTATACATACAGAGAATAATGTTAGCTAAGAATAATATTGACAAATAGTGATGAGGGTCCTAGGAAACAGAGGAGATCTGCTGCCAGTCTCAAGGAGAGAAGGGGGATGAAAGTACTACTGGACCAGCTCAGAGACATTTACCCCCAACTGTCCTCTAAGATTAAGCATGGGCTGGATGCCAGTTGTCTACTGTGAGAATATCAAATGAGCATTAAGAACCCAAAGAAGATGCCCAACGCAAATATCTGGGAGGTGATTCAAAGAAAGACATTTAACTGAGCTGGCGAGATTGAGAGCAGAGTGTATGAATATACTTGAACTTGGAAAGCACCTCTCAGCAAAGCCCTGGACAGACTGCCAAGACAGGAAGACCCCTGAGCTCTATTCCTCTTGGCCCAAAGACTTGAATGGGTTTATTAGAATATAAAAGACTGATAGAGGCTGGGACGATTTTCACTTCCTATATGCATATATGCTATATATAATATTCTATTATGTATAATTAAATACATAATATTTTATTATATATAAATAATATATATTCTCATATGTGTTTTTTCTATGTTTATGATTCAAGAATGTGTATATTATAGACAGGCAGTGTTTGTGTGTACATATTGTAGGTGTGTGTGTGACTTAAAGCCGTGATTAGTGTTGAGGCAAAACTCACAGGTATAAGTCAAATTGTTTTCTATCTGATCCACCATAAAGATCCTGCCCTTGGCCTTGTTCCTCATTCCCCTAGATATGCTCCACTAAACAAGAAAATGCCACCCAACCAGCCAGAAGGATCCTCAGTGTGAAGTCCAGTTCTTCAAAAGGTAATGGCTTTAAATAATGCTTTTTTAAAATTATATCACACACACAGAGATTTATTTTTATTGATTATTCATCAGTACTTATAAGACAAAACACTTACCACTGAAAGGAACTGGGGCATTATAGAGTAATGGTGATTGATTCCACGTCTGGGACATGGTGATCCTGGCATATCTTATACCAGAAGCTAAAGAAGTGCTTAAAATGTGCTAAAAGAATAGAAGAGACAACTTGAAGAGGGTCACAATGGTCAAAATTTGGTAAAATTTGAGCATCCAAAAAGAAGAATAATGGCAATGAGTTATAGTAATACGTTACATAACAAATGCTCCCTGAGTTCATAATATTATTACAAGGGGGGGAAGTTCTTTTTATAAAAGAATTCCAGCTAATAGATACAGAGAAATGATAGAAATATAATGTAACCATTTTATCATCACTCAAATAACATCATTCTTGGATGCTAAAACCACTAGGTGAATATTACTAGAAAGAGATGTTCACATAGCTTCATAGAATTACTCAACAGATTGTATGTTAATTGCAAAGGAGAAGGTGTAACACCACGTGAAGGAGAAGTCTAAAGTCATCTCCTTAACCAAATGAACTCAATGTCACCAATAATGAGATAAGCTGACCCGTGTCTCCTAATCTGATGTACTAAGGTCACAGCATCACCTATGGAGTATTCTTAGCAAAAATGTGTAGCCTATATTTAATCATGAAGGAATAATAAGACAAATCTAAATCATGGGTCAATATACAAAATAGATGGCCTGGACTCCTTAAAATGTCAGTGTTATGAAAGATATTTTTTAAAGAGGCAGGGTACTCTTTTTGATTAAAAGAGATTATAGAGACCTATCAAATAAGATGCATGGACTTGGTTGGCATCTAGATCAAATGAAGGAAAAAGGCTATGTAAGACATAATTTGGAGAATTGAAAAATTTGAATATGAGCTATAGTTCAGAAAGTATTCTTGTATTTACTTTGGTGTTCTTGACAACTATTGTGGTCAAGTGCTAAAGTGTTTGGGGTAAATTTGATAACGCTTTTAATTTACTTTCAAATGATTTGGTGAGGGTGGAGAGGGAGGGTAGAGGGCTCAGAGAAAGTAAGCCCATGTGGTAAAATGTTAACAGAGTGAAACAGAAATGAATCTTGATTGAAATATTCTCTCAATTATTTTGTGGGTTTGCAGCTTTAAAATTAAAAAATTGGGGGAAAATTGGCTCTACTCTGGTGAGGGCGTAATGGTGAGTGGTCTTGTGATGGAAGCATTTGTAAGAGGGAGAGATCACAGGACAAGATAGGAAGCTGGAGTGAGGGGAGGGCCAGCTCACTCACTCATAAAATCTCGCTCTTGCAGGAACTAACTGGAATCACACGAGAACTACAATAGTCCCTTCTGAGGGCAGCAACCTCAAGGACCTCCCAGTAGGCCCCACCTCTTAAAACTCCTACCTTCTCCCACATTGCCAACTGGGAACCAAGTTTCCAACACCCAAACCCTTGTGGGGATCACGCTGAAACCATATCTCAATAATAGCCCCTTTTCAGTATAATTTGTGTTCTCAGGTGCCCTGAATGGAATATGCTAGTAAAGAGATCAAACACAAGTGTAAGTCAAAAGGAAAATATTCCTTCTTACTATTCCTAAAATAACAGTGTCTCACAATGGCTATTTACACAGGTACTGGGCATTGCACTAAGGGCTTCAAATGCTTTGACCTACTTGATTCTCACAAAAACCTTATGAGGAAGCCACTATATTGTAGGTGAGGAAACTGAACCTCAAAAAGGTTAAGTATGCCCATGTCAAACAGGAAACAGATGAGCCAAAACAAACCACCTGCCTGACTGAAAGCCTAGCTTTCCACCTCTCTTCCATGATAATGCTGTGGCTGGTACTGAATGTCCTGTCCCTGTGTAGCAATGCATGTGACATTAGTTTTATACTTATGCTTGTGTAAATATGTGTGTGTGTATCATATCTTCCCAGAAATACACATGTATTCATTAGAAATTGGAAGGAAACTCACAGAATTTTACTCTGAATACTATCAATCTAATAGTTACCAATTATGAAATAAATTATCATTACTTAAAACCCTCTGTGACTCAGTGTTACCACTTAAATTTATTATTTTAACTCAACATTCTAGTCAACCTGTATATACTATGGTTTTCCAATTTTGAAAGGAAAATGGTCATTTTGATATTACTTATTTGTAAAACTGCCAAATAAATCCCATATAATATAGTGACATATATAACAAGACCATCGTTTTCCAGAATGTCCCTTTTTGCTTTTCAAAATGCTTCCACAGCTATTATTCTGGTTTTCATTGGGTTCAGAACATCATTAACATGGTCAGGAACATGCACTGGTGCTGTAGGGATAGAGCTCTATGTAAACTTATATCATGATATCCCTCAGGTTTTTCTTTAAAAAAAAACACACTATTGACTTGTGGAGGACAGAGAGCATATCTCTAAGTTATGTGGGTGAATAGAGAATTTGGTTTTTAGGAAACAAGGTAAATTAGTCTTCCTAGGTCAGGAAGCTGAAATAAATGAAAGCATTGTGGCCCAGGGCTGAGGAAAAGTAAATAGAAGATAATTTCAACAAAGTTTTTCAGAGCGTGCTCTGGCCAACATTTGGACCTTTAGATTACCTGGCACAATGGGCTTCGACATCAACAAGATCAAACTGGCACCTTGGAAGGCAGGGTTGTAGAGTCTTTAAAAACACAGTTCAGGATTTAGTCTGCCCAAGGTCAAATTCTGACTTAGAAATCTTTCAGCTACATGACTTTAGGCAAGTTATTTGACCTTCTTGACCTTCCCTCTATTTCCTTATTTGAAAAGAAGTGAAAATTTGAGTCCCTACTTCAATACCACCTAATTTTGGTAGTTTGGTAACAGAGAGGCTCAGTGATAAAATAAAGGAAATCCATCTCAAGAAACAAGAAAATCTATGAAATATTTTCTTCTACCCAAGGTTATGAGACACCCTGCATCCCAACAGTGTAGTACAATACACATGGCTTACTTAGCACATCTGGCATTTTATGTGACCAAGACTGGGAAGGTCTTTTGATGGTCATTTGATGGCAGCAGATAAAACACTGTTGAAAAAGACTTGGAATATTCTGGAGTCTCTTTAGTCAGAAATAAGGTCACTTAGTCACAGTTCTTTGTAAAGGTTATGATTCTTTACTGAGATATGCTATAGCGACCAGGGCCTGGATACCTCGTATGACAAGATGCCTTGTATGAATATTGCAGGAAAAGTGCCTGTAATGCCGAGTCTCTGGCAATACTTCTTCCTAGCAGACCAAATACTGCAGTTATATTAAAAAAATAAGGGGCTAATCCAACATAAATATCAGAGTTTAAATTAGATGAAACTGAAGAGTATGCAAAATCTGTCTTTGGTAATTCCCTTTTCTTCCCTTTACAACCCAACACCAGTACCCAGTGCAGTCTCGCTGCTCTGAATATGTTAAGGTCATCTGCCTTGGTCTCTCCTGCTAGGCAAAACCAGACCACCCCAAAAGAAACAACTATTCTTTTAGCTAGCAGGAAAACAACTGGATTAAAGTTATTGATGAGTTGAACATCAATGATAGATTTGAATTTAATAATTTAAATTTAATAATTCAAATTGCAAAGAAGACATTTCCTTAATAGGATTAAAATATGAGGGAGCTATTGAAATAAGTAGACTACTGGGTACTGCTATAGGAGCCTACAGCTCATATACAAATGTCCTCAACATAGGAGAATGTTGCCAATCCTGCTAATACATGGACCAGTCCCAAGCTGGTACATGGGCCACCATGCCAATGTCCAAATATGTAGCCGATATCTCTGTGGAGCCACACTAATTCTGTAGAGATCCATGAACAACTAATAGTGACTGTAATTATTGGCAAATATTGCCACAAACAGGTGAAATGACTTGGAACTGGTGAGTCGTTTAGCCTTGGTCTCAGTCCATTTCTTCCCTGTCACCAACTGGGAGACTAGTACATGTACAACCAAGACTGTTCCTGGAGTGGTACAGGAGGCTGGCCATGTCATCCTGAATGCTCATCTGTAATACTCAATATTTCTATGTTGATAACAATAAGGCTCAAGTGAGCATTAAGGACAGGCTGCAAGAGGCTCTGAAATGACAACATGGCAGTTAAGGCCAGGAGTGGTTGAGAGCAGGGACAGTTTCACCTGCTTTGTTTGGGTGACAGAAGGTGCATTTATAAACTGATGACATGTATGTAAGCCTTTCTCTTTTTAGTATGCCTTTGTTCCTCACCTGCTATCTTCTTGGGTCCTGCCCACCTTACAGCTTGGGTGGAAGGATTTCTCTCTCTCTCTCTCTCTTCCCCCCTCCTCCTCTCTCCCAGTTTGGGTCAATCTTGGCAATGAAGGCTGAGAGCACTCTGACACTACTTCTCTTTGTTTGATGTTCTAGAAAGCTGTCCCTGGGTTCCAACAAGCTTGACATTTTCTCAGCTGTGGCATGATGCACTTGGACTTCATTTGTGATAGGCCCCTTGTTAAGCATGAAAGCTGGTTTACTTTTTCCTGCCAGAAAACCTGGCTCTCTCATTTGCCATATTTTCTGGGTCTGCTGGACTCAGCTCAAAAACGCCTCAACAGAGTCTGTCTCTAGGGAAAAAGAAGTTCCTGAGAAAGGGCAGTTAGAGGTAGTGTTTGTCTCCAGTTCTATTGGCAGCTGTGTTCAGGTGATGACATGACAAGGACAAGGGCCACAGTCACACACTACCTGATTGTTCAGCTAAGTGACTTCCCACACAGCCTTCCATTTGTAATGGGAGCACTTGAAGGAGACTCCCTCATGGCAGAAGCTGAGGGTGGAGGACATAGGCCGTTTACCTCCACAATGAGGTGAACGTCCTACTTGACAAGCTTGGAAAGGTGGGTGGCAGGACTGGTGGCCTCCATTTGTCTAAGAACACTATGGTTCTGTTCCTTCCCTGGTGTTACCCTAGACAGGAATGTCCTGGAATTCAAGCTCATGGCTAAACCCATATGAATCAGAAGAATATTCCACATAAGTTAACTGGTAACATTCAGTGAAATTTCTTCAGAACACAGCATCATTGACTTCATCCACTTTTGTGCTGTGCTATGATCTCAATGTTTGTGCCCCTACCCAGTGATTCATACGTTGACACCTTGTTTATGGTATTCGTGTTAGAATCACCTGAATGGACTAAGACATGCTGCCTACAAATTTGGTTGTAGTTCAGACATCTGGGGAAACAAAAGCAAAAGGACCAATCTTGCCAAGTTATCTATACTTGACTGTTCACTAAGATGTGATAGTGGTTATTGTGGAAAACTGCCTGCATGCTTTCTTGAAAGTATAGGCTATGATATCTTTTCATTATCGTTGCTGTTGTTTATGGATTCTAAATAAGTGATTCCTGGACACCTCTCAAAAATCACATTCGATTTAGAAAAGGTATGAAAGATCCCAACACACCAAAACATATGAACCCTTTGTCATGGGATGATGCTAAGCATTAGTTGGAAGAGTGACATAATCTTTGACATAAAATGTAAACCTCTCCCCCAAAAAATATCAATTAATTTTTCAGCACTTCTTTATCTGGTTTCTCACAATTACTTTTTTGATTAGGTAGAAAGTATGGTTACCATGTCCCTAAATTATCAGATGCTCTTTATTAATTCAAATACAAGTTTAAGAATATTAAATCCGTATAGTAATTTTATATCACCCATGAACAAAGATAAATAGAAACTGAATGTGTGAGACTTTCTGGGAAGGGTGTACTTTTTCTTTCTTTTTAGAAACCTATTTTTGAGCTGGGCACGATGGTGCACACCTATTATCCCAGTGGCTCAGAAGACTGAGAGGAAGATCACAAGTTCAAGGCCAGCCTCAACAACTTAGCAAGGCCCTAAGCAAGTTACTGAGACCTTGTCTTAAAGAATTTTTTAAAAAGGCTACAGATGTAGCTGAGTGATAAAGCACCTCTGGGTTCAATTCCCACTACCCAATAAACAAACAAATAAATCCATTTTTTATCAACCATCATCACTAGTAAATTAAATTGTTTAGTCCCCAAGATAAATGTTAAAAACTCCATTGCTTTTTGGCAAATACAAAAAATAGACATTTTTTTTTCCAATGGGAAGAGTCCCTATTCTCTTTGGTGCTATAAAGGAATAGAGGGGCTCCTAGGGAAGATTTCCCACCTTTCTATTCTTCACCTCGAAATCTGCAACCGATGCTAGCTCCAGGACTCTTCCTTGTTGGCTCCACCCACCCAGATCTTATCGATCTTCTTCCTTCATAAATCCTTTCCTTCCCATTCATGCTCTGTGTCACCATTCTAAATCGGTCTCACTGCCTGCCTCTATCCTGGACAGTGCTGTGAGTCTCCTGACTAAGGCTCTACCTTGAGGATGGGGGACAATACTGCTCAGCAGTGTTATGTTTCCCTGCCTCTGTCAATGTACTCCTGCCTCCTTAAAGCAAGGTATGAACACATACCTGGCTTTTCAGGGAGATGTGAGCTGTGACTCCTACTCTTTTATTCTCTTGGTGAAGATTTATGTCATTCAGAGATGGTAGAGCCTGTGCAGTGGGTTCTCTGAGAAGGATGTGCAGGGCAGAGCCCCTGCCAAAGTGCTGTGGATACCCATGGGAATGATAAACTGTATGTTTAACCCATTAAGATTTGAGTTTTATCTGTTTGTTTTGGTATTTAGCATAACCTGACTAATACACCTAAACTCTTCCTCCTCCAATTCTTTTTGTATATGTACTCTTCTTGCCAGGGTAATCTTAAATCACAAGCCAGATTACTCCCTAATCAAAAACCATCTGTAATTCACCATTACCCACTAATATAATCCCAACTTTCTGGCTTTGGAGAATATGTGAGTTCTCCCCCTCAAACTCCTGTTTCCACTTTCTTGCCATGCCTGTGTTCCAGCCTAGTGGGATGACTCACTGTTTCCCAATGGTCATGACTTGACTTGGGGATATTACCTTTATAAAGAGGAGTTTTGCCCTGATTACTTCAAGTTGAAATTCAATCATCCTTTAAAACACAGGTTCAAGTTGTAGGCCTTTCCTGACTCCCACTAAGAGACAAGTGTCCCCACTCATCTGTGGTCCCTTTGCCAGTTGCATCTCATCTATAGTCCTTTCTCTTTTCTATTGCATAATACAGTTATTTGTACATATATCTCACATTTCCTACTAGACTATAAGCTATCTTAAGGCAGACACCAGTATTTTTATTATGCAATTCTCCACAATGCCAAGCTGTGTAGTTACTCAATAAATAATTCATGAATTAAATATTAATCTTCAGAAGAGGACCATGGAGTTCCCTTTTAAATCCCAAATGATCATAGCTCAGTAAGTGACTAGAAATGTCACCTGTGGAGTGAACATGCAATTTCCTGGTGAGCTTCCTTCTTTTCTGGGAGATTCTGTAGGACCACCCCTAGGTGAGCAATCAGAGAGAGCCGGGCTCTCAGGAAGGTCTGCTTAGATTGTATGCCTATGATAGGTCAGGCATCGCTACTCTGAAAATAAGCTAAAAATTAGAGTAAACCCTAATGTAATAAGGAAAAGAAAAAAGCATATTTAAAGACTGCAAAATTGTCTTTGAAGAGGGAACTGGTAATTCCTGGTTTTAGAAGGACCTGCTGTATTGAAGAAAATTTCTCATCGAAGCCTCCTAGCTACTTTGTTAGAGTGAAGAGAAGGGGAAAAGGAGAAGATAAAGCTAAATGGAAAAAGGCCCACTTAGAATAATCAGTGATCCTCAAGGAGAATAGGCTAGTCAATCAACCAGGGGAACTGTCAGACTAATGGCGCAGGTCAGCGAGAAACACATCACAATCCAAGCTAGAGAGCTCCAGGTGGGGAAAGATCACACCCGGGAGGGAGACATTGTGAGTTTGGTACCGTTGGGGTAGACTCTGTGTGGCAAAGAATCGATCCATCTTCATTCAGACGTCCACAAACACTGAGTTCTTTTATTTATTTATTTATTTTAATTTTGAGACAGGGTCTTACTAAGTTGCTTAAGGTCCTAAATTGCTGAGGCTGGCCTTGAAATTGCAATCCCCCTGCCTCAGCCTCCTGAGTTGCTGGGATTACAGGCCTGTACCAAAGACTGTGCCCAACCAAAGACTGAGTTCTTCCTCTATACTACACATTTGAGAAACAATGGTGAAAAGACCAGCTGTCCACCTTAAAGAAGGGTGATGATTATGTGCAGTGAAATGAGTACTGAGAGAGATGTACAAATACCTGGGGTCACCTTGAAGAGGTTGGCAGGAGTGATTTCTGAGCTCCCTAGATTACATTATGATAGAACAAAGTCATTGTTGTTGATACTTTTACTATGGCTGCTCTCTTTATAGTGCTGGAGCCTAGCATTGTAAGTGGCAGATGGCATAGAGCCAGCAATGGTTGTTTACTGGAATCGCTGAGCATAAAAGTTGTCATGACTTAGATATTCAGCTTAAATTATGCATTTAAAAATGAAAAAACTGAGGAATAAGTAAAAATGACTTGCTCAAAGAAGCCTCACAGATTATTATTTAAATCAGAGCCAGAATTAAAACCCAGATTTTATATCCTCAAATAGTGCTCTTTCCACCTCATTGCACTGCCTCCTACTGACAAATACTATTACTTAGAAGCCAGAACTGCTTCCCAAAAGATGGTAAGAATTGGAAACTCCACACATCTTTTTATGGATGGTGTGCAACAATTTCCATGGGTAACTAGACTTTGATGGAGACCATGGTCTAAAGCAATACTGCCCAATAGAGATTTCTGCAATAATCTAAATACTCTATAGATGACATGTCCAATAAGATGGCCATTAGATGCATGCAGCCACCAGAACTTGAATGGGGAACGGAATTTCAAATTTTGATTACTTTTTAAATTTCAGTAGCCACATATTGCTAATGACTACGATATTGGACAAGAGAATTCCTACTCCAGGTGGGTCTCATATTAGTCTATGGCATGTGTGAGCTAATTACTTCTCATTAAGCCCCACCTCCCAACACAGTTGCAGTGGGATTAAGTTTCCAACACATGAACTTTGGGGAACACCTTCAAATCATAGCAATGCTGCAGCATTTACATTGGAACTATTCCGACGGTGTTTGAAATGTATGGCAATATTGTCTCATGGCCAAGACAATTTGGTTTTGCCATCAAAATTTATGTTCCATTCACACAGGAGTTAAACTCTTAGGATTTCATCATGAACTCCACACAAAAGCCAATTGCATAACCAGAGAAATGCCCCAAATTAGTACTGAGGTAGTTAACCAGCGCTCTATGACTATTTCACCAGGCTCTTCATTGTGTTTGAGAAATTTAAATGCATGAACAATGACTGTGGGCATTATTTAAGAATCTAAACATTTGGTGAAGAAATGAGTGAGATGAAATAAGAATAATAAGAGTATAAAATATGACATGCCATATTGCATCAAATCCAGCATGTCATAAATTTTCAGACATATCATAATTTTATGTACCAGAAAAATTCTGCCTATTGCATTATGACACAATGCATTTTCACATTGAATTTTTATTTAAGCCTTTTAAAAAGAGCTCTTTGAGTTTATTTAAACATAACTTTTTATATTACTCATTTGCATACATCAAAAAGAAAATGTAAGCCAAATAATTTGGTTAAGGATTTCCTAAAACTGCTGTACATGGAGAATTTGACTTTTTCAAATTGTTTTCAACTCAGAGTTATCAACATCTGTGTTTTTGCTCACAATGTCAGCTTCTGTGCCATCAGGAGCATTGGGATGTGGAATTTCTTAAGCAGTTTTCTTCTGGGATTTTCTCCTAAATTGTTGACATCCTGCAGATTTTGAAGATGGTGCTTTTGGTGTGTGTCAATTTTGTTACGTCTCAATGAACTGACATAACAAAGTTTCATCTACTGTTAGGCATCTTCCTTCCTTAAGTCCTGTAAAAGTACATGGTTGTTGCTTTGCAAGAAAGAATTATGGTCACTGCTCCATTATCAGATGCAGACCTTTGCTTCAGTATTATCAAATTTCTGCCTCACAGTTGTGTTCCTGTGCCTTCCTGTGCATACACAAGAACTTTTCCTTTCAAAAGCCAAATCACAGTGTACTCCTTTGTGAAGGCATTTTAAAGAGCACTTAAACTCAACAGCGTAGCACAATGACCAACAAATAACCAATCCAAGTGACAATGATAAAAACCTCCAACAGGAATTTTGTACAAAACAGAGAATAATAACAGTATCAAAGGTGCCCTTGCCCCTCAGGTTATAAGATACTGTGCTGGTAAGATGCAGCCTGGGTTCAGATATCCTAAAATGGTCAGAGGTGGGGCCGGAGATGGGGGAACCGTGTCTTGGAACTAAGGAACTATGGCTTTTTGGATTCCAGTGCAGTGATGTTCTGGATCAAGCTTATCTACCTCGTTTAGCATGGAAAGAAAACTTCTCAGTCATGAATTCTCTGAATTCATAAGTGAGTGACATAAAATTCCTCTTGTTTTGGGAAAAAATGACTTCAAGTTTCAGGGTAAAGACTAAATTAAGCATGGGAAAATCAAATTATACTCAGGATCTCTGCCTTTTTTCTTTTTAAAACAGATTCTTACCCTAGTTACCAGATACTCAAGAGTTTTCAAGGCAATACAACAGTGTGCAAGTCTTACTGTTTTGCTCCAAAAGATTACTTCTAGTGTCTCACAATTCCAGGCATCATTTATTTGTTCATTCAGTTGCACATTGAAGACTGATTTATTGCCTAACTTCATGCCTGGAGGCTGGCACCAAATGAACCAAACCTGCCCTTGCGCAGTTCCCACTGGAGTGGGGAAAGGTAAGCAACAAACTACAGCTCTGTGTACAGAGTCCCTGGTTGGAACTTTGAAGGAAAGCAAAGCTGAGAGGAATGAGTGATGTCTAGGAACCCCTTCAGCCTCTCACACAGGTAGGTGGGTCAGCCTGGGTAATCCCTAGCCATGTGTCTTCAGGTACAAGGATCTGTCGAGTCTTCTCAATGAGCCCGGAAATCTGTGGAGCAGGATTGGACTCCGCCCCACTTTCTGTTCCCTATCCAGTGGAAGGTTTTGTGTCTCATGACTCCCGTGACCTGGTTAAGTCTTTGTCTTCCCCTTCAGAACGTGCCCGCACCTGTCCCTATGTGCTGTGGTGAGCTGTCAGGGTCTCTGCTGGCTGCTTCTCCATCACTTCCATGCATCCCCAGTTCCAGCGATGAGACCTGCAGCTCAAACCATCAGTGACACTGTCTGGACAAATTACACAAAGGGACTGAGGATGGATTTCTGCACGTTAGGTACCTCTTGCTGAGTTCCACTTCTCCCCTGGGCAAATAATGATTGCCACAAAATCATTTTCCTTTTCCACACAAATGTTTCCTTTTTTCACAAAGAGTCTACAAAATTCCCTCCTCTGTGCCTGGCATTTCCCGCCTGGGCTGGCTGTGAGGGGGATGAGGCTGAGTACTGCAGCAGCGCCATCCAGGGGCTTCACCTGTCCTGCAGCGTGGCCTCCGCCCTGAGGCCTGTGCTGACTGGAGAAGATGCTTCCGTGAGGAGGTGAGGGGAATCAAACTTTGACCGTGTGCTGTCCTCCCACCCTAGTTTTACCAGAATCATTAGAGGCCAAAGTAAAACTGAAAATCTAGTGGTGCGTGGCCTCCCAGAGGTCCAGGCCATGGCTCTCCCTGCTTGCCTGAGGCTTCTGGGTTGGACTGTGGTGCTCAGGTTTATGTCTGCTCTAATGGCAGCCACCACCCACTGCTTCTCCTGGAGGGAAGAATGCTGGGAGAAGGATACGGGCAAGGGAATGCTCAGCAGCGCAGCCAGAGATGGCCTGGGCTGGGGGGACAGCTCTCCACATGCACCTTACTTCATGGCTGGGCCTAATGAGCTTTCTCCAAGCCCACACAGCTCCAGAAGGCTCTGCTTAGACACAGAACGCCTTGAGGAGAGGAGCAAGGTGTTCCGGGGAGCTGCTAAACAGGGCAGGAAATGGCTTTATAAAAGCAGCAGAGGGGCAGTAGTCAGTGCTTTTCAGAAAGGAAAGGAGATGCTAATAGGCAGGATTGGGAGGAGTGGGGAGACATTTCTTGGTGGAAGAATCCCTGAAAATGTAGGGCATGGCTTTTCACGTGAGGCACGTGGGACAAAAAGCTTCAGGGTCACCACGTGAGAGGTTGTGGTGATGACAAGGTCACCCTCTGTCAGCAGCCTTCTGTGTGCTTACTAGGATCTAGCCACACAGGAAAGATGGGAGGGTCTAAGAAAGAGGCAGTCAATTAACAATATTAATCAGATGAAGGGAAAGAAGAAGTGAAGTCTGAATGACTACAGAGTCAGTTTCTCCATAGTAACTGTGGCATTGCAAATCAAGGGTCCAGGTGTACCTGACACACTACTTAGTCACAACAGAGGCTGTACTGATATCTGGCCACCCTGTAGATAGAAAAACTGATAACTCATGAAGTTAAAATCATATCATAGCAACAGAGGCCAAAGAAACACCCTTGACCTCCTCAATTCCAGAGCAGAGTTTTGTCAACTGGCCACTCTGCTCCACCGCCTGGGTAAAAGAGATGGGGCAGAGGGAGTGGGTGATTTTACTGGAGATGTCAAAGAAGTGGAAGCTGAGTCTGGGGAGGGAGTCAGGGCAGGACTGCCAAACAACAGGGCCACACTTAGCAGTGATAGATGGCAAGGAGGAGACACATTTGAGAACAGAGTCACATTTGTCATTGTGGGTTGAATAGTGTCTCTTCATAATCCATGTCCACTTGAAACCTATGAATGTGACCTTATCTGGCAATAGGGTCTTTGCAGGTGTAATTGAGTTAAGATAGCCTCGGCTGTAAGTCCTATGTAACGGGTGTCCTTATAGGGAAAGGACAACTTAGACAAAGAGACACTGGGGAAATACCATGTGAAGACTGAGGCAGAAACTAGAATAGAGATATAAGCCAAGGAAAGCCAAGGATTGCAGCCATTGGAATCTGAAAGAAGCAAGTAAGTCTTCTTCCCTAGCATCTTTGGTGTGTGTGTGTTGGGGGGCATGGCCATGTTTCTTTCTCGATTTTGGACTTGGAGAAAATAAATTTTGTTGTTTTAAGCCACCTGGCTTGTGGCTCTGTGTGACAGCAGCCCTAGAATGTTGATACATCTGGGATTGGGACTACATTTCAGAATTCAGGTCGAGGCTCTCTGTGATGGGGCAAGGGTGCCAGTGCCTCTTTCTCCAGAATAGGCTGAACTCCGAGTGATATCAACATGGTCCACAAGCCCTTCAACAGCTCCTCAGGTTCTGGAGTTTCTGCTCTATTTGAGGGATTACCAAAGGCTGGCAAGCCAGTGGTGCTTTCTCCTAGCATCTCAGAGAGGTCTCCCTAATCACAGCTCAGCTTTTTCCTATGACTCAATAGTGAGCATTTTGCAAATGAGGGAAAACCGAGAGGCACCTGCAAAACTCACCATGCATTTGAGCTGTCCTTCATGGAGAGTTATATCTCATTCCACATGTGTTTTATCTTAACTCTTTTTCATCAATACTAATTTGCATAAAGCACACCAGTCCACCTCCATTCTTGATTGCAGACTCACACAGACACTGATTTTTAACTTTTGCAATCAAGTGCTTATTTCATTTCTCAAAGTAACCCTCCTTTTCCCCCAGGGCTGCTTACCCTATCTGCTAGCCTCTGACACACACATCTTAATGTGTATGTGATGCCTTATGTACTAGTTATCCATGGTTGAATAACAAATGATCCTAAAATTTAGCAGCTTCAAACTATATTTAATTTTTCACACCATTTCTGAGGGGCAGGGTATGGTTAGCTGGCCTCGCTAATCCAGTTATCTGTCAGGCTGCAGTGCTTTCAAGACTTGACTGGGGCTAGAGAATCTGCTTCCAAGCTGGCTGTTGGCAGGCCTTAGTTGGCCACAGACTTCTGTTCCTCATCCTGATGGCAGCGCCACAGGCTGCCTGAATGCTCTTGTATGATGGCAGCTAACTTCCCTTGAGCCCATGACCTGAGAGAATGTGGACAAGACAACAATCCAGACAGAAGCCACAGTCCTGGGAAGTGACATACAATCACCCTACCATTTGCTACTGATTATACAGACTGACCCTGGTACAAAATGGGGTAGATTACATGAGGGGGGCTGCCCTAGGGGCTGGCTGCCTAATAGAAGATTTTCTATATTTTCTGAGCATGGAGTGACAGACAGATTACTTGTGACCTCAGAGTCTGGAAATCTGACCAATGCTACCATTTAGTTCTACCCAGAGGATCCAAATTTCTCTATTTTGCCATCAGCCAAGGGAGATAACTACAACCTAGTTGGGAAAATAGTGGCCACCTGTGTAATTCTGGACAAGTTACTCAGTTTCTCTGTACCTCAGTTTTATTACATGTAAATGGAACTAAAATAGTATATGCCCCATAGGATTATTGTGTAGCTATAATGAGGTTAATGCATGAAAAGTCAGTAGCACAATGTAAGTGTTCCATGAATCACAGCTATTATGATCATTGTTGAAATACACCCCATTTTAGGATTCAAAAAGGAAAGAGAAGTTGGTATAGGGCACAGCACAGTTAAAAGTGACAGATTCTTCCTTTACTGTGTTTGACAAAGCCTCGTGCTTTTTGAGGTAACTGTTAGTACAACTAGGATTCTTTATCTTTTCTGCTACTCTGTCTCGTGAACACAATGACATCAATTCATGGGCATCTTTCAGTCTGGGAAACAAGGCCTGCCCATTTGCAGCCTGGCCTGCCATGGCAATGTGCCCCAGAAAACCTTAGTGTAGATCTTTCAACTCCATGGACTTAATTTTAAGAGGAAAAAAATTAAAAACCAGTGAAGTTAATAAAACATTTGAATTAAGAAAGTAAGACTCTTTTATTGAATTCATTATTTTTTAATATCCCTTTGCTGAATTTGGGGTGGTCACATCTGCCAAGTTTCAACTAGGTCAGCCCAAATGTTTTTATTTGTAACATATTCATTAGTAAAACACCTATTAGTAATAACACTCCCTTATTTAGAAACCCTTACAAAGTGGGCTAGGTGCTGCTGGTTTGGCTCCTTCTCATCCAGATCTAGGGTCCATGGTATTTGGATCAATGGCTGATAAATCAGATAGTACCAAATACTTGCATGGATATTTTCACATTCATGTTTGCACACCTAGAATCAGAAGTTTAAATGATCACAAACAAAAAGAATAGCAATATTCCACGCTTGGCATTAGAAAAGATACTGAAGCACTGGAGGTGTTGCTCAGTGGTAAGGCATGTGCACAGCGTGCAGAAGGCCCTGGGTTTGATCCCCAGCACCAAAACAGAAATGAAACAAAACAACCACACAAAAAACAAGGTTGTGGGCTGGGTTTGTGGCTCTGTGGTAAAATGCTTGCCTAGCATGTGTGAGGCACTGGGTTTAATCCTCAGCACCACATAAAAATAAATAAATAAAATGAAGGTATTGTGTTCGTCTACAACTAAATATTTTTTAAAAAATAAGATTGTTTATTAAGGGGCCCAAAATGACAATAGTCAAGAACCATTCATCTGTTCTTCCTCCTTTTGGTTGAGTGTGCTTATCTGGGTTCAGCTAGTACTTCTTTTGAGTGAGTACTGGAGAAAGGTTTTGCTCTACTAGTAAAGCAAAGCAAGCTACCATGTCATGAGCTGAGGTTCCATAACAGCAACCATAGTCATTTCTCAATAACCTGTTGGAACAAAGAACCTGGAGTTCTTGCTATCTGATGCCTATAGAACAAGGCAGTTCCTGCTGACAAGAATACTGAGGTGTCTTCACCTGTTATTCTCCCAACACCTGACAGCCTGGTGGAGAAAACAGCCACTATTTCTCAGAAATGAAAGGTATGCGGCAGGTAGCTAGGGCAATTAATGGCTGAAAGATTCAGTGTGCAGCCAAAGAAACTCTGAAAACAAACAGGATTCTTCTCCAAGCAGTTGTCTGCACTACTTACCCTTCTCCCATCCAGAGGCCCTGCAGCCTGACAAGAGAAATGCATAATGACTGTGGAAAATTGACAAGCTCAGCAAATTCTCCCAGCAAATAATAAAATTCCAGTAAAGAGTGTTCAAGTTTACAGTAATAATAATGAAAATAATAATATTTTATACACCTAAAGTACTTCTCCCCAGTCTACTATTTAATATGTGAGTTTTGTACATTTGCTTATGCCTATAGGACACTATTCAGTGTATATTAAGTACGCAAAATAATTCAATGCAACATTGTCAGTTGTTTTATTAATTTTCAAAATTTATTCATCTTGCCTATTTAAAAATTTCATTTCAGCTATTACAGTGGCCTCCACTCAATCTTCTCAGTTTCTTCCCTTCACATTTGTAGCATCAAAACTTTTATCTATGAATACCTTATACTTAACTAGTTAAGTATGTTACTTTTCTCCGGTACTCATTCAAAAGAAGTACTAGCTGAACCCAGATGAGCACACTCAACCAAAAGGAGGAAGAACAGATGACTGGTTTTTGAAGAAGTTACAGGCATCTTCCTTTGAGTATGTAATTTCTGATCCAGAAAACTAAAGCAAGAAATAACCTGGGGGCTGGGGGAGAAAAAAAAGCATTTTGTCAATGATGATTGTGCCTGATTTCTGTTATTTCTAGGCAGATTCTCTGAGGTCAGAAGCTCATGAACCAGAGCATATGAGCCTGGCTTTATTTAAGTTTAGAAATGAAACGGAGAATTCTGTGGAGCTAGATTCCTGCAGCCACAGTGACTCATGAACACAGAAAAGGAAATGTATTTGATTTGGGTTTTTGCCTTTAACTATGCCACCTTAATCTCTTTTTTGGCCTCTCTTTACCACTAAGGGTTCCACTTAGGATATCAGAGCCACAGCTGAAAAGCTCCTGGAGCTCTTTGAATAAAAAAGGCTCATTTTTTGTGTGCAAGTAAAACTGTTTGTTTTATTAAGGATACATGAGAAAATATAACTAGGCTTCCCAGAGTGACGAAGAGATACCACTGGGAGTTGAATTTCAGCCATTACTGGTCCTTCTGAGATCTTTGATTTCTTCTCTGAAGATCAAGAGGGTGTTGTGGAAGAGTAGGGCACAAACCACTAGAAATAGAAAAGGAACTTGCGGGAGGTTCCCTTCAGCAAGCATTCATTGAGCTAGGTGCTGGAGAGAAAACTCTAGAAATTTCCTGCTATAAGAAGACATACAAAGAGACAATTTCAATATAATGGCTAAGAAACAGGGTAGTGCTGGCAAGTGGACCCTCAGAGAAGAGTGTGACAGCACAGGTCACCATAGGGCTTTTAAATGAGAGTCCTGGGGGCTGGGGTGTGGGTCCGTGGTAGAGCACTTACCAAGCATGCATGCAGCCTCGGGTTTGATCCCCAGCACTGCAAATAATAATAAATAATTTAAAAATAAAAAGAAAAAGAGAGTTCCTGAACAATGGAAGCCTGAATTGATAACCAAGATGTATAGAGAGGCAGAGAAGTCTAGAAAAATCAACAGCATCCAAGAGAACAAAAAACTATAGGTTATGTGTTAAGGAGTCCTACACACAAAAGAAGATAAAAGCAATGGAGAGAACTTAGGAAAGAGTAAATATCATTAGAAAAATAGATAAACAAATGAGCATTAAGATTGAAGTAAACATTAGAAATAAATCCAAGCCCAGCGCGGTGGCACATGCCTGGAATCCCAGCACTTTGGGAGGTTGAGACAGGAGAATTCCAAGTTCAAAGCCAGCCTCAGCAACAGCAAGGCACTAAGCAACACAGTGAGACGCTGTCTCTAAATAAAACACAAAAGATAGGGCTGGGGATGTTGCTCAGTGGTTAAGCACCTCTGGGTTCAATTCCTGGTACCAAAAAAAAAAAAAAAAAAAAAGAAAAAAGAAAGAAATCCAAATGACAGGAATACGTATCTCTCTAATAACACTGAAGGTAAATGGACTCAAGTCTCCAATTAAAAAACATAGAGCGGCAGATTGGATTAAAAAATAAGACCAAACACTCTGTGGTGGGGATTTCTAGCACTTCATTATTCTAGGGAGAGTTGGGAAAAGAAAATAAAGAGGTAGACAAGTCCAGGTCCAAGGGGACATTGCCTGTCATGAAGAAGAAGCTAAGCGTTATTCTCCTGGTAGTGCAGGAGCCACTGAAGGGTTTTAATCAGGACCAAAGGAGGTCTGACCTGTGTTTTAGATAGACATTTCACTAGCAGTGGATACTGAAGGGAAGAGACTGGAGGTGGAGCTGTGCAGCTTGCAGGTGGTTATAATAGTTCAAGAAAGAATGGCTTAGATAGTGGTGATGTGGAAAAGACAGGCCAATTTGGAGACATAAATCAATGGAACCTGATTAGTTATTAGTCATACGTGAGGAAAGAGGAGAAGAGGAGGTTTCTAGTACAACTGGCATCACCTGGGAACTTATGAGAAATGCAAATTTTAGGAGCCACCCCAAATGTCCTTGAACTGATTGCTGATTCCAAAATGCCAAGGCTTAAGCCCAGCAATCTGTTTGTCAACAAGCCTTGCAGATGATTCTCATGTTCACACAAGTTAGAGGACCACCAGTGTAGAATATCCTCCAGGGTCTTGTCTTGGATCTCTGGGTAAATGATATTGCCATTTGTTGAGATAGGGAATACTCCAAAATGAACATGATGTTTTGTTTTCCAAAGGTAAAGGTAAATCTGGAAGTTAGAAAACAAAGTGATACATCAAGACAACATAACCAATAAATACATAAATAAAACAGAAAGACAGGAACAATGAAGGCAGAAAGAGACCTGTTTGAGATTAGCAGTTGGCAGAAGGAGAGTTTAGCAACCTGATTTGCTGCTCCTGGGGTCACAGTACAAAAGAGGTTGCAGTCTGGTGAGTTAGCATTTTTTTTCTGAATCATTAAAAAAATTTGGATTTCCCAAAATTACTGATTGTAACATAGCCTGCTTTCTATACCAATGCATAGCATCTGCAACTTGGGAGGATTTGATCAAAGTCATCTTACCCTTGCTTGGCTAAGGAAGACTATCCAGAAACACAGAACCCAGATTCACACATACCAGGGGCGGCATCCTTCTTGTGCCATAAACATGATTGACATTTGTTCAAGCAGCAGAGGTGGTGGAACAGGGATCAAGGCAAGACTTGTGCAAGGGGTTAGAAAGTTCTCCATTATAGGAACAAGATCCTCAGTTATTTGCCCCTGAAATTGCCTGTCACTGTGCCAAAGTTACAATCAAATGTCACCCTAGTGAATGCTTAAGTTGGCATGGCAAGTCGTCCAGCTAGGATGGAGAATGATGGACAGGGAGAAAACAGCAGTTCTCCTGATCTACTGAGCGCCTTGGTTGGGGTCTGCAATGAATAAAGCAACCAAGAAAGGTATGAGCAAAAGCATGGGCAAAGTGGTGAAAGGAGGGTTCTCTTTCTTGCAGAAAGTTCTGCCTGGATCCGACCCTGCATAACAAAAAAAGATGAAACAGCATCCTCATTCTTATGAAATGGAGTTGCTTGCCCAGGACATTCAAGTCTGAAAAAGGCAGATTTAATGCACCAAGGAGGCCACTAGCTCAGTAATGACAGATGTATGGAAGCTTTTTCTTAATGTGGTATGTGAAGATAAAAGCAGCTCAGGGTAGGTACATATTTTAAGTGCTATCCTCCCAATACAAATCCATCATCAGTTAGATGTGCTCTTTGACCAGCATTTTAGTAGCGAGAATGGTTTGTGCTGATGAAGCCACACGTTCTGTGCCAGCATTTCCAAGCCCTTGGCTTCACAGCACCATGTTCCAACCAACTGTTCCTTTCTCTGCTCCAAGTCATTCTACATATCACTGCCAGATTGATTTTCTAAAGTAGGTCCCATGTCACTCTTCTGCTCAAAACCTGCAATGGCTCCCGCTTGCCTATGCAATTGAATACAAACTTTTCAACTTGGCCAAGTCACCTGAAATTCCCAACACTAATGCGTGTCTTTCCTCCAAAGTCACAGTCATAATGAAACCATTATGACACCTTGGAAGAATGGCACAGTCACTCATTAGCATCAGTTGAAAATTCAACAGTGGGTACACTTAACAGATGGGTAGAAAGTAGACTCCTGGTGGACACAGAATGAGCATTTTAAAATAAGCTTTCTTCATACACAGCAGCTTTATAATAGGAATTTCAAGATGGTGCATATTAATGGAGGGGGCAGGGAAGAGGGCTGGGGAAGCTCTGAGGGGCATTGTGAATAACCTGTTCTTATGGCTCCAAAGACAGCACCCTGGAGATGAGCCAGGAAACCACAGCAGGGCCCTTGGTAGGGCCTGGAATCCTTTGTAGTAAAGCAGGTGCAGCCCAGCTCCTTGTAAGAAGATCAAGTTCCATGGCAGGGCAATGCCTCCATGAGGGGATGAGGGGACTCTGCTCACAAACAGGCTTCTAGGCTTAAATATTTTTTAATATTATAAATTGGTACGGCCAAGTAGTTGGAGAATAATTTTGGAGGAATAGGCAAACCATGAGCACACCTGCCTTACTGCCAGGAGGAGAACAGCTGAAGCAAGCATCTGAGAAGGGAGCGCGGTCTGCTCCCATTTCCCAGTCCTGGCAGATCCCTCCATGATCTTGGCTAACTCAATTTATCTGCTCGTGCTTCAAGTCTATGTGCAAAATGGAGATAGATAAGAACAATCCCTAATTCACATGTTGTTGTGTAGCTTAAGTGAGATAATATGTGTAAAATACTTGGAACAGCACCTTGTACTCAGTAAGGTTTATGTAAGTGCTTCTGCTGCTACTGTTAGTGGTAGAGATGACTGAGTTCTAAAGTCAGATTCTCTTGAGTTTAAACTTCATCTTACCAACACTGGGTAACTACTTAACCTTCTCCCTGGGCCTGATTCATCTGTAAAGTGGGATAAGCAATAATTATTACCTCTGAGACTGCAGTAAATGGCATCATGTTAACTCTCAAATATTGGCTATGATTCTAATGATCTTAGTCCCCTCCCTATCTGCATTGCCTTTCTCTACCTTGCCCAGCCACCTCTATGTACATTTTTAAATGTACAGTGTTTTTAAAGGGTTAGTATTTCCTGAAGTTTTCCTTTTTTCAAGTTCATTCTAGTCCATGTCATAGATCTAGGGTTATAAAATCCTGTAGTTGGGTCCCAGCCCAGGGACTCTGATTCAGTTCTACTGCTCTGGGGCTCCAGCACTGATATTTTTTTAAAATTTCCCATCTCATTCCCATCTTATTGCAATGAGCATTTGGGAGTGATAACTAGTCCAGACTGATTCAAATCAAAAGATAAAGGGGAGAGTAGACATATTAGACTACTCATCAAAAATCCATGGAAGCCTTCACGAAGAAAGTGATCAGAGAGCCTCAATAAACACTCCAACTTGATTTTGGAAGAAGCTTGCGCTTGTGGAACTCTTCAAATCAGCCTGAAGTGTGCTTGGCTTCATCTCAGATGTATGTTGTGATGCTTACTGTGGTGCCTTGCTCATATGTTCTGGGTCGAGTGACAATGGGTACTACTCTGGGGACATTTGGCATTGAATTTTCAGCTCCAGTCCTTAAGAAATCACTCCAGTTACAAAGGAAAGGGAGCTATAACTCATCTCGGAGTGTCCCAGCTGCTGGAACACAGATATTGAGTATTTCTTTCTTTATTCAGAGGCAGCTTTCCTAGTCATTGTGTAAGGTTCTTTGGCTCAGGCTAAGGATTTTGAACTTTATTCTGTAAGCTGTGGAAAATCTGTGAAGATTCGGGCATGAAAGCAATATGGTGACAGCAGAATTTTAAGAGGATTGGTGGTGGTTTGTAGAATGGATTGGATCAGGGAAAGAAAGAGGGCAGGGACTGTCATTAGATGCCATTGACATAGTTGAGGTGAGAAGTAGTAGAAGAGAAGGGAGGCTGTGTGGTAGTTGGGAGGACTGGGGTTCATGGATGTAGTCTGTCAGAGGAGAGGTCGGCATCTGGAGGGAGAGGGAGAGTCATCCCCTTTCAGCACACCACTGACTCCTTATAGCCCAAATTATGAAGCCCAAATGCCATTTGCTTATTTCTTATTTGGGAAGAAATTGATGTAATCCCTGTAAGGTGCTATTTTTAGGCACTGGTGGAGTGGTAAGGCAAGGAATGGTCAGAAGACCAAGCATAGAGCTCCCTCTCTAGAGAAGGGGGGAGGCAAGCAGACACCAAAAAGATAAATACATTAGGATGAAGATAAAGTGAAATTATAGGAAGTAATGTCTGTTCAATATGGTGGCCATTGACTGCCTCACTAAGGACATGAAAATCCTATGTCCTAAGACATGAAGATAAGACTTGGAAGACCAGACGGAACCTTGCTGGAAAATCATTGCAGGCCGAGGAACAGCAAAGGCGTCATAGATGGCTATGAGCTTGAAAAATCTCAGAAACAAAGGGACAGCTGGTGTAGCTCGAGTATGTGAGCTGCGGAAGGACTGACCTCAAGTGACACGGGAGGGAGAGGCAGGGCCAGGTCACCAAGGGGGTTGTACAGCTAAGGACTGAGCAAAAGGTTATTCAAATGAGAGGACAATGAAGAATGGGTGTAATGTGATCTGATTTATGTATTTTAAAATAATTTTGCCTGTTCTGTGGAGAATAAAATGAAAGCAGAGTAAAAATGGGAAGAATGATATGGCTTATATTAGGGGGAGTAGTAGAGATGGAGGAGAGTGAACTGATTATATATATATACACACACACATATATATATTATATATATTTTCACATTCCAGGGATTGAACCCAGGGGTGCTTAACCACTGAGCCACATCCCCAGCCCTTTTAAAAATATTTTATTTAGAGACAGAGTCTCTCTAAGTTGTTTCAGGTCCTTGCTAAGTTGCTGAGGCTGGCTTTGAACTTTTGATCCTCCTGCCTCAGACTCTGGAGCTGTTGGGATTAGAGGCATGTGCCATCATGCCTGGCTTATTTGAGATATATTTTGAGATGAAACTGGCAGAACTTAAGGATGTGTTATATGCAGTAGTGAGAGATATAAAGGACACTTCATAGATAGCTGGCATGAGAAACTACATACTATTTATTGAGGTGGGAAATTTCAGAAGTAGCAAGGTAATCAGGGTGGATCATTTGTAGTTCTCTCTACTATGTTAGGTTTTAGGTAGTTATTGAACTTTCAAGGACAGAGGTGAAGTAAATAAATGTAAAAATATTTGAATAAAAACATCTAGGTTTGGGCTAGGACGATATAGGTCAATGGTAGAGCACTTACTTCACATGTGTGAGGCCCTGGGTTTGAACCCCAGCACTGCAAAAAAAGAGAAAGGTTTCAAAAGCATCTGGGTTTGGCCAAAGTTCAGGACACCAATGAACACTCAGGACAGAGTGGATACGGAATATAGTTTATGCCATAAGTCTAGGTGAAGTTATGTGAGAAAGTGCACTAGAACAGAGAAAGGAGCCTGGGACCAAGGTCGTTAGCATGTCACTGTTTAAATTGAAGAGTAGATGTAGCTGTCTATGAATGACCAGTAGGAAGGAGGGAGATCAGGAGAGTGAGGTTTCATGGAAACAAAAACAAAAACAGCATTTTTAAATGGAGAAAGTGATAACTGTGTGGAATCCAGGAGTGAGACGCTTATGAGAGCAAGCTATGGGATTTATCACCCTGGAAATCATTAGGCAATCAATTGATGGAATGGAGGATTGGAAGCCCAACAGGGATAGGTTGAAGAAAGAATGCAAGGACAGGAAATAGAGAAAGTGAAGCAGTTTTGCCATAAAAGTGAGAAGAGAAATAGGGGAATGGTTGGTGTGGTGGTGGTGGTCAAGAGGAAAGTTTTCTTCTTGATTTCAAAGTTGAATCCTACTAGAGCACGTTTGTGTACTAAACAGCGTGATTCAGTACAGAGCAGAGAGCAGTCAGCGCAGGAGGGAGGGCTGCAGTTGCAGGACTGAGGTCCCGAAGGTGGGAGCAGATGGATGTAGAGCATAAGAGGAGGTTGGCTCTGGACACCATGGCAGGAGAGTCACAGGCAGGGGCACTGGCCCCAGGGGGATGGAAGACTTGATGGGAAGGAGATGGAGTTGCTGTCCAAAGTTTTTCTTCTTTTAAATTATTCTTATAATTGACCATCTCAAGTGTACATAGCATGGCATCGAACATGTTCATGATATGTCACCATCGCTGCCATTCTTCTCCAATACTCTTTATCTTATAAAACTGAAACTCCAATCAACAGTAACTCACCCACCATTCTCCCTCCCCAACCCCTGACATTTTACTTTCTGTCTTATGAATATCACTATTTTTATTTTTATTTTTTGGTGCTGGTAATTATACCTGGAACATTTAACCACTGAGTCACATCCCCAGCCCTTTATTTTTTATTTTGAGACAGGGTCTTGCTCAGTTGCTTAGGATCTAAGTTTCCCAGGCTGGCCTGGAACTTGTGATCCTCCTACCTTAGCCTCCTGAGTTGCTGGGATTATAGGCATGCACCACCATACCCAGAGAATTTCACTATTTTAAGAACCTCATGTCAGTGGAATCATATGGTATTTGTCTTTTTATAACTGATTTATTTCCCTTAGCATAAGGTCCTCAAGATTCATCCACGTTGCGGCATATTGCAGAATGTCTTTCCTTTTAAAACCAAATATCCCATTGTATGTATGTCCACATTTTGCTTATCCATTCATCTGTTGATAGACACTTGGGTTGTTTCATATTTTAGCTGAATAATGCTGCTAGAAATACGAGTGTACAAATAGTTCTTCAAGACCCTGTCTTCATCTATTTTGGGTATGTACCCATAAGTGAAATTTGTGGATTATACAGTAGTTCTCTTTTTATTTTTTAAAAAAACTGCAATGATGTTTTCCACAGTGGCTATCCTATTTTACATTTTCACCGGAGTGCAGAAGGATTACAATTTCTCCCTCCTCACTAACACCTGTTATTTTCTGGTAGCCTTCTTAATGAGAAGAATGTGATAACTCATTATAGTTTTGATTTTTGTTTCCCTAATGATTAGTAATATTGAACATCTTTTCATGTGCTTATTGGTCATTTGTATGTATTCTTTAGAGAAATGTCTATTCAAGCCCTTTGCTCATTCTTAATTTGTTTTTTAATTATTGTTGCTTTAGGAGTGCTTTATATATTCTGATTATCAATCTCTTATCAGATGTATGATTTTCAATTATTTACTTCCATTCTGTGGTTTACTTTTTTTATTGTGTTGATAGTGCCAGTTTTTTTTTTACTTTGATGACACACACATCTATATATGACATTATATATATATATATATATATAAAATTATATATATTATATGTGTGTGTATTAGGTTTTAGGTTCATAGCAAAATTGAGAGAAAGGTACAGGGCTGGGACTCAAGCTCAGTGGTAGTTTGTCTAGCATAGCAAGGCCCTGGGTTCTATCCCCAGAACCATAAGAAAAAATTAAAAATAAATAGAGGAAGAATAAATAGAGGAATTAGCTGCAGTTTACTACCCTGTATTCCTAATCCCATACATGAATAATCTCTCCCTTTTTGATAGTGTCTTGATACAAAATTTGAAAATGTTCCTGAAGTTCAGTTTGTTTTTGTTTGTTTGCTTGTTTGTTTTTGTTGTTGTTGTTGCCTGTACCTTTGGTCTCATATGCAAGAAATTATTGCCAAATCCAATGTTGTGAAGCTTTTGCCTTGCATTTTCTTCTGAGAGTTTTATTGAAGTTGTAAATCTTATATTTAGGTCTTTTATTTTGAGTAAATCTTTATATTTGGTGTTTTGGTAGGGGGTTAATTTTAATCTTTCGCCTATGGATATGCAGTTTTCCTAGTGTCATTTGTTGCAAAGACTGTCCTTTCCCCACTGAATAATTTTAACACACTTGTCAATAATTATTTGATCACATGTGCAAGGGTTTATTTCTGGGCTCTGTTGATTGATTTATTTTTTTCCCTTTGGGTTATACATTCTTGTCTCTTTATGTGTCTTGTGGTTTTTTTCTATCATTGTTAAAAATGAACATTTTAATTTAATAATGTGACAAATCTGGAATTTACTTTTTGTTTTTGTTGTTACTGTTTCTATTTATTTTTTATTGTTACAGACTGTCTCTGTACCTCTGCATTGAAGTATAAACTCAAGATCTTCTCAGGTCTTTTCTGAGACTGTGCCTTTCCTTGGGCATGCATATTCACCCAAATGTGTAGTTGTTTTGAATGTCCTATTCTTTAAATTCTGGCTCTCAAAGAGGAAAACAAAAATTGGTGGTGGGTGTGGGGAGGTGCCAGCTCAAGAGAAAAATTCAGGCATGAGGAGGTGCCAGCTCTCTAAAGCTCCTGGAATTACACTTCAGCCAGAGAGGGAGGGGCCTGCAACAATGGGAAGAGGTGCAGCAAAAATGTCCATTCACCTCTTTGTCTGAACTTTCCTGATTGGAAGCATCAAAGATCAGTGCAATGATCCCTCACATTTAAAAGACAGGTCTTCTTGCCCACACTTGCTCCTGCAAGCCATGTGTAGGCTCCTTTAGAACCAGGTGCATATTTGCCTGCCCTGGAGCTGGGAGCAAAGGATGGGTAGTTACTGTGCCAAGAGATGAAATTAGCTGCAGTTTACTACCTGAGCCTTCCCCTGGAAGTTGCTAGCTATCAAAAGACTCCAGAGTTCCAGTTACATCAGGAAGATTCTGTAAGTGTGATTTCTGTCTAGGTGGTAGACAGATTTTTGGTGTTTTCTACTCCTCCATCTGTCTCAAATACCCCCAAGTTGTTTTTATTTCCAAATAAAATATGAAATCTCCCATTAACTAAGAGGAAAGGGATGAAGAAAAGGATATAGAGGCTTTAAGGAGAGAGAACAATAATCATAGCAAATATTGCTTCAGAGCTTACTATGTTCCAGGCAGTATACAGATGTTTTGCATCTATTAACTCAATTGTTGTAACAATCTCTTATGATAGCCTCCCATTTTACATACGAGGAAACTGAGGCACATTGAGATTCGATTCACAAAGCTAAAAAGTGACAACAATCATTTGAACTGGCTCTAAGGAAAAAAAGTAAAATAATGATTTTGGTGATTGAGAGAGTAAAAATACTATGAGGTGACATAGGATTGCCCATCAGCGATGTGGAATGCCATTTAAAATCTGTGCTCATGAATTTAAGGTGAAACGGCACAGAATGTACATTTTTTCAGAGTTGACCAGTTCAGAGGCAGGCACAGAGTAGGCAAACACTTTAGTTTAACCCAGTGGGATTTTGCTGGGCAAGTTCCCTGGAGAGAGATGAAGGTGAGGGAGCTGAAAGTGTTTGTAGTGGGGACCAGTAGGATGACACTCAGCCATAGGTAGGACAGTGAAGATGTGTGGGAGGAAGTGGGGGTGCAGGTTGGTGTGGGGGAGAAGTGGTGGGCTCCGTGTGCTGGTAATGTACTCTAGGTGAAAGCACTGTGCATTGGTAGAAGAAGAGAAGTTGAGCTGGAAAGATGGGAGGAGGTGCTCAGATGCTGGACAATAAAACTGGAGAAGATGCAGTCACCCGTGACGACAAATCAAAGGCATGTAACCCAGTTCACTTCTCTGTGCCATCTGACCTCTTGCAGAATGAATGTCTCTCATGAAAGAATGTCTTCTAAATGAGCATCGCAGTCTCCACACCTTTGTGTCCTTTCCCTGCCCACTCTTTTCCTCCTGTTGTCCTTTATTTAAATAGCACCCAATCTTCAAGTCCTTTCTCAGTGCAACCTCTTTTGTTACTCCTCTTCCCACACACTGATGCCTTTAGTCAGAAGTTATTTTCTGTGTTCTCTCCTGACACTATTTATACCTTTCATATTGTATTTATTATATTTTGTCTTAAAATGAGACATTTTTTTCTTGTGTTTTAGCTACTCCACTGGATTTTTTAAGTGCTCAAGGGCAAGGACCATTCTTCCATAACTTGGTATTCTGGCTCAGGTTAGGACTAGTACCATTATGCCAGTAGAAGCAAGAAAAAAAAAGATCCTAATCTACTAAGTATAGGGACAGAGTAGTAAATGCTCAATAAGTATGCATTGAATGGAATCAATGACTCAACCCATTAGGATCACCACTTTATATTTCAGACACTGGACTTGTACTTGTATATCAATGAGCCAGCATTCTAGCAAATCTGTTCTCTTTCCTTTATGAGGTCAGTACTTCAAGTCCCATCCAGTTCTTCATCATAGATACTATTATATATCACTGTTAATATAGAAGTATAATATTTAATTACAACATATTAATATAGTAATAAGGATATTAAAAACCACATAATGCTTACTCTGTGACAGGCAATGTTCTAAATACTTTACATGTTTTAATGCATTGAATCTCCACGATAATGCTGTGTTATTATTCTCATTTTAGAGAAGACAAAATTAAGAATTAGAGAGGTTAAACATTTCTCAAAAAAAAAAAAAAAACAAAACCTCCCACAGGTAGTTGATAGAATAGCTAGCAATAAAAAAGTTCCATAAATGCTCTTAACATTTTCTAACTTTTTGGTTGTGGCCCACAGAAATATTATGCTGTGGCCCGTAACAAGCATACACTCATGCACGCATGCATCTGAATGTTTCACAAGCAAATACTTACCTTTACTGTATTCAATGTGCTTTGTTATTTTCGGTTTGATATTCTATTTTATTGCATTAAAAACTCCAGATAGAACTCCCTAAGTTGATTTCAAAACTTAAAGGTTGAGATTGACAGGGTGCAAAATGCTGCTCTAACCAATGTATTCTACTGCCTCCTTTTGCTGGAATAAAGGAGTGATTCACAATCCTCCTGCCACTCTCCCAGAC
>CM053403.1:85785967-85944241 GCA_028644305.1 Xerus rutilus | reverse complement strand
TGTAATCTGCTTATAATTTTGTGCAAAGTTAGAAAAATTATGATTGTAACAATATTTTTTTCTATTTGCCTCAACAAATGTTTTCAGTGAATAGTGTGTACAGCTTCTGAAAATTTGTTTTTTTTCTGTTATGTTTGATAACATGTATTAAAATGCAACTTTTGAGGAAAAAAAATAAAGTATTTAAAAAAAAAAAAAAACGTATCCTACCCAGTGTACATGGGAAATAGCATGCACTGAAGCTGCTGTTTAATTACACAGTGTTGAGCATAAGTTAAATGACATACTCCCTTCTGAGCTACAAGTAACCCAGCTACAGAATTGCTGGAGGATTAGTTAAGACAATTCTAATTGAAAAAGAAATATAATTAAGTTCAGAGAAGTCAACTGTCTCTGAGGCAAATCGCTCTCCTATCAAAAGATCTCTTCTCATTTATATCATACTGACTGAGCAACGTTTTGGTAGGTAGATCCCTGAATTAATTTTTGTTATTTAGGCCTTCACTCAGTTACTAATTTACCAACCCATTTATTTGGGAAAGATTCATTATATATGAAAGCTAAGCACCATGCTTGATTTTCAGGATGGGCCCTGCCTTTAGTTTAAAACTTAGTGTCATAGTGTGCAAAGGGGAAAATGTCCCTGCCATGTGGGAGGACAAAGGTGAATACTGTTCATGTGCCTGGAGGAAAAGGGGTTGGGGAAGACATCAGCAAGGGGATGATGTGGGGACTGCGTGTGGATGAGCGATAGGGATTTTATAGGGAGGGAGGAGCTGGAGACGACAAGGGTGTGATGGAGAGGCAGGGAGAGAATATCGCAGGCAGAAGTGAAGGAAGGATCATGGCCCATTCAACCTAGTGCAACGATAGAGGAGTATAGGATGATTGTGCAGGAGCAGTGGGATCTGAGGCAGGGAAAGTGGATGGAGGTTGATGAAGATTTTTATGATTTACAAGGAGTTTCTACTTCAGACTGTAGGTGACAGTCAGCTATTAGGAAATGTCTGGCAGTTGAATGACACAGACGGTGCAGTGTTTTAGAAAGACAGCCCTGGCGTCCTGTAGGAGTGGTGGTGAGACAGGGCAAACAGTATTGGAGGTGGAGAAACGATGAGGGGCACATTGAGAGATACACAGGCAGTAGAACGAGCAGGAGTGACTGTTCTGAATGGTCAGTGGTACCCAGATTCTGCTTTCGAGTTCCAGCCACATGGCCATGCCATTCACCAACGCAGAGCTAAAGGGGAACAAGCAGATGAGGAAGACAGATGAATAAGTTTTATTTTAGAAGGCTGCATTTAAGGCCACCAAGAGACTTCTGTGTGTGACAGATCAGAGGCAGGGAGATCTCAAGTTCAGGCATGGTTCTGTTTACAGGTATAGATTTGCAAGTTATAAGTTCCAACTGGTGATGGAAGCTTTAGGTGTAAGTGAGTGTGTGTATGCAGCAAAAATAAGGGCTAAATTAGAGCCTACCAATTTTTAAGAAGTGAGCTGAAATAGAGGAAAACGTTATGGCTTGGATGTGAGGTGTCCCCCAAAAGCTCATGTGTGAGACAATGCAGGAAAGTTTGGAGGAGAAAAGATTGGGTTAGAGCCTTAACCCAATCAGTGAATTAATCCTCAATGGTATTAACTGAGTGGTAACTGGAGGCAGGTGGGTGTGGCTGAAGGCGGTGGTTCAATGGGGGCATGGCTTTGGGGTATATATTTGTATCTGGTGAGTGGCATTTCTCTCTCTCTGTTCTCTGATCGCCAAGTGAGCTGCTTCCCTCCTCCACAGTCTTCCTCCATGGTGTTCTGCCTCACCCCAAGCCCCGAGGAATGCAGCCAGCCTTCTATGGACTAAGACCTCTGAAACCGTGAGCCCTCAAACTTTTCCTCCTCTACAGCTATTCTGGTAGGGTCTTTTAGTCACAGCAGTGAAAAAGCTGACCAAAAGTGAACACACTGAAAACAAAATTCTGAAAATATTAGACAGGGGGAAAGAGAATTGGGAGTGTTTGCCATTATGGGCATCATGAGTGAAAGAAAAGAATTCCAACAAGAAATTTTCAACAGTGTCAGGTTACAAACAGAGAAGCTAGAGAGCCTCCTCTGTCTTCTTACTCAGGGAATGGGAATGCAGAGGGGAGGGCAGCAGTGGGCAGCATAGCATCATGAATGAAGGAAAACATTGGTGACAGTGTTGTTTATTTAACTAATATTGATTGAACATCCACTCTGTTTTGAGCCTTTGTCTAAGTCCTAAGGATATGTCAATGAATAAAACCAGATAAAATCCCTTCCCTTCATTACTTATATTTGCACATGACCTGGGATTGAATCCTGAATCTGCCACTTCTTTCTTGTGCAGCCTTGAGAAGTTATTTGGTTTAAGCTAGTTTACTAGTCTATCAAATGGACTAGCAATAATAGTACCCATGTCATTGGATAGCCGCGAGCAACAGAAACATAATGCAAACCACTTGGCTTGTACATGGCACCTAATTCTCAATAAATGTTAACTACGTTAAGTAGACTGTGGGCTACTTTCTCCAGAGACGTGCCTATGGTGGGTAATTAAGAGATTTGATTACAGCTGAAAGTGGATCTGTGATTAAGAGGGTGAGTTTCTCAGGATAGGAGAGGCCTGGCTTGTGTGTGTACATGAGAAAAACGAGGAGAAACATAATTTAGAGCTTGAGGGCCTGGCAGAGAGTGCAGGGCCTGTGGGTCATTGCTGGGTGGACAGCTGCCCATCAAGCTTGCCACCTCACCCAGAGGCTAGTTAGGTGAGATGACATGGCTTTGCTTCTAATCTCCCATGTGCTTTTATTTTTCACTATCTTCTCAAAATTCTGTTTCTGGATTCAAGCTACCTTATCTACCCAGTGAATGAGTCCCTCAGTGTGCTGTTGCCAAATCCCATGCGAAGTTGTCCTGTTTCTGGGAAGCAGCCCCCGGAGTTACAACCTGGACTTTCTGTGCTGCTTACATTGTAAATCTCTCCTCCAGATTCAGGGGCAGTGGGTGCTACAGGAACACATGAATTGCGGGAGTTTCAATTGGTGTTAGAAACATTAGGTGTAAATGAGTGTGTGTATACAGTAAAAATAAGAGGGCTAAATTAGAGCCTAACAATTATTAAGAATTGGGCTGAAATGGAGGAACACATTGCAAAAAAAATTTCTGAAAAGTATCAGAAAGGGGTAAAGAGAATCCTACTGCTGTCACCAACTAGCTGTGTAGCTTTGGAAAAGTCCTGAAACCTCACTGAGCCTCCCTTTCCTCCCTTGTGGACAGGAGATTAGTACCTGCTTGTGGTATTATTGCAAGATTAGACTTGAGAGTGGAAAGTTTATATTCTACTGCCTGGCACACTGTGGTGCTCAATAAATATTTTTCTCATCTCAATTAGTCTCCAAGTATAAAATAATTTATTTCTTACCTGAATATGAAAAACACAAAGAATCATAAAATACTACATAGTCATTTACTTAGTAATTTCTCATCTATAAAACAGAATATAATAGCCATTCCCTCCCCCCATCCAGCATGGGGATTATGTGACATAAGTGTGTAATGTCACATCTTTGTGGTCATTGTGGCTGCTCTTTTTACAAAAGCCAGCTTGTGAATGCTTAAGGCCTACTTTTCCATTGGGACAAAAATCCTAGTAAAGTAAGAAATCCTGGTCCTAGTTGCTGTGGTAAGGTAGAAAACTGAGGTGTGTTTTTATGTTGAAGGCCAGATAAGAATCCTTAAACCAAAGGACAATGTATCTTAACCTTCATGCAGAGATGTGTGTATCCCAGCCAGCATTTCCATGTGTGCCTAGACAGATGGACCCAGTGACATGGATCCCTGGAGAAAATTCTCAGCTTTGTGCAGACTAGATCTTGCTAGGCAGTGATATACAGTTTTGCACCAAATATATCTGTATGGGAAAAGTTGGAAAGGAAAATATATTCAGATGAGTCAAAGGCCAGCAGAGCCAGGCACGGTGGCACACACCTTTAATCCCTGCAGATTAGGAGGCTGAGGAAGTAGGATCTTGAATTCAAAGCCAGCCTCAGCAACTTAGTGAGGCCCTAAGCAACTCAGTAAGACCTTGTCTCTAAATAAAATAGAAGAGAGGGCTGGGGATGTTGCTCAGTGGTTAAGTGTCCCTGGGTTCAATCCCCAGTACCAAAAAAAAGAAAAAGGAAAGAAAAAAGGACCAGAAGAAACATGGACAGGACAGACCACACCAGTGGGATCTTTCCTCAACAGGTAACCCAAGATTTAACCCTTGGCAGATATTAACATGAGAATCCAGCAGCAGTGTGTCCAACCAAGCCTGGTGGTTGCTGGTGTAGCCACAGCTTTGCTATACGATCTTAAGTTTATTGATGTGCAACAGCCCTTCATCAGACAGCAAAGCTTTCTTTCCCTCTCTTTGTTTGGGTTTTTCTAACTTTGGACTGAAACCATTCTACACCATCAGCATGAGTAATATTTATTCTGTCTGCTATGATGGTGAGCCTCTATTAGAAGTCAGCTAAGTCAGCTAAGGTAAAAGAGAATTACATGTTGGTTCTCCTTTTTATTTCTCTCACCTGATTTTCTCCAGCATGCAACACATATTCCATCCATTGAGCCTTTGCACTGGGTATTCCTTCTGCACAGAATGCTCTTCCCCAGGATCCTGCATGGCTCACTCTCTCTACTCAGATGAACCTTCTCAGGGAAGCCTCTCCGACCAATCACCCCGGACTTTCTGCCTCCTTTCTCTTTGGCCTTTCTACATAGCATTAATTACCATGCAGCACACTACCTTACATGTTTGTTTGTTTATCATGTTTGTGGCCTTCCCACAGCAGATCTTAAGCTCCACTGGGATTTTTGCCAGGTCTGACCATTGCTATATCTTTGATCACAAGGCTTTTACATGGTATATAGTAGATTCTCCAGTATTTACTAAAAGAAAGGGGGGAGATGGAAAGGGAAAATGGAGATATGTAAAGGCAAAGTTACAGTTTTTGCCTAATAACTTTCATTGTAACAGACTTGGTTTTACCTTATATTCTATGCTGAGCCCCTGCTCACACCCCTGAGTACAGAGATGAATTTGTGGTAGATCTCTTGCCCAGGATCTTCCCATCTGCTTGTGCTCTGGGAACTATGTAGAAAACAAGTGGCATCAGAGAAATATGAACATCACAGGAAGAAGAGTCTACATTGTTGAGGTGACTGCAGCAGGCTTCAAGGAGATGACATTTGAAATGGCATTCTATGTGGTAAGGAGAATATAAATTGGAGTCAGCATGACCAAGACATCAGGGAAGCGTTTATGCCCCTTCATAGGGAGTGGGGAGCCATGGATGGCCCAAGATGCCAAATGGCCGGGGGTTGTGCTGTGTTATAAGAAGGTCATGCTGGTAGATTTGAAGGATGTAATGGTCAATTTGAATTGTCATCTTGATTGGATTAAGAGTTGCCGAGGATTAAGAGACTTCTGGGTGTCAATGAGGGTGTGTCTAGGCATAATTGGCATGTGGGATAGTGAACTGAAGTGGAGACCCTTCCCAAGCACGGGCAGCACTGTCCAATAGGATGGTGGCTTGAATGGAATAAAAGTTGGAAGAATATGGAAGCAGCAGCAGATGAAAGCTATATTCTTGAATAGGTTCTTGATTGCGGCAGCTATCAATTGAGGATATCAAACTCATCCAAGTGGACTCTTCCAAAGTGGACTCTGCAAAATGCAGACGACTTCTCAGCCAGAACGTAACATGAATGGCCTCCTTTTCATCTAAACCCTCTTGAGCCCTGTCCACAGTGATTCTCCATGGAGTTCCCAGAAGTTGTTGTTCTCCAGATTGGGGTAGCATCATTGATCCCTTTTATTCTGAGGCTTTATTCTGACTGCACCGCCATTTGTTCCTCCAGCTCTCCAGCCTGCAGATGGCCATTGTGGACCATCCAGCTTCTGGTTGTCTAAGCCAATCTAATAAATCCCCTTTTTATAATCATACCTCCTATTGATTCTGTCTCTCTAGAGAACCCTGACTAATACAGAAATTGGTACTGAGTGTGGGGTTGTTGCTGTGGCTAACCTGACCATATGGCTCAGAAGATTTTGGAGTTTTTGAAATTGATTGGAGGAATTTTGAGATGTTTAGCAGTGGAAGCTGGAAATGCTTTGGATTGTTGTAAGCAGAGCTTAATGACCAATTCTGGTGAGAGCTCAGAAGACCAGAATACCAATAGGACTGTGGACAGGGCTCAAGAGGGTTTAGATGAAAAGGAGGCCATTCATGTTATGTTCTGGCTGAGAAGTTGTCTGCATTTTGCCAGTGTCCTGAGACTTTCTGTGAGGCTGATTTCAAAAGCGATGGACTTATCAATCTGGTGGAAGAAATTTCTAGACAACATAACTTCAGGCGATAGCATGGATATTGATGGCAGCTTTTAGCTAAATTTATTGTGATAATCAGGAACAGAAAGCAGAGCAGAAACATTTGAAAAACTTGGACTTGAAAGGTAGGAGTAAAACTGGGACTAAGGAAGTTGTGGTTGTTAAAGACATTACCACTAGTAAAGCTTTTCGGGAGACAACAAGAAAGATGGCTTGAGGGCATCTCAGGAGTTGGCATGACCATACCTATCACAGGCTAAAGGGAATAAAAGTAATAATTCTCTTGAGAAGAGATCAGTGGGGCACTCTTCTTGCATAAGGGAGCCTAGGAAATTTTTTCAATATGCTTAGCTATCCAGACACTCGAGGATGCTGCAGCAAGGGTCGCTGGAGGCTTGGAAACTGCTCGAAATGGCAGCCGACCTTAGCATCAACCACACCATACTGGTTCTGCAGGAATTAAGGAAGCTGGAGTTAGGGGGTCATGGAGGCTTCCACCAAGACTTCAAAGGACAGCCTGGGAGACCAGACATGGTGCAACTGGGTCAGAGTCCCTGTGGGCAGCCCGAGTGGGCAAAGTGTGGAGATGTTAGGAGGAAGCGGAAGGATCTCCAGTAGAGATCCCTAGGATTAAGGAATGTCAGTAACATGGGACAACGTCCTAGGAAAGCTGCAGAAATCGAGCAGAGAGAAGCCAACAGAAAGGCCACTTGGGCTGCAACCAACAAGGACATGGGGTGGATCTACACAAGCCCTTTGGAGAGAACATCATTATGCCATATGCTCCAGATGCCAGACAAAGAACTACAGAACTCATTTGCCAGCTGGATTTCAGTCTTGTTTTGGTCCTATCCCTTCTTTCTATGCTCCTATTTTTCTGAATGGAAATGTTTACTCTGTACCATTATATACTGGATGCTTATAAATTGCTTTTAATTTTACAAGAGCTCACAATGCGAGATTGCCTTGAGCCTCAGAGAAGACTTGGGACTGAACTTTGACCAATCTCAGAGCTGTTGAGACTATAAGGACTCTTTGGAGTATACTAGATGTATTTTTCATTGTCATGTAAGTGTGAGCATTTGGGGGTTGGGGTGGAATGTTATGGTTTGGATGTGAGGTGTCCCCCAAATGCTCATATGCAAGAAAATGTAAGAAGATTCAGAGAAGAAATGATTGGGTTATGATAACCTTAACCCAATCAGTGAATTAATCACCTAGTGGGATTGAGTGGTAACTGAAGGCAAGTAAGGTGTGGCTGGAGGAGGTGGGGCTTTGGGGGTGTGGCTTTGGGGTATATTTTTGTATCTGGTGAGTGGAGTTTCTTTGCTCTCTGATCATCATGTGAGCTGCTTCCCTCTGCCATACTCTTCCACCAGGATGTTCTACCTCACCTTGAGCCCTGAGGAATGGAGTCTGCTGTCTATGGATTGAGACCTCTGAAACTGTGAGCCCCAAAATAAACTTTGCCTCCTCTACAATTGTCTGTTTGGGTATTTTAGTCACAGCAGCAAAAAAGCTGACTAAAACAAAGGAAAAATGGGCATGAGGAGCTCCAAGGGGAGAAAGTCTTTTAGGACACCATTGTCATTATTCCTGAGACAGATAAGGAGGGCCTGACCCAGTCCAAGGGGAAGCATTTAGACACGTCTCAGAAATGTTCTAGGATTTGGCAACAGATTCACATTGGTGTGGGGAAAAGAAGAGGGTTAAATCTGACCCCAACTTTGAGCCCCAATGCCTTGGAGGATGGCAGTAGTATACAAGAAGGGAGTATTTATAGAGGCAAAGAGAATACATCAGTTGGTTCATCCTTATTTCTAATAGAAAATCCCTAGAACTAAGATATTTAAATAAGCAACTTTTCCCATTTTGGTCATCTTTTCTGTGGTCTTATGGAATATCCAAGACACAGATCTACCCAAAATGGGCTACTCAGTAATAGGCTCAGTAACCAGAACATCAAGTTAGAAGTTGAAAGACCTCATCACTTGCTGTGGGCTGAACGAATGGATACTTTGATTTCTCTTTTTTGTTGGAATTGGGTGCTACTGCTTTTTACCAGTCTTCTCTGCAGCATGAAAGTCTGATGACAAAGTTTATCTTGTACATGGAACTCTCAACCTAGAAGGGACTGTGGTCTGTCCACACCAAGGACTTATCCCATCTGGATGACTGCCCTGCTAGTCATAAAGTGGGGGTGGGGTTATCTCAGGAGTAGGCCAGATTCCAGTTAATGGAATTACACTCTTCCTGTGAGTGTTCCTTCCTGCTTTTCTGTTTCCTTTGTGTACCCTTTCTGGTTGTTGGTCCTCTATGGCTCTGCTCTGCTCCTGGGTAGATGGTTCGCTGCTGCCAGGCTCCACCAGGAAAGGACTTGCATTTGTGAGACAAGAGAAAGGGCGCTAAGTAGGTCTGAGAGATACAGGCTGTGACGCTCCAGGACACTGGGACACCACAGGGGCCTGAGCAAGGCAAGGTTATTATTTTTCCTTTTCTTATCATCCAAATATGAAGCTACCTGTGGCATGTAAATTGCAAAGGCTGTGCTTTGGGTCTCATGCTGGATCTATTGGTTTTGGGTAACTGGGGAAAGAACAGGAAATTATGATGTGTTGAATGCCACCTGCAGGGCCCCGGGCCTCATGTGAAGGCAGCTGCTGCTGGATACAGAAGCTCATGGTATAGTGGCTATTACTTTCCCACAAGATGCAAGGAGGTGAAGCTTTTTGCTTCTGTTGTTGAAATGGCAAAAGACTGGAAACATTTTATGAAACTTTCCCTGAAAAACAGGACTCTAATCTAATTGAGTGGCTGAAGAAGTTACTGTGGGTTGAGGGAGGACAGGGGTCCAGGCTTCAAAAGCAGAAAAGTGAGAATGAGAGGCATCTGTGGTCCTTCCTGGAGCACCAGTGTGAGTGACAGCTCCCAGGCCTGTGGGGCTTCCTCGGTTTTCAGGAGTCAACACTCCAAGGGTGAGAGGTTGGAAGGGGAGAGTTGGGTTGGCCTCCCAAAAGGAAGGTAGGGGTGGCAGCCTTTACTAATGAAGGAACCATCCCTTGAGGTCCTGAGGTCTGCCTGAGCCTGCCACTTGGGAGAACTCCTGTCATCTTCCTTCCTGGGGCTTCTGCCAGGGTGATGAAGTTAAGCTTGAAGGAGGTTAGAGAAGACACTAAGAAAGAAGAGAAAGATTTGAATTAAAAATAGAAGGGTGACCAGTCAAGTAGAGGAAGGAGTCCACGAGGAGGGAGGGAGGGAAGTGAAGGGGAGGTACTGGGGAATGAAATTGACCAAACTATGTTTTATGTATGTATGAGTATGTAACAATAAATTCCATTGTTATGTATAATTGTAATGCACTGATAAAAATAGACAAATAAATAGAGATCCAATCCATATCTGACAGTCAGCTTCATGTGGAAAAGGAGAAGGAGATTTGGGTTTCTATGTTCTATTTTGCTTTTTTTGTTATTACTGGGGAGAGCCTTAGTCACAGGAAAGGTGTATGTCTGTGTCTATACTTGGTTACAACCTGCCCTTCCTTCTGTCAGTCCTTGAGATCATGAAGTACAATGTTCAGTCCTGTCTCCAAACTCTTTTGAGGTCTGTCTCCCCAAGTGAGTTGTCACTTTTCCTTTTCCCTCAACTACTTTTGCTATCTTAAGTTGAATCTGGTTTCTCTGATAGTTGCTCTTTTTTTTTTTTTTGGTACCAGGGATTGAACCTAGGGATACTTAAGTGCTGAGCCACATCCCTAGCCATCCTCCCTTTTTTATTCAGAGAAAGGGTCTCACTAAATTGCTTAGGGCATTGCCAAGTTCCTGAGGTTAGCTGTGAACTCATGATCCTTCTGCCTCAGCCTCCCAAGCAGCTGGGATTACAGGTGTGTGCCACTGTGCTCAACTGATGGTCACTCTTGAAGGTAAAGTCCATTATACTAGAATCTACAGAAGGGACTGCAGGTTGAAGAGCAGTGGTACCAGGTGAATCCTGTTGCCTCCTCTTCCAATACTCAGGCTCTGAGTGCTTGGCAGTCACCATGGCATGAACGCCTCCCAGGTCCTCTAGTGACCACAGGACTCCTTCATGTGTGTTTTTCTTATTTATATAGAGTGGCAGTGAGTTATGAAATGATGTGAAGAGAGGATGGACATGCTACAGACTCAACAGAATGGGGCCGAGATAGTTTAGACACACCAGGAGATTAGGGCCAGGAAGGGCCTCTGCCGAGAATCTAGTACATTTTTCTGTTCCTAGGAACACTTGGGAACTTGTTAACTTAGCAGGAGGGGTTGGGGAGGGACAGTGCAATCCGGGGCTCTAGCTTAGGCTCAGCTCCAGGGGAAATCAGACTGTAGAGCAGCAGAAACGTGACTGAACTACATTTCTCACTTTGCTGTTTCCTCGGCTACCTCTGTGTGACTAGACACCAGCGTCATGACACACTTAAGGTGAAGTAAGGACAGAGAGCCAGAACCAGTTTTGTGGGTTCATACGATGCACTTCTCACTGGTAAATGTTTAGAAAAAACTCCACCAGGTAGATTTCTTCACATGAAGTTTTTGTAATAGTGACTAAATAGAAGTCCCAAGATCTGTGTGCTTGTCTCTATATTTGGTTCCATTTTACCTTCACTTCTGCCACATCATTCTCATCACCTTATGTTACATTTTTCTTTTCATAAATTCTTGCAATTATCCATGCCAATCATCACTAAAGGAGCATGAAAAAATGGAGAGAACCCAGCTTGGGAAATCTGGGATCCACTCCTCACTGCATGACCTTGGAAATGTCACTTCTCCCCAGCTTTTACATATTAATGTGATAATGCTATCTGCCTATTTATCTGCCAGGGATGTTGTGAGACTAAGAAAGATAATTACATGGAAGCAATTTCCCTTCCTAAGTCACCTCCCTTTTCATCTCTTCCTCCTCTCCCTTAGTTCCAGAATTTGCTACACTCTTACAGATGACTGTGTCTGTTTCTCACTGAAATTCAAGTTGTGGAGGCATTTTTCAAAATGAGTCTGGATGGAAGGGTGCCCCCTTCCCTAAAGAGAAATGACTGCATCCCTCCCAGACTCAAAGGGTCTTCCCTTGGAGCTGGCACTACAGGCACAGGCACACTTCCTGGGATAAGCACCTGGATCCATGTCTTATGGGTATGTGGGACCAAGTGTACCAGCTTCCCGCTTGTAATCCAATCGCTAGGTTTGTTGAGGCCATATATGACTTTCTAAGGAAATACTAACATGGAGTTTCCTCAAGGGCAGGACTTCTTCTTGTCTATTTTGCAAGTTGCTGTATCTTTAACACCTAGAGCACACTCAATAAATATTCTAATGAATGAATGAAAGAATACAGAAAATCTTGCCCTAGAATCTTCACAAAGATTTTGTCCTGGGATTATCTCCACAGGCCCTGCCCAGCCTTTGTGATCATTGTGAGCTTGGAGCAGTCTAGCTTTATCAAAATATGTCAGTGTTTAACCTAAGAAAAAAGAAAGATAAAACATATCTTCCTTTTCCTTCCTCTGCTGTCGCCACAAACGCTAGAATAGATATGAGACATCATAGAAGGTTCTTCTACTTGTATAAATTATATTATTATTAAATATGTAATATAGAAAACAGATTGTAAATTACATATTATGTAATAAATCTTATGTAAATAAAATCATCTATATAATGTCAGAAAGTAATGTCTCATTATATGCAGGTTGCCATTTAATGAACTCAAATTCACCTACCGTTGTGATACAGCAACAAAAGTGAAGTCCAGCTTTAACTGTCGCAAAAAAAATAAGCCTGTAGCTCATGTAGTCTTTTCTTAAACAAATCCATCAGGATGGACACCATTATTTCTGTCACACCCATGAGATTTGTTTTCCAGAAATACAAAGTCTGTAAGGGTTGCAAAGAGCAATCTGTGCAAAGTGTTTCCCCCATCCCAGTGGCTCAATCCCCCGCAGGGTTATGCAAAGTGTTCAATGTGGAAGAGGAGTTTTTCAGGAAACTCAGTGTATACTGTAGGAAAAAAGACCACTGCAATAACTCAACAGGGAAAATTTAACTCGAAGAATCATTTGCTGGATAATCGTTTACTGCAAAGGTGAAAGAGATTTATTATAGGAGGAGCAACCACAATGAACAACTCACACCCCTGGGACTGAGGGACAGCCCACAAAGAAGGGAGGAAGGGACTCAGGCTGTGAGGGGAGCCCAGCAGGGCTGAGGCCAACTCTGTGGCACAGGTATGGCTGCTGAGTGAGAGGGGAAGTGGCTGGAGGCCGTCCTGGGATGGGGCATTGGCCCCTAGTGGGGAAGATTTCCTTACTGCTGCCCAAGGAGAGTCTGGCTTGCTGACCAGCAAAACAAAGCAACCTTTCTCCTGTGTCCTCCGGCACCCCAAGAGCTAACTATAGCAGCTGGCAGAGGAGGAGCACTGCACAGGGACCAGGTCCAGTCAGTACCATAGAGCAAAAAAGGGTGCAATTTGAACTTGAAGGTCAAAAATTAATAACTGATGTACCTCTAAAGGATATAATGGGGTGGTTTTATACTTTATGACCATAAACCCTTTTTGCATTCACCAGGCTGTGGAAATTTGCACAGTCTTTTCCCCACCTCCGGGCCCTGATTCTATTTTCTGGTATTAAATGATATCACTCAGGCCCAACGCTGGCTCCACATAAGCATGACCGAAAGAGTTTTTACAAAACACTGAGCATTTAGCATCTGCATTTTCAAAATCTCCTCAAGTAACTCTAACATGCAGCTAGAATTGAAAATTTCTCTACTAGACAGTGGCAAGAAATACAGGTTGCCACACAAATAATAGGCCTTCACTGGGGCCCAGGATGGAAAGGTTGCGGGGTAAGATGGATCTGTACCACCTGTGCAACACCAGGCCAGCGTCATCTCCCTCTGCCTCAATTTCTTTCTCTGTAAAATGAGGGAAGGAAGGGAAATAAAATTTGTCCCAACTTTACTATAAAGACTGAATAAGATATACTAGTATGTGGGATATTTAGCACCATGCCAGTGATTATTAAGTATCCAATAGATGGTATCTGTGGTGATAGAAGTGGAAGTTATTTCCACTTACAAAGAGCATTCCTGCATGACTTTCTCAAAATGGCTAACCACTGTGACATTTTGAACAAAGGAAAATGTTGTAGGGTAAAAAGGGGCAAGATTTTTCAAGATTTGGAGTCAAAGTACAAGCAACTAAGTATCGAACATCAGAAAGGGGCAAGGTGATGCTAAGGCATTGCTAGACATTGCCATTCCATTGATCCTGAGTGCTTTATAGTTTTCACATTCATTGTCCAGTTGACTTCTTACACTCACTCTATAAAGACTACTCAACTCAGTAATAAGAAATTTGTGTTCGGGATTAGCTTCCCTGGTTTTGAACTGCTGATCTCTCACTTGGTGGCTGTGTGACTTCAGGCAAGCTGATGAATATCTCCAAACCTTAATTATAACATTTGTGAAAAGGAGTTGTTAAGATGATTCCATGAGATAATGAATGAAAGAGCCTGGAATATAATAGGTGCACATTAAATGATAGTTTTGGATATAAATTGAAGATAAAAATATCCTTCGATCTGTAGGAGATTTTTTGAACAAAATAAGCATACTGTTGTCTGTACTGGGATTAGGGAAGGATCTATACAAACAATCTCATAGAAAATAGGCAGAATAGAGACATATCTTGACATTTAAAGTTTTCATAAATGTGTGCAATTGAGTGTGGGCAGACACACGAGTCATTCTGTTAGTGATGATGAGACCTCAGTATGTAGACTGAGAAAGGAGGAAAACTAAAAACTGGCATTGCAGTTTTCTGAAGTAGAACTACTATTTTTTTTAGTGGGAATAAAACTGCAGATTGTGGTACAGTCATGAGGAAGATGGACTAGTGAATGTGTGTGTGTGTTGAGGGCAGGCAAAAGGGAAATTTTTGCAGACTTAAATACCTTCTGAGGTGAGGGCATAAGAAATGATAGGGACTGAACTAAACTGGAGAGCAGGTACTATCTGGAGGCATTTAAATCTAAATATCCCCAAATCTTGCCAGTTAAGGAAAGTCAGTTTTCTGACTGAAATCAGTTTTCAGGGCCCAAGTTTTGAACCATTGGTTTAACTCTATTATCTATTGGATGATACCAAAGTTAGGACAACTGGTCAACAGGAAAAAAAAATGAGGGAGCAACTTAAATAATTTTGAATGTGGAGGGCCAATGTCCATGTTTGGTGCTCCTGTCAAGCCCCCTGTGATATCAGACTAGTTTAGATCACTCAGATTATGGGGCATGTACTTGTGGAAATTATAGTGACCTAGGGTTTGCCTGAAAGAGGGGGGCTAATTTCCAGTTGAAGAACATTTCTGTGGATAGGCTTCCCTAAATGAGGAGGCTAGAGAATCAAGACATAAGCTATGGAGGGCTGAAAACAGAGGTATATCCTAAGAAAGGCATATATTCTAAATTGGGGAGCAAGTGAAGTAATTATACCCATGAACTAACCTCTTAAAATAGCTTTAGCTTTTTGGTTTTCATCCCATGATCATGGGAATAGTTATATTTAATGTCCATGTCAAATTTGAAGTTTATGTGTAGGATTTCCATTGGATAGACTAATTCTTCAGTATATCTATATCTAGCCATATGTCGTGGTAATGTGCAGAATTACAGAACTGAACTGTAACAGTCAATTGAGACTTTCTTATGTTCATTCTACAGCTCTAAATGGAGGAGGAAAAGGGTCCAGGAGTTCTCAAGGGTGGCCATCTGTTAAGTCAGTGGTGGTCCATAGTGAGATCAAGAATAGCAAGGACAAAAGCTGTAGCATATAGTCAAATTAGAAATAAGTGTGAGATGCCTTTCCCCAGTGCACTGACTTAGTGGTAGTGGCTGTGTATTTAAAATCACCTGGGGAGACATTAAGCCACCTTTGCCCAAACTATAACCCAGAACAACAGAATTAGATTATTTGAGGGATGAGGCTCAAAGATCAGCATTTTAAAAATACCCAGATGACTCCAATATGCAATCGAAGTTGGAAGTACTGCTAGAGGGAGAGAGGACAGGCTGACATCTGGATTTAGAGGTAAGAAAATTGGAGCCCGTTGAAGTAAAATTGTTTGTTGAAGGTCACAAATGGCGGCTTTGGCATCCCATTTTCAACAAGCTTCTTAGACTGGCTCAGAATCATCTTTCCAGCATGCTTTCCAATTCTCTTGGTGATTCTTGAATTCTACAAGGAAGTTCCTTCCAGTGATAGTTCATATTTTTGAAAGGATTATTTTGGGGCTTGTAAAAGTTTGGGAAATAATAATATAGTTGGCCATCCCTATCTCCAGGTGCTGCATCCATATATCCTACGGATTGCTAAAAATATTTGGGGAAAAATTGCATCTGTATTGAACAGGTATAGAACTTTTTTTCTTGTCACTATTCCCTAGACAATATAGCATAAGCACCATAGCATTTACATTGTATTCGGTATTATAGGTAATCTAGAGATGATTTAGAGTACAAGGAGGATGTGTGTAGGGCCTATGCAAATACTGTGCCATTTAATATCAGGGATTGAGCATCTGCTAATTTGGGGATCCATGAAAATGTCCTGGAACCAATTCCCCATGAATACTGTTGGACAACAGCTTTCACGTCAAATGATCAGGGTAGGTGTTCAAATGATAGATACAGGAAAATGATGTCAATCCTGGAGAAGCCTGGGAGGCTCAACCTTCTGGGACAGTTGGTTGACAAGGACATGATTGGGTGCTCATTTAGCCTTTTATTAGACTGGCCTTGTTGGTGGTCCCTTAGAATGGAACTTAGGGTGGTAGAGAGGTGTGCAGAACACAGGTACTCTGAGTAATTAAGAGATACCAGATGGTAGGTGAGGCAGGCAGTATAGAGAACAGATAATTACCAGTCCCAGGAATTCCTACACTCCTCTCACAGTTTGAGTCTTTTTTATTGAAGGTGTTTTGATTGTGATCAAAGCTTTAATTATGTCCTTACTAGAGGTTCCCACCAGAATTCAGACAACTGCTTTCAAGTTTTTTGTTTAAAAATACCAAGATTTGAATGGAAGTCTTGCCTCCTCCAACTTTAAAACACACACACACACACATATTTTCAAATCGTACCTACTATAATAATTTTCAGATTCTTGTTAAAGCAATTCCGCAGACAATTCTGAGGACAATTTGGGAAATATCTCCAGAAGCGAAGAGAATCACTATGTCTGGAAAGAGCTCTAGCTTTATGTTAGCACTTGCTACTTTCTGCCATGTTCAAAGAGAAGGCAGTTCTTTTTGGGGGTGAGGGGGGCGGTATTGTTTGTTTGTTCCGGGACACAGGAAAATAGAGGAGGCACTCTTATAGAGAATGAGGCAATAGCTCCAAAGAGACAATGGTTGTCTTGGAAGATGTCCTGAAGCAGGGAGTAGCAGGGCTGTCTTCCAACCAGGACTGCCACACATAGGCTCATTGAGGTCAAGAGAAGGGTTCCACTATTTGGTCTCTGTATGGTTCTGTCTAGTACTAGGATTACAGGTGGAGCATGTGGTTCTTAATAAAGTGATGTTGTAATGCATTTTATGATTGCCATTTGGAATGGTAAATATATCTATGCTATGTTATCACCTGAAATATCTAAATAGAAGATACTATCATTTAACTTGAATAATTTAGAAATTGAGATATAGAAAAAGAAATCATCTAGCATCTATATATAAAGCCAGTGATAACTGGAACTAGATAGGGGAGAAACACCACTCAGGTAAAGGCAGTAGCTTAAACAACAGGTTTGAGAGTCAGATCAAATCTTGCTTCTTGTCTAGGCTATGGAGGACATCAGTCACCCTGTGACTGGGGCTGGATTTCTGTTGTTCAACTGGTGTGTGACTGGCTAGTTCTTGTAAATGCATATCACGTTGGTTAAAATGAGGGCCAGTTTACTTTCCTGATACCTCGAAGCAAAGAAAGTATGCATTAAAGAGTAAACCAATTACCAATTTATAGGAAGACCAATTTTAGCAAAACTAGCAAAATCCAACCAAGGGAGCCCCTATAGGATAAAATGCCCCATTTCTTTAATAAATAAATTGCAAGGGAAAAAGAAAAAGAACTGAGGGGTGAACCCAATGATACAAAACAAATTTGAGAAGTAGCAACTGATTGTGTTGAATCTATTTGACTTAACAATGAAAAAAAAAAGAAATTTGAAAAACATTAATGCTTGACACAATTTTGAGATATTTGATAGAGATGAACCCTCACTGAATTTTTATGTCATAATGGCATTGTGATTATACTAAAAGTCCTTAGTGAATATACTGAAATAAAAATGAAGTGATGAAATCATGGAATATGTTTCAAGATCACATAGGAAAAGGAGGCCAGTAGGGGTCTGGTTGAAATAAGACTGGCATAACTTGAAATTATCAGAGCTGTTGTGGTGGATGTATGGAGGTTCATTATATCATTCTTGTCTACTTTTGAATATACTTAAAATTTTATTTAAAATTGAAAAGAAACCAAATACTAGTTGACAATTACTATGTTATAAGAAATCTTATGGAAACTAAAAAATTACTTTTGATCATAATGATTTAAATTCCTCCAACCCATAACCAAGAGACTTCATCATCAGCTAGAAGAAACAGATTCCTAACCCAGCTAGATTCCCTAGTGCAGAACCAGAAGCCAACTGGGAAAGAGTTTTTCCCAAACAGCACCTTTAATAAGTTTTTCTGAGCCACAGTAAAGAAAGCACAAGGATCAAGAAAAAACTCTGATTCTAGATTTTTTTTACCCTGATAATTTGTGGTAGGTTTCTTTATTTTTTGAATATAAAGTGACAGAAATAATTTGCCATTAGAAAAGAGAAAGAATCTTTGACTATTTACAGTTTTTATACATCACAAAGTTTTTCTTGTTTTTATGTTGTCTTTTTTTTAAATTCATTTTAATTTTTGTTCCTGCATCATTTGAACAAGTCCAAACTGGAAATCTATACAGCTCACAAAAAAGCCCTCCACCCAAAAGACCCCCCACCCCCACCCGACCCCAATGAGAAACAAGATAAATCAAAAGAATGAAATCAACTTACTTTGTTTTTGTTTTTAAAGGTAAGTCATTTGCTTATATATATACTTGTAAGTATTTTTTTTTCAGGTTCAAACACCAAAATCCAAGAGAGAAAGGAAAAAATAAAAAGACCCAGTCATCCGCCCCTCCCCCCACTCCAGAATCTCAATTGATCCCTACATGTCCAAAATAAGAAATATATATTTACAGAAAACAAAAACGAAACAAACAAACAAAAAGAACTTGGAGGTGGATGGGCTGGGGATCTGAGAGTCAAGAGGAAGGAGAGTGGCCCCAGGGAGGAGGGTGGGATCTGGGCCTCCCAGAGTGGAGGCAAGCCTGAGTCGTCTGTGCTTTCCCTGGGCAGGGCACACCACACCCGGAAAGCTGTGACCATTTCACCTCCGCCTTGTGACTTTGAGAGGGTGTGGCTGTACAACTGCAGCCCAACCCATGGTGGAGGCGTGTTTCATTTCCATCATCACCCCCTCACTCTCTCTCACGCACACACGCACAACCACACACACATGCATCATTCATTGTGGCTAAGTGCAGCTGTGACACTGTTGGAGCACTGGCTCCTGGCAAGTGCAGGAAAAGAAATTTGCCCTAGGGCCTAGAGTCCCTTGCCCTATTCTGTCTCTTCTCCAATCCCCATTGTGACCTGCCAGCTACCTTCAAGCATCAGGACTACTTTGAAGCACTAATACTGGGGTGGCCATTGGGAAACAACGCTCCTAGGAATTCCTTCTCCATCAATTTCATCCACTACTTTTCACAGATTTCCTTAACAATTGCACCCAAGCAACCAGGCCTTGGAGTCAGCCTGAAGCAGGGGAAATTTGAGGCAAAGTTTTCTGCTCACCTTGGAAATGTTGGATTTCCTCAGGCCAGAAAGCAAACAGAGGTCCTGACCAAACCATCTCTGGTTTCCTTTGCTTCCCTCTTCCTTCCTAAATGGAGTTGTATGCAGTGCATGAAGCCTGTTGTAAGCCCTGGCGTTGGTTTTAATACTCTTCCAACACAAAAACTCAGACACAGCATTAGATGAGGCTGGATGAACACCAGCTAATCTTTTGGGGAAAATTCCAGGCAGGACATGACCAAGCTGAAGCATTTACCTTCACTGGTGGACAGAGAGACTGAACCAGCAGCAGCAGCAGGCAATGTGATCTCATTCAGGCCCTGTTAAGCATTCCATGGGGTTTGGAGAACCAGTCCACTAGAAATGGTTGAGCAGCTTCTGACTCTTTTCAAAGTATGTCTTTTTTAAGGGCACAGGAAATAAAATAGAATTAACTCATCATCTGTGTCAGAAGTATGTGGAGTACTCCTGGGGAGAGGTGGTAGTTTGCTCTTGCTAAATGAATGTCTACACAGTGGATATTTTTTTCACTTTGAATGTTCCCCAAAAGTACTCACTTGTTCCCTTTACATGCAGCTCCATTCAAAATCCTTTCTTCCCTAACGCTTTCCTAATCTGCCAAAACTCTTCCCCAAGGCTTCTAAAGACTCCTAATCATTTCCTAATTCTCCTGGTCCTCTCAGTCACAAAGTAAGATACTAAATAAAAATTATTGGTTATAGGAAACTTTCATTTGGCAAAACTGCAGAGACAGAGCTGCTTTCCAATCCTTTATATTAGTTTTAAAAGATGAGCAACGAGTAAGGTTAGTAAGAACAAAGAATTATGATTTCCCCCAAGGGGACTAACTTATTGGAAGCCCTTAAAACAGAAAAGACAAGATTTACTCTGAAAATGTGTTCTTTCCAGGGTCAAAATGAACCTCAATCCAGGACCATGTTTAAAGACATCTATAAAAATATGTGTGACCTACCACAGATGGCAGTGGAGTTTTAGTGGAAGTTAAATAAAACAAATGTCAGGCTGAACAAGAGGCACTCTTGTTCCATGTGCTGCTGGTGAGGCCCTGCCCTGGCACTTGCAGCCTTACCACCTCATCTGACAAAGACCACAAACGCCAACCCAAAATACCTGTAATCCTTGCGCAGGACAGTCACCATGAGGAGCCCAGGACTCCTGAATATTCTTATTACTCAGACTTTCATCCCAGTGAACCAAGTACACATCCCATCTAAGCTCATTTCCCATCCCTCATTAGCTCCCCCAGTCCTCCCTGTGACCCCATGATTCGCCACCAGTTGCATACTCTCACAATTTCTTTTACCTTTTTTGCTCTCAGTGAAACTGGGCTTTTCTGTCAGAGCCCAGCAGCCCTTTCCGGCAGCTGGCATTTCCTCTCATGCCATTCGGCCTGGTGGTAGAGTAGAAGCCTTCCTTGCTCATCTTTGCCATTTTCAGGCCATCCTTCCTTTCTCTTCCTTGAGAAACCACACAATAAGATCCAGCTTGCAGTATGTCAGATGGTACTAGCTGTTCCCCTTACTTGATGCAATGATTGAAATCATCTTGAATTACCCTCTCTAATTCCTGTCATCGCATGCATCCCTACATATTACCCAACAAAATGTTGACTTCAATATCTACCTAAACAACCATTCCCATGTCCTGACCTCTCAGGTCCTTGACCTTTGCTCCTTCATAACCTTGTCCTCTCTTGCCTCAGCCCACCACTCTCCCCAGACACTTCACTCTCAGTAACATTTCACTCTCAGTTATCACAGGTACCCAGACCTCTGCCCTGTATCCTAATTTCTAGATTACTCCTTCTGGGACCCTGATTCAATAATTCAGTGTCCCTCGTCTGCATTTCAATCCAATGCTCTTACCCCTCTTCATTAGTGGTTAGTCTCTAAAAATTCTCCTTTTTCTCCATACCCACCTTAGATTCCATGGCTTCTCATTATAATCACTACATTGCAGTTGCCCTTCACTCCACGTTGCTTGCCTCTTTCGTAGCATTTATCTGATTAAACCTGGACCCTGCTTAAATCCAATGCACCACTTTCTCTGAGCAGTTGAATGTCATTCAAGAAAATTTTGCAAATTTCCTTCAATTCATGACCACAAGACATTTAAGTCTTTGGTACTACCTAGTGTATCTCCTACATGTTGTCATCCCTCGATTTTTCCTGCTGCATGGCTTTATTACTAATTCATGGTGGCTTTCTTCCCCATCCTCCAATACCCATTCCACAATACTCACTCTTGGCTGTTGAATTCCCTTTGTATTTCTCTGAAAAATCAGTCAGAAAAGACATGAAACCATCATCCCATTTATCCATCCACTTGCATCTGTGCCTAAATACGGTTTCCCTCCTATTACTTTAAAACACCTAGTTAGGTTCCTAGAGCCAAGCCCTTCATTTGTGCTTTGGATCCCATCCCTTTCCTCTCATCAAAGACAATACTACAATAATTGTCCTTCTTCCTAAGCCTCATTAATTTTCCCTCTCTACTGGGTCATTCTGGTCTGAATAAAATGGGCTATTCCTCTTATCTTAAAAAAAAAAAAGCCCTCCACCAACCCCACATCCTCATCTATTTACTGCTATTTCTGTCTTTGTAGCAGAATTCCTGAGAGTTGCCCATTGTCTACTGCCACCCTTTTCTGAACCCATGTTCATCCCTGCCTTGATCCCCACCAGTTCACTGAAACAGTTTTCCTGGTCACCAGTGGAGTAAGGTCCATGTTTCCAGAGAACCTTGTTCATTCAATAGTAGCAACTGACTTACTCCTGACCACTTCTCCCAGTTCTAGTGCCTCACCTCCTGGACCTCTGACTATTCCCAGGGCTCAGTCCAGGGAACTTTATTCTTTCTTTACTCACTTTGTAGAGTGGTCTCATGCCTTCAAATATCATACAAAGGCCTACAAGTTCCAAAAATATATTTTCAGGCTCTACCTGTTCCTTGAATTTTAGCCAGATACGTCCAATTGCCTAACTGGTATTTCTACCTAGGTGTCTGATAGACTTCTTAGCTTTCTTTAAAGATGTATTTATGTGGGTCTTGGTCTGTTTACTCTCATCAATACATAAGCTTCAAGGGGGCACTGACCTTGTGTATGTTCACTCTTGCATCCAAGAACCTAGAATGACTTGGCACGGGCATTTCCACTTAATAAATATCCATGCATGGATAAACTGTCTCTCAAAAAATGTTCTGAAACTGCAATCTTAATCTCCCCCAAATAAGAGTTCCAGTGAGTAGATGTATGTGTGTTGGGGTGGGGGAACCAAACACACAGCAAACAAACAAACAAATAAACAAGAACCCTGGATATTTATTCTTTAACCAAATTTCTAGATGATAAATACACAGCTCAATTTCCATGCTTCTTTTCAGATGTGAGATCTTTTTCTTGGGTTTATTATTTCCATTTAATATTAAGAAATAACTCAAATGTCATTAATCAATCACTCTCTGTCCCTCTTCTCCACTGTTGCCTAACTCCCAAATCCCTTGTGGCTACAGTAGAATTGATAGACTAAATATTTTGGAGGTTTTCTTAATGTTTTAGCTTTCCTGGTTTGCTCAGAATATCTGATCTACCACGCTTCAATGATATTTTATGGCTTAAAAGATCATGTCAGAGTCAATACATTCCATGTTAATATGTGTAAAACCAGGATTAAATCAATCTGTAAAATGTCTATTTCTAATCAAATCTACCTATTTTCTTTTCTGAAGTAAACAGTAAGCAGATTAGAAAACTGATGTTTTCACTGGGGATGGGAAGATGTAATTTTATATAAAAGATTTTCTTTCTCAGAGGTGACCTAACTTTGTGATTCACAATCATTCCAAAATTGGGAAAAAAAATTCAGCTCTCCTCAATGCACTTTGGCTTCTTAAAGTAAGTAAATGTAATCATAACAAGGATGAGTTTCTTCTACTCAGAATATTCTTGACCAGAAAATGGAAATCATGAGAGGAGCTGCCTTGCAGGTTTGTAGATGAGTTTTTGAAGAGTCAAGGTGCATTGCTTATCCATGTCTTTCTGGAAGAAAGCCTATGCCTCGTCCTAAAGTCAGTCTGTCACTATTTCTGAGTAACCAAGGGCAGCCCAGCTTTTACTCCTGTCAGCACAGAAGAGAATGACAAACTAAACTCCTCAGGAACCATCAGAGCATCTGAAGATGGGCACCATCTTCTCCTCACCTGGAGATTACTCTCTCCCTATCTCCCCCTTCCTATCTTCTAGAATTTTCTCAGCTCAGCGAAGAGTGTGTTTCAGAACAAAGCTTTTTTGTCTACTTCTCACTACATCTATTTCCCATTCCACTTTCAATTTCTCATTTCAATAGGGACATTAAAAATAACAACCCGTTGACTGAGTTATTTAGAAACACTTTCTTTGAACCTATGGCCAAGAAGAGCTAAGGATTGTATCATGTCACCAGCATGGTCAATCTAAGAAATATGCATCCTCTATCACACAGATCTTTTGCTTTGAAGCAATTAAAAAAGAGAAAGAAAAAAACCCAGAAAAATCACAAATGCCTCCACACGCATAACAGGCATCTTAACTAAAGCCCTTGAACACTCTCACAGAGGTTGCTTAATATTCCAAAGCCACCTCCCTCTCTTCTAGTAGAACTTCAAGGCTCTCAGCAAAGGGCTCTCACTTTTCTAGCACTTAACTTTGAGTTGAAGCATTGGGGAACATGGTTTTCTTGCTTGCTTATCTTTATTTTTTTCCTTTTCTGTCTTTCCAAGTTAAAAAAATAATGAAAAAAAATGAGATTATAATCAAGATATTCTCTTAACAATCTAATCATTTAGATAAAAATTCAGTTTAAGAAATACATTTTTCTTTTCCTTTTTAAGGACGAAAAGGAGGTGCTTGATGGTGGGAACTAAAACCATGAAGGGTAACAAAAAAGAAAAAAAAAACTGCCAAGAGGCTGGGAAGTAAGGAAGAGTTTCCATGCAAGGGACCCAGAAGGTTGTTTTCAACTGTAAAATCCACTTCACAATGGCTAAAACTAGGTATTTTGGTCATTCTCTTGGTATAGCTATCATTCTTTCTGACAAGTACCAACCCAGTGGAATCAGGCAAGTGACTCAAAGAAGCTCTCTCTCGGATAGACAATACCTCCAAAGACCATTGGGATTAAATGAAATCAGCCGAGTCTGCACATCTTCATGAATTTCTATGCCACATTTTGCCAGAAGAATGTTTGGTGATGACTAGATAGGTTCCTCTCCAGGTGGGAAAGAAAATAAAGAAACAAAGGAAAGCTGAAGACAATACATAACTGGCCCCAAAGATGAGAGTTTTGTTCGTGGTCTAATTTATATCCCTGGGAACAGAAACAGATCCAGTCCATCCAAGGTTGAGCAGAAGATACTGCAGAGAATAATGATCCTATGGCTTGTTTTATTGAAGATACTGTGAAACTCATAAAGCATCCAACTTTCCTGATTAGGTTGGAAGGTGTTGGGCATCTACATTTTCCTAGGAGAGCTTTCTCCTTCGTGGCTCAGCGTTGAAACTCTGGGATAAGAATTCTCTGCACATTTTCTAACCTCCCCCCAAATATCTAGCTTAATCCAACAAACCTTACTCAAACAGAGTTATACATTCTTTCATATAAGCTACAGAAGGGAAGAGGCCAAGAAGAGTGTGAGCTGCCTAGGTGCCAATGACTAAATGAATATGCCTGACTTGGGAAGAAGTTAATCCATAGTATTGGAAGAATTACCTTCTGCTCCAAAGTCAGTGGGGAAGAGTTTAAGCCCTTGCTGCTGCTGCTTGGTAGAGTCCTAGGCTCTGAAATTAACTTTATTCTCATGTTCCTTGTCATAGGACACCTAAGCACCCAGGCCCACTACAATCTACACAAAATAGGAAGGCACACTGATTTGGCATATACTTTCAGTTTAGTGGCTTCAGTCTTGAGCAGATATAGATTTTCTTTCTAAAACTTCCTCCCTCATGCTTCCCTGAGCTGTATTGTCTGCAGCTGTGCTTGAATATTGCCTTTTTCATTTCCACTTTAATATTTAATACTACGCACAAGAGCTTTGTGATTTCAATTAAATAATTCTCTGTTCATGCCCTTAAGGTCCCTATGAATCTTATTTCCCTTCAACCCCACAGTGAATATAGCTCTAGCACAAGACAGTGTATGGTCATCTGAGGGGAATGAGATGCTCCAAACACTCATCAGCTCTTGTCCTTGTTACTTACTTCAAGGGGCATCATGAGCCAGGTATCTGTAATGGCACTTATAAGAAAGTTGAAGTCACCATGGAATAAAGTTTGAATAGTCTCTGTCCCTCTTTATTAGCTTACTATGATACCCTCATGATTTAATGTCACCCATCAAGAGGCAAAATGGCAGGAGAGAAAGGATGTTTGTAATTGGCTTCATTTTAAACTTTGAGCTTAAGGAGTTGCCCAGCCTTCCCATCCCTCATGCATGGAAACAAAAGTTACTTCCTCCTTCTGACCATATTCTCTCCTGAAACCTGTAAAGTTGATGGTATAGAAGACTCCTCACTTACCTATTGAAGGGCTTTTCTATCTTCCTTACTTCCTCCCTGTCTTTCCTCTAGAGACTGAACGAACTGATTTTTTTTTTTTAAGTCTACATTAAGCTAGGGCACTTCTTTCACTGTTATTGGTATAAGCAGAATGCTCTATGCATAAACCAAAATCTCTTCAGTGGCACAAACTAAAATGAAGTAATCCAAAGAAGATGGATTACTTCCTAAGCTTGATACCACCTATCAGTGAGTAGGTGGGTTGCAAGAGAAAGTAGCTGCAGGATCCCCTGGTCTGGAGGTGATTAGAGAATTCACAATTACAATCTTGGGGCAAAATCAAGGTCTCACAAATATTCTCAGGAGATGTTTATTAGTCTTTGAAACACTCATGCTTCCTTTCCTTGAGGATTCAGGCAGCCAACAATTCCTTATGGGTCTGAGGGATATAGGTCCTACCTTTGGGAATGCATTGCATGTGACCTGCCTTATACTACTTATGTTTCCAAAACTTCATGCTTTAATCCTGGTGCCAGGCTTGCCATGTTGGAACTTGACTAAATTAGAGGGAGACACACAGAAGGGGATTTTAAGAGGCTCACCTTGAGGTTGCCCTCCTCATTGTGGGCTGACCAAACTACTGACACCTTCCAAGCATCAGAATTGCCCTGTACACATTCCTGAAGGCTCCCTGCCCCTTGTAATGCTTTGCAACAAATCTTCTGGCTCAGATTTTTCTTGAGCATTTTATTTGTGTGGTTTACATGCTCCATAAATTTTTGGAATAATAAAAAACATTCACAATGCCTTACCCCACAAAATTCAAACCTTTTTATTTGATCTTCAACTTTTATTCACTATAAAAACTTTTCTGCCCCTTTCTGGTTTTCTAATTCCTGCTCTGCTCTTGATCCTTTCAACTGGTTTCTGTAGACTCATGTGGATTGAGTATGTGAATTTGCGTGTTGAGGGGCCTGTGAAGGGGACAGATTTTATGGCAAAGACTTGACTAAATCAGCTGCCTCGCTCTCATGGCCCTATGCTGCTAGATACTAAAAACAGGGTGGAGTGGATAATTCAGGTAGCATTATTAAGTTGGACTTGAGAGTTAGATATTCAGACAAGTTTTGGTTCTGGCAAGACTTTTCAATACAACCCTTGTCGCTTATCATCCAATTTTAATGTGCTTCAACTCCTTCATCTGTAAAATTAAAAGTCATTATATTTCTATGTCAAAGGAAGTCATTTGGAGAAATGGTGATGGTGAATTAACCCATATCCACATAGCGACTACTTGGATTTATTCAGAATGTATCATAGAATCAACATGGTGAGGAAGTAAGTGGGCTGCTGGTGATCCTAGAAACTCCATCCTTCTCCAAAGAGGGGAGGTAGAGTCATGCTAGAAACTGCTAGAGCTCAGGGCCTTTCTACACAGGAATTGGAGCTAATAATGCTCAAGAAATGGCTCTTCACATTTTTTTGTGATCTAGCTCTTGTGTCTGCTACCAAGAAATAACCAAAGTAAATGCTCTGATTGTTGAAAGTGCCCAAGAGTTTCAGGAGTTTCATAACAAAGTTATTTTTTTTTCTGAAATTTTTTCCCTGGTCATTACATTACATCAGGACTGATGAAACTGGACTGGTTGGGCTCTGGCTTGGAAACACTAAAACCATGCATATTCAAGCTCTGTGGTTTCTCCATTTCTCATCCTAATGTACTTGTGGTGTGCGTGTGTGTGTTTGAGGGTGAGATACTCAGAGTCAACTTAGAGTACAGAATACTTCAAGATCCATAAACTGACAGAGACAAGTAAGAGAATGCAAGAGATGAAAAGGCAATGAAGAGAAACACAGCTCTAAGTGCCATGATTAACTTTTCATTCATATCAAACAAAGAAAGGGCATTTTAACTCTCTTCTGTTTTTCGCAAGGAGACTTCTACCTGGATGCTTCTCTATCCTCCTTGTTTCCTTCCTATGTGAAATCTTGGTATTTTCCCTGTTCCTGATACCGGGAGAGGTAGAATGCAAAAAGTACTGAGTCTCTCAAGGCACTCATCCCTATTCTTGTCCCATTGAGAATAGACCTCTCCACCCCCGCTCATGATGCTTCCAAGAGATGTGGGCACATGTGTTGTGAATGTATCTAAGCAACAAGACTGTCTGTTCTCAGGGAGACTGGCTTCTGCTTCTCTATCCTCTGAGCATGGATCCATTAATGGGATATCAGAAGACTTCATGGATCCCACAAGGTAAAATAGGACAGTCAGCAAGATAAGCAGATTGTTCAATACAAAGGAAATGCACCTTTACATAAAGCCTGGATATTTCTGTCAAACCTTGAGGTGTCAGTGATCCACACCTAGTTAGAGCAGAAGAGAAAATACTGGCTGAAAGAACACAGTATGTCTTTCCAACCAGTAATCAATGATCACTTTCATGTACCACAAAGTGATTGATACTGGCCATTGGGACCTATTTGTTAAGATTGTGCATGCACATGTGTGCTTATGCATGTGTGTTGGAAAGGTGCACAAGCATGCAAATGCTCATAACAAAGAGATCATCTAATTACATGCAGTTGTGCTGTTTGGGAGTATATATGACAGCAAATTATAAGTCACTAAGAGCACAACTCAGCTAGAGGCAACATAAAGGACTAATGTCTGGTTTGCAGGTGTTCCTCATATCACATCCAAAGGAACTATAAAAGCAGCCCTTGAATTCAAAAGAAAAGGATCAATTATAATTAAAACGTGATGATGACAATGACAGTTAACTGCACAGACTGTTTTAAGTAAGACTGAAGTTTTAGGCAGGCATGATTTTCTTTTTCTTCTGAAGGAAAAAAACATTGCCTTTGAAAACAGGTGATAACGTTATATAAGAGAAACAGGCAGTTCAGCATATCGCACTTCTGCAGCCATAGATATTGGCACATTACTTCTATACCATCTCAGACACTGCGGGTCTCTTCTTGCAAGGGGGACAGATGGAGTGGTGGCCTGGTGGCTTGGATTCTGTGGATAGGAGTGTTAAGATGAGTTGCTCCCTCTTTGCCCAGGTCAGTGATTGAGGGCTCTCTAAGTGCTGCAGTCCAAAGTGCCTGGGCACTGGTCAGACTCCTTAGAAACATTCAGAATTATGGTTGGATCCAGGTCCCTCACTCATCTCAGGGTGGGTACAATTCTTTCCAGACACCTCTCTGCCCTGTTACCTGCCCTGGAATTTTTGGCATTGTATCAAACAATCTACAGTCCACAAGGAGTGTTGAAGTTGACCCCTAGAAAGTGCTTCTTAGTTTTTCTTCATTTCTGCCTTTCAAGTTATAAGCAAAAAACAAAAAACAAAAAAGGAGAAAAATAAGAGTAATTCTCTCCTCAGTCCAAAGGTGGACATGAGCTCAAAGTCTAAGGTAAGCTTTCCCTTCCTGATAATGACTAAAGGAATGAACCTTGGGAGCTCATCAGCTTTGTCTCTTGCTCTTTGTGTGTGTGTGGGGGGGGTTCTGTACTTCCTGAAGGTGTCATCAAAGCCAGTAACCAACAGCCTGTTAGTTTTATTTGTGACATGAAGTCTCCATTGTAGACTTCCTGTTCTTTTCCTTCTTCATCTCCTCTCTTATATTTTATAGGCATTTATAGGCAAAAATTTGACATATATACTTTATGGTCAAAACTGCCAAAACATTGGTCCAACAGAGATTCATGAATGTCTTTCCTCGTTTATGGAGAATGGCTGTCTTCTAACATTAGCTATGACCAGATTATTTGTTTCATTATTTTAAAAAATGTGTCATACTATAATGGGATGGATTTGAGTTTAAAATGTTAACCATTCTCATTCCTAGGATAAGGATCATGTAGACCTAATAGGACTTTTGAGAAAAAAAAATTATCCCTCTAGACTTAATTTTAATTTTTACTAGATGTCTCCCCAGTTGTCATAAGTTTCACCCCAGCTTGCCAATAATAATTTCTCCACCCCCTCCTGTCTCAATGAAGAATGGACTTCGTTTGCTTTTTGAAAAAGAGACTTGTCACTGCCTGTAACTTATTTGAGTTTGGTTCTCTATAGTATGCTTTAAATTAGCACACAGTGGCAGAAGATGCCTCCCAAAGGAGAATAATTCATGGCCAATGACATAACAAGATTTATAGAGGAGGTAGGCCAGGAGAAGGAAAGGGAACATTATTGGTTACCAGAGACACTTAAGTGAAAGGACAGTACCAGCTCCAAGAGTTTCTTCAGAGAGATAGACACTGACAATGACTAGAACGAATAGGCCAGATTGCTAAGTAGAACCAAGGGGACAGGGAGAGGGCGAACAGGGCTCAGAGAAAAAGTAATGCGGTGGGGGGGTAGTCATAAGAAAGAAGTGAAGCTCTCTTTCCAAGGCAATGAATCCCTTCATATCTACAGAGAAAAATGTAGTTTAGAGACTAGAATTTTCTCTGAACCAGCTCATTTAAATCCTACCTTATCTTCATTTGAAATACACAGATCAGAGATAATGTGCTCAATTACCAGAATTCTCATCTTCTCTTTGAGAGAAGGAGCCCTGTGGATAAAGCCCCAGAAAGAGTAAGAGTTATTCTGCGTCCAAGAAAGAAATACCACCAAGACAAGGTCATGAGCAGCACAGTAGTTTCCCCAAGTCTGATCTGGCACAGTCACAGGTGTGGAAAGTACCAGCATGCAGAGTATTTAAGTACATTGGTCCGACTAGACCACCATGGGGTCCACGAGGCTGTGTGATTAGAGTCTGAATTGTGGCACAAAACCCTTCTGGTACTGCAAGTGATTAAAAAGCAAAGGAAGCTAATACTGGATCAAAGACACATCAATCCTTGCATAGGTCAGGTTGTTAGCCCGAGTCACAGTAGTGAAGGAAAAGGCTCCCCTCGCAGCATCTGAACAGCTCCTGATACCTAAAACTGACCAATATTTGTCATGGCCCCTCCCTGTCACTTATTTTGTTCGTGTACATGTAGTATTCCATACACTCTACTAACTATGAAACAGTCACAGAACAACTTAAGAGAATAAAACACAACTTAGAAAAATCTAAATTCTCATTGAAAATAATAATTAACATGGAAATGCATGTACACAGTGTATTGCTGTGATCATGTGCAGAAATAGATACATGGGGGGACTCATCCTTTAAGTTTTATGGCAGATTCAAGTATCCTGGGGGCAAAATAAAGTGACTCCTTTTCAATTATAACTTATAATAATATCAAATATTTGCTAGTGCTTCTCATAAACAAAGTGCTCTGTTAGGTGCTACAGGAGATAAAAAGATGAATAAATAAATAGCTTGGTTAGGATTTAGCAGGGAAGAAGAGATGTAACTCACATAACTATGAAATAAGATGGTCTGTGATAGCTGCTACTAGGGAGACACAATTACAGTGTTATGTGCATTCACAAGATACCTAATTTTTTTTATGGATGGAAGATGAAGGAAAATAGATGTGACTATTTATTCTCGTCTTTGAAGATATATAGAGAGGAAATGGGTATTACGTAAAAAGAGGAGATGGAGCATGTAGAGGAGAGCATTTGGGGCAGAGGGAACAGTTTAAAGAAAGAAACAAGCAGGAAAACAGTCGAACAGGCAAGTTAAGGGAGAAGACTGTGATTTCGATTGTCTGGAACATGAAACACACAAAGGCAAGTAACAGGGAGTTAGTTGCTGGCTGGAAGACTGACAGGTGAACTTCACTCAAGACTTTTTTTTTTCAGTTGAGGTTTAACATGATCTAATTTGTGTTTAGGAAATGAGTGTTGAAGAGTAGATTCAAGTATAAATTTTTGGAATAGTGCTATAGGTTGCTGAAATAATCCAGATCAGAGAAAAAAACCTGAATGAAAAGGTAAGACTGGAAAACTTCTTGGGGTAAGAAGTAACAGGCTTCCCAAATGGTTAGATGCACAGGGAGAGGGAAATGAAGAAGGCAGAAGTGCTTGGGAAATCTTTAGTGTGGTGACAGAAGGAATGGTGGTGCCATTAACTAAAAGGGTCACTTGGGGATCACGTTGGATTGCAGGGATAGTCTTGGATATCTGAGTCAATAAGAAGTGAGGTGACTGGGGATATGTGTATTAAGCTGAAGAGAAAAGTGAGATCTAGGAGTGAAGATTTGAAATTCATCTTCATTCAACACAAAAGGCAGAAGGATTGCATGGTGAGAAGGTGGAGAGCGTCAAGCTCAGAACACCACAGCGAGTCAGGGCTAAGGAAGAGCAGCAACCAGTGAGCCTCCAAGGGCCAGATGGAGAGCTAATGTCAAAATCAGAGTGTATGGTGCAATGAGATGAACACAATTGTCCTAGGTACATGTATGACTGCACATATGGTGCGACTCTACATCATGTACAACCAGAGAAATGAAAAGTGGTGCTCCATTTGCGTACGATGAATCGAAATGCATTCTGCTGTCATGTATACCTAATTAGAACAATAACAAAAACATCCAGAATGTACTGCCTCCCAGTGGTTAGTTTAAGGTGGCGTCAATGAGACCAAAGAGCAGGGAAAGGGAATGTAAATAAAAGTCATTAGATTTTTGGATTTTGTAACAGGAATCTCATTGCAATTTTACCAGCCAGTAGTTTATCAGTAGAGTGGCAGGAGAAGCCTCATTATACAGCCATGGGCACTAGGTAAGGAAGTGAAGAAAGAGGGAACACCTTTTTGAGAAATTTGGAAGTGCAAAGGTAGACAGAGGTAGGACAGGAATTCATGAATCTATTTGGATTGAAAAATGGTTTGTCCTTAGAGGCAGGTGTAGGGTGTGGTTTTTGTAATGGTGGCAGGCAGGTATGTTAAAGGGATTAAAGAAGCAATAGAGAGAAGTGCTACCAGCTATAGTGACCCTCTGAAGAGGTTGGAGATGATGTCAGAGCATGGAGAAGAGGGGCACTGAGTGGAGAGGGTAGCTGGGAAAGATGAGTGGAGAACAGGAGACATTGAGAGGTAGAGAGGAGAGGTTATGTGAGAACTCAATACACAGATTCTTTTCTTGGTAACACAGCAAAAAAGATTGTCCCTTGAAAGAGAGAAAATGAAAACTAAAGGAAAATGAAACTAATTTAACCAGCTCTTAGAGAATGTGAGAGTCAAATAAGAGAGATGTCCAAGCTGGGAGAGTCCAGGTGAGATGAGAGGTGGACTGATTCTGTGCTCTTCAGCATAGGTCTAAGACCTCCTCCTGGAGACGCAATGGATGGTGGAGGAGGGGGATATAACATTGGATAAGCAAGCCACGTATGGGCAGCAAGCAAGAGAAGGAAGAGATTGCTGGTAAGAGCATGGCTGATGTGGTGAATGCAGGGTCACTCGTGTGTTCCCTTTCCTCACAAAGGGAAGTAAATGGAGCTAGATGTGTTTATGGATCATAAGGACAGAGGGGCTTAAAGGAAGGAAGATCAGATATAGAAAGTCTGAGGTTGTGGTAAGAGAGGGAATTTCAGAGTAATAGCTTAGGCAGATAAAATGATTAAAAAAGAAGAGGTCCAGGTGAGGTCATGATATAAAGCTAAATCTAAAATAAGATAATTGATATCATTAACTCACACCCTGAAACCAGGAAATAGTAAACCTGCACGGCTTAATATGCACACCTCTTTATATATACATAATACATACATTTAAATATTTTGTACTTATGCCTTCATACATTCAATGTCAGTGTAATATACTCCATTTTAAAAGCTGTTATTTTCCTCCCAGCACTAGCCCAGGGACATTGTATGAGCTCAATAGATATTGGTTTAATTGAACTAATATATTTAACTAGAGCTTTTATTTTTATTTTTTCTTCAGAATACTAGAATCTGCTCCATTCCATAAATCACAATACTAAAATAATTACAGATAAAGAGAGTTCAGGTGGAAAGTATGGAAACCAAATCTTTAAAATAACAGTCTTATAACAGGCTGAGTGTGGAGCTGCTTGATTGTACCTTTAATACGTGCACTGAGTTCCATTTCTTTCACCTTTGCCAAAATACATTTTCATACCACACCAGACACCCAAGGCTAGGAGTAATTCTCATCTACTCATCTGCTCCATTTCCCACCTTCAGTTCTTATCAGGAGCCCTTACCCTAATAACCATACCAGCAATTATATTTTAAAGCATGCAACCGTGCCAGCACCTCACTGTGATGAACTCTGAAATGGCAGAAAAATATGGAAAATTGTTAACCCTTGATTCCCAGCACTGCTGTGCTGACCCAATACTCTCTGAGAAACATTCTTTTTTCTTGCTTCAATATTGTAAACTAAAAGCCCTAACCTCCAATTCATTTAAGGTTTTTGGCAAGGACCTTTGTTTTGAGAATAGATAGATTATAGATTTTAAGTCACAGAACTCAGAGGGGTTGAATCAATGCAGCTGAAATGAGAATGAGGGTGAGACATATTCAGCTATCCTGTGATCTTATATTATATAGGAATCCCCCAAACTAGAATAGAATCCTAGATCTAGATCAAATTAGAAGTTCTTAGACTGACTAATCTGCATTTTAATATCACCCCCCAAATCTGATAGACCTAACAAAGAATTGCCCCCAGGTTAAGTAGCACCTGATAGTCAACTGGCTCCTTAACAGTTAGTATGGCATGGGATAAGTGGGTACTCAGTATGCAGGTGGGAAAGCATAGAATACAGGACGACCCAGTTAACTGGAAGATTAATTGAACTGGGACAGAAAACAGATAATACAGGAACTTTTTTAAAAATTATATTCATTCAACTTGATCTTTCTACCTGCCTACTCTGTATCCTGTAACAAAGGAAAAGCATCAGCCTTTCATTATCTACAGAGTCACAGTCCTTAACCTCCCTACAAGATACTGATTTATAAACTGAACACTCATGTGACTGTGTATTGTAAACAATTCTTAACTAGGAACCCTATCCCAGTGTCCCATGGGCCTTGAATAAAAGCAGGTGGAGATGAAATATGGTTAAAATGTCTTCCCTTCTGGAACCTGTATCCTTGCTCCCTGTTGTTACGCTTGGTGTTCTCTGCTTTCTCCCTCTTCTATCATCTCTTATTCCCAGGAAAAGGAATGAGACTCCTAATGTAAATTAGGTGTTTAAATGTATAAATCCCTAATATGGCTTAATATGTCACTCTTCCTGGGATTGCTTTCATTTAAAAGACATCGGAACAGCTCAGTGCTAAAGCAATAAATCTGTCTGGGAAGCCAGGAGTTGGAAAGCCTTTTCAGGACCTTGAAATCAAACCATGGACACAGACCATTTGTAAGTCCAGACCCATTCCAGTGTGACTGTCCACCTTGGCTGCTTCTCCTTGTGTTCCTTAGACAGGAAGAAGAGTCTCCACACTCAAGTAAAGAAAGCAAAAGCTCTACAATAGCATTTAGCAGACCACGGAGCACACATTTCCTATATGGCTTCAAGCTCAGAGAGCACATACAGTACAGCCACAGTACCCAGCAACGCCTAACACATTCATCAATGGCACTGCAGTTACATCATTTATGCGCACATCTGAATCATTCCTAACATACCAAAAACAGACATGCACAGCGTGTCAAGCAATGAAAGGGCCTTTTTAAAGAGACCATGATTAAAAAAATAGAGTGAGTTCAGGAATAGCCTTTCCAAAGGCCATTACCCAAACAATCTGGTTATTCTGTCCCTAAATCTTGAACTAACTCAAACCAAACAAAAAATAAAACAAAACAAAAACAAACCCTAGTTCTTAAATGAGATGTGCAGGTGACCAGCACTCTGCAGATAATTCTCCCTTGGGCAACTCCTGATGGCCATGGAAGACTGGGCGGGTGATAATAACTTAACTGTATAGACGACTCCTATTTTATCACATTACACATGCGTTTTGGCACTACTGACACCACCAACATTTAATGGAATCTTTTGGGATTTTTCCCTCAATCACAACATGGCTGTGGCCAGTACAGGGAATACTCATTAAGGATGTCTTCCAAATTCTGGCTTAGGGTACACAGTGACAACTTTTGAAATAACAAGGTCCACTGTACATGCATCACTCTGAAGGGTGTGCACATTCTTAACTCAGGCATATTCAAGGGTCAGATCACTGAGGTTGGTGGAAATGCTGAGATTTCAGCATTGCCACTGAAAGGAGTGATGCAGAACCATACCCACCAACCCACTTCCATAGTGGAAGGGAATGATAGACAGCACACGAGAGAAAGCATGGATTCTGAAGAACACTGGAACACTAGGTGCTCCTGAGCGTATCTGCAGAATCTCACAGTTTTGGATGGATTGGGTCGTGGTCTATACCCATCTGTAGTACAGATGGGGCTTACTGCTGAATTCTTCCTCATGAATTTTACTGGTGTGTTATTCTGGAATTAAGTAACACCTAGAACTTGACAATGCTTAGCCTTCCTCTTTTTAAACTTTCTTGAGCAGGCCATGAATGTCTTACTCCGTCCCAATTCAAACACCCAGTGGATGAAAAACGATCAGTTGGGGCCAAACAAAGGGTTCAGAAAAATGAAATTATTCATCTGACAGCTTCTGATAATGGAAGTATAGGAAAAAATGCAGTAGGTTGGGTAATATGCAATATAGACTTGGAAATTTCATTCTGTAGTAGAGAGAGAGAGAGGCTGCCACACTCCACAAAGCCAACTGTCCAGGGAAAGACTTCTATTTGTCTGGTTAACCCAAGGTCAGGTTATAAACACCTGACATGAGGCAAATAGCACCTTCCTGATGGCAGTAATGAGGACAAGGCAAATATAAAGCCACCACTGGCACCGTCCCTCACATACCCATCCTCCTACTTCTAAAACTAACTTCAGCAATCTTTCTAAGGGAATCATCTAGCCACTGGTTTTGAGTGGATCTGGTCATCTTTCCTAGCAAAGCATGGGAATTTCTAAGACCCGTATCTAGTGCTACCCCTCTGTAACCAAATGGCACATTTTTCAAAAAGTCAAGTCAGTGGACATTTTCTAGGTGTGGCTGCAGCACAGGTTTCTAAGGGTGGGGTTAGGTACCCAGGTACTAGGAAGAAAAGGATCAGATGGCTGCTAAACACCAGAGAAGGCTGCTGGGAGATTCCTCAGGGTGGAGCTTCCTGAAACCTCTCAGGAACACTGTGAATGGGAGGTTCATTTGACCTCAGTTCTGTTTCCAACCCTTTTGGAAACCTTTGCTATGCTAGGTACTGACAGGGAAAATCTGGTGCCACCAGCTTGTTTTTGATGGAGTGCTTGTACGCTATGTCTACCCAGAAGACCTGAGTCAGACAGGGCTCTGCTAGGAGCCAAACTGGACCCGGCAAAACCCAGGACAAATTGCATGAACACTTCTCAAAGACCTACAGGAAGACTGGTTTGGGGGTGGGGGCGTGGACACAAATTACTTTCCCCTGGCTTGTTCACCATAGTGGCTTCCATTCACATTCACTTTTCCAGACACCCTGAAGCAAAAGCCATACAAAACAATTCCCCCAACGGAAAACGAAAACCTGTAACAAAACACTGTTTTCCCCCTCATTCCCATCCCCACCCCACTCCCTCCAGCCCAACACCCTGAATACTCACAAGAGAACACTTTATCTATACAAAATTAATTAGAAAACAAAATATTTACATATGAAATAAACACCATCTTGATTTCTGTAGCCAGTGGAGACCGACAGAGCCCCCTGTGTTCTAGATTGCTGTTCGCTAGGATAGTTGGTTTGGTTTTTTATTTTAAAGGGGTGAGGTAAGAGGAAGATTGAGGGGATGAGCTCCTGACCCTGGAACATAGCCAGGGTGAAGCGATGTTTCTATGGCCCTTCTCGTTCTTCCTCCTGGAGACGCCTCACGCCCTCTGTCCTCTCTCTTAAAGTCTTTCCTTGAATCTAAGGTAAAGCACTCCGTGCTCCTCTCTCCAAATCTGTGAGAGGTTCAGCCCCTTGCCCCCACGTTCATTTCAGAAAGAAAACAAAGCATTACAAGGCCTTCAGTTGGCTTTAAAATGAAAGATACTGAGGTAAAAATCAAGGAGGAGGACAGGGGACAGCAGTCGAGGGCGGGGAAGGAGGAAGGGTCGTGAGGCAGGGCGATCAGGAAGGCAAAGAGCAGCCCTGGAGTATGTGACGTGAAGAGACATGGCAGCTTCCTTCCAGAGGAGGATGAGCACCTTTCTGGTTTATGTGTCCTGTGTGCAACAAGGCGATCCTGTGGTCAAGCTTCCAAACAGACCTGGGGCTCTTTGGATGCCACCCTGTGAGAGGAGGATGGCAGGACAGTGGAACTGACCCATAGAATACTCCTGCCCCAAGTTCCAGGACCGGCAGTGACAAATACTCATTTCCCTTCTCAATTTTCCTACTTTAAGTGAAGGGGGCACCATATCTGCCAGCACCCTCATCCCTGGAGTTTTACACACACACACATACATATATATATATTTACTTTTGAAGGGTACAATCTGAGAGGGAACAGAGGTGTTGCAGGATGGTGGAAGGGCTTCTACCAAGAGAGTTCCCACTGGGCTCAAGTCACATTCCCAGGGAGCCAGGCCTAAGGAGGTAGTGGGAGCGTCCCTCTCGCCTACTGTTCCCCACTTCCAAATCAATTCCTTTTTCTCCAGGCCTCCCGAGCTGTGCTCACGGGGGCAGGCTCATGCTCTTCACTGTCTGTTCCCTATCAGTTATCATCAGTTGTCATCAGTTCTGGGGGAACAAGCCTGCTTTTCTAGCTCCAGGCTAAGTAAGAAGGGATCAAAGCATTGAAAACATCCCCCTCTCTCACTTACCCTACCATAAATGACTCCCCTCTTCCTCAGAGCTTTACTGAGCTCCTCCCCAAACCTTGCCAGTCGAGAGTCTAAAAGCTCAACAGAGTTTTATGGAGCCTTTTGCTTTCAACTGTGGACAAAAGAATTATGGCTGCTTCTATTTCCCTTTAGCCTTCCTGTAAAGTTCTTGGCCCAAACTGATGGAACTTACTGGTAATCAATGAAAAATCATTTTAGTATCTTGCTTCTGTAGGATTGTCTCCCTGTTTGTCTATAGCACAGAATCTTCTTTGTCAAGAACTTTCATTCCTCATTCAGGAAGGTGAAAGGGAGAGACAGCAGACACTCATGTAACATATGGCCATCTCTGTTTGTATATAAGCCAAAATGAGTGCATTGCTCAGGGATATGGAAGGAATCAGTGCAATGAGTCAAGTTGCCTTCTCTCCATTTAGAGGCACCTGACCACCCATGTGTGCAAGTATACATGGACATACATGCACACATGATCCCCTGCTGTTGCCTTCAATGCACCATAGAATACTATAAGGAACTTTCTGGTTTGTTCAGGAATCCCCTCATCCACCAATGCCCTTTCACTCCAGTTCACTACTAATGAGTCTCATAGAGTTGAAGCAAACTTCTTTTTTTTTGGCTTATATATAAACACACAAGGCCTCTCACCCTCTGTTTGGCATACCATCCCTAGGCAGATGTCATCCACCCAACGAGAATTTAGCAAAAGCCTCTTTTCTTTCATTCACAAGCAGTATGCTAAATGGTCTCACTTAGATGCTTTTGCTTCCTCACCTAAACAGAAAGATAAGTTTGGGAAAAGCTACTCCCGTGCTCACATGGCTTCCTTTTGTTTCTCCTGGCTTCACTCAAGGTAGATGGCAAAGAGCTCTTCCTTCCCTGCTAGGAGGAAGCTCGCATGCAGTACTTCCTTTCTCCTCTGCACCCTCCCATGCTGAGAGGGCCCGTTTCACCCTCTTATGGGAACAGGAATGGCACACAGATCTGGGGAGGAGAGAACTGTGAAAAGGAGGAGAGATGGTGCTGTTCACCAGGGTTGCCTTCAGCAAGAGCCAGAACTCCAGGATCCCATAAATAAACTAAAAGAACAAGAAAGGAGCAAATGGGAACCAAGTTCACCCCAACCCCCTCCGTGACATGCGCACCACACGACCCGCAGCCCTACCCCTCCCATACCCACCTTAACCTCTCTCTTCCCTCACTCAGACATCAGACTCAATACTAGAAAGTTTCTCATAAACATGCCCATTGCTGGAGCCATTGAAAGCCCTGGGGTTTTTGTTGTTAGGCACACAGGGGTTGGACTGGTTCCCTATACAGATGTCCTTCTGGAAACGGCCTGGCACAGCCCCATGGAGGGCCGAGACCACCGGCTTGTTGGTGACAAGGGCCCGGAAGTCCGGCCTGGCTTTCGACGCCCCTGCCACAGTGGGCTGCCTGAAGAAGTAGGATTTGCTGCCATGGAGCAAGCACTGGTCGTCCCCAAAAGTGGGGATGAAAGGGTTTTGCGTGACCCGGTCAGGGTAGAGCGACTTGCTGAGCATGTAGCCGCCGCCGGGGTTGTTGTGGTGGTGGTGTCCGGCAGTGGGCACTGAGGACTTGTTGTTGGCAAAGGTGCTCTCGCCGGCTGGCATCTCAAACATGTGGGCGTAGGGGCTCCCGTCTAGGAAACGGCCCTTGTCTTTCAGGCTCACGCTGCGCGGGGCCAAGGCGGCTTCTTCCTTCTGCAGGTCCACGAAGGTGTCATAGGAGTGCTGCCGGCGCAGTTTGTTCCGATTCTTCTTCTGGGCCTTGGAATTAGTCGGGCTCTGAGGATACTTGGTGGTGGAGGCGTTCGACGTCACCGCCACGGGAGCAGCCGGCTGGTCCAGTTCCTGCAGGGAGTTGTCCTCGCTGATGTCGTACAGGTTACCAGCCTTCTTGCAGGCCTCACAGCGGATGCACGCCTGCCTGCCCGAGTTCTGACCTGCCACTGTTGTGGAGTAGTTGTGCAGCTTGGAGGGACAGCTGCGGCAGAAGTTGCCCCCAGACCGGTCATCCCAGTCCACGTTGGTCAGGTTCTTCTCCCAAGGAGCTGGTACCCCACTGACCACGCCGTGTTTGTCGCCTGACGGGTGTTTAAGGTGAGACCTGTTAGTACAGGGCCCTCCTCCGCTGACGGAGTCGCGCTTAAAGTCATCACTCCGCTCCTTGTAGATATCGGTCAGGTCCACGTGTTCCCAGTGAGGGGAGTTCTCCTTTGTTCGGAACTGGTCCAGATAGAAGTCCCGTAACCCTTCCTTGTCCCTGAAGTAGCGCTTATGGTCAGGGGAGCGGGGCGGTCGGCGACGGTAGGCAAGCTCGATCTCGTCAAACTCCCGCCGGGACTTGGCCGAGGCTGGCCGCTTCTTCAGGCTGTCCTTGTACTGCTGCTTACGCCTCTTGGCCGCGTTACCCTCGATGTTTCCATAGGTGACCGTGTGGGTGGAGATGTCAGAGACATCTGAGCGGATCAAGTCGTCGTGGCCACTGTAGCGGTCACTCTTGAAGGAGAATTTGCCATACAGGTCACTTAGCTGGCTGTGTTTGGAGGAGGGCAGGCCAATGTCCAGGGGCTTCTTGCTGATGGACCTTGGCTGGGTGGTGAAGGGCGGGTTGTCACAGTCGTAGAGCCCGTCGATAGAGCTGGTGCTGCCGATACTGTGCGGCCGGTGGTGGTGGTGATAGTGGTCTTGGTACACGTTGCTGTCCTTCAGCTGCAGATTGCCAAACGTTCTCTCCACTTCGCTGATGTAGTCACTGAAAAGGTTCTCCTCACAGGGCGGGTTGTTATAGGACTTGCAGTCGGAATGGGTGAAGCTGCGGCGGTGCTCTGAGATGTCATAGACCGATGACTCGCGGCGGATGAAGTCCAAGGCGCTCTGTGGTGAGCCATTCACGCCAGACAGGTTGGCCATGTTCTTGGCCGTGCGGAGCAGGCGCAGGATGTTGGAGTGTGTGTTGTTCATGGTTGCGGTGGGGGAGTTCATCACAGATTGGCGTTCTTCAATCGCCACTCCATGAATGCAGCTGTAGATACCCTGAAGCAAAACACCACGGGGCAGATTAGATCCAGGGAAGCTAAAAATGACCACAAACCACATTCTACCACCAGGAATCACCTAAAAGCTAGAGAAAGCATAGAGCAGACAGTTTTATCTACTCTCACAGGATGTAGCTAGAAGATTGCCTGAATCATCCCCTTGAATTCAGCGAACTTTATTTCATGAGCTAAGGTTAGTGACCTGGCCATTAGAGAGGAGCCTTGGCTGTATCAAGTGACTTGAACAGATAGACTGGAATCCACAAAACATGACATTCTTGATTCAACCCCACTATTGACTTGATTTTTCTTCCTATGTGCAGACTTTCACATTTTAAAAACAAGGTCATGATATGAACCCACAGGGGTAAAAAAAAAAATAGCCTTCTGGAAATAGGTGGCAATGCTCTACAGACACTGAGGATGCTCTGCTCTGGCTGGCCACTCCTGGATAGCAGCAAAGTTACAAGGCGGCTCAGTAGCTCACATTGCCACTCTTTTTCAGCTTGGACAAAATTTGAGCAGTTTATAGAATTTTGGTCATCAAATAACAGCTGAACAATTCTGTTCTTTAGTCAAGCATGAACCAAACTCACACAGAGAATTAGGAAGCCTGGGGTCAAAGAAAAATTTTTCCTCCTACTGTGCCCTACACCATGGGAGGGAAAACTGGGACAAATATCAGATACTAAGTATGAATAAATAACTCCCTTGTTGAATTCTCACATTTATTCTCTCATTAACTCCCAATATCCTTCTTATACTTTCTCATTCACTTAATATTATCATAAATAATGTTGTATCAAATTAGCATTGATAGAAAGCTTCCTGTATACAACTCTTTGTATTAGGCAATGAAGAACAGCATCCATGAGAAGGAAGGGTTGGGCTCTTGGGAGGCCTCTTATGTCCACTTCTAAAGTCAAACCAACCTACTGCTTGCCTCTTGTTCCTGCCTTGAAAGGTGGACAAACTTTGAACTTTTCTCCCTAGCAACGGAAGGTATTGAAGAGGAAGTGTTGAATTATGTCTTTACAATAAGGGAAATTAATTTGGAAGTGGATGTTCTCCCATGGATAGGGCTAAGAGCAGAGAAGGTAAAAAGGGGAATAGCTAAGTGGGAAAGAAGATGGGAACCTATTGGACCAGAGGACATTATAAGGTCAAAGATCTTCAAGATACAGTTACCCTACTTTCTTTCCTTGTCCTCCTGTGTAACTCTTCTTGTCTATGACCTGGAGAAAATGCCAAGCATTTTTCTTCTCTAACGGGACTAATGATGTCAGGATTTCTATTATAGGTCACCAGTTTCCCCTGCTTCTGTGCTTACCCTATCTTGGGTCTCAGGGAAGGGCTGAACAACATGGATTGGGGCTGTAAACAGTGCAAGTTCCATTCTCCTATTCCAGTGCTACTGAATGACCTGAATCAACTCAGCCAGAGAGGAAATGGAGTAAATTGGTCCCTATCAATGAAATACTACAGGAAAATGATCAAAAGATGAAACAATTTAATGGGAAATCCATTTACTTTCAAAACTCCATTTGAGGCAAAGTCGGTCATATCTGGAAAGTGGACCTCAATACCAAAAGTTAATTTGAGTTGACGGCTCATGAATGAGCCCCACAACCTTATTAACAAAATTGAAAGAGGTCCACTTTGTTTTTAAAACTCCTGTCTGTGATCTGTTGTTCTTACACAAAACTGTTCCTGATGACTCACTTTAGATTAGAAATGAAGAAGTGACCCAAAGAATGACCTAAGAGTTATACTCTTGCTCCAATTAAGGAAGTTTCTGGAATATAAATTTCTTGTGAGTCAGGACTTATTTCTGAAGATCCTGTTAAGCTCTTAAACTCCTCATATTCCACTCATGGTTAAAACATAGGAATAGTGAGACCACCATTAATGTACCTTTGTGTGTTAGAATAAGAGAGAAATGTTTCATTCCATTGTTTAAATAGAAATGTGATTCTTTTAAAGGATTAAATGATTAATACAGCCTGTGGAGAATTTATTAATGGTGATGAAAAGCATTGGGGAAAAACCAAACTTTCCATTTTCATAGATAGTTCTGCCAGTTCCTATTGAAAACCAAATGCCCAAATCCCACATGGAAAGTTATTTCTTGAAGGAAATATAATATCACTCATTTTTTTTTTTTTTGGTCCACTTGAAATATCACAAAAATTCCTAGTGAAATGTATGATGTGGTTTCTTGCTTTAGCAACATAAGGCTGGAGTTAGTGCCCTCTTGGTTCTCTCTGTTTTGCACAGTGCTACACTAGGCCATTCTTAACAAGTTCTAGGCATCTAAATCAAAGAACTTACTCTGCTGATGGAGAAGACCATGCCAGGCTTGCCAGAACAGACACCCATAAAGCAATGCCGGAACTGCCAATAGAAAAGGTGTTCACATATGAAGGTGATGAGGCTGAGTGCCATGGCTGCCCCCAACATGTAGAAGACGCCTGCCATGTTGTCAATGTCCAGCTGACTGCTCATGACCTCATTCTTCTCATTGTGGCAAATGCCAGTGAGCCAGAGAGCTTCCAGTTCTTCCATCTCCCCTGGAGACAGAAGAAAAACAGATAAAGGGGGAAGAGAGGACAGGAGTAGAGAAATGGGGGAAAGAGGAATATTTAGGAAGAGAGAGAAAAACATGAGAGAGAAAGAGACAAGGAGACACAAAGAGAGAAAGTGAATAAAGTTAATAGTAATTTTATTAATACCATTATGTATTAATTCATCTGTGTATTCAATAGGTATTCAATGAAAATGTAATGAAGATACTACAAAGAGATGACACATTGCCACTGCTCCACTTTACCTGTTTAGTGTAAATTGATATACATAAATGATCAATATGACAAGATATCTGTTATGCAGGCAATAAGAGTTCAAATTAGAGTAATTTGGTGGATGGAGGGTGGCTAGCGGGTTTTCGTCGGGGAGGTAGGACCTGGGATTGGGCATGATGGATGAGTGAATTTTAATTTATACTTTACAAAAAGGCACTCCGGGAAGCAGAAATGCCATGATCAATGGGAGGGAGGTGGGAAAATACAAGCTTATTTAAGAATGGGTATGAAGAACAGTTTAAATAGAATAATAGTCAGCAGCAGAAGCCAAGTAAGAAACACTGATGCAAGAATTTTGAGTATGTCACTGTCAGACTAAGCACTTTGCACTTTATTTTGTAGATAGTGGGAATTAACATAATCAAACAAGTGATTCAGAAACTCTCTCTTACAATTGCACAAAGCAGACTCAGCAGGGGAAGGAGAGACAGAGAGAACAGTGGAGAGATTGATTGGTTCCCTAGAGTCCCTCAGATTTATAAATTCCTTGTTGAAGAGGAAAATACAAATATATAAGAGCAAAAGAGGAGTAAACTTGAATGAAAGAAGACCACCCAAATCATATCTGCCTGCTCTTAGCACTGCTCAAGGATGCCTTCATTACTTCAATTTGGTCAGATTCCAGTGGCCTTTATCTACTTCACTGGATACTAGGAATTAGAAAGGCAGAAATTCTAGACTAAAGGGAAATGAAATAAAATGTGTGCTCTGGAATGCCTCCTTTCCCAGACAAGCACAATTCAGAAAATCTCATGAAGAAGACTGTCCATTCCAATAGTTCCAATTTGACTAAAAATGTGGACTTTGTATAATCTGATTAAAGCTTTGGCACCTTCTGCAAATCATCTCTAGTGTTGTTCTTCCTCACAGGTACAGGCTCCATTTTTGCCTACAAGTGACAAACCTAAGTTATAGAAGCTTTTATACCAGGACTTGGAAACACTCCAGCTATAACCCTCCTCTCTTCTGATATTAATACAATCACTTTTTACACAATCAAACTATGCTTTCCCTAATGGAGCAGCTGACTTCACCTGGAGTCTGGGAATCTACCTCTGGTTTTCTGCTTCTGATCTCATCCCTAACAGCAGACATAATTTAGAGAACCACTTGGCTGATGGTCTGTGGAGCCTGTGGAGTGAGGTTGCTCATCTGTAACTGGATTAGATTTCTTGAGGATGACAGGAAGAGTAGGTGCTTTGGATAATAAAGTGAAGAGAGATGCAGAAGACAAGGGTATAATGAAATAGAAGAGATTTTTCTCAGTACAAGTTGGCTGCTTGGTCTGCTGCCAGAAATGACCCGGGCGAATGCCTTATGGTGTCTACCTCTGTGGACCCCAGGCCTGCCTCCTACATCTTCCAGCTGAAAGAACAAGGTAGGAGGAAAGGAAGGAAGAGTAGACAACCATGCCTCCATTTTTCTGCCCTTTCTCTGGTCATATAAAGAGAAGTGTCTTTCCATAATTCCAGCTATTGTTTGGGCCACATGTGGGAAGACTGCTTGGAACATCTAATACCAGCCTCTCCTGCTTTATCCTGGAAGGTCTGATTATACCTGCAATCTTGAAACACACCTCTTAACCAACTGTTTTAATTTTCTTCCTCATCCTTCATCCAATATGGGTTGAATTGTGTCCACCCATAATTAATGTGTAACCCCTAGTACCTTAGGATGTGACTTTACTTGGAAATAGGTCATTGAGGATGTAATTAGTTAAGATGAAGTCATACTGGAACACAGGGATTCCCCAGTCCAATATGAATGGCCTTAAAAAAAAGGTAAATTTAGACACAGATATGTTTAGAGGGAAAATGTGCACACATGTAGGATGCCATGTGATCATGAAGGCAGGAATCAGGGTGAAGCTTCTACAAGCCAAGGAAGACCAAATACTATGAGCAAACCATCAGAAGCTAGGGGAGATGACTAAACAGGTCTCCCTCACAGCCCCCAGGAGGAACTAACCCTATCATCACTCTGATTTCCGACCTCCACCCTCTAGAATTGTGAGACAATAAGTTTCTTTTTTAAGCTACTGTTTGTGACACTTTATGGCAGCCCTAGGAACCTTGTTTTTGGCAAATGCACAGGTTAGAGGAACAGGGATGGAAGCAGGGTTGATATTTTGGACTGGCCATTGGTGGAGGACAAATGAGCACTTTCCCTTTCTTTAACTCACCATCTCCAAATAGCTGCAGTATAGCAAGGTCCACCTGACGCTTCCACCCAGAGTCTTTTTGGATGGCAATGCCATAACCAGTGGAAGCAAAGACCTTGCCACTGCCAATGGTGACCAGCTTGCAGCCTTCGTCTCTGCCCGCCATGTAGTTCAACACTGCTGCATCATAGATGAAGGCATCCAGTTTCCTGCACAGGAAAGAAGCAAACAAACAAAATCCAAAGGAGGAATTTCAGAACAAAACTACCTATGGGGTCATTAATATGAAGCAGTAGGGTTTTGGAAAGCTATGTAGAGAATTGGTTCACAGTAAGGCTGAAGTTGGATTACTGCCAGAATCTAAAGCCTGAATCCCAGGGTGTTCTTTATGTGATTTCAGGTTGAAAGGAGGTGATCTTTCCCTCCCACTGGGAATGATAAGAATGTACATTGGGCCTGAAGCCAGCTCATAAGCTGTGTCTGAAAAGGAGAAGGAGTAAAAGGGAATCAATAAAAATAATAACAGAAATAATGAGAAGTAAGCGCTACAATGATAACAAATAGCATGGGTAAGATTTATATAACATTTTTCATTTCTCAGTTCATTACAGTCCAGAGTGGGGATAAGTGTAGGTGTATGTGTTCTGATAGATGTACAATGCTATTCCTGTGGTCAGGAAGGTTCCAATTTCTCTCGTACATCACAAGGACAGAGGTGAGTGGTCAGGGTGGTGGCAGCACAAGCTCCAACAAGAGCACGTGAGACAACAAGGGAAGGTAGCGTGTGGAAGAGCTCAGAGCTCTCAGATTCCTAAGCAGATAAGGACCTCCTTCTGTGTACTCTCCTGACAAGGTAGGAGCACATAGAGAAAGGCCTTGGAGTAAGGTCAGGAAGGCATGAATCAAAGTTCAAAGCCAACATTTACACACAGCAAAGGTAGAGGAAGGAACGCCCATAAAGCCCTACAGGTAATAGAGAGGTCTGAAAAAAAGAAAAGCATGTATCATACCAGTACTTTTGCAAAGCAAGTAGTTTTGTCCCTCTTGGAGAAACACAAACAATAAAAAATAAAAATGAAAAACAAAAAAACAATGCGTTCTGCCATGATATAGCATGGTACATTGTATAAAAGGGGTCCTAGAGAAAGGTGGCATACCAAAAAGACAAAGTTCTGATATGATTGAAAAACTAGGGGTACACCAGGGTTTGGACTTCCCAAAGCTGTCCTACCCCAAGTCCAGAGTGAATCTTCTGAAATCTGTTGCAGATTTATTGATGGTATAGGAAGTAACCATGTGTCCATGTGGCTTTCAGACCTGCAGCAGAGGCATACTGAGAGGAGGTCCACCAGCTGCTAGTCATCATGTAATAAGGGAGAATGGCTATAAGAACCCTTGACCCCCGAGTCTCAAATTCTATAATGCCTATCCCTTTCCACAGGTCTGGCTTCTGGAGGCCAGATGAGCAAAGGGACAATTGTGACTGGGACAACGCACACCAACACATTTGTAATTCGTGAACTCCCCGTTTTTTTTTTTTTTTTCATGAACTCTTTTTAATGAACAAATACTCTTAGACCTGGGTTACAAAGAATACCAACAAGAGCTGGAATTGGAGATTAGTCAACACTTTCTTACTTTGTTTTAATCTAAAAATGTTTACACTTTTTCTTCCATCTACAACACACCAGAACCATCATTTTCACATCTTAGAGTATAGGTTTTTATTTCATGAGAAACAAATGAGGCTTTCTTGTCTCTTTCCTTCTATTTTTATATCTATTTCATTTGTCTCATGGTTACAGTAGTGCAAGGAAAATAATTTGTAAAAAAATATGCAGAAGTAATAGCATAGGAATCTTTGTACACAGGCTCGAATTACATTATCAAATGTAACTTGGAAATCCATAAAGAGCAAATAAAGTCTTCTTTGATTTAATGTCATATGGCACCATGCATGGTTTACTAGTACATCTGATTCAACATATATTTTAATAAATGTGACAAACATATCAAGCACTCTGAGATGGGAAGCAGTTCTTACCCTGTTTTCAGGGAGAGCAAAGCATCATCCACACCCCTCTGGTTGAACTTTCCCATGTAGGCATGCATTTCTGCATAATTATTGCGAATATTCCTCTCTGTGCTGCCATTGGGCACAGTCCCAAAGCGGAAAGGGGGTGAGAAATCATTAGGTCTCTGGAACTGGAGAGAAAAAGGGAGAGAGAAAGAGGGAGAGAAAGAGAGAGAAAGAAAGAAAATGCTTTAGAAAATGTGAAGAGACATTAAGTTAGCATTTGTGGGTTTGTAATGGAAGGAACCCAACTATAATTCACCCAAAACATTAGCCCTCACTCAGGAGCCCATAGCAATTGCTATCTGGAAGTGGACTTCAATTCAACTCATTTTAATACATATTGTTGAGAGATTTCTATTTGTCCAAACCTGACTGATCTGTAACCCCTGTGTGTTCCTTTTTTGCACACTGCACAATACTGGGGATGGCGGGCCAACTAGCGTAACTGTAGTGGAATAGTCACCCTTCTTTCTGAAAATTGGATAAAATATGCATCCAGGCCTTTTAATGTAGGGGACCAAACACATTGTTATTATACTATTAAGGCTATAGGGCCTTGATGAGGTGAGTTACATTGTATTCCTGAAGATAATATGTTGAATACTCAAATATATTTTGCTAAGAAATTTTCTCTTGATTCTGGAGCATTCAAAGCTCGTATTTATTCTATGTGAATTAGAGGGTAAATTATAAAATCAAATATAATTTAAATTATGTTTCTCCCTTTGCGGGATCTCCAGTGTCTACCATAAAACACTGAAAATCTCTTGGATTTTCACCTCATGACTTCAGCTTTATTTCTGGTTATTACTCTGCAATGAGGAAGTCTTTAAGTTGCTCTCTGAGCACATAATTTGTTCATTTGCATCTTCACAGCCTCATGTTGTCTATCTCATCAGCACAAACTCACCCTTGTCTCTAGGCCAGTTCATGTTCTTCATTTCAAAATATTGCTCAAAGCAATTTATTCAGGAACTCTTCTGTGGATTCTTTCTTCTATCAAGTTTACCCAGAGTGATCCATTAGCACTTGTTATTCTGTTTTAGATCACTGTAATTCATACTAAAAATTTAATTACTCTCTCAAAGTTCTGGCTAGGTAATGCGAGCTAGTCTCTGATGTAGCCATTAAGAGTTCAAGGTTGAGAATGCGGCAGATATGGATGGAAGACCAGCTCTGCTACTCAATACTGTGTAACCTTGGGCAGGTAACAGAAACTCTCTGTGCATCATTTTCTCATCTGTAAGAGGCTTTGAATGCCTAGTTTTCAAGATTATTGTGAAAATGAAATTAAATAATGTACAAGAAGTGCTTGATACAATACCTGACACAACCTGACACAACACCTGGCACATAGTAAGTGCTCAATAAATGTTATTATGTTATTTTAAATTCATATCTATGTTCTGTATTTCCTGGTAAACTTCAGGCTCTTGGTGCTTCTTATTCTGTAACTAGAGCAATGATTGTATAGAATATAACCTGAGTGGCTCTGCTGTGCATGAGAAAGACAATAAAGATGTTGAAAATCCTCTTGGTTCCAATACTGTACTGGTTACCTAGGAAATATATTTGAAATCAAGCCTGCCAATTCAAGAGACCTCTGAAGCTTTGGAATTACCTGGGCTTAGAAGCTATTCTTTTCCTTCTCCAAAATGGTAACATGAATGGTAACAAAATGGTAACCATGGGTAACAGAATGGGTAAAAATGGGTAAAAACCATGGGTAAAAATGGTCATGGGTAACAGAATGTCCCAGCACCAGGAGCCATAAATGTCATCTTGACCACTTAGTATGGCCATGGTTAAAAGTAGACTGGTACAGTGGCGTTAGGCAGTCTGGGTGCATCAAAATGCCACTGACTGCGAAAACTGCCCCTTGGACTCATCACAGTGCTTTTTGTCATTTAGAGTTTTTGTGTATTTTTTAAGGGTTGTAATTTTTTAAAAATTTTATTTATTTATTTATTCTACTTAGGTATACATGATAGCAGAATGCATTTTGATTCATTGTACACAGTGGAGCACAACTTTTCATTTCTCTGGTTGTATGTGATGTAGAATCACAACATACATGAAAATTTTTAAGTTAATAAACATACTACAGAAGAGTCAGAAAATTTCAGCGCTGAATATGAGACTCAAAGACAACTCGTCTGAAACTTTCATTTGACAAATGATGAAACTGAGGCCCAAAGATGATAAGTAAGTTGCTCAACATCACACAGTGGCAGTGATCAGTGCTCAACTGCCCCAAATGATAGTTGCTCCTCCTTGTCCCCAGAAGGTAGCCAGCTTAACATAAACAGGAACATGCTTTATTGGAAGAGAGAGATACCAGAATGTTTTGCATATAACTGTTGGGTAGAACTCTGCAGATGTGTGAAAAAAGGTATCTTCCATATCAAAAACAGAGTAGACAGCATGGTAGGCAGCAATGTCACCAAATAAACTCCCTTTAGTCAGTAAGTCATCACTTTGTTAGGGCAATGACAACTGATGTTCACAATGATGGCTAAGCTACCCTAGAGCCCAAAGTACTTTCTAAAACATCAATGAACATTGTAATCCTGTCCAACATGGTTCAAATACAAATTATTATACTTTAGTTTTTTTTGAGAATTGGCAGTCTAAGGTACATGAAATAATTTGTGATTAACCAAATGGAATCCAAACTCAGAGTGCCTTCCTTCTTGATGAAGCTCCATATAGAAAATGCCTATACTGTTCTATAATTACTTTTCATTTTAAATTGTCTTTATATTTCTAGATATTATCTTATAACTTTATCCCTGAATAAATAAATGAAAGAAATGATAAACAGTCTAGAATAGCATGACAACTTTGAAAAACAAGACACAATACCGAAGGACTTATACTATTGACTTCGAAATTTGTTGCACCACTCTAGGGATGATTTTGGCACTGTCCTCGATGGAGACATCACTGTGACAGAAGATGGAGCTCACACATATATGATGCAAAGGCAAGTTAGTGCAGATAGGCTAGTTCTCAGCAAATGGTGTGGAAATAATTAGATATTTGTATGCAAAGAGGACCTTATTCCACACCTAAGATGTACAAAAATTAACTGTAAAAGGAATTGTATATCTGAAGTATAAATCCTAAAATTATAAAACTTCTAGGAGAAAATCTTTGTAATCTGGATGTAGACAAATATTTCTTATATACAACACCAAAACAAACACAGCCCACAAAACAGAATAAAACCAACCCAATGATGACCAAAAGATCAAAGATAAATTAGACTTCAACATTAGAAACTTCTCTTTAAAAGATGCAGTTAAGATCACGAAAAGATAAGCCACCAACTGGGAGAAAATATCTGAAATAAATTAAAGCTATTAAAAAACAAATTAGATAATAACATAGCAAGACTTATAAAGTTTAAGCATCTTTCATAAGAAAATAATCAGAGAAACCAACCAGTCAGTAATGGGAAGAATGAACTTTGCACAGACCTATGGAAAGAATCTGTCTTGGAGGCAAATAATTTGCATTTGAATTTTGGCTGTCTCAGGCCAGTTGCAGGAACATGGGGAAGTTATTTAAATTTGTGGAGCCCCTTGTGTCTGGAAGTACTGCTTAATGAATAAGATAAAATGTAGGAATGCACTTAACACCACATCTAGCACATGGTGGATTCCCAAAATTGTTAGCTGCTTCTGTGGCAATGAAGTTCTAATATCTAAAATTGTAAGACAATGTTCCCTTAGATTGAAAAGTCTTGTTCTCTAATTTGTTCCTTAAACTAGGCCAGTCTGGAGCCCAACAGGGAGAGCATACTGCCCCAGAATTAGCCAAACCAGAAGCAGAAGTGAGCTGGCTTTTTCCTTTGAAAGGTCTTATCCTACCTTAACAAGGTCTGTAAGGTTTAACTATAGATTTTTTTAAATTGTCATTGGAACTTGAACTTTAGGAAAATTCACATTCATGAAGAGCTGTATGTTCAAAGAAGCCCATGGGAAAGAAGAGGAAAAATATTCTTCCAAATATCTTGATGCTTCCAATAAATGCCCTTGTAATAAAACTTACCCCAAGCTGTAAGGCATTATTGTTTAACTTGAGTGGCAATCAGTGCTTTTTGGTTTGGAATAAGAACACTCAAGAACCAGATAAGACATTGTTGAATAAGACATTCAAGAACCAGAATGTCTTAAAATAGAACAGGAAGAATTAAAAAAAAAAAAAAAACACTTAAAAAATTAGAAGCCCAATATACCAGGGGGACCTAACACGAGATTAAAAATCTCAGTCTGATTTTAAATTAGGGTTTTTTTTTTTAAACAGTAGTCTTTATTAATCATGTTTTGCCATCAGAAGGCTTCCTTGAATTTAGAATCCTTTTCTAGGATCCACTAAGATTGGGATTACTAAAAGAGATTTGGATAAGGAAATAGAAACACAGAAGACAAGGAAACTTAAGAATCAGTCCCCATCTCAAAAATGAGGAAATCAAAGACTTGGAGAGGTTAAGTACATTGCTCAAGGCCACACAGTGTAGTGGGACAACCTGAGATGTGACCCCTGGGCGCTAAGTCAGTTGCCAGCTCAGATGCAGTCAGAATAATCTTCCTCCTGCCTCTTGAGGAGAGAAATCACACACTGTAACAGGGACCATGTGGCGAGGGTCTCCTTCTCTTTCTAGCTTATCAAATGTTAGCTCCCTTTCTCTCCCTTGGATTCAACACATGGCTCCCAGCAATTACTGTAAGCACACACTTGGACAAGGGCAAAACAATGCCAGAATGTTAAGAGAACTGTAATCTCACTTGATCCTCCTGGAGAGCAGCACTGAATCACAGTTCAGCCCTCTGAGCTGCTCAGATCATCATCTCAGCCTCCATCTTAACGACCTCAAAGAGAACTGGCCTTGGCAGTCATGCAAGAAGAAAGGTGCTGGAAGGCCAGGAGGGAGACCCTGCTGGAACCAGAGGTGGTCAGACTACAGGGCCCTGGGGCTGTTCTAGGCTGCCACTTCTACACTAGAGAGCCTGCTGTTAAGCCAAAGGAGAGGCACAAGCAGGAAGGTAGGGGTCTGGTCCATTTTATTTTGTTATTATGAAATAAATATATAAGTTGATTCTCCTATGTATAGGGAATTATTAATTCATCCACAAAGCCACTCTTATTCAATACCTATATAATTGCTGGGGATAACATTATCTCCTTTAACTATAATAATTAGAATACATCAATTCATTTCACAAATATTTACCAAGCATCGATTAGTGTGGAGGACCGAATTAAGAAATGAGGATACAAACATCAAGAAAAAATCCGACCCTGTTTTCAAGAAGTTGACATTCTAGAGATTCAGAAGTGTAAACATTCATTCAGTTTCCTATTCATTTACATTTTCATTCATTCATTTGTTCGTGCATATATTCTTTCATTTATATTCAGCAAGTATTTCTTGGTATCTATTGTGCATAGACAAAATTCTAGGTGCTAGGAATGCAGCAATGAAGAAGAACAAGATCTGGCCTTGTAAGGAATTCACATAGTAAAGAAGGGTAGCAGATAAAAACCTGATTTAAAAATAAGAAATCTGTGGTAGACTAAGATCAGCCACAAAAGCTTTGCCATTCCTTACATCAAGAAGTGAAGTCTACATTCTTTCTTCTTGAGTCTCAGCTAGCCTAGGTAACTAGCTCAACCAATAGAAAGTGTCAGAAATACCATTCTGGGACCTCTGAGGGCAGGGCATAAGCAGTTTCCCCCCATTCTCAAGAAACTTTGCTCTGTGGGAATGGGTCAACCATGTATGAAGTCCAACAATCCTGAGGCCACTATGCTGCAGACACACCTGTAGGTGCTCCTGCCCACAGTCCCAGCAGGGCTCTGACTCGGGCCAACCCAGTAAGCACTCCAGGCATTAAGGTAAAGCCAGTTTGGCCCCTGCAGCCCAGCCCAGTCCCCATCATGTGACTCCATGCCACATGAAGTAGAAGAATCACTCAGTCAAGCCTTACCCAAATATCTGGTCCACAAAACAGTGAAATACAATGCAATGGTTCTTGCTTGAAGCCACTAAATGTGGGAGCAGTTTGCTGTGCATCAACAGAAAACTGGAACGCAGATGATCTTAAAGAGTGAAAATGAAGAGCCATGATGAAACCAAACAAGTTCCAACTGGCCATCCTGAAAAGTCCTCTCTGAGAAGGTGGCACCTGAGCTTGGGCCTGAATAATAATAAGAAGAACCAGACACAAAAAGATCACAGGGAGTGTGTATGTGGCCCAGGAAACAGCAACTGCAAGGGCCCTGACGTGAGGACAAGCTGGGTGTGACTAGGGTGCTACGGAGCCACAAGACCCATGTGACCAGTGGGAGAACAGGGCACAGGACTGTCTCACATTACACCAGAGAGGATGTGGCACTGAGACTGACTTGAGAGAAAAGCTTTCCCTTTGGACAAGAGAAGCAAAGTGGTTTCTAGATAGGGACAGCAATCTGTTCAAAGACACAAGAAAACCTGAGCATGATCAGAGACCACCAGGGACCCATTTTATTACCAAAGCCTCGTAGTCACAGCCATGGTGACTGGAGGTTGACATGACTGCAAAGGGAGGCAGGGCCTGGATCTCAAAGGGAGGTGAATTCTGTGCAAAGGAGTTCAGAGTTCACACACTAAGATATGAGGAATAATAGATCCTCTGAAGCCAAACTGCATGAGTTCAAATCCTAGCTCTGCAACTTGATGGCTGTGTGGCCTTGAGCAACTTACCTAATTTTTCTGTGTCCCAGTTTCCCCTCATGTACAATGGGCTGAGTACCTACTATTAAAATTTGAATATTTAACCAGCTAATTTTGGCTGAGTGGTAGCATAGTGCCCAACAAACAATAGCATACTATATTAGCTTTTATTGTTAGCATAATTATTGTTTTCATCACCACTGTCATCGTCACTGGAAGCAATCAAGAATTCTGTCAGAATGCTTTTTGTGTTAGAAAGAGTTCTCAGTTGTCAGCCTTCAGGACAGCCTAGAAGGAACAAGATGGAGGGATAGAAGATAAGGAGGGCCTGGCCTCTAATGAGGGTCTGGGCACCACAGAGGGAATAAGAAGGAACAGACACATCACCAGACACTGGCTCGATCTTCAAGAGTATGGAATATGGCACATACACAACAGTTAACATACAAGACCACAGCAGTACAGACCACTGCCATGGGAATTCAAAAGGAGAGATGGGTGTGGTGGTACACACCTGTAATCCCAACAACTTGGGAGGCTGAGGCAGGAGGATCACAGGCTCCAGGGCCAGCTTGAGCAACTTAGAGGCCGTCTCAAAATAAAATAAAAAGTGCTGCGGATACAGCTCAGTGGCAGATTAATACCCAGTACTGAAAGAAAGAAATCCCAAAGAAGAAAGGCTGCCACCACCCCAGAGTTCCTGGAAGGCTTCAGGAAGGAGGTCAGATTGAAGGTGGCAGGGAAGATGGCTGGACAAGAAGGGTAGTGATGGGATGTCCACATCTGTTCACATCAGCAGAGTCCTCTGCTTTAAGACTTCGTCTCACCCAGTGAGTTTTGACAGCAGAAGTGAAGAGACATATTTGTGGAGAAGTCTTTGAGGCCATGATGCCAAGAGAAAGAGCAGATTTTGAAAACAAAACTGAACATCTCTTAAATGTTGATGACCTCTGGGGTCCAGAATGTTGTTCTGAGCACCAGAAAAATACTACCTCCTGCTCAGCTCCTGAGGAGGTTAATTAGTCAGATCTGGTGAATGACAGCACCAAGACAGCGGCTCTCCAAAGAAGGTGCCAAGGAAGTGCCTTCTCAGGCCCTGGCTAACCTGGAAGATGGCTTTTCTCATTCAGCCTGAGTCACTAGTGCCATGACCTTGCGCAAAAGGATTTTGGACTTGCTGTTTGCAGGGATCCACCCTCATGAGACACAGAAGCTGGGGGCTTTTGTCTTCAAAGTTTGACAGTCCTACACATAAATATTCATTCCATTCCTCCTGATTTTACCTTTGAATCACAAAGAGAATCAATGCCCAAATGCCACTCAGTCCTTTTAGCCACCAGGTAGGGAGGGTTTTGTTACAACAGCGGCTTTCAGAGGGTGCTGCTGCTGAGGAGAAGGTGGTAGAATATCAGAATTCTGCAGAGACAGCCTTTGAAGAACCCTCCTGTCATCACTATTATTCTTGTCACTACCCTGTATTTTAGCAGTACTTTCAAATTATTGACTTAGCATCATCATCGTCATTATTATTGATGTACGAGTCTATGAATTTTCACCCGCTATAAAATGTTGTAGTCACCAGCACAGTGGAGATACAAAACAATTCTATCACCCAAAGTACTCCCTGTGCTACTCCTTTATAGAAACACTACCCCTTCACCCACCACTGATCTGCTCTCTTCCCATGGTTCTTCCTTTTCCAGAAAGTCATAGAAATGGAATCATACGGTATTGTAACCCTTTCAGATTGGCTTTTTAACTTATTCTCATGCTTTTGAGATTCAGCTACATCATCACATGTATCTGTAGACTGTTCTTTTTCATTGTTGAGTAGTACTCTATTGTGTTGGTTTGCTTCCAGTTTTTGATAATTGTGCCTGAAGGATCTATAAACATTCACATACAGGGTTTTGTGTGAACATAAGGCTTCATATCTTTAAGAGAAACATCAAGAGTGGGAATGATGGATCATATGTGCCCTGTCCCCAAGGTCTTTTCACATCTCTTCTCTCTTTTGATCTTTCCAGTTTTCCCAGAACCTATAAAGTGAGGATAGCAACTATCATTGTTTTCACTAGTCCAGGGCATTGCAGCAAACCATGCCGCCCGCTGTGAAATCTCCCCAAAATAACGTCCTATAGCCCAATCAGAATGAAGTGGGTCTGTGAGTGATTTCAGGCTCTGAGCAGCATCTGAAAAGGGAGGAAGCGGCCTCCCTCCCCCGCCACCATGATCCCTTGCTGCGCCCACAGGGGAAAGGAAAGAGGATCAGCTCATAACACAAAGAGTAGGTTTCTTGAGGCACGACCTCTTTCCCTCTCCTCTGGCCTATAACATGCCTGCGACAGATGTGAAAGGAAGGTCATCTGTGTTTAAGCTGAAAGGACAATTTAATGCTAGAACACAAAGCCTACATATGGGTTATGAGCTCAAAGATCTAAGTTCAGATCTGAACTCAACCATTTATTTAACTGTGTGACTGATCACTTAGCTTTGAGACTGAATTGTAACAATATTCCAAGTTGAGAAATAAGGAATAGCAGCCCATTTATAAACCTGGGTCCTAGAATACCACCCAGGACCTTAACCTTTGATCAACCTGGCTGTGAATATAGTGATGGATTAATAAATCAGATTCCTCCCTTTCACTAAAGTTTTAAGACAGAATGGAGGTTTGAGGAATAAATAATTATTTTTACATTTCATTATAAATCACTCATTAAAAAGAATATTGTTCAAATCCATTCAAAGGAGGTGACTGAATTACAATAAAAATAACACAGTATGTAGACAGAAGATAGAGGTATATGATGGAAGTACCAAAATTCACTCAGCTCTCTTTCTGAGTCCCTGATGTACCCAATGACATTTTGCTACGGCCAAAAAGTGAGCTGGCATATACTAAGTGCTCAACACCTTAACCACTTCTGTTCCCTTTATTCAGTGTCAGTGTTATAACTGTCCACAGAAGCAGACACACTTTAAGTTCACATATGAAGAAAACTGCATGTGGATGTGAGATGGCTGGAGAGCTCGCCCTTCTTCTGTCTCAGGCCACATCACCATTCTAGAATGTATTATGGCTTCAGATGCTGTGCTGCAGAGGAAGGAGCCTTTTGCCTTTGTGAGCTCAGCGTGGAACTGGGGCTCTGAAATAGGCTCCAGAGAAAAGAAGGTGGTGAGGTGACTGGGACCCTCTCTGCTCCTCTCACCAATCTCCTGCTGTGTCAGAACAAGAGCTCGCAGAATATAAAAAACCACTAACTTTAGCTTCCTGAAATTTAGTTAGCAGTTTCCCTCATAATGATGACCTTAATACAGTAAAGCAGCCAGTTCTTTTAATTTTATAACATTTGAATACATAAGCCTCAGTAAAAACTCCCTGAAATATTTCATAAAATCAGATATTGCATCTATACTTTATGTTAGCTAGCTGATGTCTGGTCTCTGCATTAATAGAGCTAGGCAAATGCGTCTGTTCTTATTCTAACCATATTAACTTTACCATGTCAAAACCTGTACCCTGAAGTTTTAGGGGTTTGGCAAAATCTTGCATGTGGCCACGAAATATCATTTACACACATTTAATTGACATAAACCATGGATATGTCACTGAGCTCCTTATTGAAAGGAGGCAACAGATATAGTCCATACATTAGTTTTGCTAATAATTAATAACTTATTACAGCTATGCTAATAACTAATAATAATAATAATATCATGCCAGCAGCAGCTAAGAGTTCTCAAAGGAGTGTAATTGTATGTGCCATACAATTTGTGTATAGTAACTTATTAATTTTTCCATGGGTAGGTATTACCCCCATTTAATGGACAAGGACATTCATGAACAGATAGGTAATTTGAATAGGACTATACAGCTAGAAATTGGCGGAGCAGGGATTCAAACTCAGGGTCCTCACAAATAAGGCAAAACCCATCAGAGAGTTCTTTGCATATAGAACAGGAGAATCCAAAGATCTAAAGCACACACCAAGTTCCAATGAGAAGTAAGGAAGGTGAGGACTCTGGACATTTAGGGACACTAGGGAACCTCACCCAAGGGGTGGCATCCAAGAGGCTGCACAGAGGAAGCAGAGATAGAGTGGCCCCTACCTACTGGCCTGTATCAATACCAGCCAAAAGCTCTGGGGGTCATGATCAGAGCAAATGGAAAGGCTGGCTCAAAGGCGCAGAAACAGTGGGTGCAGTGTGGACAATGAACTCAGAAGGAACGCTCGTGCATTTGAAGGTGGGGCACTAAGCTGGCAGCCACACAGAAGCCGCACACAGCGCACACTGACTGGTCAGGCTAGGAAGGGCACGATGTGAGCCCCGCGGTGCGCAGGTGTGATTATTAGCTAAAGCCATGTGGTTCTAGGAGCAAAGAGGATGGAGAAGGGACATTTACTAGAAAATTACTAAGAGTGTGGACTATTTTCAGGGGGGACATAGCTGGAGGAATAAATACAAAGGGATCAGAAGAGAATCCTTATATAAGAGGGAGGAAGGAAGGAGAGTTGGTGCCAGGTGGGCCTCTTCTCCCCTACTCCTGCCTGCCCTCCCTGCCTTGGAGGCCCCAACACCTAGACCAGCTCTGGCTTGAACGCTGCTCATTTCTTCACCCAGAGAGCCCCAGAGAGCCCCAGAAATCACTCCCTCACTATCTTCAATGATGATCTCATTGAGGACTTCCTTGACCACCCAATTTAAATGGCAACTCCTTTTCCAGTACTTATCTTCCCTCTTCCCTGCTTTTTCTCCATAACTGTTCCCACTTTCTAATATTATGTGTAATTGTTTTTCATTTTCTGTCCTCCCCCTTAGAATGTGATATAATGGACAGGATTTTTGTCTGTTTTGATCACTGCTTAAAACAGTGCCAGACCCTTAGTAGTCTCTCAATAGGAACAAATGAATGACCTGATGAAGGAATGAACTGAACAGCTCGAACACAAATACATGATACCAAAAACCCCATTCAAAGCACACTGTTTTCTGATTAATACATCGCCATGCAGCACACAGTCTTCCCTGGTAAATGAGGAGTTAATTTGTCCTCATGCCAGTTGAGGACATCTTTCCTGGCATCTTCTCCATTTTTCCTTCAAAAAAATATATCAGATCTGAAATCCCACAAGAGCTTGTCAGATTTAGGACTTGACAATGCACATGAATATTTCTTTGGCACCAAAAAATGTGACAGAGTTGGGATGATTATGGATAACATGAAGAAGAAATGAAATAGAGGTATAAGGACAGAGGCATTTGAGCTGTATCCTCAAGGCATCCCATGTGTGACAGGTGGCCTTGGCTGTGGCTCCTTCAACCTACTTTTAGGCAAGACTGTTACAAAGAGGTGCTATTGCTTTCCACTCCACTCCACCTCCCAGACTGCCCTGAGAGAATGCAGTGGGTTGTTTCAGATTTATTTTTTTTAAAACTGTGGGTGCAAGCAAGGAGAAACAGCCCTTAAAGATTTCAAGTAAAGGATGCAGATGGATTCACCATGGAAACTGGGATTCTGAAGCTGTATCAGAAGCTCTGGCAGCTCCCATAATTTGGGGTAGAATATTGAAGGCTGCAACCAGGCTTTTCATATGCAAGATGCTTCAATGAATTTAGAAGTGCTCCAGTTATTATCACAATAACCTGAGGTTCGTGACACAGCACCAATGTCTTCAGAGTCACAAAGTGGGCTAGGGCTAGGGCTACTAAAGGCCTATGCCAGTCAGAGCCTAGAGTAAGTAGAAATCCAGGGAGAGGCAAGTCGGGGGACAGGCACACCTCTGCTGTCCTGGCAATTGATCAGATCAGTCAGTTCCAAATGGAGAAATGGAAATGCCAGCATGTGCACACACTGTCACATTGTGACCTATTTACAGCACAGCAGAACTTCTTGTTTTGGTCAATAAAGTCAGGGACACTTCAGTTGATAGAATGTCAACTCTGGAAGGCAGCAGAGTGACCCCACTGTGCAGACTGCATCCCCTTCTGGGGTTCACAGTAGACCATCACAGGAGAGGGCTCTCACAATTGTTTGGTAAAGACACTTGTTTAACTTTGACATACTATTTCCCTAAACTTACTCTACATAATTTTGTTTTAAAAAAGAATATCCATCATTTTTCCTATTACACTTGTAGACTGTACGACAGAGTTTGAGAAATGCCAAGGTGAACCATTTCTGCACTATACGGAGGAGGAAGAAGACACCTGGGTAGTTCATTACCTGTTCAAGACCAAACAGCCTTCTGCTGTTCTCATCCCCTCCCTCGCCTCTTCATTCATTTCCCTCACATGTCTCAGGTGCCTGCTCTGCATAGGAACAGCAGTAGAGTCAATGGCAAGGTAAGGCAGATGCCTTCACGCCTCAGTCCTTTAAGACTAGGGGAGTCCATTGTGCCTAACCTGTCTGTAACAGGCCTCTGATTATAATGCAGTATAGAGCTGACTGCTACAAAATCAGTAACAACACTGGTAGGGGGATGGAGTTTAATTTTTCAAAGTGATTAAGGGTTAAGCCAAAAAACCATTTTACTTTTAACTCTGTTGTTGAAAATCATTCTAAACTACATAATTTGCATTTCACTTTAGGATTATCATTCATTCTAATATAGTTAGTGAACACCTGCTATGTGTCATGGCATAAGGATGTGAAACTATGTTGGAATTTAGATTCAAAAGACCGTAGACGGTTTAAGAGATCACATTTAACAGCACTTATTTCAGGAGAATTTGAGAAACTATTGTTACTTTCAATATTTCCTTTATACGAGCTTGTTTTGCTGTCATTTGTTTCTTGTCCCCTCTAAAAATGGAAAGTATGAATAGTTCTATTTTAGTGTTGGCTACCTTGGGTTAACTGAGTGCTATATAGGAAAATAGAAAGTGCTCAGTAAACAGTTGGTAAACAGTCTGTGTATGCTGATTAAGTATGCTCACTAACTAGTATGCTCACTAGTTAGAGAACAACACTGGCTTAACATAGGCATACACAGAGGGACCTGCTTTACTCTTCTCAGACATGAGATAGGGAGTCGTCAGGGGCTTGTAAATGTCTTCCCAAATAAGTCTTGAAAAAACTTTATGATTTAAGATCTGACAAGCCACAATAGTTGTACAACTGGAGACCACACTTATTCAGCTTTCCTCTTAAAAAATCTGCCCAATTTAGGTGGTTTGACAGGAGAAGAAACTGTAAGGTGAGAAAATTCTGTCTGGAACCATAAATGCCTAATATTTCTTATTTGCATTACCTCTGTTCCTTTTCTCCCAACCATTAGTTATGAAAATATCATTTACTCTCTTCTCATTCACTCATTCATTCATTTATGAAATCATTCATTCATTAATATTTGAGCGCTGATATGTGCCAGATTCTATTATGGTTACTGCAAATACATCAATGAACAAAACAAAAAATTTTTGCCCTCACTGAAGTTACAGTCTAGTATGGAGAGATAAACATTAAAAATATCACTTTTTTCACTGTAATTTCTATTAATGTAAAAAAGATAGAATGACAGGGAAGAATAAAGTTATGTTAGAACCTCTTCAGAGTTTCGATTAGATGCTCATCTGGTGGCCCGAGCTTCTACTACTCCTTCCCTGGAGGCTCCTGCTGCTAACATATATCACCTGGAAGCACCTTCCTCTTTGAATCTAAACCCCTTGTCTGGTCTGATGTGTTTTCCAAACAACTTGTTCCAAACAATGAGCTTGCATCACATAAACATATTAAAGTTTATTTTCCCACTTAAGATCCCTTGTATTTCATCTCAGATTTGAAGAGGAGGCTTTTACTAGAGTAAATAAATGAGTTGAAGAGACAGGATTACTGGTAGGATAGATTGCCTTGGAGTTGCAATACATATTGGGGAAAGAATCTAGGTAATAATGAGTTCACCGTACACTTCCATTTTTAAAATATTTTTTTAATTTTTGTTTTTTGAGCAGGGGATTGAATCCAGGGACACTTCACTATTGGGCTACATCTGCAATGGTAATGTGACATTAGGTTTTTATTTTGAAGCGGGGCCCTCTAAGTTACTGAGGCTGGCTTCAAACTTGCCATCCTCCTGTCTTAGCCTCCCAAGTCACTGGGATTACAGGTATGCACCACTGTATCACTGTACGTAAAATCTTATTTGAAGGAAAATACATTCTCTAATGGGGATATTTTCTTACTTACTTAGTTGGAAGGTACCCAGATACTCAGACCTTCCCTTATCAAACTCCATAATAATTCTTCCCATTAAAAGATCAGTCACTGGATCCTCTCAATGGTTCCAAGCCTTGGGTAACCTGTTCCCTTTGTCAGTGGATTAAAGAGGAGCTAGTCCAAATTTTCCATGAAACTCCAAATCAGAGGCTGATTACTGGAAAAGGAAACATTGTCTGTCCCATGCCAGAGAAAGTTGTAAAGATAGACGTTTCTCTTTATCAAACCAGAGGCCTCTGTCACTGGGCAGGTGGGATGGTTGGTGAAAGGCTGTAAATGACAAGTTGGGTTGGGTGTGTGGGGAAACTTACTAAACTCTCAGGGAAGCATCTTGTTTTCTTTAATAGCTTAGGTGATGGGATTAGAAACATGTTCTTTATGTCTGCAGATGACATCAGATTGGACAGGGTGGTTGGTTACTTGAAAAAAATGGAATTAAACATGAAAATAGCTAATCTAGTATGATGAAAGGGGATATTAAAAGGATGAGGTTCAGTTAGGAAGAATGCCAAATAACTCTCACAGGATGTCAAACCATACTGCTCTAGAACAAGAAGGGATAGGAAGTGGCTTTGTCACAAGCATGATCAAGAAAGACCATGGAGCCCTGGAAGACCACAAGGTGCATGCACCGGCAGTGCAGTGCTTTCCAACAAGGAGTCTATATTTGGAAGGTAAAGAACAATGTGGCTTTTGGGGAAGAATGTGGTCAGGCTCTGTTATACACCAGAGGGAGGGCTGTATGACCATAGTGTGCTGCTCTCCTCTCTAACTCACAACTAAAATTTGAGAAGGTTCAGGAAAGGATTAAAGGTGAAGAGAGCAAGTCTTATGGTGAAAGCTTATCAGATTGGTTTATTTGACCTTAAAAGGAGTACCCAAGGAAATCCCTCTGTTATTGTATGTGTCGTTCTGTTTTAAGAATTAAGTGTGCCTCCCTCTCTGGACTGTGAGATTACAACTGCTTCAGCCTGTCTCCAACACCTCACAGGTAGAGTTTCCATGGAAGTTTGGGACATACTTATACTAAAGTCTCTGCTGCTTATCTCAGGTTCAAATCTATCTGGATGCCCTTTGTTTTTACTTGCCAAATCTGGCAGTCCAGAGTTAACTAGTAAATAATATTACTATTATATTATAATATTATATTATAATAATAAGTATTTGTTGACCAAGTTGCTATGATAAATTAGGTGTTATGCTACATGCAGAAACTATAAGGACTCAGGTTAAAACCAGGTAGATGGCTGGCTTAGTGTCTCCAAAGAAATGAAGAGAGGGATGGGATTTTGGTAGGAGGCAGAATCCAAGTTGAATAAGGGGCTTCTGAAAGGTAGAAGGCGTGTTCAGAGAGACTCTGAGATGAGGAAGCCCAGCTGTTCATCCACCTTATTCTAGGGCCCCTAGGACTTCTCCTGGGCAGTGTGGCAGCTGCTAAGGACTTCTGAGACACTGTGGATGAATGCTGAGCTCCGTGCTGATAAAAAAGACCAGAGGTGATGTGTTTATGCAGAGCTGTTAGGATCCTCCTAGACCCTGTCTCAGTAAGTAGTGCATTGTAGACAGGATTCATCTGATAGATGAATAGATGAAGAAAAAGTGGTGAGAATGAAAAGCGATGAAACTGATTTTCATCTCTTATTTAGAAAACATCATTGCATTATAGTTGCCTCATACAGACATGCAGGATAGGGCATATTAATACGCAGCATAGGGAAGTGTGAATTGGCCAGTAGAGATCCTAAGGAGCTCGCGGTATAGGAGGAGCATTCTCTTGGCTGTTACAGCCTGAAACACGGCAGGCTCTCCCAAACCCACATCAACCTGACCTTCAATGAGTTTTCCAAATAGCAAGGGGTCATGAGAGACTGTCATATTGTTTTCATTAGCAGTCAGATTATTAAAGACAGAGTAGCAACTTTTTATGACAATGAAAGCATAGCTTCTATTGCTAAATAAACTAGTCAAAAGTGTTTTATTTGTTTGAATAATCTTATGAACAGTAGTCTGATTTCACACATGGGTGAGCTTATGTAGTGTTCTCCTGGATTTCACTTAATGTCCTATTTGATCGTCACATAATGTATATGTGAATCTAATCATCACATTGTACCCCAGAAATATGTACAATTCTCATGTATAAATCAAAAATAAAAGTATAAAAGACCTTAATTGACACAAAAGATAAATTTAGGTTTCCTCAATAATTTGCAGTGAAGTTCACTCTCTTCTCTGAGTCTCCAAGAGAGCTAGAGGTAGAAAAAATTAGGTGTTTTTTTTTTCCTTTTTTCTTTTTCCTGAGTGTCTGAAAGGACAGTTCTTTGCCTGTGAAGATCATGCAAGCAGAAAAGGCTTAGCAAGACCCGGTTTTGTAATCTGTCTACTCCCATGAGAAATGGTTTGCTTGGAGTAGGGCCCAGGAGTCAAATGGAATCATATTTGAAGCTCACATTTGAAGTAATTTTTTTTATCACAGTGATATGTAACAGATACAGATTCAGAAATGCTTTCTGAGCTCTTACTTTGTATTCAGGAAGATGTTGGGAGCTTCTTCTCAAAAGATCCATAAGGGTAGCTACAAAGAGATACTAGCTACCTCTTATTGGTGGTGGATGCCCCTCACCTAGGTATCCCAGGATCTTGAGCTATTTTCAGGGTCTGAGCACTGCAAAGTGACTCCCCCACTCTTCCTTCCACACCTTTTCCATCTCTGACATATCACCTGCCCTCTACCATGACCCCCACCTCAGAATCTCATTGAAATAGGCAAGTGCTGGGGGCAGGCAGAGTAGAGGGAGGATCAAGTCGCGGGCCCTCGGGTGGATTTGTAACAGCTCGTGGCTTTGGAGGCATATGTTAAATAACCTATTAGAAACAGCATAGGCTATGTGAGATAGATTTAGGGGGAGACTCTGGGTTGCATGTAGGTTGCAGATGTTAATATTTATTGAAGACTTAGCATTCATGAGGTGCTGTGCTGCACATTTTACAAATAACAACTCTTTAATCAGCACAATAGCTCTCAGATGGGGAACATGTCTATCCCCATTTAATAAAGTAGGAAGCTAAGGCAGCAGAGAGGTCTAGGAACCTAGCCAGATCACATAGCTTTTTGTATAGTTTTCTCCTCTGGGTAGTAGAGGTAACACCTTCCTAAAAGAGTTTGGAGGAGAAGTAATTGAGACAAACAATGTAAGGTGTTTAGTTTGGGAATACCACCCAATGGCCACAAACGACTGGCATGCTCTTTGAGATTTCTATTGATGTGGTTTTGTATAGTGATTACTATGGATGAGGACCAAGATTGCTAATATTGCAAAAGAACATAATAAGAAGGTTAATTTATTTTTGGTTTTGGAATGCAATTTTCAATAGGCAGGTTCCAACCTATGGACATGTTATTCTCAATAGTTCATTTATAAATTTGCTGTTCAGAAATGGAAATACACTTCTCTAGGGAAATGATACAGAAAATGGTTAGCTCATTAAAGGCAATTTATTCCATAAGAGAGTAGAACATTAGTGTCAGTATTGTCAGCTGTGTTCTGGGAATACTCATTCACACCTAACAAACTTCTCTGATTCCCGGGCACTGCCCCAGGTACTGAATAGACAATCCTTGAAAACATGCCTGTTGCCTCAGGTAGCTTATAATTCAGAGAAGGAAATGGGCATTCAGTCAATGATTACAGTGGAGGATGATAGGGTGACAAGTCAGGCTGCTGGAGGAGGGTTAGAGTGGGGACTGAGGGATAGGGAAGGATCAGGAGAAGGGCAATAAAATACTGGAAGAAATTGAAATAAATTTACCTTGTTTGGGTTCAGGGCTAGCCCTGATACTTCATTTTCTACACTCATGCCCTACTTCCTGGGCTCCAGTGTTTTCATAAGCTCTCTTCTGGAGCATCTGAACCTAATAGTCCCTATTGTCTTGCAAGATCTGTGTCCACAAAATCAAAAGCCCTGTTCTTTCAGTCCAAAGGATCATATCCAGGTCTTCAGAGAGGATGATCTGAAAAGATGTCTTATTGATGTGTGATTAAGCAATCATCCCACTTCCCTAAGACAAACATCTTTTAAAATGCATTTTAAGAAGCAGATAGTTTACAATTGTTTTTATATATAAATTTAAACTAGAAGTGTAAATGCATGGAAACTATTCAAAAAGAACAACAAACAAAACACAGTGGTCATACAGACCAATCAGGTCAGCTGACAGACTGCCTTGGGAACTATTTTCTTTCGGCCATTCCCACTTCTTCATTGAACCATTGCACATGGAAGTGCTTGTATGACCAAGAGTGGTTAGGAACAAAGAGGCCACTTCTCTGTGTTATCTGCAACCCATGGGCACTCCTTCTGGGACATGGGGGTCCTGGGTGATGAGCAATTTTAGGACACCTCCAACTGAAAATTGAAGCTACGTTATGAATACTGTGTTTAAGGAGGAGCAAGAAAGCCACCACTTTCCAACACCAAACTCCTCTTAGACACCTTCGTGTCACCAGGACCACCATAAATGTCCCTCACTGCTGTGCAGACTGGCTAGCTTGCACAGTCAGGCTCAGAAGACTGGGTGAAAATTATACGATTCCATCAAAACATTTTTAGATGATTTGGGGTTGAGAGGCAAGGTTGTAACTCTAATTCAAGAGAAGATTGTGAAGTTGTAGTGCAAGATAACAGGTGAGGTAGTCAAGAAATAAGCACTCCCAAATGTGATGACTAGGGAATAAAATAACTATTTCTTTGCATCTAGCAGGTCCTAAGCAAATCAGTGACTGAATGGTAAGGCTCTCTTCAAGTTAATCTCATGCTATGAGATCTTAGGGTTCATTTCTCTCTCTCTCTCTCTCTGTTGATCATTTCTGTGTATTTTGTGTAGTGGGTCATGCTTGCCCTTGACTGCAGGTATACTGCTAGGTGCATTTATATCGCAGTTGACCCATATTCTGCAAAATGCATTTATGATTGTCACAGAGGTATTCAAGAAATAAGCTATTCTGTCCACACTGTTTGGACTCCAAGTCATTCCAAATTATGTCTGACCAGGTGGTGACCTTCCATGTCAGGGCTCAAGTTACATCAGGGTGACGGTGCTCTGGGAGCATGTCTGGTACTGAGATCCAAGGCTGGCTTTGGCTCTGCCTCCTTCTCCACTTGAAGACTTCTCAGCCTTCTCAAAGCAGCATCAGAGGGTTAAAGCCACTCCTCTGGCAGCCTCTTCTCATTAGCAACCTGGATTCACTTCTGTGCTGAAGGCTGCATTGTTCTTGGGTATTTGAATATCAATTTGCATAACGAAGCAGGTGAGAATGCCTCTTGCCTGTTCAGGCAGCCCTGATTGGCAGAGAGAAAGGGGTTTGTACATAATTGGCTGCAATTAATTTGATGCGCTTTTATAAGGATAAAAGGAAAAAAGCAGAAAATTGCTCAGCGCTCCAAGTCAAAGCCGCATCTGCACCCTCTGTGGTGTGTACGCGTGTTTGCAGTGATAGGTGGGTGTGTCTTGTAAAGGCATGTTCCAGTGAATAATCCCCTTATGTGTTCAAGTGCATTTTTTTTCTGAGAGCAAGAAAAGGCTCACTCCCCAGAGGTTCCTCTGCCCTGGAGGTCCTGGGCTGCAGTGTCCTTCATAGTGCAATGCTGTTAGCCATCTTGTTCAATTTGTATTTGAGGCCGCTAGGAGACATTATTAGAAATCACAGCATTCTTTCTTCAGTACCAGGATAATACCCAGCTCAACATCTCTTTTGTACCCAGTCCAAGAGAGGCTGAATCCCAGCTGTCTCAGGGTCTGTTGGCAATCAGTTCTTGCAGAAAACTTAACTGGCTTATACTTTACTCAAAACATGCTGTGGTGCTGGTGATAAGCTGCGAGATGTGTGAGGAAGTTTCAGAATTAAGCGTTTAGGAAATTTAATATCGAGGTGGTTTGTAGCCTTAAGCAACTCAAGGTCTCCTTGGCACAAGTACTTTAGAAACAGCAAACATGGTTCTCACTTTATTTACTAACATGAGGATTGAGGGGTGTAGTTGGGTACATCACCCTTTACTACAATTCATTCTTCTCATTCTTTTCCCCTAACATGAAGGTTCCTGAGAGTGGCATTTTTTTTGTTATGTACATTGGTTATGGCCTAGATGAGAGAAAACATGGTACCCAACCATATTCAACGTCTCTTTGGTTCTTCCATCCAGTCAGTCAACATTAGATGAGCAGCTCTGAAATGGGTAAGGGGATGTGACAAATGATGACAACAGACCCTTACTGGAGACAGTTCTGGGCTGAAGTGAACAAAAGTCTCTTCAAGGTTGCTGTTCACTCATGGCTGGGGAGAATAGTCTCTGGTCTGAGTCCTAGAATCACTCCCTTGAGAATCTGAGAAACCAGGCCTGGCACACAGTATCTGTTCACTAAATAGACCAATAAGAAGAACAGAGAAAAATAGGTAGACTTGGCCCCAGGAATCCCAGTGGCTATCACATAGCCACAAAATAAAAAATCAAAGTGAAGCTAGTTCTGATAGGTCCTGTGTTCTAGTTCTTCTCCCACTCTCCAGTGGGTATTTGAGACAATGGTGGCAGGAAGGGAGCCAGAAGGACAGAAAGGACTTTCCTGATGGCACTGTAGTGGTGTGTCATTGACACCTGTATGCATGGTAAGTTCATGGGTTCCCAGAGACGCTCCCACTGAGGATATACCTGCATCCTCTTGGTGCAGCTCTTCTCTCTACTTGGCCTCATCCTGGCCAGGAAGCATTTGGGGGATGGTACCTTGAAACACACCTTGCTCCACCCCAGGCCCAGACTGACTCCCTCCTTCTCACTCCTTCTCGAGGCCTGATCTGGTCTTGAGAAACAGATTTGCCTCACCATGGGTGGCTGCTCTAGCCAAGACCTGTCCTCTTCAGCCTTCCAGGTATAGGTCAAATGCCAGCCCTTTACTCTAACTGCAGGGGTAAATGTCAAGCTCTCCTAATGATCTCTGCAAACAACTTAGGGGGTAACAGAAAAAGGGGCATGCCACAGCTCTCCAATAACATCCCACCAAGTAGCTCTCTCTCATAACCTTTTTTCACCTTTGGTTTTCTGGCTGCCTGATTGACTGCACAGGTGACAGCTGCTGCATATGGCCAGTTGGATGGAGTCCTATTTAGTTGAAAAGGGTCCCCCAGGTGATTTTAATATTGACACTCTGCTGTGCCACACCATTTTCCCTGGAAGCCACTCTTTTCCTGCGCACCCCAAACAAAAAGAACTATTAGCACACACTACTTATGTTCTTTTCAAATGAGAACACAGACCCCCAATCTCCTTGCTCCCAAGTCTTTTGAAGATCCAAGTTGCCTCTACTGCGAGGGAGCTGGCCTCTGTGTTCTCTCTCTACCCTGATGGCTCTCAGGGCCCTACTGACCTGGAGTCAATCTGAGCAAAAGCCCCCACCTGGATGAGATTAGATTAAAATATAGGAAGAAAAGTCTGAGGCTATGGTGTTGACAGGATATAAACCGACTCTCTGTGGCTGTGACCCAGGCTGGAAAGGAAATCTTGACATGAAATTATAAGCAAAATGACTAGGTTTCCTCAGTCTCGGGTAGTCTTAGGCTCCCACTGGTCCTTGCATGAGTCCAGTTTTGAAAGAAAGCTTCCAAAAATATAATAAGCTGCACACACAGACCACTGGGGATCTTTTCCACTCTTGCCACCATTACAACAGGGGCCAAGAGGGCAGGTGGGCCTGAACATCTACAAAGGACCAGAGCCAGCCCAGGCCACAGTTTTCACTATCAGTACAATTCTGACATCTCTAAATCCTGATTCATTCTAGGCTTGATGCCTTTGGCCACACATAAATTTTCATGCTGCATTAATTTGTCTCGAAGGACTTGAACTTAGTTGCTCAGAAGTGAAACACTAATTCTTAATATATCTGCAATCCACAAGTCAAGATTTAGTGAGCACATAAAAGCTTAGTCTCCTTGGACTAAAGCACTTATTTATAATTTTTTTTTTTGTTTTTAATAAGAGAGAAAAGTATGTTGAAGAACTCTCTAATTTTCCTCTTATGTAAATAAATTTCAGAATGAAATTGTCTTTTAACAGTCAGCTAAATGGATGTAGCTCTCTTTTCTGAGAACCAAAGACCTGCCTACAAATAGATTCAAAGTGCAGTGGGAGGCTCTGGAGCCACTTGCTCTTCCCAATCTGGGAAAGATGGCCTGAAGGGGGGAGGCCCAAGTGGAAGTCACAGAGGCACACTCAAAAATCCAAGCAGTTCAGAAAAAGGCTCACTAACTTCTCCCACTGGCAGAACACTTGAAGCTTAAAGGATAGCATACCCTGCTATGTGCTTTGACTTTGTTAATGAAAATCATTGCCTGTTGCTGGTTTTGATTTTGGGCCCAATTCAGTTCAATTCAGATGAAGAAATTGTGAATTAATACTCATGCTAGTTTGCATAGATGCAGTTTTTTTTAAAAAATTAAAAATCAGTAGCTCTAGGAAGTTACTAGCCATCTAATATCCTGCATAAGGGATATCTTTCTAAGAAAAGTAATACAGAGCAGCTCTAGCCCAAGATTAGGTTCTAACGCTTTCCCTCCATCTTCACTACTACCATCTCCTCCTCCTTTCTCTCCCTGCCCCCTCCTTTTTCTCTTGTCCTCTCCCCTTCCCTCCTTCCCTCTCGTTCCTTCCTTGGTTTCATTTCATCTCACAAAAATATGGTTTCAGCATCTAATATCTGTAGAAAGAGAGAAAAAACTGTATTCTTTTTCCCAGGTGACAAAGACAAACCTTTTGAAATCCACTTTGTAAAACTTATGTTCTAAGTACATAGGATGCGTGTTCCTTACACAGCGTTGTGAATGCTAAGTTCCTCATTATGGAGTTATCTTGTTGTATAGTTTTATGGGATGGATAAATGGGGGATGTGTGAGTGAGTGTGCATTCCTGTGTAACAAAGAAGATTATGTTCATCTACGAGAAGTCAGAGGACCCATTCCCCTTTGATGAGAAAAGCATCATCTATACCTGATGATCAAATAGAGTTCCTTCCACTTCTGTCATATGAACCACATAGCAAAATCCAGTAGAGAAGGGTGTGCCGATACTTGTTTCCTCACAAAGGAATCGTGAATGTGATATGGCTCACAGAAACAAGCCCTCAACCATCTTTTGATGATGAAATTGTAAGAGGCCTCGTGGAAGGCTGTGAGGAAAGTGTGCACACAAGCAGTATACCACATATGGGACACTGCCATTAATCAGGCACAAGGACACAGCGAAGAGGAGCACAAAATGACACTTGAGTTTTTCACAGCCTCCCTAAAATTAACCAGCAAGAAGTTTCCCTCTGCATGCAACATATGTCTCCCTGAAAATCTCCAGTGTGAAGTGGATCAGTTTTCTATGCAGACAAGGACTGAAGTTGATCCTGCTGTAAGAAATAACTCACTTCAGAAGGATGGGCTGGTGGCCAAGAAAGGGGATTGAGTTAATAAGGAGAAGCCCTTAAATCGAAAGGACACAACAAGCCTGAAGCACCAGCTATAGAAGACTGGACCTGTACGGTTGCTATGACTGCCATCACTAACGGCCACAGATGGACCTTTATTTTCACACAGTTCTGAAGACTGTAAATTCTAAAATCAAGATGTCCCTGAGCTGTGCTCCCTCTAAGGCTCTAAGGGAGAGTCCATCCCTTGGCCCTTCTAGCTTCTGGTGGCTCCATGTGTTCCAAGGACAAATATCCCCCCAGTCTCTGCTGCTGCCTTCATATGGTATTCTCTTCGGTGTCAAATCTCTGCCTTTTCCTAATAAAGACACTTGTCATTGGATTTAACATCCACCCTGATAATCCAGGAAAGATCTCACCTTGAGATCTTAATTACATCTGCAAAGATCCTTTTTTTTCCCCAAATAAGGTCAATATTCACAGGTTCTAAAGGTTAGGAAGTAGATATATCTTTTGAGTGCCACCTTTCAGTCTGCTACAGGCCCCAACAGGATAGCAGAGCTCAGGGGGAGGAATCCCATATTAGAAGTCTGGAATGTCAGGAGGTCATTGGAGGGGAAGAGGGTGTGCAGGCAAACAAAAAACGAGGAAAAGGAGTTTCTGCAGCCCTGCTGGGAGTCTAGTTGTCAATATTGGACCATCTGCAGTCTGAAGTTTGGAGAGTGACCACTGCTAGTCCCTATCAAGTGTTGAGCTGAGGTTAGGGACTTCCTGTCCTAGTCAAGACGAATTTAGGAATAAAAGTTCAAGGGGATCTGTAACCCATCCTTAAATAAAACCAGAGAACTGCTGGTAGCTGGACCTGATGGACAGACCTGGGTTTATTCTGGATCCATCTGGATGAAGGTCACCTTGGTGGCACCTTGGCAGGAAGGAGGCGGGTATAGTACTTGGGGCAGCAGTTTGTCACATTGGCTCTGCCAAACAGGAGAGAAAAGGGTAGGTGTCCCTTCCCCATCCATGTGTATTATGTACCCCATACACTGAGGATTTGAGGACTTTTACTCTCCTGCCATTTCCTCCAGACCTGCTACTGATCAGCTGTTAAAAGAGGACTAGTTGCTTGACAGCCTCAGAGGACTCCCACGCCTGAATCATACCTTCACATTTTGCTCAGCTACCTGGACGTTCAACCCAGGCCCTCATTGCTAGTGCTCTGGCTAGTTAGTCATGCCTGCTGCTTCTCTGTTAAGCTATTTTTAGCCCAGTATCCAATGGTTTGACCAAGACGGTCTGGGCCAGAACCAGTATGTGACAGATTGGGTTTGAGGTTAGCTGTCTCCCGCTGGCTTCAAGCCTAAAGTTAATAGGGCAAGGAAAATACATTTGTACAGTGGCCCTACTTCCTCACAAATGCTTGAATACCATCCAAACACTTTAGGGTAGTAGTGGTATAAATATACTTATCATCAGACTGGTTTTTTTCCGGACTGCATATTTACTTATTTATTTGTATGTTGATTTAAAAGTCATACCCCTGCTGACTTAGTCTATTTTATGTTGTTTTAACAGAGTACCACAGGCTGGGTAGTTTATAAAGAAAATTAATTTGTTTCTCACAGTTCTGAAGGGTGGGAAGTCCAGAGGCATGGCATCAGCATCTGGTGAGTCCCTTCACGCTGCATCAAAACATGGCAAAATGCATCAAGTGAGGAAGCCCGCACTCACGACAGAAAGGGCAGTGAAGTGGGAGCAAGAGAGCCGAGGAAGCTGAACTCACTTTTGTAACAAAGTCACAGCTGTCATAACTCACCCACTTCTGAGATGGTGGCACTAATTCATTCATGGGGGCTCTGCCCTCATGACCTAATCAGCTCTTAAAGGTCCCATCTCTTAACACTGTTATACTGGCAATTCAGTATAAACTTTGGATGGGACATTTAAACCCCAGCACATGCCTGTATTCCCAAAGGATAAAAAGTGACTTTCAGACCCTATGGGACTTCTCAGAAACCAAGAATAATCGTTATTTAGAAAAGCCATGGTGTCCTCATTTGGATGTTCCATGGCCATGCTGACTGTAGATGATAGCTGCCTTCTTTGAACTGATGAGGGTTCATACATACTGAAAAGTTAAAGTTCCTATAGTTCTTTGAGGGAAAGAACTAAAAAATAAAGTTTGGTTGTCGCAAGGGTGGTCCAAATGTGTGACGTAGGATGTAGGCAGATACCCTTGAGGGCTCAGCTGTTGAACAGCAGGCCATCTGTGGCTATAGCTGCCTCTGCTTCCCTGAAGGGCCCCTTCAATCTCTAGCCCCACTCACTCTACAACTGACCCTCTCTCTCCTGGCAATACCATATCCCATCACCCAGTGGAAACATAAGGTCAGGGTCACTCTGTGCCTAGACTAACGTCAATTTGAAAGTCATTGGCCTATCTAACTAGGGGAAATCACCATTGTTGTCTGTTTAAAGTAACTCCTCTAAAAGACTTATGAGATAAAGTGCAAATGTTAGAATACTATCTAATTATTATCTCTAAATTAGGTAGCTAACTTACTATTTAACATGGGAAAGGATTTAACTAGTTAAGCTTCCACAAGGTATAGGAGAGAATGGGACGAAAGGCAATTTAACTGGAGAAAGCACTGGGGTCCAAAGGATGGCATATTGTTTAGGGGTAGCAGCAGCCAGGAACAGCATAAGGGCAAATTACTTAACTTCTCTATGCTTCAGCTGCCTCATCTACAAATAGATATTAACAATACCATTACGTAAGATAATCTATGTAATAACGTATTTGGCATTATGCCTGGTTTATAAGAGCTGCAAGATATTAGATGAGATATTATTATTGAAGTTACATTAAAAATAATAATAACAATGATTAGGAGTAGGGTTAAGTGGGGACAAAACAGAATTGAATAAGAGGGTAGGGAATTAAGTAAGAAGGTAGGGGCAGGAGTGTTGTTGATCCCAGTCTTTAGCTACGCCATAACTTTGCCGGGAATTAGCTCGAAGAGAAACATCCTGGCAGAATGATTTTATAGCCAAACATACCTTGGCTCTGTCACCTAATAATATGTGACTTTAGTGAAATTACCAAGCTTCTCAGAGTCTTAGTGTCCTTATTTGTAAGATGGGAATAATCACATCTTTATGAAAATCATGCAACTAACATACAAGTGGAATAGTTCATGTATCCAGTGCTCAGCCAACACATTCCCTTCCATCACCTAGCCAAGGTCGTTCTCCTTCATACTGCGGATGGCAGACTGCAAAATGAGAAGTCCATCTGGATGGGTGAGGAACATGAGGATCAGCATTGTGGATTCTTTATTCAGAGAAGAAAGAGGTCACTACCTTCCTTATACCCTCCTGCCACCGGAGCAGCTCCACTGAACAAATGTACAATAGGGCTGCTGAAGATTAAAACTTGCACCCCTTAGTTATGGCCTGTAGTGGAATAATTCTAAATTCACTGTAAAATGGAAGCCATCCAGAAAAAAAGGAGCACAGAAATAAGCTTTCATGGAAATTTAACTCTGGACATTCTGGCTTTGTATCTTAACATAAATGAAATCTCAGTACACGTTTTTGACAAAAAAATTGAAGACAGTTTCTTCTTAAAGCCATATAAATTTAATGGCTACAAATATCTTTCCATCACCACTCAAGATATTTGTTATCTTATCTGAATTATATAAAAGATAAGTCATCTGTGATAGTCATACCAAATATCAGAACTCTTCATTGTAAATGTTACTTTCCCTGATGAAAATGTAATTACATTGAAGACAGTCTTCAAAATCATCTCATTTCTATTCTCAACATTATTGTTTCAATGTCTGTATTATCTTTCTTTTCCTAAATTCAGAGAATACACTACTTCTCATGCATTACCACGCCAGTCCTAAGATTTCATTTTCCTTAGGTGTTTTGAAATAAAACTAATAATACAAATTTTGACATTTTAAATACACTCTCAAAATACTCTCTTTCTGATTTATATAACTGTTCCTGACACTAATATGCAGTTATATGTCATTAGTTACTTAAGTGTTTTCTATAATTATGTAAATTATGTTGACACTTTCTCGTAGGATGCTTACACTTTACTATTTTGTCATTCGCTAAGTTCTGAAGTATATTGGATAACCATTTTCAATCATTTTCAAATTAAACAGCTGTTAAAGGGTTCTTGCTGTCTCCTTGTTTTCTTTGCCTATAATGCTGAGTCCACTGTTGACACACAAGGCTCCTATGCACACATCCCTTCTCTACCTATCTCCCCATAGAATTTTGCTTTTTAATTTTAAGGGACCATGTTATGGTCCCTGACTTTGTGGAACTCATAGTCAGAGAGAGAGAAATACCATCAAGTACAGTTCCATGGATTATTACAACAGAATATGGAAAACAAGGGTTATAATAAAAGTATGCATAATTGCATGGCAGAGGAGAAAGTGACTAGCTGTCCAGATGGGCCAAGGAAAGCTCCACAAACGAGGTGATCTTTAGCTTGAGTCTTGAAGTTTCAGCAGAAGTTTGGTGAGCAAGAACAGGGGAGAAAAATCTCCTGGGCAGATGCACAGATAGAAGCATGGTCAGGAAAAATGAGGAGTTGAGGATGCCTTAGATGCAGGATGCAGGATCCTGAGTATTGGCCAAGGACACTAGAGAACTGGGGTATACTAGGAATCACTTATAAAGGCCTTCGAAGTCATTCCAGGGCAGGAAAAGTCATCAAACAGCTATCTTTACTATATAAAAGAACTGGCGGGATCCAACTTTTCAGAACATAATGACATGATGTGGAGTACAGACAGATGCCATCCTCTCTGCTGTGAGCAGCCTAGGATGATAATTTCCTTCAAATCCATAGAAGGCAAAACAATCTCCTTCTATCCCAGTTATACTTAGTTCACATAGAAATGCATTCAGTTGTTGCTGAGAGGCCCATGAGGGTATGAGAAACATAAATATGGTGTTCTATACAATGTTTAGAGACATTTGAAGAAATTATCATGATAAAAGTCACAACATTGTGATAAATATGCCCATTTAATAGTACAGAGTCCCAAGAAGGGCTGAGGCCTACCACACCTCTGCCATGTTGATACACAGTGACATGGTCCTGCCAAACACTGCCATGGTAATGTGTGAGTACCTAATCCATTATTCTTTGGCCATGTCCTGATGTGAACACACACTGTGCGTACTTCTGAACAATCTACACAGCGAGGCCACGCCCATCAGGCTTCTGCCACATCTGTGTTTTAGGGTAGGCATGGTCCACCTTACTGCACCACACCAAGTACTGAGCTCTGAGGAAGTAGGTATTCTTAACCCCATTACTGCCTGGGTTATAGAAATTGTCAAAAAGGTGGTTGTAACAAGGGGAGAAGGTGTTAACTCGAATTTTAGTTAGTATCATAATGGCAAAGGATGCTGATGATGGAATAATAAGAGAGAAAAGTTTTAAAAAATAAGAAATAATTATAGAATCAATAGAATAATAATAAGAATAAATGTATAAAAATCATGACTTGAATAAGAGAAATATATAAATCTTAATAAAGAAGAAGGAAATGCAGGAGAGTATTTTTAAAATTAAGAAAACTAAAAAGGAAGACAAATCAGAGAAAGGGATAACATGGCGTGGTAAACATAATGAATGACATCTATACATACACACGTGTGTATATATACACATACATACATGTATACATATATGTATATGTATCTATCTATATGCATACATAAATACATTCACTCTAGAAGCCATTTCTCTTCCCTATATGCTTTTGAGTATTCTTGATGAATAGAGATGGGTAGATGGAGAAGTCAGACTCTGAGCCCCAAAGTACCCTTTCTTTTTCACTCTTCTGCAATAATTTGCTAAAGTGTTTAGGGATTTATCTGGGGAAATCCAACACATGTGATAACACATTACCTATTGATCTAAAGACACATCTGTCTTCATTTTGCCAGTGGGAGTGAGAAGTCATATCTTCTAAATCTCAAGGAAACAAAGAGTAGGAAATTTATTGTAAGTGAAAGTCTCCAAAATTGTTTTGGCCATTAACTTTTCCAGATACTCCATAAAGGCATCTCTGATGGCTGGTCTTGGACCTAGTTATAATGGTTTCAGGGAATAGATCTTCCATGGAAACTGAGATGCTTCAGGCATATCTGAAGGGTCAGATGCATTTAGAACATGTTTTGTACATTCTCATCCAGAAAAGATGGAAACCAGCAGATACTTCCCCTCCTCTCTCAGCTGAGAGGAGGCCTGCAGGGAGGCCTGCACTTGGTAAGGGGCAGCACATTCATTGGCACCACACAGGGGCAATCATCAAGTTAAATAGCAGTTACTTCCCTGCAAGACACAATGTGAACAATCCTCCTGCTCAGCCCTAGGAACACACAAGTGTGTAGAAGAACAAAGGGAGAGCCCACAGCCAAATACCACTGGGAAGAAAATGAGGCCATAATGCTCTAGTCCCCTCAGTGTGGGTACACAGGGGCGGCCCTCTAATAACACACCAAATAGGCAGCCCTATGCTGGTGGGCCACCCAACCACATCCAACAAGAGGTACCATGTATTCAGACAACCACTAACATACCAAGCCCCTTATTTGCAGCCCAGGGTGTACTTGTGACAACCTTTTACAAATCAGGGGGTAAACATGAAGTGATATTATTTCAGTAGGGAAATTGATTTCTGTTCTATGTCCCAATTTAAGAAAGCATAAGAAAGAACTATCGATTCTAAAGATTTAGAAAATTAGCAGGTACACGAGAACGTTGAGTGTAGCTCAAAACAGGATCGAGGGAAAGATGGAAGGTTTCAAATGGGCCTCTTACCTTTTTGTCACTCAGGCCAGAAACCTGGTCCACATATTCCTCTTGAATCATGAAGGCAGCTAAGTTGGCAGTGTAGCTGGCCAGGAAAATGACAGCAAAGAAGGCCCACACCGACACCATGATCTTGGAGGTGGTCCCCTTTGGGTTCTGCACAGGTACAGAGTTGTTGAACACCAGACCCCAGAGTAACCAAATAGCTTTGCCGATGGTGAAAGATGGGCCGCCAGGCTCTGGCAGAACAAAACAATGCAGACAGTAAGTTAAGCCAGAATCACTAGTTGTATTTCAGCCTACAAGTACACAGAGCTGGAAAGTCTCTGCTTAGAGGAGGTAGCCCTTCCATCAAGACTGAACCTTTTGTAGACAGGTTTATAATTTAAGAGTCTGTCTCTCTCTTTTTCTGGGAGCCCCAGGAAGGCAGAAGAGAATTCCTTAGGAGAAAAACCAGAGTTCTAGTTTACCAAGCTTCCTGCCATCACACCCAAGGCCATCAGAATCATGTGAAAACTGAGTAACAATGGCCGACTGTACCACTATGGTCACATTTGGGTCATTGTGGCCATTTTTCTTAACTTTTATATTTGTATCTACCAAGGAAGCATTTCAACTTCCAAAACATTAGCAATAATTACATGAAGTCTTTTTCTCCCACTGTGATGAACCTGCTCCAAATCTGTGCACATTGATGTTGGATGGTTTTGAATGCACTTTTTGCTGATTATCCTTCAACCTCTAGCAGTTAGCATTCAGTGTTTCAAAGACAGCCTTGACCCTCCAATGCCAATACTTCCCAGCTGATTTCCTACAGCAGTAGCTTCTGTGTACAAGAATATGTGGAAGGAAGTCATCAAATCCCACTGGGCCACCTGCATCTGAAAGCAGAAAAGCAGCTGTCTTTGACTTCCCTCCATCTGATCTTTACACAGACAGCACCAGAGTGTCTGTCCATAAATGTATGGTGACTTCTCTTCTAGCTCTGCTTCATGAGGGTAAAATCTTGCCCTCTTGTCTAGATCTCCATGCAGACAACATGGCTCTCTCTATTGCAGAAACCAACATCTGCCTGCACAATTTTATAGCATTAACACAGGTCTTATGATGTTTTCTGTGATCCTGACAGCATCTGCTCAGACAACTACATCATCAGGGATTACACATGTTGAACCTGATATCTAACAGTGCACCCACATCTGTGCCTGTGGACCCTATTTAATGAAACAGATGTGTAACTAAAAAGTTATTTATAAACCAAAGTTTTGTAAATTATAAAATGCCCTAGAAGACTTGATATTTAAAGTGACACTATACTGAATTCCTTTGTGAAGATAAACAGCTTATGATAAAGTGAGTAATTATAAGATTTTGCTCTGAGTACAGTAAATCTGAATTTTTATCTTCTGTTTCCTCCCCACCCAAGGGTGAGAGGGCAGTGCACACAGACTTTAGTTCTTGACATTGTCAACCTATCTATATACTCAGGTGATTCCCAGAAGTTTCCCTTATTACTGGTGCCCCTCAGGCTGGGATATAGGGCATGGCTTCTGGATGGCTCTTTAGCACAGGTGGGTCACCACTGATTATTCCACTGTGTGAAGATATGGAGATTTCCACCTCAGAATACACAGACCAACTCAAAAGGTAGGTCTACACTTGGAAATCTGTCAGCGAAGTAATGGTTCACAGCCTGGACTATGAATTGAACAGAAGCATAATGGAAACTTTTACAAAATATGGTTGCCTGATATCCACCCTCAGTGATTCTTATTAAATTGGTATAAGTTGATATTCTATTTTTTAAATTTAATTTAATTTTTTCTAATTAGTTGTACATGATAGTAGAATGCATTTTGGTACATTGTACACAGATGGAGCACAACATCTCCTTCCTCTGGCTCAACATGGTGCAGAGTCCAAAGTAGCAAACCACTATTTTGAAACAGAATGGTGGAAGACCCACCCTAGACTCAGTGAATCAGAAAGTGAGGTCCAAATATTTTTATCTTTTAAGTGCCCCATAGGTAATCCTTCTTAAGAGCCAAGGATAAGAAGATTTTCTCTTAGATATAAAATTCCAGAATAGCAGACACATTCTAGAAGGACAAGACTGAAAGAAGGTAGACTATTTCTTAATCCTGGGGTTCTCAGGAAGCTTTAGAAGAGCCATCTACAGGGATCCTATGGCCCCCTTTGGAAATCTAGCAAACTTTAAAAAAGTGTATGTGCCTCGGACATCTGGGTAGCCTTCTCACCTATGGACCTATCTACCCAGAAAACTGGCCACCCCTCCATTGTAGCTATGGGTGAGAATTGGTCTACTCTGCCAATTTTATTCCAAACATCCAACTCCTACACTCCCTGGCAAAGGACATTGATCCAGGACCATATGCTGGGGAGCTCTTCTACCTCAGTAGTGAGCCTTTGGCCCTGAGAAACTCTGCCAGTCACAACCACCTGAATATACCTTGGGGCAACCTCTTTTTTCTATCCTTAATAAGTATGTATAATCTATCTTGTTAGTCACATCTGTTCCAGCAGACTTTCCACAACCTAAGGTCATCAAAACAGTTTCCTGTGACACTTTTACACTACCCATCTCTAATATCACTCTGCCCTTTCATTTACCTAGGGGTAGAACTGGGCTTAGAAGTGATTGAACCATAAGGGGAACACAGAGATTCAAAGTAACATCTTATTTGGGGTGTTCTAAAGAGTCAGCAGCTTGGTGACCCAGATGGGCATGTCAAGGTTGCTTTCTTCCAAGCACATGAGGAACACAGCCTCGTGCTCTTGGACCTTCTAATGCTTGTAGAGATAGTTTCTGCTACTATTGGACCTATATCTGGGTTTTCAGTAAAAGGTATAATTGGAAGGGAATTTTTCCCCCCAGAAATGGATAAACTAGGAAGAATACAGATAACAAATGAGGGGTAAGGGGAACTGGAATTACAAACTAGAAAAACAGAAATGCACTGGTTCCAGCTGGCCTTACCTCTGCCATCAGCGAGGCACCTGTTATAACCCACAGGGCTGAAGTATTCAAAGACAAAAACAGCCACGGCTGAGACGATGAGCAGCATCACAAACATCATAACCCATACGTCAGCACTGAATGGCTCTAGGAAGGAAAAGAAAACAGTGTTCCAGGTCAAAGCAGAATAAATAGATGCTAATTATTTCACATATTCATTTAATCATGCAAACGCATATTTAGGGGAACAAGAATCAAGTGTGCTGTATGCCTTCAGTGATCCAGTACTGGTTTAGAAAGAAATCAAACATGCCTGGGTAGATCCATCTCCCAGATGGGCATGTCAAAGTTGCTTTCTTCCAAGCACATGAGGAACACAGCCTCGTGCTCTTGGACTTTCTAATGCTTGTAGAGATAGTTTCTTCTACTATTGGACCCATATCTGGGTTTTCAGTAAAAGGTATAATTGGAAGGAGTATGGTATATGGTATATGGTACAAATGAATCATATTGGACTGATTTGGTTTATGTTTTCATCTATATGGCCATACCACAAAGTGGAGGCCCCCCAAAGCCCTCCCCAGTGCTTCTGAGACTTGCAGCCAAATTAATTTTCAACAACTTAGCTACTATTTCAGAGATGAATTGATTCAGTAATAATTATGTACAATAGTAAACATCCTCCTTACCCCACTGTATCACTTTCCTTAAATTTTCCAATCTAGATTTAGTTTTTCAATCCATTTGGATGTGGCTGGTTTGCTTTTATTTATTTGAGGTACTAGTTATTGAATCCAGGGGCACCCTACCACTGAGCCACATCCCCAGCACTTTTTCATTTTTTGTTTTGAGACAAGGTCTCACTAAATTGCTGAGGTTGGCCTTGAACTTGCAATCTTCCTGCCTCAGCCTCCCAACTCACTAGGATTACAGGTATGTGTTACCATGCCCAGCTGATATATTGTATTTGACATCATTAGTATATAAGAATATAAGTCAATGTTAACAAATCCATCCACATTGAATATCAGTATCTGCAACAGAAGGAATGTAACAGTTGAAAAGGGAACATGAATAAATTGTGATTCATAATCACAATCTATGTCCTATTATCAGGTGACAGTGTTGGGACAAGACCAGGCAAGATAGCAAGAATGTTGTACACAAGCTTTCTTTACTATCTTTAGCCATTTTTGCTGAACTCCTTTCCAGGTGAGCTAACTCTCTCTTGCTTGGAGGTGTCCAGGCACTGAACACTGTTGCAAAAGCCATCTCTCTGAAGACCTATACAAAGGGACAACTACTATTCTTTCCCATAATGCAATATTTCCTCAATTGTGTCTCAAAATAGTTCTAGCCTTTTTAACTGTCACATAACATTGTAAACTCATAAGTAAGTGAATTAACATTCTATTTTCCCCATCTTCCAAATAATTAATAAAGATGAAGTTGAAAAAGGGGAAAACTGGCTGAAAATGAGAAAATATATTTCTTCCTCTGAAATCTACTTTACTGTTGTACTTCCAAAAGAATTATAAAAGCTTATTCACTTAATCAGTTTAAAAAGAACCTTGATGAAGCCCCAGTGCTTGACATACTAACTGTGAAATACAAAACCTTTTGACGGCAGTCAGACTTGCGAATAGAAGGTAAAATTTAAAGCCTCTATATGATAGTGTATAGACTCAAACTGATTGTAATCCTACCTTGATTTCACTTTTTCTAAGACTGGGAAATAACTGAGTAAAAGAATCATCTCTGTGATTCTGTGATCTCCCCACTCCCACCCTCCATCACCATGAAGCCCAGGACAAATTTCTATCCAAAAAATGCAATAAACATCTGTATTAACCTTTATAATTTACAAAGCACTTTCACTATCTACTATCATGTATGATTCTTTTAGTGGCACTTTAATTTGGGATCACCATATCCATTGTACAGAAGAGTAAACCAAGACTGAGAGGTCAAAGTACTTTCCAAGTTCCTACACAGAAAGTGGCAATTAGGTTATAAACTGAGGTTCTTAAGATAGAAATTCTGTGCTCTTCCTACTGTATGATTTTGCATCTTTACCTGTCTACCACACTGGGTTAGAGGTGGAATTCTGAGATGGTCAAATGAGGCCTAGAACACAGGCTCTGAAGGCTACATACTTGGCCTTTATCCTAGATCTGTCAGTTATTAGCTGAGAAACTTATGGAAAATGACTTAACCTGTCTCAGATTCCATTTCCTAAGCCATAACATGGGTATAATTATAGTACCAATGAGTTAATATAACCAGAACATGTATGATAATGCCTGGCACACCACATATTAGGTGTTGAATAAATTTTGGATTCTCTTACCCTGCAACTAACTCTTTCTCATCCAAAAATACACAATACCACACTCTGCCTAACATTTTTATTATTCCAGGGCTTATTGGCTCTTCCCATTTAGAAGCCATGGTTAATGGTATACTGACTGGGTTAGAATTAGAGTGTACGGTGTACTTTGTTTTCATCTTTTAATGTTCCAATCTCCTCAAATAGAAAAAATGCAAATAAATTGTATCCAGAAGCCATGAGAATTAATGCATATGGTGTGTTATCTAATAACATTTCACATAAAACTAGCAGACTCAGAATTTTCTCCACTATAAATAAGAAGATTAGCTAAGAAACTTCAATGATTTATATAAAAATTCTAAGGAATTTATAATTATACTTAGTGTTACATCAATTGAGCTAATTCTTTATAGATAGAGCTTAAAGAAATGACAATCACTGTCTATTCAATTATTCCCCTTTTAAAAATGTTCACATCCCTTGGAGTGATTGTGACTTGACCAAGGGCTTACAGCTTGTTTATGTCTTCTAGTCTATTGTTCTGTTTCAAGGTGACATTTAATTTCCCACTCCCTTGCTCCACAGCCCCTGCAAAAAACAAGGGATATGAGCTCACAAACAACCTCATCTAATTGAAAACTTGGCCTTATCTCACCTAGTCTTATATCACGTCTAAGGCTTTTGACAGTTAAGTGATGCTGGAGGGTGGGGAATTAAAGAATGATAAGGGGAAAGATGGGGTTGGGTGGGAGGAAACTTCGCCTCAGTTCTGACTGAAAAAAGCCTCAGAAAATTCATGTGACAACAGAAAACCTTTTTTGGTAGTACTGAGCTCAATTCTTGAAGGTAATTAAAAATAAGTAGGTATTTCAATGATATCCAGAATTAGAAATTTTAATAGCAGGAAGCAGCCTCAGAGATGGGCTAGCTGAAATGCCTTCTATGGCTAAGGAAACTGAGTCCCAGGTTAGAGCAAATTTGCTCAAGATCAGATGGTGACTAATTGATAAGAGGGGACTCATATAGAGGCCTCTGATGACCAATCCAGGAATGTTTTCTTATGGAGCACTATGCCTTTCTATTATTCTGGGTGTTCTTTAGTTTTCAGGTTTGAGAATAATCAATTTTGAAATCCTCAAAATAAAGTCCCCAGACAGTTAAGCTCTTGAAAAACCAACTCCTGGCTTGAATGAACCTGGCCATGTGCTCCTTCAACTATTCCTCATTCCAATTCCTGTCACCAGCAAACACATCATTTACCTAAGAAGGCAGAAGGTGAGACAGTTCCATTGCTGCGTGACACCATGACACTGATGCCAGTCTCTATGAAGGGTACAGAGAAGTCGACCACCTCTGATCGCTCCTCATTGATAGTGAGCGATCCCACTGCCATGTAGGCCCTCTTCATGACCACCTGAAGAGAAAGATGCCAAGTTCTGGTTAGAATATTCAGGAAGGCAAGGGCCACCATGAGGGAAATATTTATGGCCCATCAGTGATTTTCTTTGTACGGTGGAAATAGTGCATTCTCGTCACCACTTTATAGTTTCCAAAATTCAGCATTTAAAAAGCATTTATGTGAAATAAAGTAATGAAAAATGGAATTGGCCCTTACTTCCTGACACTCACCTCTCCAATCATACCATTCCAGGTTCCATTGATTTTCTTCCCATGCTTGCCATTGGTAACCAGGTAAAGGTCATAGGTGAACTTCACAGATTTAGAAATTTTCTTAAGGATGTCGATACAGAACCCCTTGCAGCATTTTTTGATGTATCCTGGCTCCTCATCTGTTTTATTCCTAGCCAGTTAAAGAAAGAAAAAACAAAAGCAAGGCTTTGTACAAGAAGCACAATATTATTGTCATTAAAACTCCAACTCTAAAGCAGGCTACCCTTCATAGCACAATTTATATCAAACCTGAGTGAGGAAATAAACCCAGATCCCAGAACTGCAATATTCTCATTATCTCATTACATTGAGCTATGCTTTCTCACAATTTTTAATGTTCCTTTGAAGTATAATAGACATCAGGAAAGGGTACATATCCTAAGGGCTCAGTGCAATGAATTTTCATACACTGAATTCACGCTTTCAACCAGCTCCTGAATCCAGGTACAGAAAAGTTACCACCACCTAAAAGGCTTCTTTTTCTCCCTTCCAGGCACTTCTTACCCTCACCAAAGAACACCATTATCCTGACTCCTAACAACATAGATTTGTTTGACCTATTTTTGGAAATGGTTCTAAATATCATAATTTAGGGATTCACTGGCCTGAGAAAATATAGTTCATACCAAGAATAAACTTAAACCTCCATAATCTTGAGGCCCCAATCATTGAAGCCAGGAAAGGCCAAAGTAACCTTAGCATGGCTAGCAGTCATTCTCCCAGGTTATGATTTGGACAGAACCAGACATCAGACCACAGGGCTGCCAGCAATTCAACAGCTCATTAGCAGCTGAAAATTGGACATGGTGCTCAACTCATTCCATGCTGCAGGTTCCAGGCCTGCCAGGTGCTAAGAACTGCATCAAGTCTCACTCTCTCATGCCACCCACAGCCACTGGGGAAGGTGTCATACTCAGAGACTATGCGTTTTTGGCAGGGGACCGTGTTCCTCATGCAGGTTCCACTTAGAGGGTCCACGCTTTCCACAATGACAAACGGTGCCTCCTCCAGGGTCACAATGCTCAGGTGGTCATCCTCCTGCTCTTCAGTTTCAGGACACATTCGGGGCCACACATAGTATTTCATCTGCAGGGACTTGTCCTTCCACTTTCCCACCTGCACAAGGATAAACAAAAGACTCAGAAATCACTGGCCACAACATATATAGTTTCTCCCAGCATTGTCTGAATCTTCCCAGGAAGCTGTTCAATGAAGGCAAACAGATGTAAGCATTGTATGTAATGAAGAAAACACCTTTTAAACCATACGTTCAAAGGAGACTACTGTGTCCAAAACCAAGAAAGGCAATACATTCATTCACTCACCCACTTACCAAACATTAAATAAGGACCTACTAAGTAATAGGCACCGTGCTAAGCTCCATAACTCAAAACAGCATCATTCTGCCCTTAATCAAACTCATACTGAGTGAAGGAGTAAGAAATGTAAACAACTGTTTACAATACTGTATGGTAAGTGCTAAAACTGAAACCTGTACCAAGTGCTGGGAGCATGCTGGTCTCCTGTGTTGTGTAGCTGCTAGTTTTTTTTTTCTTTAAACTTAACCATAATAAGGAACATGATAGTGAGAGCAGAGAGCAGCAAAGAGTATTGGAAAGGTCAACAGAATGACTGTAGCAAATGAGCTGGCAGAAGGTGTTTTGGTTTGTAATGGAGGTCCAGTGATGAACTGTGCAGAAAACTAGGTAGATCTGAACTGGAATAAAATGGTAAGTTGGGATGAAAGAATATAGACACAGCTCATTTGAAGAAGGGAACATGGTTGGGCTGGTGATAATCTCATAGGTCAATGCACCTGCTGGTCTGATTAGATACCTTGGCACGAATCACATGGGTCTCTCTATGAGCTGCCACATGTGGCCACACCGGCTGTATACTCCATAACCAGGAGCACCATTCTTGTGACTCTAATATGAAGGGTGGATGCCCCCCAAATCATGCACATGGTGATCCTGCTGCTAGTCATAATTGAATAAATGGTTCAAATATAAGAGCCATTCATTTCTATCGTAAATAGAATCTACATGACTTTGTTGGTAAGTTCTTGTTCTTACTGTGCCATTGAGTTTAATGAAGAAAGAGGAAACATTTTAATTTTTTTCTATAACTAGCATCTTCAATTATCACAAGAATTAGGATCACAAGCCACTGCATTTTTCCAATCTCTGATTTCCTCCATGCAGAATGGAAAAAAAAAATAGGTGAGGTATCAGAACTACAAACTACTTAGTTTGTTTAACTACAGAAATCAATAAGAAACAACAAATTGACAGTACTTCTTAAATTTCCAAGTGAATAGGCATGGATTTCTCTATAAATGCAAAACTCCTTTTGTTTCTGCTTTTGTCTGCACTTAGGTTTCTACCTGGTGCCTTCTCAGGTATGGTTAGCTCCTCTCTCCAATTTGTCTCACAGCATGATGACTTCCATACTCAAATTAGGCCTGAGCATCCACTGCCCTTGTTTTATTGCATCATTATAACATGGACAGTGATTTAGTGTCCTGGGTTGTCTTGTTTGGCACCTGCATAGTTTTTCCCTGGCATTAACCCTGGAACTGGTTGGTTTTCATCCAAGTGTGTAAATGATATTTTGCTTCTTTGTTCAGAATTATGCACTGAACCAAATGTTTGGCTTTCCTTTATACGTACAGATGCTCCTTAACCTACAATAGGGTTATGTTCCATTAAGCTCATTGTTAAGTGGAAAATATTATAAGTTGAAAATGCATTTAATATCCCTAACCTACAGAATATCAGAGCTTAGCAGCGCAGCAGGCTGCAGTGTCAGTTACCCCTTGTGATCTTGTGGCTGCCTGGGATTTGGGGGTCCCTGCCACTGCCCAGTTTCATGAGAGTATTTTACACACATTGCTAGCTCTGGAAGAGATCTGAAATGGTTTCCACTGAATGTATATTGCCTTTGTACCATCATAAAGTTGAAAATCCATGAGTCAAGCCGACGTAAATGGTAAGATGGGGACTCCCTGTGTAGCCTTCTCAGTACTATTGATCTTGCTTTGTTCCCTATTTTTTTCCTTCTATTGCTAAGAATACTTATTTCTAAAGAAGAAATTTCCAAATGGCTTCTGTGACATGTGCATATATTAATGCCCTCTACCAGTGGTCAGATGGAGCTTCGTGGAAAGGATTTCTTCCCAGGATCCACTCCTGGGATCCATGATGTTGGTTCCCCTCCATTCCCAAGGATCCATAATTTGCCCCTGTGGCCAAACCAGTAATATTTTCTTCATGTTCAACAATGGGAAAAAGGTTGGGAAGCCCTAAATTAGTATCTTATTTTTTTCATTCCTATCACATTCCCTTACCAGTAACTTTTGTTATTTTTCCTCTTTTAAATCCAAATTTATTTTTCTGCCTTCATTGCTATAGCCTAGGCCAGAGCAAATGGTCCAACAGCCCATTCTGGTATTATCTGAGGAAGATGTCAAATTATACAAGGTTCCCCCAGAGTCCATTGTGAACTGTTGCCAGATGATTTTCTGAAAACACAACTTTGTCATTGTACAGTTTATGTTCAGAAGCCGTGTGCGGTAGCTCAAGCCTGTAATCCCAGCACTTAGGGAGGCTGAGACAGGAGAATCGTGAGTTCAAAGCCAGCCTCAGCAATGGCGAGGCACTAAGCAACTCAGTGAGACCCTGTCTCTACATAAAACACAAAATAGGGCTGGGGATGTGGCTCAGTGGTCGAGTGCCCCTGAGTTCAATCTCCAGTACCAAAAAAAAAAAAAAAAAGACAGTTTATGTTCAGAATTTTCAACAACTGCTCACTGCCCTCAGCTGTGCAGCCGCCTCACCTGGATGGCCCAGGTCTGTGCATTGAGCCTTACCAACTTGATATCAGTATTTTGATTCATGAATCCTTTGTTCAACTCAGAAAATAATATTGTTAGTATTAGAAACTAACATGAGTTAGTTAAGAACAGACTGCAGCAAACTGCATTTTATTTTCTAATAGACTATAGGGAAAAGATGTTGCAAGTGGCATTTTGGGCAAGTTTCTCATGACATTATTGTGAACAAGATGAACTATAACATAGACTATTACATATTTCGATAGGTTAGAAAAGAGTTTCAAAATCTACATCCAAAAAGAAAAGAAAAGATTGTTTAATGAACCAACGTCAACATGAAAAGAGGTCTTTAGTGACAAGTAAGGAGATAATGTTCTTAGAAGTGGCCTGTTAGTGTTTTGGAAGATAAAATAGAAGCCATGCTCACAAAATTGCAGACAACACAAAGTTAGAGAGGAAAGAAAATATAATGCATTGCTGAAGCAAATTTTGAAGAGATACCAATTAACTGGAATAATGGACTGAACCAAATGGAATAAAATTTAACAGTATTTATGCTTAAAGAATAGCACTTAGATTTTTAAAAACACAACTGCATAGTGCTGAAAAGGAGATATTTCAATCCACAACAGTCTATAAAAGCTATTGCAATAACCAAATGGTGTATTTATAGACATGCAGGGTTTAGTGCATGGGGTGAAGGGAGGGCACAGGTGATTCTACCCTGCTCTGTGTTCATCATATCACAGCAAGAAAACTACATTTTCATCTCATAATTCTATGATCTACAGATTCTCATTAAATACACCATTCTCATTTCCTCAATAACAATTTGTTCACATGGTTCTCCTCTAGCTCATTCTTTCCCAACTTACTATCAAGCTAGCGGGATCACGTCTTTGCTTCATATCCATTCAGCCCAATCAGCAATGATTGCACATCAGCACTATGCTGGGCACTGAGCTGTGTGCTAGAGATAACACTACCAGGTAACATTTAGTGAGCACTTAGATATGCTAGGCCCTGAACTTGTCTAGTGATCTCATCATTAATCATCACACCTGTGAGACAGACTCTCAATTAATGTCTCCTTCTACAGAGGGTTTTGCCAGTTTTCCTAAGATCTCAAGATTAGTGGGTACTGAGCACAACAATGTCAGTATTAGAAACTGAGAGTCTGACTCCAGAGCTTGGGCAACACCTGCTTTGCTGCCCTGCTTCTCTGACAATGAAGAATGAAGATGTGGCCATATCCTTCCAGGACAGACTAGATGGGAAAGACACTGTTTACTGACAATAATATCAAGTTAGGCTTTGGTAATCACCCTCATGTAAGGACTAGACAAGGACTTTGGCATTCAGAGAAGTCATCATTACTGAAAAGATTAGGGAAAAGCCTCACAAAGACCTTTTTGATCTTTGGGCTGGGCCTTGAAATGTCAGTGGTAGCTCCTTAGGTGAAGTTCTTTATCCACTGAACTAGCTTGGTTCTCCTCCTTGAAGACTGCTCACTCTAGCCAGATAATCTCTAACAATCTTGACAGCCAACTGGATTGTGCTCATCCCTCCCCCAAATTCAATGGTGTCAGGTTGGTAGCTTGGAAGTGCTTGGCACCATAAAATTGGCAAACAGTAGAGGTCCATCAGGGCTTCCTCTGTTTACCTCACTCCTAGTTGTTAAACTTTTATCAGCTCACTGCTGCCCAGAACAACCAAACCACCTTTTTTAATGATTTTTTTAAATGTCTAGGTGACTTGTTTTCTAAATGTTTCCCCAAATATATCCAGAGGAAGTAGACAAATTTCTAAATCTCAGTCTCAGTTTGTATATGTGTAAAAATGCATGGGTGGGTTTCTTTGGTGCTTTCCACATAATTTCTTAATACCATGATCCTTTCAGGGCAGGGGCTCATGATGGCATTTCTACAGATTAGACCCCAGGGAAGAAGGGCTCCTAGTGGTCACTTCCTGGAGGGAGGACAGTGTCTGATCTGTTCATACAAAATATTAATTTGTCTTAGGCCATGATATTTTTTCTTGTTTCCTCAAGGATGATTTCCATGAGGGTGTAAGTTAATAAATTTATAGAAGACTGAAAGGAGAAACTTTTGGGGAAAAAATAAAATCTACTATGAATATCAGATTCATGGTACCAATAAACAGGACTCATCTTGGTGGATATGTTTAGATAGTCACCTCCAATTCTGTTTTCCCCTTCTTCTTTTCCTTTTTTTAATTTACTTTATTTTGTAGTGCTGAGGATTAAACCCAGAGCCTTGTGCATTTTAGGCAAGGACTCTGTCACTAAGCTCCTCCAAAGCCCTATCTCAGATTCATTTTAGAACAAGGCAGGTTATAAATGATAAACAACTGAAATTGGATTTTTAAAGGGACATATTTACATAGAAGAACGAGATGTTTCAAGCAATTCTTTCTTCAAGAAAGAGGAAATATGATGGAGATATTATAAAGGGAAAAGTTTGAAAGAGCAATGAACAATAGTAAATAGAGAAAAAAGGCCTGAGACTCTGAGAAGCGAAGTCTTGAACACTCATCTCAAAGAGTCTGAAATGGCGTGAAAATGCAGATGGTAGGAAATGAGGTTAACAACAGATATTTTAGAGACAATCCAGTGTGAAAAATGGAAAAAAGAATTTATGGTCAAGATTAAAATATAATCAGGAAAAAATAAAACTTTAAAAAATAATGAAGAAAGTATCTGTAAAGCACTCCACGTTCCTTGGAGATAAACACTAAACAAACATCATTACCTCAAACACATTTAACAGAAACATCTGTCTATAAAAAATTCAGTTATATGCCATTTGAACATTTGAAAAGATCTCTTGAGGACTGAAATCATCCTTCTCTAGAGAGAAAAAAAATCTTTGCTCAGTTTTCTCAGAAAAACACAGAGTCATGTTTTAGGGTTCTGATTTGGTTCTTTCGGTATTGACTGAGCACCTGTACAGCTGGGAAGTTTTCCTTGGACGCAACTATACTTCACATACCTATGGCATATTTTGTGGCCCATGAGCCTCCCTTTATGAAAATTCTAGGGAACCAATCTGTGGTGATTTTAGACTTGAAAATCCTCCTTCTGCCAACAGATCTCCTCCATTACCACCAGTGAAACTGACATCAATTAGCACCCTGACAAGGCCATGGATAAGGATCACAGGGATCCTGTTCCTCTCTGAAAGCCGTGAGTTTGTCCCTTTGCCACAAACAGTGGACGTGCACAGCAGAATGGTTGTGTCATTGTGGGGAAGGGAAAAGGGACCCTGGAAGGGTGGTCATGTCATTGTGGGGAGGGGATGGGGACCTGGGCAGGCATCACAGCTGCAGCAGTCCTTGCACAGATAAGCAAAGAACATCAGTCTCCCGGGGCCGCCTCTCTCATCTGCTCAGAAAATCATTTTTTAAGATCCTGCAACAAAAGCACTTATTAGAGCCTCTTTAGGCGTCAAAGGTTATTTTTCAAAAATCAAAGCGTTTTTGTTTCTTGCTCGAGATGACATCTGGATCTAACACAAAACACTTGCTGCTTATTTTAAGCCTTCATCTGACTTTTAAAATGCAAAATTTAAAGCTACATGTTATTTCCCTGAGCAAGGGACAGGCAGAGTCTCTGCAAGGCAGCAAAATGCTGCATTCCTTTTTTTCCCAAAGAGGTGTCGAAGCCAGTGACTTCTCCCAGCCACATGATGGTGCAGGTCTGAGATTTCTAATGGCAGAAATCTAAGGAAAAGAGTGCACTTGGGTTTCTACACCTCTACAGCTACACATCTTAACTGTGAGGATTTTTAAAGTTTGAATGAATGGTAGCAGTTCATTTGGCTCAATCTTGATATTTCAGTATCTATCCCTCCCCTTCCCCTGTTCTTTGTAACCAAGTAAACATTATGGTATATGGCCATCCGTTCTCCATAGCAATTCAAAATACAAATACAGAGAAGGGGATGCGTGTGAATGAGCGTGTGCGTGTGTTTCTCAAATTGAATCATAATATGCAGACTTCTCTACCATTTGCTTTACCCACTTCATGATACAAGTTTTCTTCCAACTCAACAGACCACAGATCTTTTTAAATAGAAGCACAGCAGCCCAGAATGACGGACACACCTCAATTTACTCAGCCATACCCCTATAGATTGGTATTTGGTATATTTAAAGAATAACCAAATAATTTTGGTATAGCCTAATCATCAATTTCTGGTTGTGAAACAAACAGAATAAGAGGGTATGTATGTCTCTAAAATGTCCTTGATGTCACTAGAATACCTGTCGGCAGCAACTGGGGTCGCTGTCAGCAACGCCTAAGAGGGTTCCTGGCTCACATCTTCACCCGCACCAATTTTTGTCGCTATTGACTGTTTGCCAATCTGAGGAATGAAGAATGGGCTCTTCCTGTCCTAATTTTCATCTCCTTGATGCACAGTGGGCTGGAGCACTTTCCCCACATCTGTTAGCCACTTAGATTTTCCTCTTTTACCCTCTAGTCACATCCTCTATCCATTTTAAATGGCACTGTTTGTCTTTCTTATCTATTGGTGGGAAAGAGTTCCTGGTAGAGTGTCATTGTAACCCTTTATCAGTCAGATATGCTGGAAATATTGCTCTGCTTCTGACTCTTTCACGCCTTTTTTTTTTCTATGAAAAAAATTTTATTTGTCCTTGTAAAGTCAAATATGTCTTTTTAAATAGAGACTTTGGTTTCCAATCCTCCTTTAAAAGGAAATCTAACCCATTCTCGAAATGCCCTTCTTTGGTCTTTCTTTGGATGCTTTTGCATGTAGACTTTTGCATTCCATGTGTGTAAGGGATGCAGTGCTCTGTCTGTCCAGAACAGGCTTTCCTCTCCTTGCCCCTTCCTGGTCTGAAGGCTGTGCTTGCTTTCTGAAATGCTCTGCACCCTTCCTGGCCCTTCTCGGGCATCACCACTTCCCTGATACAATTCCTGGTCACCCAAGCCCAGAAACAAATCTTTTATTTAATCTTCCCTAACAATTTTGTGGGTCAACCTCTCCCTCTGGCTATCACATTAAAATGTTAGTTTTATTCTGATATGCAAATCCACATCTGTGAATGGGTCTTGAGGTGCCTCAAGGGTAAGGACTATGTTATTTTACCTCTTTTTGTCCCTTATACTGGTTTGTGCAAGTGTGTTCTCAGTAAGTTACTGACTAGGGAAAAATATATCAGCCCCTTCACAAAGCCTCAGCTGGGTATCACTCCAGTATTCTTCCATAGGAGGGATGAAAGAGGGAAAAGCTGTCCCCCAGACATCTTCATTCTGTTTGTCTTCGGCCTTCCTGATGGTGAGGTTGCCCTGCATAGACCGAGTTCTGCATGAATTGCTTTAAGTATAATGGCACAATCTGCTGCAGTGAGTATCTACCAAGGCCACGGGCACAGCTTGATGCTTCTTCTCCTAATCATTTGCACACTCACAGTGACCGAACTCTAGCAGTTGAAAAATGCGTTTGAAAGTAATTTCCATATTTAAATTTGATCCATGACTGCCTTTGACCTATTACTGTTTCCTCACTTACTAAGCTGGGGACTGGCAGCTCTGGCATTACTCTGAAGGAAGGCCGACTGGGCCATTCTTGCCAGGACCTGTGTGGCTCTTTCAATGACATAGAGACCTCAATTGTCATTCCAGGCCTCAGATGCTGACCCTTGCCTCTCTGAGAACTAGGGGTTTCCCAGGGAGCTGTGCATACCCATGCTGCTGCTGCTGCTGGCTGTTGCCCTGCGGGTAATCCCTGTTCTCCACTTATCCCTCCCTGTGTGTCTCCTGCTTTGGAGAGTGAGGAATGGGACAGTGAGGGAGGTGGAGTAGAATCAGGTGCCAGGAACAAAAGTTGTTGATTCTCTTGATACCAGACAGCAGTTATGGTCATTTCAGATAACACCATCAAAAGAGCTATGATAATATTAGAGTAATTATAACTATTATGGACCAGGCCCAGCACCAAGCAGTTCTCAGAGAGTTGTATCATTTAATTGTCACTAATTCCCCCCAAAGTAGGTATTGTTAGTTGTCCACAACATAGACTAAAAACCTTGAACCTTGTTGAGGGATCTGGGTTTTATCCCTGATCTATTCAACTCTAGAAACCCATGTTTTTTTCACTATGCCATGTTGCCAAGAGTGAGTGGAAGAGTCTATTTCAGCTCCAGAGCCTCCCACTCTCGCTTTCCAGAAACCCTCATGGTTGTGTCTAAAATGTTCATGGCACATGGCTACTGAAGGGCAGGGTGGGGCCAGACGGCAGAGTGGTAGCGGGTGGAAATAGGAAGCAGGGTGCTGACAAGCTGTGGAACCTTTGAAGACTTAGTTAACCTCTCTATGCCTGGCTCATATTAATTTTATGCAAGTACTTGTTATTTTTCTCATCTCTTCATTTTACTATGGCTACAATGATTAAAAATAATGGTGTAGCTCCTAAATGGCCCTAACTTTCTCTAAGTGGTAAGGGGAAAATACTAAACAAACTCTAACTTCTCAAACTTTTAATTTGTTTCAAAATATCAGGATATTACAAGCAATTCTTTTAGCTTCATTCAATATTTTCATTTCAGTACAAGTAAAATCAGAAGTCACAGAAATAAAAAAATGCTAACCCTTCTATATTTACCAAAGGCCTTGAGTCAGGAGAATCACACTGAGCCAGGTACTGCTTCTCCATGAGCCCCTGCCTGGGACAAGGTAGATAATTTAGAAGGACATGGATTCCTTCATGTCACAGCTTTCTATCAACCATTTGCTGAATAGGCTGGCATAGGAGGAGAGAATTGATATGTTTTCCTAAAGTATCTGATCAGCCTTCTTAATTCATGGGCTCAAAATTGCCCCAGCCCCAACTCCCATCTTCTGAAAGCCAATCCGAGTCCTTCTGGGACCTACAGGAGCTTAGTTACTGATGGTTGAGCTCTACTTTCTCCTCCAGAGTGCCTTCTTTCCAAGAAGGACCCTCCTCTATATCACCTCAACTGGTCCTGAACCATCCTCTGGGGCATGTAGGCCCAGTGAAGGATCTCTCAAACAATACCAAGGCTAGTCCCTCTGCATCAACTTCCTTCTACAGCACTTGGCTATGAACATGGGCCCCATGCCTAAGGCTGAAGCTTGCTCTGGAATAGCTCAGCAGGGATGCTGGCTGGCTGATGGATGATGGGTGGGCTCTAGGAGTGCTGTCTTCATGTGCTTAAGGGAATGGGCCATAGGCTTCATGTTTGTCATCAGGTTATCTTGTCATTACTCTCTAACTTGAACTTCCAATGACAATTGTAACGTAGAGCAGAAGTGTGTAATGTCAGATCATTCTGACCTGTGAATTCCTGGATTCCAGCGCTGGCTTGGCAAGGTCTTCTTCTTCTGGTATTTATTCATATGTGTATGAATGGGATGTATGTGTGCAGGTATGTATTAATTCACACTCTATGTGCTTTCTTTTGATGTCATGTTAGTTAAGAGTATAGGATTTGAAGTCAGAAAGGCCTAATTTGAATCTTGGCTTTGTTATTGTTGGCTGTGTTACTTGAACTTCTAAATTCTGTGTTGTAGATGCCTACAGTTTGTTTACCAACCATCCATTCCATTTCTCCCTTTTCACTCACTCTTTCCTCCTACCCCTCTTCTTAGTTCAGTATCTCCTTTTCTTGTGAACTTCTCCTTCCTTTTCACCAACCCCGTTGCCTTGCAGAGGTCACCATGTAGTTACATCTTCTGGTACAGTTCCTAACTCATTCACAGGTGACTGGTTGAGGGGTGGGGCACCCAATTGGTGGGTGAAATCCTTGGGATTTCTAACCTTAAGTCTAAGAACAGTGTCAACTCTGAACTATCACTTTAGTAGCATAAGCTATATTTGTAAAATTCAGAAGTTCTGGTCTGCCATGTTTTGTAGCCTCCAGAGAAACTGGCTTATGGAGAGAAAGATGAACAAGGCCAGTGGCCATGGAAAAGTAACTACAAATGAAAGAGGGATCAAAGTATCTAAGAGCATAAAAGTCCTGGTTTATAGCTCTTCTGGAAGCTCAACCCCATTCCTGTGATGACTTCTGTTGAGACAATCTAGTAATCCTATAATAAATTTGTCTTTTGCTTAAGCTAGTTCAAGTTGCATGTCTATTCTTTGTAATAAAAACAGTCCTCATAATGCACTGTTTATATCTTCTATAAATAGTAATAGATAATAACTATAACTATCTTTGTGGGGATTTGGTGAAGATTAAGTGAAATAATATCCATAAAGTTCTTTGCAGAATGTCTGGAACATGGTGAGCACTGAGTAACTGATAGTAGCTGTGTTGGTAGTAGTGGTTATTTACCATCATTGACTTTCTATAAACATCTCAGGAGCCAAGAAATAGATTGTCTGACCGGGTAGGCAGATTCTACAGTCATTTCTAAACGAGCTCCTCCTTGTATAGGGCCCAAGGAAGGAGAAGCCGGAGGCCCCCCCTCCAGCTCTCAGTCTTGGGCTTAGGCAGGGCCAACTAACTAGAGTTCCTGCTGTACTGATAGTGACTTGTGACTGCATCCTCTACCTGGCCCCCAGGCCTTGTGGGGGTTGCTTGGACAGTCAAAGAGTCTGCAATTGCAGCCAATCTCACTCAGCAGGTCATTTGGCATCTCTCACTACCTGGCCCACAGGCCAAACCTGGCTGCCAGTTCTGGTCATTTGCATGTCTTCTGTCTCCCCTTGTACTCTCCATGTACCCCTTCCACAAACCCTTGTCCAGGACTAAGAACTCATAACCAGAAGGTTCCTATATGACCCCTACCTAGGGGTTCTATAGCCAAGCAAATGACAGAAATGGGATTTGAGTCCAGGCAGTCTGACACCAAAGGTTTTGCTTTTTGCCACTCTGTAAGCTGGCTCAAATATTAGATGAGGTGCAATATAATGCAGAGGACAATTTTAGATGTGTAATAATGAGGCCCAATGCATGGTACTCATTCAGAATAGTCCATCTGCCCTCTTCTCCTTAGGAGCTCTGTATCTCTGGGATCTACCATATCACTGGGGGTTCCATGGGTCCAAAGCAGCAGGGGGATACAAGCCATCAAGAAGAAACAGTGCCACCAGGCACCACGTAATGGAAGAGCTGTGAGAGTCAGAGGTGACCATACTGTTTTTTATACAATGCTTACTGGACTATCCCCAACCTGCTCTGCTGATCTGTCTCAGCACACCCTTCATGATCCTCCTCTGAATTTCAAATGTTTTTAATATGTTTAAAGAAAAGGTTACTTGAAAATATGCAGACATCTGCCCATAGATCTTAGATACACTGGACTAGCATCTCTCTCAAGTGTATCTCAGGACACTAATGAAAAGTGATGCAAAATTTTGCACATTTAATAAATCACCAAACCAGTAAAATCAGGTTCTCATGCAAATTTTTAAGAGCTAGAAAAAATAGCTGGACTGGAGCAGGACCTCATCAGATGAATCTGCAGAGAGCTGTTTTTATCACCGCAGGGTGCTCCTTCGAAAGTCTCAAACAGAAAGTAATAGGAAGGATTCTAGAAAAGGGACATATTGCATAAGTAGAATGACAATGCTTTCCAGACCACACATCTGAATGTAAACACTGATAATTATGAATGTGCTTTCTGGGGCAATGAAGCGGCATCACTGAAAGTGTGATCATCCAGGAAATCTAAGACAGAAGGTTGTGAATACATATGAAAAGGAACAAGGCATACACACAGAAAAGACACGTAAAATTACTGAGGCACTAAAGGAGCACAAATGTAAGAGGGCAAAGTCATTAAAAATACATTCTAATTTTAGAAGATGAGACCATAGAGACTAGAAAAAATATCTTGAGAGATGTGTGTCCAAGAAGGTACTCACTGTTCTCTCCAAGTTACTTGTCAAATTCATGGAAGAGTTTTCTCACACCTCACATCTCAGTAAGGCCATCAAAACAGGACTAAATCCCAGTAAACAACATTCACTCTAAGATTTTCCAGAGCCTACTGACCCTCCTTGTCAATTTTTTTTGAAAAATATTAGGTATATAGAAAGTAGTTTTTCCCAGATATTCTAGACTATATGATCTCAAGGGTATCCAAGGTCACTCCATCTCTGATTGAAATGCCTCCTCCAGCTTTGGAGGGTGGACATGGCAGAAGGATCCCACCATGGCTACCATACTCAGGCACTACATCTTGCCTGAATTTGTGGGTTGTTCTTGCTTTCTGTACCTCGTCTTATCCTCCTTCAGTTTCTCCTCCACTCCATATCCAGAGGGTTCTCTCTAAAATATAGACTTGACCCCATCCTTACCCATCTCAAAGACTGTCAGAGCCTCCCTCCCTTCTCAGCTACAGAATGATATCTAACTTCCTTGGAAAAGTACACATTTGTTCTCAACCTTTTCTCCTTCCCTTTTCATCCCTTTCTTGCTTCTCTTCCTCCTCCTTCCATATTTCCCCCTTTCTTTTTCCCTCCTTCCTTCTCTTCCTCTCCCATCTCCTGTTTCCCTGCCTTTGTTTCTTTTTGGCTTATTCAGGATTTCTAGCCTCTTCTTTGTATTTGATAACCACCCACTCTGCTTTTTTCTTCCCTGAATGCTTTTCTCATGCTGAAATCCTCTATTTTAAACCCTTGGTCTTCTTATGACACTCACTCAACCCTTAGGAATCAGCTCAGGTAGTATCTGCACCAATAAGCCTTTGCTCCCCACCTCCCCAGATGGGATTAAGCAGGAAGGTATCCTTCCCTGGCTCTTCCAAACTAGTGTGTGTGCATTTTGATCTCTGAACTTGCCATGGTGTGTTATATTTAATTGCTTATGTCTCTCCAGTAAACTACGAGATGCTTAATGGCAAGAAGTGAATATTACTTTCTTGTATCCCTAATGCCTAACAGGAATATCACCACAGTCAGCACTAAAAAATGCTCGTTGGACAAATGAGTGAACATGATTTCAAAAATGGAACCTTCTGATGCCCTTGTGTAATCCCTTGCCACACTGACTTTGAGTTTGGCTTTGTGACTTGCTTTGGCTAATAGGATATCAAAAAACATGACACACGTAGAGATTTGATGAGTAACAGTGCAATGGGCCTTGCTCTCTGGGAACGTTGCTGACAGTGCTGAAAATGCCTGGGCTAGCTGCCTGAAGGACGAGGAACATGCAGGAGGAGGCCCAGCTGAAAGCCCATGCCAACAGTGAGGCACACAGTGAGGCCCATTTGATCATTCAGCTTTGGCTGAGCCACCAGGTGACTGCAGCCAGATGAGTGCCCCTGTGGTACTGTCCCCAAGAACTACCCAGCTGACCCAACTCAAACTGCTGACCCAATGAAGGCTGAGGAGGGGGAAAAAAGATAGTGGTTGTTTCAGGCCACCAAATTTTGTAGTGGCTGCTACATAGTAGAGGTAACTGAAATAACTGGGGAAAAGGCTGCACTGTTGAGGTAAAACCAAGGAAGGAGAGGAGAGGCAGGAAGAAAATTAAAAACAAAACAGCACAAAGTTCTTCAAGAGCTCTTTAACATAAATAAGTACAGTGCTGATGTAAGTCCTTAATTGTTGAAATGGTGCTAAACATAGAGTTGGAAGTCCTGGATTCTGGGTGCAGCCCTATCACAGACAAGCCCTGTAAATGTAACAAATCGTTTAAGTTGCTTTAGCATCAAAATGGGGTGCTCCATAGGTACATCGTCTGTCTCTCCCCTACTTCTACTAATCTTGGAAGGCTGATAGGGAATTGAACATACATCATCTGTCCAAAAATAAGCAGTAATGTTGAAATTAGTTAATAACTTTGGATTACCGCATGTTTAGGTCAGCTTTTGTATCACTATGATCAAAATACCTGACAAGAACAACTTAGAGGAGGGAAAGTTTATTAGTGGCTCAAGGTTTAAGAGGTCTTAGTTCACAGATGGCTGACACAATTGCTCTGGGCCCAAGGTTAGGCAGAATATCATAGAAGGGCCCAGTGGAGGGAAGCTGCTCAGCTCATGGTGAGGTTAGGAAACCAAGTCTGGGAAAAGGGCCACAGGGAAAATGCACCCTTCCAGGACACATCCTTCTCCAGCCATGCCCCCGCCTGCCTGTAGTTACCACCTAGCAGTCCATTCAATTTCTTTTGTTGTTGTTGTTGTTCTAATTAGTTATACATGTCAGAAAAATGCATTTTGATTCATTGTACACAAATGGAGCACAGCTTTTCCTTTCTCTAGTTGTACACGATGCAGAGTCACACCATTCGTACAATCATACAGGTACATAGGGTAAGAATGTCTGTCTCTCATTCTACCATCTTTCCCACCCCCAGGCCCCTTTCCCTCCCCTCACTCCCCTCTGCCCAACCCAAAGTTCCCAGCAGTCCATTCAAACTAGGATGGACTGATTAGGTTACAGTTCTCATAATTTAATCATTTCACCTCTGAACAGTCCTGTATTAACAGGAGCTATGGGGAAACACCTCCTAGCCAAACCATAAGATAACACTAACACATACTTGCAGATGGACAAAAGCTGGTAGACCAGTGAGATAAAGTTAGACTGTGGACATGTACCAAATATGAGATAATGCTTCTATAATAGGTGTTTTAACACCTGGAGTATCAATGGTTATCTTACCAGTTTCTTTCATGAGGTGTTATCTTATGCAATCCCCCTACTCCACCCAGTGTTTATAATCTAGTTTTACATCAATAACTGGAGGTCAGGAAGATATGTGGTCTCAAAGCAAAAGCTCAAGGCTAGAGGTAAGACGTGGCCAAGTTCTGTGTCTGACTAGCTGAGAGACCCTATCCCTTACCTTGCAGAGACTGACTCTCTAATTGCAAAATATGAGGGTAAAAATATTTGCCAAAAGCATGCTCATGGAGGTTTGAGAAAGACAAACGTGCTGATGTCTGTGGAGGTGGCTTGAAACTAGCCACTTCCTGCACAAAAGCCAAGGTGGAAAGACTGTCCCCATTTAGTAAAACAAACCCAGTATTTGAAGGGTACCACGATGTGCCAGTCACCGGACTATGTGGAAGATTTTACAGGGGAAAAATGGGGAAACCTATATTTTGAGGTGTGAGGTAATTTGCCAGTGGCCACATAATTAATAAGTGGCTCAACCAGAGTCAAATCCTTATCTACCTCATTCCAGTGCCTGGACTTGCAGAGTTCTGGGCAACCTCCAAAAGAAACCTCTTCAGCCCATAGGAGGACAGAATTATTGGCTAGGTAGTTTGCCATTAAATAGGGTCACCAGCTTGTGGCTAAAGAAACAGATGATGAAAAAAGTGCTGGGGGAGAAAATGCCTGGTTACAAACACAGCTTAATTAATTAGTCAATTCAGATGAGGCAGAAGAGGCGGGTTTCCAGATGTCTGACAGGGAGAATTAATTAACAGAGAAGCAACAGTCCCCAGGCCTTGGGTTCATGTCCAGATCACACAGTGGAATTAAATTACTAAATTGCCTCAGCACCCCTCACCTTACCAAAATAGCCCCTCAACTTAAGCCATTTAAAATGACAACTGAACTGAAACAGCTCTACCCACTGAAACTTCAAATGAAGTTCAGAAAAGAAGGTAAAGAAGATTTCAGTTTTATTCTCACTCAAGTTACAAAGAGCGAGAATAAAATTAAAGTGAAGTTAGGTCAACAGGAAGTTAGGAATTCTTAACTTCCAACAGGAAGTTGGATTCCTAAAGGCAAATAAGATGGAAAGTTTAGGTAACACTTTAACACCAACCGGGAGAAATCACCACCTTGTTTCAACTATTTTTAAGGGTACAACGAAAGCGTATTAGGGAAAGCCAAACTTCCAGATCGCTCCTTCATTTTGCATTAGAGGCTAAAGAACTGTTTAGGAATGAGACAGAAATCCTCTCAGTTGAGTCCCTTATAAATAGAAAGTACACATGAATCTGTAGGATGACAAAATAGGATAGGGCCCATCCAGAATAACCGATGAGCCACTCTCAAATGAAACGTGTACTCTGGTGGCCCTTGTGCAACCTGATGAGTAAAGTCCCTTTCCAGGAATGGGTGCCTCCTCTGATACCGTATCCTTCGAGCTCCCAGGATACAATATAGGTAATGTATCCTGGGAGCTCAAAAAGTGCTCCTGACTTGTTAATGTTTCTATCAGTGAATTTCCATGTATTCTGCAGTTGTCTGGGACTTGTCCTCTGCTTAATTAAGCAGAGGAAGTTAATGAGGTATGAAGTGACTTCGTGCCACAGAGTAAACAGAATACAATGTGCATAGAGGGAAGGGCCCAGGCAAGGAGTCACGTGAATCTGGAGGGTTTTGGGGCTGAGCAGAGGGACAAAAGTACAAGGTGGCATTCTGCTGGGAAGGAGAACATGAATGTAAACTGTTAGATCTGGCAGTGACCTAGAGAACACAGTTGGTTTCCAAATAGGCTGCGTATCAGAACCGCCCATAATGCTATCAGAATGCTGGTTCGTCAGCCTTACCCCAGAGCAACAATTCTGGAATCTCTAGGCAGGATATAGTCTAAACAACATCACTATTTAAAATTTCCTCCAGGACCACTCATCCATAGCAAGCTCTTCATTTTATTAGCGAGTAAATGAGGAAATACAGGTTGAACATATCTGGTCTGAAAATTCAAAATCTGAAGTCTTTCCAAATCTGAAACTTTTTGAGCACCAACATGGTTTTCAGATAAGGAATTCTCAACCTGTATATTGGGAGCAGCAAAGGGAGAGATGGTGCTGGTCCATAGTGTAAGGGGACATTGCACTGAGTTGCCCTGAGCAGCTGCCCCCCTTATTCATTCACAGCTTCCATCTGACCTGATGGTAATGCTGCTCTCACTGCTGGGATCCTTCACCTTGTAGGACTGTTGCCTGGCACATGTTTGGAGCTTCCTTCATCAATGCAGAGTGAGGCTGAAGAGTTTACAGCAGTCATCTCAGCACCCTTTGGGAACTTGTTAGTAGAAATGCAAATTCTCAGGCTTCGCTCCAGACACACTGAATCAGCACCCGTGGGGGTGGAATCCAGAAATCTGGGTTTTAGCAAGCCTCATGCATGCTAACATTTCAGAATCACCAGTTTACACATCATTTTTTCTAAAATGGGGCTTTAAATTCATGGAGAAAATTGGATGGTAATGGTTGTGGGGTTCATGAGGACACTGCCTTTGCAGCTGAGGCTGGAGGCTGGCAGGGTTTACTGTGGAGTAACCCAAAACCTCAGGATACAAATCATCCTCTTCTATAATGAGGATTTCGATATTTACCATGTTCCCCTGCTGGACTCATGGCAAGCTGGTGGAAATAAAATGCCTTTTGTTTGCTCAAAGAGATTTGATACCAAACTAATAAATTCCCATTTTGAAAAATTTTCTTTGCTCCTCAGAGAGGGCTTTTTCAATACTCTACCTGGTCTTAACTTACATATTCTTTTTGTCAACTCTTGATTATATATCATAATAGATCATTAGAAAGATGCATACAATAGTAAAAAAGATAATCACCATTTGATTTAACTTACAAAACGTATCCACAACTCATACCCAGTCAGTAACACAAGCACCACCCCCAAGCCCACCCCCACCTGCTTCTGATTCTCCCTTGGCTCCAGGCCCTTCTCAGCGCCTACGACATAGCTGCTGACAGGAGGAATGTGCCGAAATGATGGAAGAGCTGGGTCACAGTAGATAATCCATTTACGGATAATAAAAAATGTGTGTCACACTTCAGTGACCATGTCAGTTCTGAGCTGCTATACATACATAAGAGATCCTTCATAGCCAGGATGGATTTCAAAGCAAAATGAAAAACCCCTATGATGTAGCTATGTTCCTACTCAATTTTTAACTCACCCTAGAGTAAAAGGGAGAAATAAACCCTCTAACAAATATTTACTGGTCACATGTCCTGTGTCAGTCTTTGAGTGAGGCCCTGCAGGGAATGTCAAGGAGATACACAGAGCCTGCTTTCAAGGAGCTTATAATCAAATGGAGAAGAAATACACACACTGAGAAACAAGTCATAACATCCAGTAAAATAGCTGTGGTAGGCTAACTGCTGTAAGAAATAGTCTGTGGAAATGTATTAAATTTCCAACACAAAAGAATTTCATTTCTAGCTCATATAACTGTTGAAGTTGGCAGGGCAGCTTCCTCTATGCAGTCATTTGGGGACTCCTGCCAATGGATATTCTGCCATCTTCAACGTGAGGCTACCAAGGTCCCTTAGGTGGTGTCTGTGTTCCAGCTAGTGAGAGACAAAAGGAGCAGACTTGATAGTTGTGTTTGCTTGGGAAGATGCTATGGGGCAGGCCTGGAAGAGAGTGACACCCTCACATCTGCTCATGTGGCAATGAAGAGGTGTTAGCGACATGTCCACACCTAACTGTAAGAGAGGCTGGGAAATAGAGTCCATCTGTGTACTGGGAAGAAGGGCAAGTTCTGGTGAAAGCTGGCAGTTTGGGCCATGGTAGGCTTGGGGGAGCCTAGTAATGATATTCTTCACACATGCCTGTCTGGTTCATTGTTTCTCATTCTTATATATTACTTTTGTAACTTCTGAAGATCTCATCATCTGAACTCATGGCTACTTCCTTGACTTTTTCCTAGGGCTCTGTGCAACACTGGACAATACATTTCCTTCCAAAGGTAAGTGTTACTGAAGGGGAATATCTTAGCAAGAGTAGGGCAGCAATCTTCAAATGATGCTATCTTGACCTCTTTCTTCCTACTTCTGGCCAATGTCTCATCTCTTAATGCCAATGCATGGGAACCACTTCAGTGTTGGCACTTGTAAGGAAGTGATAGGTTTCATTCAGGTGCCAGGGCCAAGAGAGGGTCCAGGAAGGCAGGACATAAACTGTTTTACTCAGCACAAATGCCTGCTCTGGGATCTGATGGGATGTCAATGCTGAGAGGGGGTTTACAAATACAGACTGTGAAGCAATAAGGGGAGAAAAATCTCTTGACATAGAGAACAGAATGATGAAACAAAGTCAGTTTGAAAATGAGGAGGATAATTTGCATTTGCTCCTGTTTTTTTTAAACAAGGGAGGAATCTCAATAGGCTGCCTGTAAGAGTGAAGGTAAAGAATGGACCCTGCCATCACTTCAGGGCACAGGGAGGAGCATAGGAAGATGGAAATGTAGCCACATCTGCACCCCTGCTGCTCTTCTGCAAAGATGCTTTTCTAATTGGAATCAATGGACACCTAGTGTCTGCAGTGCCTGTTGGAAAGAGCAGCCAGAGTAGTGATGAGAAGGTAGGGTGTGAGCACAGAGGATTAGCAAACATGTGAGCGTGGGCTCTGAACATGGTGCCTGAAACCAGCCATTTGTTCTTAACAGCTTCACTTAGGCAGTTAGCAGAAGAGAGGAACTCAGGGTGTGCTTAATACCCACACGTCATGCTGGAAAGGGTATTTTGTATTTTGGGCCTTTTGTGGTAGAGCTCAGGGATAACTTTCATGTACTGATACCTGTCATTAGGATACAGTTCTTGTTCTTTCACTCTTTCGACTAATGTTACTACACAACTGCTTATGGTTTGAATATCCCCAACAAAATTTGATCTTCCTTGTGAAGTATTACAAAGATGGAAGCTTAATCCAACTATAATACTTACAGGTACTTACAGGTGGGACCTCTGGGAAGTAATTATTGTTAAATGAGGCCAAAGGGTGAGCCCTGACCCAATGGGACTATGGTTTTATAAGAAGAGGAGAGACCTGAGCCAGGAAACCAAGTCCCTTTTACTATGTGATACCTGCGCCACTTCAGGACTCTGCAGAGTCCCTACCAGCAAGAAGGCAGATGCTCAATCTTAAACTTGCCAGCCTTCAGAAATTGCAAACCAAAAACCTCTTCTCTTTATAAGTTACCAAATCTATGGTATTCAGTTATAGTAACAGAAAAGGGACTAAGACAATAACTATCAGGAGATAGGTACTTTCCAGGTGCTGGGGATAGAGATGACAAAGCAGTTCCTATCCTCCAGCAGCTTATATTCTAGGGAGAAAGAAAGATAAAAAGTGATAGAAGTCAGTTGTCACTTAACAATAGGGATACATCCTAAGAAATGTGTCATTAGGCAATCTCATTGCTGTGTGACCAACATAAATTGTACTTACACAAACTAAGATGGCTATGGTGTCATTAGGCAATAAAATGTTATGGGACCACCATTATATCTGTAGTCCACTGTTGACTGTGATGTTATTATTAGTGTATGGCTGCTCAGTAAAACGTTAGCTAGATAGAGCTACTATTAAGATAAATAAAGGAGATGAAGGATGTAGTTCAGTGGTATAGTGCTTGACCAGTATGTATGCATGAGACTTTGATTCAATTCCCAACACCAAAATTAATAATGATGATGATGATATTATTATTATTATTAAGGGTGAAGAAGATGACGTGTGATGGAATTTTTACAGGGTAGTCATGGATACTCTCTATAAAGACGTGACACTTGAGCAGAGATGACTAGGGTGAAAGTTTAATAAGTATCTGAAGAAAGATTTCAGGCAGAAGAATCTGCAAGAGCAAAGACATTTTGATGAGACTTTCCCTGGAGTGTTTAATAGCAAATTGGCCATTATAGCTGGAGTGGGGGGATCTGGGAAAGTGGCAGAAAATGAGCCTGGGAAGGTAGGGAGGAGACACCAAAGCTACAGGCCACAGTGAGGTTTTGGATAGTTTGGGTTTGATGGAATGCCACTGCAGATGAAGAAAATGACTGACATGAACTGCTATGTTTTGAAAGGACTACATTGTCTGCTATGTAGAGAATTGACCCTGGGGAGTAGGAGTGGTTGCAGAGGACAAGTAAGGAGATGATGGAGCTTTGACTGTAACCATGGCAACAGAGGAGGTGTGATTTGGCCAGTTTGGAAGGTATGTGATTGGAATATGTTTGGAAGTAAAGAGACAAGATTTACTGATGAATTTGATATGGGGCAGGGTGGGGGGAGTTTGAATCAAGGATAACTCTGATGTTTGCTGCCCGAGCAACAGAGTGAAGGGCATTTTCAATTACTGAGACTGATCCTATACAGAAGAGGATTAGGCTGGGACCAGTGCAGACACTCATAGCTGATGGGCTAAGATACTGCTCAGATCTGCTACTTAGGAACTATGTGACCTCAGGCAAGTTTTCTCTATATTTGTGTTTTATCCTTTATGAAATGGGACTACTAATAACACTTTCCACATAGGGTTGTTATGAATATTAAATAAGTTAATACCTTCAAAATGCTTAAAATAGCATCTGGACTATAGAGAGGCCTCAATTACTATTGACTAAAATGAGACATGGAGGGTGGGAAGCAGCTTTGTAGAGAAAACTGAGTTTGCTTGGTGATGAGGTAAGTTTGAGACTCCTATCATACATCCTAGTAGAAATATCAATAAGCAAGTAGGCATCTAAGTCCAGGGTTCATGTGAGAGTTACATTTTGGAGATACAAATTTGGGAGATACGATATGTAGAAGATTTTGCAAGTCAAGGGATTAGATAGTATGTTAGTCAGCTTCTGCAACACAGTGACCAAAATACCAGACAAGAATATCTTAGATGAAAAATTTATTTGGGGTTCATGGTTTCAGAGGTCTCAGTCCATTGATGGCCCATTCCATTGCTCTGGGTCCAAGATGAGGCAGAACATCATGGCAGAAGGGCCCAGCAGAGGAAAACTGCTCACTCCATGGCAGCCAGAAAGCAGAGGGAGAGGGGTATCCACAGGGAAGAACAACCCTTCTGGGCCATGCCTCCAGTGACCCACCTCCTCCAGCCATGCCCCACCTGCCTACAGTTACCACCCAGTCCATTCAAACTAGAATGGACTAATTAGATGATAGCTCTCACAATCCAATCATTTCACCTCCCAATATTCCTGCATTAATTTGGGAGCTTCAGGAGGACACTGCATATCCAAACCATAACAGATGTTATAATCTTGTCCTCATTGTGCAAATTCAGGCAACTGACAAGATACTTACCTGAGTTCTGAAAGCTACAAAGAAAAAAGGAGGCATGCAGGATAGCATGCAAGAAGAACTAACCTAGATTTGGGAAACTGATGTTTAAGTTCAACTCTGAAGAATGACCCTCTGCTCATAATTATGCTCACTGCTCCCTTTTGTGTATTTTTATTCATAACACACATGGCCTATATTGAGTAGGTTAAAAAGTATGACTATTAAAAAGCAGAGTGAGAAAATTAATTATGCACCTGAATATATTTCCTTAAGAAAAATATCATTTGCTTTTCTCAAGTGAGATAATCTGTCACCAATAAAGTTTTGGCATCTACCAGCAATTGGAAATGTCACAATTTCCATACAGTTAAGTGTTGGCAGCAAGAAATAGTTCACGGCTTAGTCAGCATTTTCTCAAAGTGATAATGATAATCACAGCACAAGCCCTTCCCTAAGCTAACAAATTATCATCCTTCATAACCTAAGAGTAAACAGGACTTGATGAGCAAATGTACTAGTTTTCTTCCCTGCTAAAGACATTAGAGCATAAGGTATAAAAAAATTAGAGCTTATTCGAATAGCCCACCAACTACTCCAACATCCTTCTCCCTTTACTCCCATCTGGTGAACCAGATATAAAAGGATCAGACTTCACGTATTTATTGATACCCAGTATGTTGCTTTTCCCAACTCCAATGGAGTTTAGGCCACACTGATGCTAAGGGTGCATGTCTGAGTGGCAAAGGGAATTTAAAGAAATAAGGTTAGATTTCTCATTGAAGTGGAAAGGAAGGTTTCTACTCTTCAGAAAGACCTGCTGTCACCTTTGTGCTGTCCCAGATGGTGAAAGTTACGAACTCCTTGACCTGAGCCAAAGATGATGTACAAGAAAACAAAGCGACAAACAAGGTCTGCTCAAAGAAACTGGCCAAAGGTTCATCTTCAATGGCTTTGAGCACATACAGACAAGTTCCCAGATAAGGAAACCTCCCCTGACCCTGTTTTCCACCCTACGCTTCACAAGGTAAGTAAAAAATGTCTAGAAACAGACTCTAAGGAGTCTCATAATCCCTATAAATGACAATCGACAATCATATTTAAAAGCCTATAGACACAGGTTTTTCTTTTTTTAAATTTTCTGTAAGAAGTAAAGCAAGGTTCAGATATGTCCACATACATGCAGATGGAGGGTTATTGGCAGAGGTCACCACTGACAGCAGAAAGTAACAGTGGGGGAAAGCTGAGCCATGCTTCCAAGAGCTGGGCTTTCTAGTTTTCAGAGCCTCAGTCAAAAACACATGAAGGTCTTTTTAACTTGCAAATTATACGTATCTCCAGTTAAATGCAAATCCAGCCCATCTCTGTTTGAACTCTCATTTCACAATGGCTCTGCCTTAAAAAAGCAAGTACCAGAGCACAGGCTTCAACCATGAAGAAACACTTAGAAAATGAAGGTGGAGGGGGATCCTGGGAAGTCATGCTGTTTCAGGTAACTGTGTACTCCTGGTGACCTCAGCATGGCAAGCTCGTCCTATCCCTATCTGTGGAAGTGGAATGGGTCTGAATTTCCACTACTCCACTTCTGACCTAATTACACCACCTGACTCCCCCTCGTCCATGGTGAGGACGAGACTTTCTCCAAGCCTTTGTAATACCACATAGGAGGGCAAAAGGAAATGGAAGAGGACATTCATGGAATGACTGCTAAGATAATTTACAATTTCTCCATTTACTACAAAGAGAACTGATGTTCAGAAAAGTTGAGTAACTTGCCCAAGGTCACCGCAGTAATAAGTTGCAGTGTGAAAATTCAGACCACTGAATTTGTCTCCCTCAAATCCATATTCTCTCCAGTGAAGGTAGTCTGGTTTGCATCATGCCCATCCTACTAAGGTTCCCAGCAGAATTTTAGGAGCATTGTTTCTTGATTCATAGACTGTAGAAACCAGTCTGCAGCAGACCCTAATGCCAGAGAGCACCTTGGACCGATCATAAAAATAAAAAGATTCTGTAGTAGCAGAGGCTGTAAAAGCAGTCACAGTGTTCATAGACATTGAGAGGTCTGCTCTAATACCTGATAAATCCTGCTGCTCCCAGCAGTCACTGTGTTAATAGCTTTTTCATACCTGAAAACCATTAACGGGTCACTTCTCAACATTCTTCAATGTCCCATTTCCTTTTAAGTTGCCACACGTGTTTCATTTACTGTCCCGTTAAACATACTCTTACTTTCCAAGAGACATTCACAAGGTTCTTTCTGACTTCTATAAATTCTGCAGTTCTTAATAGGACCCAATACCGGAGAAAGACTGGAAGAATATAGTGCGCCATGGAAGAAGGATGTCCCACCAGCACTCAGCACTCTTCTCAGAGCTTACTGTACCTCTGCAGGGTTCCCACTTCTCTTCCTTCCTTTCGCTATAGCCTTTACTTGCTCTATTTCTTACCTGTTTCCTCCCACCAAGGCTGCTTCTTCTCTTCTCTTTTTGCCTTTCTCTAATGCACTTTCTCTTTTTCTTTTTTAATCCTTTTCACTTACTAGATTTCCCATATCTTTTTCCTTCAATTTCACCATCTGCTATTCTTCACTTATCCTTGCTTTCTTAAATTTTCTGAGGCAAATTTTTGAGTCCAAAAAGAATAGATTTTGAAACCACACAAACCCGGTTCACATGCTAGTTCTTCCACTTACTGTGCCCTTCAACAAGAAACCTTTCTACCTCTTCCCTCAGTTTTCTCATCTGTAAAATGTAGACACCAGCCCTATACATAGGTCTGAATATTAAATTAGATGAACTGTGGAAATACGATTTAGGACTTTGTATAGAAGGACATTAATCAGCGATAGGCAAAACCCCTACTTCTGTCCTGCTTTTTGTTTTACTGTTGTTAATCCTACCTTCTCTCACACATTCTGTTAGTCAGCTTTTCATTTCTGTGACCAAAGTACCTGATGAGAACAACTTAGAGGAGAAAAAGTTTATTTTGGCTCCTGGTTTCAGAGGTTCAGTCCATGGTTGGCTGACTCCATTGCTTTAGGCCCAAGATGAGGCAGAGCATCGTGGCAGGAGGATGTGGTGGAGGAATACTGCTCTGCAGAGGACAGGAAGCAGAGGGAGAGAGAGAAAGGGGAAGGGGCCTCGGGGAAGATAAACCCTTCCAAGGTGCCCTCCCAGTGACCCACCTTTTCCAGCCACACCATACCTTCCTATGTTACCACCTAGTCCGTCCATTCAAACTCGGATAGATTGATTAAGTTAAAGCTCTTATTATCTAATCACTTTATCTCTGAACATTCCTGCATTAACACAGGAGCTTTTGGGGGACACCTCATTCCAAACCATAACATATATTAATATCCTCTTCTCTTCATTGCTTCCCAGAGCTGCTGTCTTTGGTCCTGGTTCAGCATCCAATTCCCTTCCTCTTGCTCTGCCATCATTGCCCTTTCAATGGATTCCACTTATGGTACATGCTCCTCCACTGTGAGTCCATTTTTAAGTGAGAATAATTACACATTATAGAATGCTGCCTATAGACAAAATGTTCAAGCATCTCAGTGACATGCTGATTTTTTAAATAGTAATAACAGTATTAAATACTGAAACATTCTGAACTATTTATGTCGGGGAAACTTAAGGCCAAGGAATGGCCAGGTTTCCCTGTGACTGAGACAGAGCCTACCTCGTACGAAGCTTGCATAGGTTAGGACCACACACTTTACCTACTCAGATAGTCAGAAAACAGTGAAAGGAATTTTTAATGTTTTGTTTGGTTGATTGGAAGTTTTTAAAATTTATGAACAATACTAACCACTAGCTTTTACACCAGGTTTCTTTTTAGTGGACACAATTCCATTGTAGGGAGAATCATTTAGGGGTGAACCTTTCTTAAAAATCTTCAGTATCATAGCTCTCCTTCGCAGAAAACACAGGGCCCCAGCTCTATGCATCAGTTTGTACTGTGGCAAATGCTGATCCTGCTGCAGAATCAGATCAAGTTAATTTGAGGCTTGCTACAACTCCCATACCTTTGGTAGCTCAGCCTGACCTGCCATTTCCACGTCTTCAGACTTTTCTTGTCTTTATTTTCTCTGAGTTCTTGACTTCTTCTTTGCCCTTGTCTTTACTGAACTTCATCCTGTTAGTTTGTGATTACTTGTCCAATTTGTTGAGGTCATTTCCAATTCTAATCGCATCCCCCAAGGCTTTAGCTTCCACTTTAAATTCAGTCTCATCTATGAGCTTAATGAGCATGCTGTTGCAGTATCCAAGTCATTGATGACAATCTTAACTAGAAGTGGATCCAGGACTGAGCCTATGCAACACCATTCTTATGTGGCTACTTGTCAAAAGAAATGTATGTGCAGGGGCTTTAATGAAGTTCAGTGAAAAAAATATAAAGCCTCTCTCCAGAATCTGGGATCATTCAAGTAGAATTTGTGACATTTTTGGCACTTCAAAGCTCTACTTCCATACAACTGAAATTAAATAATCCAAGTAATTGCTCAAAGCATAACTTTATTTCTTAAAAACGTCATTATTGTGAATATGAAAGCCAGTGCCTACAGTACCTATTGTTACCATTCTTCTCCAGGAATCACTTGGGTACACATCCCACCCTGCTGAAGGTGTACTGGGCAGGAGGGTAAGCCCCTGGCTTCCAGTTCCATCTCTGCTATCCAGTGCATGACCTTGGTTGAGTCATCTAACCTTTCTCAGCTTAGACCTCACCCATGTCACTAAACAAGGGGCTCAGATCAGATGACTGTGAATGTGCTTTCCAGACACAGATTCTCTAATTGAAAGCCTAATTATTTTCAGTGGCAAATTACTACATGCATTCTTTGATTATATGCTTTACTATGACAGTTATATGTATTATTATAACTGAACATATTTAATAAGTAAGGGTTACACTAGATTTGCATATTGTCTAGAAGTTATCAGTCAATACCACATTTTTTGTGTGTATACGTTCTCTATACATCCTTAACTATTTGCATGCTGATTATGTGTGAGCTGCTCTGATGTCATTTCCTTGTGATATCACTAGCTGCCAATATTTTATTTCAGAATTCTCACATGAAAAATAAGGAAATAGATGTTCTAGTTGGTTTAGTGACTGCCCAGGGTCATGGAGCATGCTTGTGACAGAGTAGGGGCTTGGGTTTTTTGGACATAGAGTTCTGAACTTTCCATATGGCATGATTCCGTGGACATCAAACTAATATGCCTATATTCCAGATCCCCAGAGACTGTGAGATAAGAAATGTGAGCTGTTGAAGCCACAGAGTTTGTGAGAATTTGTTATGCAACAATAGAAAGCTAAAACAATTCATTGTTTTATGGAGAAGGAAGGCAAGTGTTTTAGTTAGCTCTTTTGCTGCTGTGACTAGAGGAAGAAAAATTTATTTGGGGGCTCACAGTTTCAGAGGTCACAGACATAGATAGCCAGCACCATTTCTTGGTGCTGGAGGTGAGGCAGAACATCATGGTGGAAGGGTATGGTGGAAGAAAGCAGGTGAGGACATGGCCACCAAGAAACAGAGGGAGACTGTACTCACTAGATATAAAATATATACCCCAAAGGCATGCCCCCAATGCTCACCTCCTCTAGTCACACCCTATCCACACCCTACCTGCCTTCTGTCACTACTTAGTTAATCTCATGAAGAGATTAATTCACTGATTGTGTTAAGGCTCTTATAACCCAATCGTTTCACTTCTAAGCCTTCTTGCATTTCTCACACATGAGTTTTTGGGGGACACTTCACATCCAAACTGTAACAGCAAGTTTTGAAGAAGTTACTTAACTTTATTTAAGGTTGCACAACCAGTAAACATCAGAACTCATATTTAAGCTTAGATCTCCCTAAAGTCCAGAAGGTCGAATGCTCTCTAATCACACTTTCCTCCTATACTTCCCTTTTCATTAATTGTCATTATTGACTGAATACTAAAATACAGTTACAAAATGACTTCTGGCAGTTATGAACCTATAATGTCCATGAACTTGAAGCCCAAAAGTAAAGAACTGAAATGATCTCTCCTCATGCCCTCCCTGCTACTCTCGTGGAAGGGAATGCTGCCCACTTCTCACTCCTGAAAGAAAGGTGGAAAGGAGAAGAGATGGGTAGGGCAGAAAGGAGGGGGCTGCCTGACTGGCACTGAAGCAGGGCCCTTGCCAACTTGAAAGGGGAATTAGATGAATGTGCTCCATGAGAGAACTGTTCCACCTAGGCAAGAGCTCTGAGGATCACAGTAATGAGCCTGTCTCCAGGAATACCTCAATGGCAAAAGCCTGGAGCCTGTGAATAAGCCTTCATGCTTTGGGTTAATGCCTGGTTACAGAGATTCCTGCCCCAGCTTCACTTCGATACTGTTGGTCTGGGTTGGATGTAAGAACCTTGGCAGCAGGCTGACTTTGAGCTTGACCAGTCAGGGAGCACTGATTCAAATATCCATGGGACTGTTTGTTTGATCTGAATCATAAAGGCTGAAATTGCATTGGTTAAGCTTGGTTGGGCCAGTCTGTTGTTGGACCAAATTGGACTGTATTTTATATGTGCCTTGGTTAAATTACTGGAACAGTACTAAACTAGGTATGTCAAAATTTTGACATGCCAAATTACATGGAAGCATATAGGAAATGGTATAATGCCTAGCTTTATCTGGTTCATCATAATGCTAAGTTTCTAAAGCATGATTTCAGAAAGAACTCAACAATTGAGAGCCTGTTCCATCCTAGGCCCAGGGCTGAGAGCTGTGAGGGAAACCAGGGTGAGCCAGATGCAGCCCTCAGCCTCCTAGAGTCAATAATCCAGCAGAACAGAGAAACATGTACATAGATAGCTAAATAACCTTCCAGACATTTGCAATTCACCTCTGTGGAGCAGGCGACAGCCTGAATGTAGTCTCTTGATGATACTAAGTCACTTGGAAGACCAGTTGGCAGGTGTGAAAGGCCTAAGGGGCAGGCTGTCGTTGCCTATAACAATTTGTAGAATTTTGAATTTCCTCCCACTGCCACAGAAAAAGTAGTCTCTCCTTTGGTGAAAGATCTTGCTTATTGCAATTACCCTTATAATAATAGGCAGAGTCCAGCTGTAAATGAGTATGTGGTCAGTGAACATTTCTGGATTGATCATCTTAACCTTGCAAACAGAAGGCACTCATAGGCAATGCAGAATGCGAACATCAGAACATGGATAACAGATCCCCGCCCTGGAGGATCCCATGATCTAGTTAAATAAAAACTAAATTACATACAAAATTAAATGCCTAAGAGGCAAAGGAGTTGTAGGAGCCTTTTTGTTATACTTCCTTGAGAGTCCAGGATCTTCTTTAAATTATGAGGATATTAGTTTTAACATATATGCTGTGTGTGGCTGACATCATGAGGGAGAGAAGGAAAAGAGAGAATAAGAAAATGGCACATTAAGTACTGGTGTCAGTCACACACTGGTTTGAATCTGTGGTCTGCCACTAATTTAATTATGTGGCCTTGGGCAAACTACCTACCATCACTGAGCTCAGTTTCCTCATTTGAAGGTGATGATGTTACTGATCTAACACATAGAGGCAGGATGACGTGTGGGAAGCCTGTAGCTTGATAATTTGCATGTAAGGGATGCTGAAAGTTAATTTTTTGAAGGAAGGAATGAAGGCAAGAAAGCACACAAAGGTGGAAAATAAAAGCAGGAGGACTGCACTTCTTCAACTGCCTTATTTTCCTTGATTGTTTAACGCTTTCCTCAAAAACTTCTCTGATTTATCTAGTTTCCTCTTTTGCAGCAGCCATCAGCACTGAGAATAAATATCTCAGGGTTCCAGAGTAATAGGTAGGTGCTTGGTGAAAAAATGTTTAAAAATCATGGTGAAATGTGTCTGGAGAAATGCCACAACAAAATTAAATAACTGTCTTTATTACAGGAATTTTAGAGCCTACATTTATCTAACATGCATTTTAACTGTTCCAGGTGATGATCTGGTAGACAGCATGTCCAAATTAAGTTGATAGGAACCAGCTTTTCTCAGATGAAGGAGGCTTGGGACTGATGGAACACCAGTTTGAGAAACACGTATTTATATCAAGTTAGCACAGCAGTGAGCACCAGATTGTTTCTTTGAGAAAAACAGCCCCAGAAGAAGCTGCTGGAGAACATCTGGAAGAGGAACTCATGTTCCCCACCCACTGAGTGATATGACTTGCACTAGCCCCTGAAACCTCTCATCTGCTGATTTTCTCCTTTGTAAAACAAGAGGTTGGAAATGCATACCCCAAGCACCTGTACCGTTCTAATAGCTTAGACATAAACTATATGTTTAGGAGTTTGGAAACTATATTATTATGTCCTTTCTAGAGAACCATCAATCTCACATGGGTGGGATAGATGCCCTGCACTCTTCTGGTTCTTTTGATTGACTGATGTCAAAGGGTCTTCTTATGAACAAAGCAGAACTAGAAAGAATTCCCTTCAGCCTGGTGGTCAAGGCCCTTTACAATCTAGCTATTTTATATTTTTCATCTCCAAATAATGCTGGGCCAGCCTTGGGCTCTCATTCTTCCCATGTGGAAGCTCCCCTCCTGTTAAAATATTCTGTCTCCCCATTATTCCCAGCAATGCATTCCCCTCCTCACGTCACAGCATTATCTTGCCTTCAATCTTCCCCTTCTTCCACCTGTCAACAAAAATTCCATTCTTCCTTTGGGACACCAGTCAGAACAAGAGCCATTTTCCCTGACCTTATACGAGCGACCCCCTGTCACTCACTGAACAATCAACAGACCTCAAAGTGTGTAATCTCACTAAGATGGTAGAATTCCACTTACGTGTGTATTGTTTTACCTTTACAGTGAAATGTTGAGAGCTAGAGATTGGAAGCATACCAGCCTCCCCTTCTTTCCCCTGGAGTCCTGAACAAGCAATTATATCCCATCAGCATCAACTGGAAAATTGGAGGAAAGTGATACTTCATTCAGTAATGCTGGCATTACCAGCATTACCATTCCATCTCCTCACTGAGGTCATCCTTGGCTAGCTTATCTAAAATTTTAACACCCTCCCTACACCATTTTGTCCTTCCTTCCTTATTTTATCTATTTAGCATTGACTAACATAGTGGCTAACATACTGTATAACTTACTTAGTCCCAACATTTTCTGTCTCTCCATCTGGATTAGATACTCTATGAAGGCAGAGATTTTTTCTTTTTGTTACTGTACCTTAGCGCTAGGGTACTAGATAAATGTGTGGCATGTAGTAGGGACTGAATTTTTATTTGAGAGATTACATGCATGCAGAACTCTCTAGTGCAAGGGTTTAAAATGCCATTGCTCTTAAAGGGTTAACATACCCTCTAACTGCTTTTTTTATCTTGCTGCTCTGCAAATGGAATCTTTCTACTAAATGAGAATAGAGTCCAATTTGAATCATACGAGCCAGTCTCAGAGGAAAAGGGATGAGAAAGATAGCAAAGCCTAGACCCAAGCTGGCCTAAATGTCCTAACCTAAAGTATGGCAGTCTCTCACGTGAGGCTGACATGTGCTATCAAAGAGAAGGGATGGCAAGACCTGACTTCCTTATGTAAGAAGAAAGAGCAATGTGATCAACCATGTGTGGACATAGGAGAGAGAAACCTAAGCAGAAGTTTAATTGCTTTTGGGAGAGAAACAGAAATAAGAAGACCTGGGGAAGAAAGATACTTCAGCATAAACTTTGTCAAAAAATGGCATTATAAGCTTTATATTCTCCAATGAGTCAAGCATGAAATGATGGCTTAGTAAATGCAAGCTGGCTGGTTGATGGTATTGATTTTATAGGCATTGGTAGAAATTCAGGGACTAAAATAGAGGACAGGATAATATCCATCCATTCCATTGATTTTCAGAGTCTATTGCTGATTCCCCCCATTCAGCCTAACTCTCATCTTAAGACTTAATAATATGAACTCTTCCCCTCTGCCCCCTTCCCATAACCAAGCTAGAAACTATCCCTCATCAGAAGTTGATTTGGACTGCCAATAGACAGAAATTAGTCCCCTGGCCCATGAAAAATCTTCCTGGGGTTTGAACAGACCCGAGTAGCTCCATTACTTTATATTTCTGTGATGCTGAACAAGTTATTTAACCTCTTCAGATCTCAGTTTCCTCATCTATAAAACTGGCATAACATTTACTCAGGAGGATGTTGTGAAGATTAAATGAGATCATTCAGGATTTCATTTATACCTTCATTTAATATTTAGCAAACATTTACTATTTTCCAGGCCACATTATGCATTAGAGGTCTAGAGATTAAAGACTCAGTTTCTGCTCTTCCAGAACTCAGAGTCCAGAGAAGAGAAACATGTAAAAATGAGCAGTACTAGACAGTTATCCCTCATTATTCATGGGAAACTATTTCCAAGACCTTCTTGAATACCAAAATACACAGATGCTGAGGTCCATTATATAAAATGGCACTGTATTTGCATAAACTTGTTCACATCCCCTGACATTTTCAAATCATCATATCTTACTTTTGATATCTAATGCAAAGGCAATGGTATAAGAATAGTTATTGTGTTAAGTATAAACACAATTTTTTTTCAGTCCATGATGGGTTGAATTAGTGGACCCAAACTTGTGGATACAGAGGGGTCGACTCTACAGTGTGAAAAATGTATGGATGAAACGTGTGTGGGTTAGTTTGAAAATACACATAATCATTTCTAATGGGACCTGCAGAGAAGTCAGGAAAAAGCTTTCCAGAGAAGACAACATTTGAATTGACCCTTAATGGGTCATTAACAGTTTTAACCAAGCAGATAAGCTCTGAAGGAGAAGGAAGGAAAGAGAAACTTTCAGACAAACAGAAACCACATGTGAGTGGAAGGAGCCGAAAGCATGGTATATTCAAAACTGTCACCAATTTCTTATGGATAGAGCTCTGGGTGTAAGTTGACAAATGACAGAAAATGAAAATGAAGAGGCAAGCAGGAGTCTAGAGCCAGGAGGTGAAGACTGAAGCTCTTTAGCACGGCTTTGAGTTTTTATCTTGATGTTACTGGAGCGCTATTGCAAAATTTTTGTCAGGGAACTGACATGAATAATTTTATGTCTTAAGAGGATCTATCTGACACAGTGTGAAGGATAGGTTAGAATAGGGTTAGATCAGAGTCGGGGGAAGGAGGCAATTACAGTAATTCATGCAGCAAATGATAAAAGTAATGAGAGGAAATAAAGAGAAGGAGGTGGATGGAAGAGATGGATAGATGAGAAAGAGGAAATCACCTACAACTTCCACGTTCCTACCTTGGATCATTGGCTAGATTGTGGTATCAGGGTTAATACAAGAGGAACAGCACTTTGGAAGAGGAACAGCACTTAGGGAGAAGATGTGGAGCTTACTGTTGAGTTTGATGGGGTTGAGGTCTCCAAGGGACGTAAAAGTAAAAGCTTAAAAGCAAATGGGCATCTAAGTTCAGGGCTTGGGAGAAGAATCTGGGCATACAAATTTGTACATCATCACTTTAGTGTTTTGTTCATGAAGTCTATGTAGAAGAGTCTATGAGAAGATGAGAGGGTGGAGAATAGAACCATGCAGGACAGTAATAAATAAGGGTGCGCACAGTGAGAGTGAGGGTGAGAGGCACAGGAGGTAAGGAGGCACCAGCAGAGGAAGGGGGGACTTATCCAAAGAGAGGGAGTTGTGAGGAGAAAGAGTTACTGCAAAGAGAGGTCAGTAGTTTAATAAGTCCAGGACTGAGACTTATTAAATTACTGGATTGAGGGCTAGGAACTCACAGGTGGCACGAGGAAGGGCAATTATAATGGAAACGCATGGTGCGGTGTTAACCGAAGAGGCAACTTCCATCTTGTTCTTCAAGTATATATTCACCTAATACTGATTTTATATTAATCAATTCAAATGTGTGTTCATTTGCTTTCAGGAGGCAAGTTTTTTTCTATAACTATTAATCAGTAACTCGAATTATCCGTCTTTCCCCTTTTCTGTAGTATAGAGTGATGGTTCCTTTATATAAGAATTTCTATTCAATGAGCCTGACAAAGGACTAAATATCTGATTTTTGTCAATTTGTTAAAGGGCTACGTAACTCTGCTACCTCCTTTCTGAACCTCACCCCCCCCCCACTCCTGCCGCCTTTCAAAAAACAAAAAGGCCGTTGCTGTGCTTCTAGTATTTTCCCTCTGTGACCCAAAAGCAGAGGAATGCTGTGCTGGAGGTGAGCTGCTGAATAGCCTTCACTGCTAGAGTAGCTCAATGGGAATCCTCAGATAAAAGACAGGATAGAAAAAGGAGATGTTATTTCTGGAATTATCATGATAAGCGATGTAATGAGAAGCTCACTGCAGGGCTGGATAGAAAGAAAAAAGGGAAAGTGGCAAGGGAAAGAAAAGCTCCCTGGTTTCTTTGCAAAGAAGCTCTAGGAAAATATTTGAAAATATGTGCATGTTGAGAAGGAAGCAGAAAACTAGAATGAAAGACCCCAAGGATGATTAATCCCATTTACTTGTTTGTATGTGAGAGACCAAAGTGAGAGTCTTGACAGGAAGCACGTCTTTCAAGAAATCCATAGCTGACTCTGATGGTCTGTGCTCAAACTCTCTGATATTGCTCTTGCAGGCAATGCCAAAGTAGAGATGTGCAGGGTGCTCTTATCACTGGCTCCCAACTGCTTTTGCCCATGAGTCAAGGGGTTCTGTTTCTGACAGTTTTTTTTTTGGTACCAGGGATTGAACTCAGGGGCACTCGACCACTGAGCCACATCCCCAGCCCTATTGTGTTTTATGTAGAGACAGGGTCTCACTGAGTTGCTTAGAGCCTCACCATTGCTGAGGCTGGCTCTGAACTCAGGATTCTCCTGTCTCTGCCTCCCAAAGTGCTGGGATTACAGGTGTGCATCACCACACCTGGCTGTTTCTAACAGGTTTCACTAGAGTTCTTCTATACATCAAGTGCTGACTCTGTTCTCTTTTGTAACTGAAAGTGCTGAAAGCTCTGGAATCTAGTTCTGGCCATCCTGCTGGTGTGGTGTGTTCTTCTGGACTGGTATTGTATGGATAAGCAAGGTTCTGGTGTCCCCTGCAGCCTGCTACAAGGGCAATTACAAGGAAGAAAAGTGAGATTTGCCTCTAGTTTCACAAAGCCCAGTCTGAGGTTTCACAACAGCTCTTAGCTTGAAGATGTTGTTCTGCCCCAGCATCTGGCTACTCTCTGAAGATTTTATGAGCAAGAAAAAGACAGAAGCTTACAACTGTCAGAGAAGATAGGAACTCAGGACAATGACAAAAATATTGCAACTGAAGAGATGGAATTGAAAGAGTGTCTTCTACAGCCTTCTCCTTAGGAGTAAAAGAAAAATACTAGTCCTTCCCTAAATTGAGCTAGTGGTTTTTGCATGTTCATTTGGACTACACTTTTGAAAAATCGAGAAAGGCTAGAATTTAGTGAGGTGTGAGCTGCCTATCACTAGCAAGGAAACACCATTCAAAAAAGAAAAACCACCAGTGCAAACTATCCAAAGGTATTAAAACACACACACACACACACACACACACACACACACACACACAAACAATGCTCATGTCTCTTTCTATGCACAAGCAAATCTGTGGGTCAAATGTCACATGTTTTCTCAGGCTTATTCTCCCAACCTGCCTTGGCCCAGAATAGATCCTCATAGCCCAACCATTCACAATTATACTTAAGACTGCCCGAGGCTAAAGCAAAAATGCTGGCCACATTCAGCAATCAGCTGAGTACAAGGCTTGAATTTTAGAGCAGCAAGAATTGATAGGGAAGGGAAACAGGCATCAGGGCACTTAGAAGCTATCGTGCATTAATGCATACTGCGTGGCCCACAGAATACAGAACGTGAATGGGACAGACCTCCTGTGTTGCAATCAGTGGTGTGCAGGAGAGAACAGGGGACAGTACTGTCTAGGGAACCTGACTGCATGGTCCAGGACCTGGCCCCTCTACCTACTAGCTGTGTCATTCTGCAAGTCGATCCATCTCTCTGGGTCTCCTGATTTTTGTTTGTTTGTTTTTATTTTAAATACTGACCATAGGGATGTTGTGATGATTAATGTGGGTTAATTAAGTGACCTGCTTAGATCTGCCTGAACTATAAATACTGACATATTATAGACAGATTGCAGTGTTAGTTAGTACTAATACTTTCTTATCTGTCAACCAAAGCTCCTATTGCTTTAGAGAATCTACTTTAGAAGAATCGGCTCAAGCTGAGTGATGACACCTGAAATCTTCTGGTTCCTTTCCTCCACTTCTCCCTGAATGGAGTCTGCACTGTTCCTCACCTCTTTTTAGAACCCCACCCTCCAGTTTCTCCTGTGCCCTTTCTCCACCCTTTCCTTCATCTGCTCTCTTGCTTTCTCCACCAATCTGTTGGCTTTCTCTACGTATCTTCCTCACGCTATTTTTTTGGAGAACAGAATCTAGCACATTGTAGAAATGAATTTAAAAAGTGTTGAATGAAGGATAAACCAGAGCATGAACATATGACTTAGTTTTCAGATGCCACAATCATTTCAAAATTTATAAAAAGAGAAACAAAAGACCACCAGGCCCTATATATTATCTCTAATTTTGAAGAAAGGGATTACAGATAAAGAAACAATTGGTCACTTGCTAAACAATCCAAATACACAGAATAAAAACAGAGTGTTCTGCAGTGGGGTAAGGAGCTCAGATGGCATTGTGTGTGTGCAGCTGTGACACACCAGTGTGCACGCAGCACATCACAAATGCTCTTTACTGAAGGACACATAAACGATCCAGTTGCACAAGGTAAAGTTGGAGATTTTTCTTTAATCACTCAGTAGCAAGATTCCAAAGAAGTTTGTTCTAGATTGTTATTACTGTGAATTACTAAAGAGGCAGGAGAAGCAGGACAGTGGAAAAATTCAAACCCCCCTTAAAGCATCCTTCCCAGAAGGTGGCTAGTCACAAAATCCATGAAACCCAACAACTGAGCTGCCCCATGTTAGAAATTAAGTTCTAAAAATAAGCAGTTCTTATAACTAATAAATAAATAGATGTCACCAAAAATGTGCCACAGTCAGAATACTGTGGAAAATCCAAATCTGCACCTAAAACCACAAACTGTGAACCAGAGGGACCTTAGGGATTCACTCCAACCTTCCATTTTATAGATTCGGGAACTGAAGCCCAGGGACATTTCCTGACTTGCTCATGGTCATCAGTAGATTGATGGCAGAACCGAAACTTGATAAGCCAAGGAGAAGTGTCTTGCCTGTTTCTGGTATACTAGAACAGAATATGGATCAATCACACCAAATCAAGTGTGGGATATTCTGCCTCTGTCATGAAGCAGCAGAGAGAAAGAGAGCACAAGAGGGGACTAGGAACTTTTATCCCAACCAACGGGTTGCAAAGATCCAGTGAAGGTTGAGTCTGGGGTTGAAAAAGCAATGTGAAGAGGAAATAGAGCAAGAAAACCCACCAGGAAAACTGCCTGATGTCCTGGAGTGGACTGGTTACTAAACAGTGTCCTGGGGAACTGGGGATGTTCCAAGAATCAGCTCTTAAGGACCAAATAGCTTTTTCATGTTTTAAAAACTGCTTGAGTTCGCCTTTGTGAAGAAGGGCCCAGGTGCTCATCTATTATTGAGCATGTTTAAAACGGCATTTAGGAAAGAGCACCAAGAGACAGATTTTGCAACTACAACATCAGTCCCAGGAGGGCCGTGCCTGCTTAGAGAAGGAGCAGAGTTCATGTTAGTGATATAGGAAGACAACACAGGCAGGTGTCCTGGTGTTCTTTCAGACACCTGTCTGCATAATCTCCTCCAGCAGTTCACCACAAAGGGAGTGATACAGAGGACAAATGTCTGCCTCCCAACTATTTGTACACTTAGACCAATGAGTCATGGCTTAGATTTTGCCCCTTGTGTTTGTTTAAGGGGAAGTGTTGAGGGCCAGTGACTTAAAAATTGTGGGATAAAATATATGCATGCAAATAAATAGTAGATAATAGATAAATATTTAAAGCTATACTGTATATAGCATTATATACAGTAATATGTTTGTGGCATAGTATTCACAACATATTGTCACAGGAAAGGAAGATGTAGATTATATATACATATATATATTAAATGTAGATTATTTATATATATAAATTCTATATTTACACAATAATTATAAAATAATGTATATATAATACATATAATCTATATTGAGATTAAAACACTATCCCAATTTTATTAAAATATGCCTATATACATTTTTATAAAACACATTTATAATATATAAGAACAAAGGAAAAGGGACTGGGGTGATAGAAATTGTCTCTGGGTGGTAGAATGTGGGATGAATTATACTTTCTTCTTTGTGCTGTTTTTCTCCTTTTTATTACTTTCTTTTAATGATTGAGTACTATAATTTTGGTATCAGATACAACTAACAAATATTATTGCATAAAAAACAGGTTCATTGCTCAAAATGAAACAGAATTCCTTGAGCTCTGAAAAAAAGATCCTTATAACCATATGGAATACATTTACAACCACAGTTTAAGGAATTTTTCTCCTTTAGGATCTTACACTTAAACATAGTCTTTTAAGTAGCACAAAATTCACCTGGAGAATAAAAACATAGATTGAAAGAACAGAGGTCTACCATTGAACAACAATAAGAACTTATATTTGGATAAAATATATATTTGTATCATCTAATCTTTAAGTTGTCAAAACTCTAAATGTCTGGTTTTAACCAAGGACCACAACAGAGCGGCATGATCCTGTGATTGACTGGCCTGATCTGCTTTTGGGTGGGGGGTAGGGTGGGCCTGGTCAAGCATCTCCTCTTGACAATGTGTGAATGAGCTTCACTGTGAGGTTACACGTCATTCTCTCCTCCTTAACGTTGCCTGCCCTTACCTTGCCACTAGACTCTCCTGGCTCTCCTCCCACCCTGGGGGTGACTACTTCTCCCTTTCCTTTGCCAATTCTACTGCCTTCTTCCACCCTGCCCTCATGCAGAGGGGGTGTCCTGCAGCCATGTCCTTGGTCCTATTCCCTCTTCCTCTACTGTCTGCAAAAACCCATCTTCTTGGCTTTCAATTATCACTTCCATGGAGAATATCTCTGAGTCTGCATTTTTAGTGGTATTTTTCCACCAAAACCACTAACTGACATTTCCATTTCTCTACAGAGCCAACAGTAACTCAGAATTTAGATGTCTAAAACTGAACCCATGAATCCTTTCCTCCATCACTAATTTTATTCCTCATTTTGATGCTCCAGTGCTCATAAACATCCCATTCCCTGAAGCTAAAGTCTTCAACGGTCCTTGTCTCATCTCCCTCAATGTTTCAGATTCATTCTACTTCTTTCTTCTTCTCCATCCATCTCTGCTCCCTGTGTCCATTAACACCATTCATACCTTAGGAAATTGCAGTGGCCCTAGAGGAAAGGAAGCCTATATAGCCCATCATAGTTACTAGATGAATTTTCTAAACAGAGGTTGTAATTACATTCCCCTTCCTCTCACAGTCTGTTTTCCGATTGCTTGCTAAGTTCATTCAAGCCATATTTGCTTCAAACAGCTTTTAGCCCTAATATTTCTTTAAAGATGGATCTTCATCTCCTTATTTGTACTCTTCTTCCAGATAAATCAGAAAAAAAAACCCTATCATTCTATGAATAAACACCATACTTCACCTTCCATTCCCTCTACCTCAAATAGCAGTCTCAATTCCACTACTACCCACCTCTAAAAATCTTCTCTATTATTTCAAGGTCACCTGTAAAATCATGTTCTTCTCAAATACCTTCCTGATTCCCTTAACCAGATATGTCATTGCTTTTTATAAGCCCTTTTGTCTTATCATTTATTAGTTATCTACTACTCTGTAAAAAGGTTACCCTAAAACTTGGTGGCGCAGAGCACAAATATCAATTATCTCATAGTTGGGATCAGGAATCCAGATGCACCTTGGTTGGGTCCTCTGGCTCAGGGTGGCACACAAGGCTACAATCAAGGTTTCATCTGGGGCTGGGGCCTCTCCTCAAGGCTGCATGTGGAGCATCCATTCCTCAGCTCACGCATGTGGCAGTCAGGTGGCCTTAGGTCCATGTTTGCAGTTGATCAAAGACATTGGTTCCTTGCCACTTGAGTGAGCTTATGCCCAACAGGCTGGCTGCCTTCCTTAGGAACAAGCAATCCAAGAGGGAGGGAGAGAGAGCCCCAAGACAGAGCCAGTCTTTTATATGCTCATCCCAAACATGACATCTTATCACTTCTGTCCTATTCTAATGATTGAATTGCTAACTTTGGCCCATGTTTGGGAGAGGGGACTGCACAGGACACGGATGCGAGGTGGTGTGGACCTCTGGGAATCATCTCAGTGACAGCCTACCACAGTATATTCTTCTCTGCCTGTGTAATTTTTAAATCTCTGTTAAAAAGGTACATTTCTTGAGAATGGCGAGTCTTATTTACCTTTATTTCCCTTTTCACACCGGGCACAGGGGCTTCCATTGAGAAGCCCATCAGTGTATGTTTGTTGAATTGAACTGAAGATAACTAACTGATAAAAGAAGTTATAACTCTGGATACAGACCGAAAAGGCAACGCCTCTTCTCCAACTTGGAGAGTCTGCTTTTACCTGGAAAGCAGAAATGCCCATGGGGATCAAAGAGGAGGAGGTTTGCTTGAGCTTTGCAGAGTAGCTAGAAGGTCATTGGAGTTCTTTGAGTATGAGAAAATTCAACTCTCAGATGGAATGCTTCTAACTGCAGGGTTCGGGCATGGGGGAATCTAAAATTCCATGTCCCTAAGGTAGAAAGAGACAAAGCATTCCCCTTCTATCCTTATTTAGTACTTGCAGAAACATAAAGACATGTGTGCTCTTAACTGTCATCATTCCTATCCGGAATGCTCAGAATCTCATCTGCGTGTGGCTCTTCTGCCTGGACATATCTTTCTCTCTTTACACTGAGACTATATCACTCTCTTTCCTTGCTGTCAGTTTTCATACATTTAAGATGTAACAACATTTTGCCCCACCTTCATGTCCTGTTTTAGTTTATCTTACTGCACATCTGTCCCTTTCATTGGCATGCACGTCTTTCCTTCATTCTCCTAGTCTTCTTGCTGAGTTTTTCTGCTACTATGGAAGAGCCGCCTTCTTCTTCTCCTCCTCCTCCTCCTCCTCCTCCTCCTTCTTCTTCTTCTCCTCCTCCTCCTTCTTCTTCTTCTTCCTCCTCTTCTTCCTTCTTCTTCTTCTTCCTCCTCCTCCTCCTCCTTCTTCTTTCTTTGATCCAAGGTAAATGCCCTTGTATTACTCAAATTTTCCATGAAATTTTTAAGGCATTAAAAGTTGATATTTCTGTATTTCATTGTCTGACAAATAGAAAGCTCTGCAGACCAGTAGCGTCTTTTGCTTTCTACAATTCTAAGGTGAATTTGGAGACTCAGTACTACATAGTACTGTGATTGCTCCGTCTTCTCATTAATTTAGAAAACAGTGCTCAGAATTCTCAGCTGCCCCCTAGAGACTCCAAAGTGAACTGCAGTGAGCAGTCAAAAGGCTAGGGAGGTTCCATAAATACCCAATTCCTTAATTCCTTAATGTATACCCATTTCCAAGGTATACATTCTGGTTTTTATGCAGGGGATGAATGTTCTCTAAAGCCATTCCTGTTCTTGAAGTTACAAACTCCAACATTTGCAGGGACCTGATACATGGAGTGGGCCTCTTTGTAGGGCTGTGTTAAACTGAAGAACATGTATTACATCCCAAGGAGGCTGCTGCCCTCAGCCCTAGCAGAGGGTGATCCTGTTATTGCTATTTTTCTGATTTTTCATAGAATTCTGAAATCTTGAAAATCTGAATTTTTGAGTGGTAGAAACCAATTTAATCTCTAAATATATGACCTCTTTGGGGCCATCTAGAAAATGCCTATGATCTGAAAGTAGTCTGTGAGCTGCCGGCTTATGACCTTTCCTGTACATCCTTGGCAGGTGCTTGTGTAGCATCCCTGGTGCTACGAGGTCAAATGAAGACAATTAAGGAAGCGAAAAAATCAATAGCTATGAAAGAAGGCCAAGTCTTCTTAAATAATGAGCATTAATGTACCTTGATTCTTTGGAAAAAGTGGTGTAACTATTGAAATGTACATCACCTGATGTGTCAGATTATAAAAATTCATGTCCCATTCTCTAAAACCCAGCAGCAATTAAAAAGCAAAACAAAAAGTAAGATCAAATACTACACCACGTTTCCCCTGGGACTTGGAAGTGTGTTGTAGCTTCACACAATGTGTATATAAAATGTAAGCAGAAGACCTATGGGCCTAATTTGGCAAGTTTTTACTTTAAGTAAGTAAATAAGTTGCCAGCTAAATTTCCTTACAATGATGTCCTGACTACACTGCAGAAATTTAGCTGGCAACTTATGTAAAATAATATGGCTATTTCCCAAAGCCCCTCAGAGGCTGCCACCACAAGGCTGAGGGCCACTGTACCCTGGCCTACTACCTTCATAGAACTTGGCACCACCTGAAAGATCTCATTTATTTATTTGTTTGTGTGTTTGCTAGCTGACCCCACTCGCCAAGACATAAGCTCCTTGGGAAAGGGAACATGTTGGTCTTGTTCAATCCCATCTCCAGAACATCTAGAACAGTGGTTGGCTTGGGAAATATCTGCCAAATGAAGAAACCCAGACAATCAGAAGTCAGAGCTTCTTCTGCAGTTATGAAGATGACAGTGATGGCGAATCTCCTGGAGTGAGAAGGGCAGGCCTTAACTCTTTCTTGCTGGGCTTCTGACTCTGTCCTTTACTTTATGTAGGGATAAAGATTCAGTTTCATTTTAAAGTTTAATGGCTGGAAATAAAATGAGAACAGAGGACAATGACAGAGTGGCAGTCTTAAATATCCATTAAACAGATACGTCTCCTCTTGTGAGAAGGAAATATCTGTTGATAAACTGTCCTGTGTTTTATAGGTGAAAATCAGATTGCGGGGCCTTTCTCGAGAATGTCCAGGATGGAGCCTGAGAATTAGCACTTCTAGTGCATTCCCAGGTGATCCTCGTGCTGGTCTGGAGGTCACACCTTGTGAAACACTGGTGTGAGCTGTAAAACAGGACCCAGGTGTCTGCAGTTCAGACCACTTGCCTTCTCACTTCACCACTGTCCCTTTTATCTGTAACCCTGAATATGACCATATCTTTTGACATTAAACCACTTTCCCTTGTGGAAGGGTTTCCTTTAGTGGTTATGAGCCAATCTAGCCACCACAGAATAAGGAAGCCATAAAAGAGAGTATTTTATGATCAACCACAAAGTGGTGGTTTATTACAATGAAACAAAACCCAAGTAGATCAAATAGCACAAGGGCACACTACAAGGTTTCATAAACAGTTATTGTTGCTTAATGTGTTTTGGTTGTTAATGGTTACTGAGAATCCACAAAGCAGTAAATCCAAGCTGAGGATATCTTTGATCCTCTGATTTCTGAGTAATGGACCCAGCATGGACAGCTGTGCTATGCCATGTACTTCGCCATCATTTTATTATTAATTAACTCAGCTTTTTAAAATCCCCCTGCAAAAAGGCATTTTGGAATGATGGAAGCTGGTTCATTGCCACTTTATCACCAACCACATCAAGGGTTCTATTTGCTGTTTCCTAATTCCTTCCATTTAATGACTAAGGCAAAAATCCAACCTAGTTCTGTGGTTGAGTGGGGGTCATTTTCCCTCCACTTTCTTGTTTTCTAGAATCAAATTTTATTTGTATTACCATCGCTTTAAATTATGTTGTAAAATAGTAGTGAACATGTGTACTGCACATGCTATGTGTTAGGTATTGTGTTAAGAATTTCATATGAATTAAAACTTATTTGATTCTTACAGCAACAGTTTGAGGTAGGTGCTGAGATTATCCCTTTTTTCTACATGAAGAAACTGAGGCACAGATCAATTGATACTTTTTTGGATTAAGTCACTGTGCTAGGTGGAGGATGGATATAGTGCCTCTTGGCTTTTATTTATTTTTATTTTGAGGGAGTTCTGGAGACTTTAAGGACAAATTTAAGAATCCAATGTGAAGGAAAGAGTGTCACTTAAGGTAAAAATGTAGGTAAAAAGCACAGGGCTGTTGAAGAACATGAACTGCAATTATGCTGACCTGGAGCTAATGCAGAGGTGACAGGGAGAGGATGGTAAGGTAAGGAGGTCAGTATGGAATGTCATGACTTGGGGCAAGGATGGGGAAAGGGCACATGTTGACCTAGGGAAGTATTTCCCAGATTTCAGTCAATCAGGCACCCAGCACCACAACAATTTTCACCACATCTGTGTACCACCTACACTTTGTTTAACATTTGAAATAACCTTCCTTCTTAAAATGCCATGTATTAAAAATTTCACATTACTGTAAATATGAGACAAGTGACACTTGCCAGATGTAGATGATAACTATAAAAATAAATAGATGATTATTTAAATTATAAAATACTCATTCCAGCTAAATTAACTCGTGTACCACAGCTAAAACCCACGGCCACGCTGGGGAAAACACTGAAGCAGCAAGGATGAATCATAGATTGACATTCTCAATCACTGAATGTTGCTCTTTCTTTCTCTTTCATATACATATATACTTTTAACTCAATGAACCTAGTTTAATCAATCTAGTTTTGCATGAGTTCTGAAACCTCCTTTCCTTTAGCTAGGTGAGTCATAAAATATTTAGTGTGTTGTGTTTCATATAAAACAAAAGTCAAACTCTCATGTCACTGTCCTACCAAGATGTAGGAGCTGTTTTGTAGATTGACCATTTTAAATCCCCTTGGCATTGGGGTATTTCCCTGCACCCGCAAAAGATGCCTGATCAATGGGGCTGTGTGGCCATAGTGTCACAGCCATGGTGACTGCATCTCAGAAGAGCTCTCAATGCAGAAGAGGACTGTTTCCTAGAAGACCCTCTGTGCAAGGAGGACCTACCTAGATGGCTGTTTCTGTGGACTTAGTCATTCAAATACACATGTTCCTTCCTCCCAGCTTTATAGAAGTTCTTGTTCTCAAATGGAAAGAGAGGGTGTGTGTGTGTGTGTGAGAGAGAGAGAGATATTTAGGAAGTACAGGTACTTAGGAGGACAAGAAAGCTTTTATTCCCTTTTATGATTCTTTCCCTCCTTCCTTTCCTTCCTTATTCTTTCCTTCCATTTTTGTCAATCTCAAGAAAGTGCTACAGTGTAAAAGTCTGTCACAGTCTGCGGTTAACCCCCCACTCTCACTACAGAACTATTTCTTAACACTTGGTTTTAGAACTTTTAAGTTCTAAAAGTGATAGGGTCCACATGTTTCCTTGGTGTGAACTGTCTCATGATCTATAAAATTATCCACATTGATATTGCTAAACTTAGATCTTATTAGTCTGGTTATACTCAATCTAAAAGGGAATGTTCTGACCCTTTGCCAGCAAACTCCCTTCCCTATGGGACAGGTGAAGAAAAAAGAAAAAATGATACATATTTTAGGAATAGCCAAAGATCCAAAGATGATGACCTTAGGAGATGTCCTATACCCAACCCCTGGATTAGAAAAACATGAGAAGGTGTCCAGAGGGAGTCTGGTGTAAACAGGGGCATGCATACATGTTGAAAAAACAGTTTTGAGTATGGCTTTTTTGGCTTGTGAGGTCTATCATTCTCCCTCCAGTGACTACCTCTCACATGCACTCTTCTTCTCTATTCTCCTTTCCAGGATCATATGTGCCTTCTTGCCATTCCCCTAGCACAGACTGGCCTTACATTTAAACCTTCAAAACACTGAGCTGCCAGAGCTAAGACCTAGAATGCCTATAAACTCATAAGTGGGCCACCTTTATGAGCACCAGAGAACACCTAGACAGCTGACAGAGGGGGATGGCCGACCGAAAGTACAACAGCATTCAAGCAACTACCCTAAAACATCTCTTTATCAGAATGAATGAAAATGTGCATCCAATTGTCAACAGAAATAATTCTAGTGGAGAAAATTATAAGCTTACCTGCATCATAGGAGTTCTATAGCCTTGTTTATATCATTTTTATTAATTGCCTTCATTCTTAAAAACATGTTTTTTTTTCTTTCTTGGCCACTATTTCCAATTAAATCTTTGTATCACAGGCATCTTAGCATATTTAGCACACCAAGGTCAGAACTTCTCTTCCTGTAGACCCAAATTACCTTTATTCTGTTCCTGGCCAGCTCTCATGAATAGGCATTATGGGGAGAGAGGCTGTGCATGCACTAGTACAAATCCATCATCACTGTAGGAAGAACTCAAAGCATCAAATTATCCAGTGCTAGATCACTAGAGGCATGCTTGTATGTGAAGGACAATCACATAATATAGCTCTAATGTCAAACTTTGGATGTCACTAAAGTCAAGATGCTATTAATCTATGCATTGAGTGTCCTGTTTCATGGAAAACATTGAAAAGCATGAAAGCAAAAGTAGTACGCTGCGATACTACCAGCCCATCGGCCTTTAGGGGTGTCAGCCTGTGAGTGTACACTGCTCTCGCCCTCTGTGTCACTCATGGACCAGAGAAGAAAAACAGCACTAGAAAGGATGCCACACCAAGCTCAAGCCCTACAACTACCAAGAAAATGAAACCAATATAATGAAAAATGTAGATAGACATAGAGCATGTGGCCAACCCCACCTGTGTGAGTTACCACCTAAGATAAGAAATACACTTATTAGCAAAGTTAGAAGGCAACACACTCACTCAAAAGGTCAAAAAGAGAAAATTTTCTGACTCCTAGCAGATAAGGAGTAACAAAGGAGAGCCTTCCACACCCTGCACCTGTGTCTGTTGCTGGTTAATGAATTAACACAAACCAAGCAATTCCGTAACTGAAGCTTTTCACTTTTCACATTTAGGAATATTATACAAGAAAAAAGTGGCCAATTCTTCTCATCCTGAAAACCAATTTTATGCTATCCAAGTTAGACCATCAACAATTCTGAAATTATTTTCATATGAAAACCAGAGTCTCTATTTTACACACATACAAATGTCTCATCATAAGGGACCAGTGTGAAGAAGTATGATGTGTCCTGACAATGGAATATTAGGCGATTATGGTTTCATTTTTTTTTGAATAATGTTTTTAAAAGGGAGGATGCCCACAATATCCTAGTAGGAGAAAAAAGAGTAGATTGCAAATTATTCATACAGTGTATTCTCAAGTCTATTGTATTACATTGCATTGAGTTATATGCATATATATACACACAAAACATGCACAGTAAACATCACTGGTAGGAAACAAAAAATAAATTAACTATTCATTCCTGTAGGTTTGGATGTAGGTCAATTTTATTGTATCCCTTCTCAAATGTCTTTAATAAACATCAAGTACCTTTAAAAGAAGAAAATCATAAATGTTGCTTTTAACCTGGATGTAAACCTAAGAGTCTTCTAACCTCTGCACCATGATCTCTTCTTCAATATCACTATTGGAAAAACATGATCACCTAAAAATTTAAAAATAGCTTAGAGGACTTGGGGGCCAACCACAAATAACTATCATGGAATAAAAATCCTAATAAAATTTAAAGAAGATGGATGGAAGGAAGCTGCCTTCTGACTTGGAGACACTTTCCTTTATTCTGTCTCCTTAAGTCAAGGTTAAGCCAGCCCATCAGTTTCTCAGCTCAGTTCTGCTCTTTGGTCCCATCACCAAGTCCAGGTTTCAAAAGTAAAGTCAATCCAGGTTATCTGGTCTCTTACCCTTTTCATTCAGTGACTGATGACGAGCCTTTCTGAAATGGTATTTTTGAAATTTGTTCCCTCAGATTTTTGAATTATTTCACAATCTTACATGGGGAAGCAACTCAACATAGTAGATCAAGCATTGAAGCAGTGTTGAAACTTTAGGGGTAAACAGTACTCTTCCTCCTCCTCCTCTTCCTCCTGAGGGCTGCCCCCCCAGTGGTCTCTTCCTGGAACCCCCAGAAAAGGAAGTAGGCAAACACAATGGCTAGGGCTCTGGGAACTCAGGGAACAAGGATAAGGGAACATTTCAATGTGAGGATATACAGTGATCCCAACTCAAAAATCCCCTTCAAAATGTGTAATCCAGTGGCCCCATAAATCAGCATCAGTATGTTAGCAATTATCATCTACCAAGCAACAGAAAACATCACCCTGATGTCAGACCATGTCAAACAGTAGGACTGGACAATCACCTTAGGTTACAGAAATGTTAAGTATCACCATAAGCACCTTTCTTCTTGCAATGCACTTGGTTTTTGTTTTCGCTCTATTGATAATCTCAGTCACTAGGAAAACTATGACATTGAAGTGGCTGGGGCAGTCCTTGGCTCACAATAAATGCTAAACAATTATGTTTGGGAAGAAAAAAAGCAAGGAAGGAAGAAAGGGAAGGAAGGAAGAAGAGAGAAAGGGGAGGAGAGAGAAGTCAAAGGGAAGAATATTCTCAAAGCCATATGGTTTGTGCATGGCTGTCTGAGCAGGACTGTACATTACAGAGACAGGACTTGCCCAATTTTCATGACTTTCAACGTGATCCCTTGGTGTTGCTAACCAGTGCTCAACACTTCTCTCGATTAAGAAATTCTCTGTAGTCAATATAAATCCTTTCTGCTTGATCTTAAGCTCACTTATTCTTGTTCTGTCTCAGGAGAAAGTGAACAGCTGATCTCCACACTTGGTGCAGTAATTCTTCATACATTTAAAGAGTAAGTCATCACTTCATTGCCTTCTTCTTCTTCCCCTTAACAACCCAAATTCCCATAGCCTTTCTCTATGGCTCCTGTGTCCTAATCCCTTAATCCAATGGTGCATATTAGTACTCAGTTCAAAGATGGTAAGAATAGCTTATTGTCAAGTGGTGGTTTCGGGAGATCCAGAACAAGCCCCTCTGACATGAGGAGCTTTTGTTCTAACCCTTGGAGAGAGCATGGATAGTCCCCTGGAGTAAATGCAGATTCTTCTCTGAGGCAGGAAGATGGAATGCAGTGTGTACAGGTGCATTTAAGCTGTTATCAAATATTAACTGGCCTATTTGGTAATGCCTTGCAGCGATCTGCGCACAGAAGTGCAGTGAAGATGCAAACAGATGTGGTTTCTGTGTTCACAAACAGGCTGTCAGTTTTTTCATAATGAATGTGTGCGCATGTGAGGGGATGGGGAAGCTGTTTTTTTTTTTAATTTTTTTATTAGTTGAAAGCTTTTGAATTTTAACTGCCACAGCAGCAACTAACCTCTATTATATTATCACCAAATTGATCACTATGGAATATGGTCACTATTGCCCATGGAAGATAGTCTCACAGAGCATCCACATCTGGAGTTAGTGCAGTCCCCTGGATGTGAGGTTGCCAAACATTAGCATCCCATCTAATTCATCCCAGGATCCAGATACTGGTACAGTATTCTGTCCTTAGTATATTGGTGTTGCTGCTTTAGGTCTTGAGGGTTTTCCTTTTCTCGGTTGGGTTGTCTTACCCTGCCTCCCACTGATCCACCCATTAATTTATAAGCACTATTATGGGTCCAGCACTGGGTGCCAATCACTTTCATTTCTAGCCCTTCCTTCACTGGTGAATGTGGCTGTGATATCTCAGGACTGCAAACAATGGGTTCTGGGAGTCCACAGAATCACCTGAACAACTAAGTATGTTTTAATATACACAAGGAGAGGGCATTTTCCAGTGGGTAAGGGCAGGGAAGAGAATGAATGAGTTGATAAGACATTCCTCTGGTGTCTTTGGGGAGAAGATAAACAGGGATGTGAATTTTACGTATCTTCCTTTAGTTCTGACCCAGACCGTCCCTTTTAGGTCTGTTTACATCTTATGACCTAAAAATGCACCATCATCATTTCTTGAAGTCATTACTCTGAACACACCCCCACTGCATTTCATTTTTATTATCCCCATTTTAGGAACGATTAAATGGAAGCACAGAGCAGTTGCAATGAAGCAAATCATGAGAGGCTCTAATAGAGAGACAGAAGCCTGAAAGCTGGTTGAAACTGCTTCTCTGGGCCAGACTATTTTTAATGCAAGTTTATGCAGCTGTCCCCCACTTAGAGAGTCTTACAAATGAGCCCACTCTGCACACAATCATTTTTCCACCCTCCTCTGTCCTTTTCAACCCACCTTGCCATGTCCACACACATGCATTCACGTGTTTCTTTTTAAATGTCCTTCACCACATTCCTACACACCAGAGATGTTCTTGGCTTTCCGTGAACACAATTCTGATTCAGAGGTCTCTTTGCTCTTCTAGAGCCTATCCTGTCTAAGGATAGGATGTGAAATCCCATTAAAGGTTCATAAAAGGTTGAGTAAATATATCAAATCTGTTCATATTTGTAATATGTTCAGAGAAAAACATAAGATACTGGCAACAGCAATTGCTCTGGGGAGTGGGACTAAGGTATTTTTATTGCATGATCATCTTTACCATTTACCTTTTCCCATGTGCCAATGTCACCTTGAAACATTACACAAGAAGTGTAGTGATGACCAATGGACAAATGTTTCAGCCACAATTATCTGGTGTGTGACTGTAAAATCTCATTTAATATTTACAACAGCTTTATGTAAAACCCTATTTTACTAAAGGGAAATAAGTATTTGCAGTCACTCATTCAGGTTTATAGAGCTGACAAATGGCCACATGGGGAGCAGAACACAGGTCTTCTGATTTCCAGAACCACAGCCTATGTTGTGTTGACTTTGTGTTTTTCCAGAGGAACCAAATTTATAAGATAGTACCTTGGGGACTCCTTTTAAGAACCCAAATAAATACTGTGGAATCCACCACATGGTCCACACCAAAAACTCAATGACTCTTCCTCCAGCTGAGGCTCCTTGTTAAAAGCTGTTTACGCACACCTCTGCTGGATATTGAGCCTCCCTGAAGATCTCCCCCAGGTCCTTCACTGGCACTGCAGCAGTCACTCCAAACCTGGGAAAGGTACCCTCTCCTGATCTCTTCAGCAAACCACTTTGTCTGAATGGGGGATTTTCAGGGTCAAAGTCAAATATTGGTTAATATCTAACTTCCCTAAGCATACAGATTCTTCATTTATTCAACAATTATCTTTGAATGGTCACTCTGAGCCAAACACTCTTCTTGAGTGTTAGAATTATAGAGATGAGCAAGGTCCTTGTCCTCATAAAGCATCCATCCTGGTGTGAAGAGACTGGTAATAAATAAGCAAGCAAGTAAATAAGGAGGATGCTGGATAATAAGTATCTTGAAGAAGATTAAAATAAACTTGTGAAAGAGTGACTAGATAGCCTTTCTGGGGACATGGTAGTTACCTAAATGACAAGAAAGACACATATGCCCTAGGAACTACTGTATACTCCAGCTGCCACCCAAATTTCCATTCCAGGTTCCTATTTATATATAACATGAACTGGTAATGCCAGCAGTGAGAGCTGTGAGGGATCTAACCATCTTCTTAGTCTCATGCCATCATTTTAAAGAAGAGGAAAGAAGGAGCAAGAGAAGTGAAAAGAGCCAGTCACATGGCTAGTGAGTGCCTGGGTGAGTACCTCTTAGCCCACGTGCTCCTGCAAATCCAGATTCCCTCCCTGCTAATCTTCCCAGCATCCAGCTCCCCCCTGTAGAATGCTCACCCTGGTGCTTGCCTCTCTGGAGTCACAGACACCAAATCTTCCTGGATTACAGAGCACCTACTGCAGCAGTATCAGGATCTTGAGAATGATCCTGGAGTCCAAAATAATAGTGAAGAAAAAGGTACAACCTTCTACAGTGCAATTTCCCCACATCCCAGCCATTTGCCAGAGCTGCTTATGGCTCCTGCCACTTCTCCTTGCCTATGGGTGACACCTTAATAGAACTTGAGTTTGGGAGCTTCATGGATCTGTAAACCCAATGAACACTAAACATCTCTCCTCAGAAATGTTTCCTGGTTAAATCAAGTTGATAAAAAATGTTCTGTTCTTATGATTTCTCAACCCCTCTCAAAATGCTTTACAAAATGATTAACCATAGAATTTCTTTAAATAGCAAGTTCCTTCAGTACGTTCAAAGTATGATCTATAAAAATTCAATCTATATAAAGATTTTATTCCCCCTTTAAAAAAATAAAACTAGCTATTGTATCAAGGGCAATAGCATAAACTTGGACTCTTTATGACAGATTTTGGACTCTCATTATGTAATGGTTCTCATTCATTTTGCAAATATTTATTGAAATGCTCACTGCAATGTACTCTTCAGGCTGCTGTGAGGACACACCATAAAAAGACATAGCCTCTGCCCTCTGGAAGCATGCATGCACACAGCCCTAACACAGGAGGGCGTGACAGATGCAGCAACAGAAATGTAGAGTGATGCTTTAGGGTAAGGGAGGGAGAATTATACTGCAGTCAAAGATCAAGGAAGAAGGCAGCGATATTTTAACTTGGCTTTGAAGGATGCTTGTGATTTGTATAACTGCACAATGCGTTCCAGTAAAAAGAAACATTATGACATGCTATACAGGGGGCAGGGCATACAAGGGCACATTCTCAGAACAGAAAGGAGCCCAGAGTAGGAAATGAGGAGGAAGAGAAAACAGGCCTTGAAAGGTAGACCAAGAATGGGTAAAATGTGGACCCAAAAGGTTAATCATAGAAGTCTTGAGTTGGTTTTGGTCAGGGAAAGAATACGCAGTTGTGTTTTAGGAAGCTCATTTTAGCACCTATATGTGGGACTGATTTAAACAGACAAAGGTTGGGTCAGGGACAAGGAGGCCTGTTTAAAAATTTATCCCATGGTTCCTGGGTCATATTTAAAGTAAGGCAAGCTAGGATTGATAAATACCATAAGGAGGGTCTGGTTCTGGAATGGGGTGAGGGCCATAGGCCTCAGATCCCAGCCTAAGGAAGAGACGACTGCAGGACTCTAGGTGGTATCTCTTTAAGGACAGTTATGAGGTGCCTCCTGCTTGAGGCAGTAATCATGAGTCCACTGCATGAAAGCCACTCCAGCTGGATGTCTTCTGAGCCACGTTTGATGTCTCAGTTATTATTAACTCCTCTTCTGGAGACATACAGAATTGTCTGTTACACATGAGGAGCCAGAACACTTCTGAAATCATGATGTATTTACAGCAGCAGTGAGAAGTGGCTTGATTGGGGTGGAGAGCAGGAGTCCAGGGAACAACCCTTTCTGAACAAATAATAACTCAGTGGAGTGAGGGTAACTTAATCAAGAGCATCAAGCACAACATAAGGTTTTTAATTGTGTCTAATGACAGCAACTACATGATAGACTGAGGTGTCTCAAAACTCTAAGTATCAGATTCTGGGTTCCAGTACCTGAGCCACACGCCTTGTTCACAAGTTGGTATTCATATAACTAACCATCCTGGGATCTCTGTGACGAGATTGTGAATTTCAGGGAGTTTATCTCAGGTCTCTTCCTGGCTGTTCTTTCAATAAATGTATAGCTTAGTTGTATAGGTTGAATCGTGAATGTCCTCCAAAGGCCCATGTGATAAAGGTTCCCTCACTTGCCTGTCAGGCTACTGGGGAATGGTGGAACCTTTAGGAGGTGAGGTCTAATGGGAGGATGTTAGGTCATTAGGATGGGGAGGTGTGCCTTGAAGGGGATATTGGAACCCAGGCCATTCCTGTCTCTCTGCTTTCTGGCCACCATGAGGTGAACAGGCCTCCTCCACCACATGCTCCCTGCTATGATGTGCTGCCTCACCACAGGCCCAAATCATCAGGGCCAGGTGACCATGGACTGAAATCTCTGAAACCATAAGCCAAAATCAATCTTTCCTCTTTAGAGTTTGAGTTATCTCAGGTATGTTGTCACAGTGATAGAAAACTAACTAACACACTTGGTTTCTACTCCAGGAAAATCATGCTGGCATTTAAAGCTCATTTCAGCCAGTTGGCTCACAGAGTCTATGGAACTTGTCTTAAGTCAGTTTCCCAATGTGTTTTCATAAAATGTGACTTTCATGAACAAAGGAGGTCTTATAAAATAATTTGGGGAAGTGCCATATTAAATAAAATTTAAGATATTTGTTTGCTATAAGATACCTCTGAACTTTCAAAAGCTAATAGGTTCTGAGATGCTCCTGGAGTGAGGAGTAAGGTGGTATTTCCCAATCATATTTATCTGCAGAACTATTTATTAGCAAAGTGTTTCAAGGGACAAGTGTCCAACAGAACATACCTAGAGAAAGGTCAGTGATGACATTACTCTCTGGAACATCTGTGTTTACTTAGGAATCTGGAATAATAACTAAAGCTAAATATTTATTGAGTGATCACTGTACCAGGCATCTTTTCAAGTATTTTATAAGTACTAATATACTTAATCCTCATACTTGTGATATGAGTGCTATGATATTGCTATTTTATAGATGAGAAAATTGAGGCACAGAATAGTAAAGAGATTTGTCCGAGGTCCTAAATAGACAGGCTGGTGAGTAGCAGAGCTAGTCTGATGCCCACAGAAATTAATTTCTAATGGTAGATTTTAAATATTGTGATCAGCTGGCAGAGATTTTGAACAGAGCTTTGCATGGCAACTCTTCAATCACAGTAAATCTCTGCATGTTTGCTCATAAACTAGTCTTTATGGGCCTCCTCAGACACTGCGTAGGACACAGCTTCTGAATGGTACCACCTGTTTGGTTTCTTCACCAAATTATGTTATATTGCACGTATCTAACCTTCCATTAAAAGTCATGATTTAGACAGCAATGCAATTACCAGAAATAAATGGAAATGTATAAGGGAAACAACCTCTTGATTACCAAAGAAGCAGGAAAATGAAGAAGCAAGTTTTGAGATCTAGTTTCTCCTTTGTTCTCCAAGTTTTGACCCCTTGCTCCCTGGGTCTAGGGATGAAAACCAAGGGACTGTTTTCCTTTAATGTGTCACAAAATTTTACATCCCTTCCCTTTTCTCTTTTGCTCAAGAATTGCCAAAGACATGTCCTACCCTCTCCCACTTCCTCTCCTTGTTCAGAAGGATTATCACCAGTTTCGGGTGCATCTGGTAGCCATCTTCACTGAAGGACAGATTTCTCCCCTCAAAAGTGACATTGATCAGATACCTGTAAAGATAAAATAAAAGTAGGATTAAAAACATGAAAAAGGTATACCAAGAGAAAGACAACCAGGTAGAGAGAGTGAAAGGTGGATGGAGACAGATATGGAGAGATATACAGATATCATCAGAAAACTTGGTACTTCTTGAACTTCCAGGTGATTATGCAATAGAATCATCCAAGTTTTCACCTAATAGGAATAATACAACAAAAAAGTACAATAACTTAAAATAAGGTCACCTGGTTTGAGTTCAGTCTATAGCTATGACTTGGAGCAAACCATTTAGCATTTGGAACTTCATGTTTTTTCACTACCTGCAGAAAGTGGGGTAACAAAGGACCTACTTTACTAGATTTGTAAGGCTTAAATGGGATAACTAAGTTAAGCACTTACCATGGGACCTGGTGCAGAGTAAACCCTCATTAAGTGTTAACAATTATTCATAAAAGGAGGTAGAATAAAGGGGTGGGGAGGTACAGACAAAAAAAGAAAGTGACAAAATTCTGCTGAGAAAGGTGGGATGTAGAAACTTAGGCCCTGTCCCCACCCTCTAGAAAAGCACATACTCTTTCTTACTGAGGTCTTTCCCAGTCCATATTTCTGAAAGCTATGAGATGAGTCCAGGATGCATCTAGAAACCAGGGATTTGTATTATGTACAGTAACTAGAAAATACCTGAGGGTGGGAAAAGCAAAGCAAGGCATTTCAGAGTGCTCTGGGGATATGAGCACAAATTAACAGAAACTCTGGAACTAACTAAAGTCATACCAATGAAATTGTCTTCCTCCTGGACACCTGTACCCCAGCCCCTGGATTCCTCTGCAACTGACTGTGACCTCAAAAGCAGTTCCTTCATTGGAAATTCCCATGGATATACTCATTACAACTGCATTAGTGCAACTAGCTTGATGATAATTAATGTCCTTTTACTACAGTGGCCCAAGGAATCAATATGATTCGCTCTGTGTTCACATGACTTGCTTCTTGAGCTTTGGGCCAGATGCTATGCGATGGGTCTTTGCTAAGAAGTAAAGGGGGCATCTTACAAGAACAGTGGAGGAGGTAGTTTCAAGGTCCCTCTTTTAACTCTTCCTTTCAGTGAAATTGGGAGACTCTTGGAATCATTCAGGTCACATTAGGTTAATGAAAAGGTCACTAGAATGCATAGCCTTTTGACAATTGTAAGGGTGTCTAGGCAGTATGAACCATACTGTCATGGATCAATTCTCAGTTCTAGAAATTTGGGGGGATTTTTTTCAGCCTGTTATTCCCTGGTCTTGCATAGCTTCACAAATGCTATCAAGAGCACAAAAGATGCCCAAAGAGAAGAGATTCCTAGAACTTTATAGCTGAAAGAGACTTTTATAATCTGATAGCATCTTGGAGGTGACACTGCCCCTCAACAACATCATAAAACTGGTCCTCTCAGCTCTTGATTACTTCCATTGATGGGGAACTTACCATAACATCCTCCACCCTCAAGCTGCCATCTCACAGTTCCATCTTTTTTTTTTGTATCAGGGATTGAACTCAGGGGTACTTGACCACTGAGCCATATCCCCAGCCCTATTTTGTATTTTATTTAGAGACAGAGTCTCACTGAGTTGCTTAGTGCCTCAATTTTGCTGAGGCTGGCTTTGAACTCACGATTCTCCTGTCTCAGACTCCCAAAGTGCTGAGATTACAGGGGTGCCCCACTGTACCTGGCTCACAGTTCTATCTCACTTTAAGTTGAAATCTGCTCCTTTGTAATCTGTTGATACTTTGTTTCTTTTTCAGATATTTTTATAGTCTTGTTCTAATCCTTCTTCCACGTGACAGTTCCTCAAGTATTTGAAAACATTTAGCATGTATCCCTTATAAAATCAATTTTCATCTTTAAAGAAACTCTGAGTTCATTTAAGTTGATAGATTAGGAAACAAGCACATTGTTTACTCAATGTTACATTACTAATTGGAAGCAGAAGTTAATACTTGAAGCAACATCCCCAGCCCCATGTCCCATACTATACACCGTCCTGATTCTCATATGCAACACTGGGTTAAACATCCACGGTTCCCTTACATAGCTGTCATATGCTCCAATCAGCTAAGTGAAACACTCCAGATACAACTCAGGGCTCCACATAGCATCTTCTCCATGCCTAGCACTGCTTACCCAAGCCCATCACTGGTTTGAAGAAAACAAATAGGTCTCCTGTAGTTTGGAACAATCCCAACACCCAGCCAAATGCCCTGTAGAATACTTTCTAAGGAGTAAAATTACAAAACCACAAGATAGAGTATTTTAAACTAACAAAGTATAATTTAAGCACTTAGCACCAGTAACTTGGAAAATATGTTCTTATTATAACAATACTGGATTACTTAGAAAAATTATTAGAAGTCTTCAGAGATAGATGAAACACACAAAATAGTTTAGTCTTATCTCTTTTTCTGAATGAAGGAAGAAAGGGCAAAGAAGAGAGGGAAGGAGGAAAGAAAAGAAAGAAGCAAAGGAGGGAAATAAATTACTTGGCTTGAGCACCCATCTTTCCACCAGAAATGGCTCTGAATAATTCTGACTTTATCTAAAACACCATTAAAAATCCTTAAGGAAAGTTTCCATTTCGGAGGGCAATTATAAAACTAAAGTTGTAGAAATAATTCAATTAATAAGCTGCATGAATGGAATAAGTATATAGCCTCTCAAGATGACTCCTTTAAAGGGGACATCTTTGAATGGGGTGTATAAGATGAGAAATTCGAACTTTCTGGAAATAAATCACATTCACGGGCAATGTAACTGGCCTGTATTAAATTTCTCTGGTTATTCTTGCTCCCGATCCTCCTGATGTTCCTTAGGAATTGTTCTCCTTCTAGAGTATTTACCCTTTTCCAACTGTGAAAATTAATTTGATCTACCTAATATCTAAGAGCTTCTCAGATATTTCACATTTATAAAAAATGTTAATACATTTTTGACAGTATACAAAATATTCTTCTCCAAAGTATTTTTTAAACATTGATATCCTTCAGCAGCATATAGATTAATCATTCACATTGTGTTTTTCTGAGTAATTCTCTGTGATGTGACACCATTTAGCTATTAGTGAGGAGTCTGCAAAATATACACCATCCTTGAGCAAGGATGCCCTGTGACAAACCAAACCATTCAGTGAAGTGAAGAGTGTGAAAAAAAGGAGGGGGAGTGTAGTCCCTTCTAGACATGTGGCCTTGGCACCCAAACCCTCGGTTATTCCTCTTTAAAATGGAGACATCTCCCCCACCCCCACCCCCAGCTTCTCAGGGCAGACTACTGTGATGAATAAATGAAATAGTGGATAGGAAAACTATATACAATGTGATACAAATATATAATACGGAGCATTCAGAAAAAAATATATGAACATGATTTAAGTACTTAGAACCAAGAAACTTGCTTAATTTTGAATCTCAGTGAATAAAAGTGGGAATAAACTACATTTTAACAAGACCAATCTATCAACAGAATACATCTGAGGAATGGCATTTGGATTCTATATGTGGAAGATAAGCTAGATCAAATGGTCATATTAGTCAATTTAACTTTCCAAAAGACCTGAAAATATTCAACTACCTTTGCCTTTTGCTATACTTTGTCAATTTTGATAGCAATTAAAACCTTAGAGCTTTCATGTGTCAATCCTGGGTAAAGGATTAAACTATAAGATTAAAGGATCCCATAGCCACTCTACTTTTCTAGAAACATGTCACACTCAAGTGCATAATCTGAAATCCTAGCTTCAAGTGGCAAATTTGAAAGTTCTGCCCATAAGACCCCTGCACACCCTATCGATTTGATATATTTTTAAAATTGCTTGATTTGTCTCTAGTATGTAGTTTGACACCTAAGAAATCTGAGGGCTTGTCTCATAAAGTTCTAATATTACACAGAATCTCAGATTGCTAGAACTAGTAGAAAAAATAGAAATTATACACTGAGATAGATCCCTTACTGTAGAGAGGAAGTCCCAAGATGCGAAATGACTTTTTCCCAAGTGACCTTCCTGTTCAGGACTGGAGCTCAAGTCTTCTTGATTCTCAATTCAGGGTTTTTTTCATGACATCAACAACTGAAGTGAAATCAGTTTCTCAAAGGTTCTGGTATGCATTCTAGCATTCCCATGTCACATGTCATGGCCTGGACTACATAGGCCCCTAATGCAGACTGAAGAAAACAAAATCCTTCTCATTTCCTGCTTGCGTCCTTGTTGAGAAAGAGCCTCAGAATCCTGATGGGCTCAGAGCCAACACATTTGTTTTATGTGGCCAAAGTCACACTCCAATGGGTTTAATGGGGTTGAGCTGAGGTTAACAAGCCCTTGTGCCTTTGTAACTTTGATGGTGCCATGCAGGGCTCATGCGCTGTACTATATTGATGCCTAAGGCAATGATGGAGCAGCATGTCCTGTGTGGGAGGCACCTGAAGATGCCCTGCCAGAATGTTCTCAGCAAACCAAGAGGCCAGGCACTGCAATACATTTCTGCTCTTCATATTTTCACAAAGCATTAATTTCTCTTTAAAAAAAATTAACATCCATTGACGTGGTAGTATGGGAGACATGGCATCTCATCTCATTTAATCTTTTTATTTTTATATAAGGCAGATGAAGTCCAGAAAAGTTTTGTGGCTTTACCAAGATGGGAAGACAGGACTGGGCACAGAGTCCTGATTTCCTCAATCCTACGTCATGCATTCCTTACCATGCCTCAAAATGATGGAGAATTTCTAGAGCTCTCATTTCAATTCTGTAGTCACTAAACGTAAGGTGAAAAGGAAATGCAGTTTTAGGTGAGGTGTTGAATTTTTGACTCCTAGTTTATAATATTTGGCTCTGAAAATCCGTAACTCTAACCTTCTGTCCCTGGTATGTCTCTACCTCTGAAGAATACACTGATTCTTTTTTTTAAGAATTATTTTTAGTTGTAGATGGACACAGATATCTGTATTTTATTTATTTATTTTTATGTTGTGCTGAGAATAGAGCCCAGTGCTTCCCGCATGCAAGGCAAGCGCTCTACCACTGAGCCACAACCCCAGCTTGAATACACTGATTCTTAACCATCTTGGCTTGCCTGGTGTGGGGAGCTACAGGGAGGCTCCTTCAACATGTTTTTTTTTTTTAAATCTACATTTCTTTTCCTCTTTTAAATTAATTTTGTATATTCAAAGTATACAACATGATGTTATGCAACACATATAGATAATAAAAAGGTTACTGTAGTGCATCAAATTAACATATCCATCTTCTCTCATTTCATCTGATTAATACCGTGGCTGTTACGTTATTGCATTCTTATCATCTGAACAGCAAGTCCACAAATCTTTCAAAAAATCTTTCAAAGGAGTGGAATATCCTGTTAGAAATTACTATTACTTACACATATTTTTTTCTAGAAATAGTAGAAACAATTTCTCACAGGATTAGAAATAGTGGACTTTAAAACTTTTAATTTTAAAAGTTACCTAATTAGAGATCAGTATTGAAGGAAAGGGGCAAAGATATTTACAAATTAGGTGTTCAATGTTATGATTTGAATAGAACCAATAAAAATTTCTGAATATTTCCTAACTTAGACATTCATAATTATCGAAATGAATCCACAATGATCAACTGAGTATAATGTGCTCAATGTGACAGGTCATGGTCAGTAACTAATTGTCTTCTAGGCTTAGTGATGGATTCTTCTGGGATCAAACCCAGGAGACTGTTCCCATTAGAAAGATATCCTACATTCAAATAAATGAAAAAGTCTAGACAAAGCCCCAAAATATGGCTCGAAAGAAAATAAGGATAAACAAGCAAAGAAAAAAGAAAAAAGAAAAGGAATAGTGTGTGTATTACACACACAGCAATGTAACAAGGTGTTTAAGAGCCAGTATGCTGCAGTCAGATGACCTCTGCTCAAAAACTGGATGCACCAGTGCCTAAGCTGGGTGACAATCGCTTCAAGGAGCATGAATTATTTAGTATTATCAACAATGGTCTCTGTAGGGGAAAGGGATTTGAAGAGATTAAGTTTCCTTGAAGATACAATGTCATATACAAAAAATTAAGTCATGCATTGGACAAAATAATTAAAGAAAAAGTTCATAACCTGTCTTTTTCTCTTATTTAGACAAAAGTCTACCTAGCAGTGAACCTCAGGAAAAACTAATTTAAAGGGAAGACCATAACATTAATTTAAAATTACTCAAGACAGGTTAAAAATAGTTTGTCTTCTAATGAAGTAAACACTGTCTGAAATGGTGTTTATGTCATTGATTTACTTTGCAAACAATTCTTCACAAATATTAAAATATTCAATTTGAGTGAGTCCATATCTAAGATATTTAAATTCTAAATGAGTGGTGTTAAGCTAATGAGATATTAAAGTATCGTGACAACTGGTTGTCCTACTCCTCGTGGTGAGGAATGTGCTTTAGTCCCTTAGCAGTTTGGGCTGAACTGCATTCATTTGAGTGTATGTGGTCAGGTGTCCATTCACCATGTATTACAAGGGTAAGTCTTTTTACACTCCTGGGCCTAACAGTGAAACATTTCTGAGAGCTATTACCTGGATTCAGTTTTGCAACAGAATGCTACATATTAGTTTTATCTGAAAGGAAATAAAATAGAGGAGGATTGTTAAGATTCACCCAACAATCTCTGCTTATATAAGAATAAGCAGGTGGAGAACATTAATTTCCCTCTAGAAACATGCTATTTTTGACCAATTGTCACATCAGTAAGAATTCTAAGTGGCTCTCCCACCAGCTGTGATGGCCTCTTATTTACCCATCTGTATGTTTTCACCAACTGAGGGTCACTGAGGCAGGCCTTGTCCAGGAAACAGTTCTCCTCTGGACTACCTATGGGTCCATCTAGCATCAAACCCTGGAACTTGTTCTCATTGGTAAGACATCCTATACTCAATTGAATGGAAAGGTTTGGACTATCCCCCCAACTTCTTAGTAGTGAGAGATGGATAGAAAGAAAATACAAAGGAGGAATGGAATAGTGATGAAGGAAAGAATATAGAATGTATAAAACACATACACACACACACACACACACACAAACGCACACACACACACACACACATCCCAAAAGGCAATGTAGCAAGGTGTTTAAGAACACTGAAGTCACTTGACCTCTGTTTCAATCCTAGATCTGCCAGTTTTGAAGTTGTGTGAACTTGCAAGTTATTTAACATCTCTTTGCCTCAGTTTATTCATCATAAAAAATGTTAAAAATAATAATACCTATTTCAAAAGATTTTTGTGATGATTAAATGATTCTATATTACTTAAAGGAGTTAGCACTATCTCTATCACAGAGAGAACATTATATGTTTGCTGCTGTTATCATTGTTATAATTATTGCCTTTTAAAAATATTGCCTGAATGTCAGAAAGTTTAGTGTTTGCAGGGACTTTTGGATCACAGTCTAACCTTTTGACATTTAAAGCTGAATATACTGAGGCCTGGAGAGATGCTGCATGCTATGGCCACTCAAGTTCAGGGCCTGGCTCTCTCAAGTAATGCCGCCAGGTGGTACATTTCCTCTCATTCCTATAATATCCCAAACTACTAAGGTGTGAGCACATTTGCTTTTCCCTACTATGATTGGTTAACCCCTGGGAGGTATGTTGATGTGGAGAACCACTTAATCATGCTACTTCAATATAAAGATTACTTTCTGAGGAAGGCAAAAGATGAGCTCATATTTTCATAATTTTAGTCTAGAATAAATGACTTCTTAAAATGATCCCATCCTGACCTCCTATAGCCTTTCTTTGAACACTGTGTAATTCTCTTTAAAATCCCTTCAGAGAAAGGCAGACTCCTACTTGTGTGTGCAGGGGCAATACTTCTTTTTTTCTTTTTCCTATTTTTTAAAAATTCACTTGTTCTTTTTTAGATATACATGACAGTAGAATGTATTTTGACATATTATACATGGAGTATAACTTATTCTAATTAGGATTCCATTCTTGTGGTTGTACATGATGTGGAGTTTCACTAGTGGTGTATCCATATATGAACATAGGAAAGTTAGGTCCAATTCATTGTACTGTCTTCCTAATCCCATCCTCCCTCCCTTCCCTTCATTCCCCTTTGTGTAATCCACTAAACTTCTACCCCTCTCCCCATGGTATGTTAGCATCCACATATCAGAGGGAACATTCAGCCTTTGGTTTTTTTGGGATTGGCTTATTTCACTGAGTATGATAGTCTCTAGCTCCATCCATTTACCAGCAAATGCCATAATTCCATTCTTTTTTATGGATGAGTAATATTCCATTGTGTATATATACCACATTTTCTTTATTGTTGATGGGCACCTAGGTTGGTTCCATAGCTTAGCTATTGCAAATTGAGCTTCTATAAAAATTGATGTGGCTGCATCACTGTTGTATGCTGATTTTAAGTCCTTTGGGTATATGCCAAGGAGTGGGATAACTGGGTCAAATTATGGTTTCATTCCAAGTTTTCTGAGGAATCTCCATATTGCTTTCCAGAGTGGTTCAACACTTCTTAGGGAACTAGTGATGCCATCTTTTGATGCTAACTCAACAAATAATCAGTATATTATAGCTGCTTCTCATTTAGTTCTGTGCACAGAACTTAGCAGTGAAAAAGGAATTCCTCCTTGTTCTCATGCCTACAACTCCTAGTCACTTTTGCTCTGGCCGAGACCTGCTCAGACACTATGGGGAACCTGGGCTTACTAGAGGTAATGGGAAAGGTAGAACTTCCAGTGGGAAGTAACCAAATAACTTCTGGGTAATAGCAATGTTATTGTTTTAGTTTTTTCCTTTTATATTTTCATATTTTATATTTTTTATGTTTTATATATTTATGTTATATTAATATGTTTATATACATTTCATATTTTATATATTTTATATTTTCATATTTCCATGCTATCCATGAATTAAAATCATTTCCTTTTAAAAAAATCTAAATAAAATTTCTTTCCTCTTCCACAGATAAGATTCTGTACATGTTAGAAAGTAGCTCAGCATACACTATCAAAACTTAGCAGCAGAACATCCCCAGAGAAAATGCTAAGACAAGTCAAAGACTAAATGATCACTTAGGGCATTGCTATTTCTTTGTTATGACTAGTATTAATTTTAAGGTGAAGACTTACCTTTTAAACACCCGTTTTAGCTCATGCCTGGCAGTACTCCTCAGGGATTTGCCAACACGAGCCAAACAACTGGCATAGATTTCTCTAGAATATTCAGTTTGTACCAGAAACCTTTTTCTTCCTGTGAATTTTTAGGCAAATTGACAGAAGCCCTGAGCATATATACCCTTGGCCAAGGATTCAAAGTGACCTGGGCATGATACCAAAGAAAAAGAAAGAGGAGTCTTTTCTCTTTATTTTGACCTCCAATTTGTTCTTCCCTCTTCAGGAGACTCTCTCCACTCTCTTACACTTTAAGTTATCAGAAAAATGAACACACTGGAGAGCCGGGTGCGGTGGCGCATGCCTGTAATCCCAGCACTTTAGGAGGCTGAGGCAGAAGAATTGCGAGTTCAAAGCCAGCCTCAGCAATGGCGAGGTGCTAAGCAACTCAGTGAGACCTTGTCTCTACACAAAACACAAAATAGGGGTGGGGATGTGGCTCAGTGGTCAAGTGCCCCTGAGTTCAATCCCCAGCACCACCCCCGACCCTGCTAAAAAAAAAAGAAAGAAAGAAAAAGAAAAATAAACACACTGGAAATACCATGTCCCCACCTCTCTGCAGCTACCATATTATTATTTTCATCATTCCTTCTAACAGCTCTACTGATGGGGGGCAGGCAAAAAAGGTTGAGTGAATGTATGATGAATTAGTGATTCAATTACAGGGATTGTAGTAGAGATTATGAGGAATTGTCACTCATGGAAAAAAAGGTCCTAATTTAGGTTTCCAGTAATGTTTAGCAGAAATCTTCAAATAGAGATTTCCAGAAGCAATTATGGGCAGAGGGTCAAAGGGGGAGGATATTCCAAGAGCATGGAAAGGTTTCCATCAGACAAGGACTCAAGATGCCTGGGTGAAGTTAATGTCTTTAAGCAACACGGACAACCTATAATTACATCATGCTACAGGTGCAAGTCAGAGAGAGTGGTGAAGGCTGTTGAGTCATTCAAAAACACATCTCTGACTTAGAAAACCCAGTCACAGGGCAAGTGCTCTCTGGTATGCATAAGAGACCCTGGGTTAAACCCCCAGCATTGCAAACAAAACAAAACAAAACACCTATTCATGAACCATACCCTCCATGTGGGTAAACTCCTATCACATAGAGAACAAACTGATTTCTTGAGTCTGGGATCCAAGGAAAGATAAGGACAGCAAAAGAGATGCAAAGTGGAATATAAGATGGGGATGAAGGAAATGAACTGTCAGGAAAGCTAGTTAGCAATAAGGAGTTTGTTAACTTGGTTTCTGTAGCAGGATCTGGGGAATAGCTTTTGGGCTACAGTTCAGTGAGAAGACCCATCCCTAATAGCAGAGTTCGTTTTAGGATCCCAGAAAATTAACACTATTTAGTGAAAAAGATATCAAGAATCTGAAAACAGTGAGACCAATTACATATCATCAAGGAGAATACACCAAAATGGAAACCATAATGCAGGGACAGGTCAAAGGTTATCAGTCAACCCCATGTCTTATGTGTCTAGAGTTTCTGCAAGTATTGCTCTAAATCATAGTACATTATAGCACTTTATCCAGATCAGATTAGAATAGGGAAGAGAGGGGAAGATCAAACTTAATTACTTACTGAAAGACACCCATTGATCTTTTCCAATATTCTAAAATTGATGACCCTTGAGTCAGAGTTTCAAGCAAAATGAAGGCAAGGGTTTACCTGAATCAACCCTATGTCCCTGTCTCCTCACCCTCAAGAGGATGTGCACCATGCACCCCAAAGGCATCTTCACAGGGAAGCTGAAAGAAACATGTAATCATGGCTCCCTGCTGTACCGTGTGGGGGCTAGAACTGCTGTTTCTTCTTTGTCAGGGGATCCTAGCTCTTTCTCTCCCTCTGTAGGTTGATGTTTCCATGGAAACATGCTCTTTAATGCTTCTGAAATTACTGTGCATTTATCCATTAACTCTTTGTTAGCTAGAGCAGGTCCCAAAGAGACTTCAGCCCCTCTGAAAAGTAACTCCATTCTCTACTTCTTCCTACTGCAAACTTTTTAGAAAAGGTAATTGACACTTCATGCTCTTCCTTCCTCACCAGACACCACTCCTTAACCCTTGCAATCTTGCCTTTGTTTCTCTTATTCTACCAAAGCCTCTTATGATATCATCAATAATCAAAGCAAGGTCAATAAAAATAAAGTGCTCTGTCGTCCTTCTCCTTGACACTGTACAACTTCCAATAGTTGACACTCCCCAAGTTTTAGCAATTTCCCTTTCTTTGCGTATTTCTTGCTTACACTAAGATAACATCTTGGTTTTCTTTACATATCTCAGGCCAGTCCTCCTCCTTTTGCATTCATTTCCATTTGAACTCCCTAGCTCTAAGGCATCCTGCGACTCGGGTTTGAGGGTTTTGAACCTACACTCTCTCTGAGACTCACATGCAGCCATAGCATTAACAATCTCACCACACCAAGGCTTCTGAATCTCTATCACAGGCCCTATCTCTTTCCGGATTTGCAATCCAATATTTCCAATTGGACTTCTTTAGATGAGTGTTTTGCTATCAATCAAACCTACCAGGACCAAGTCCAAGACAGGTTCTTCTGTCTTTTAGCAGTGAGACTCCCCATCCTTACAGCTTTTTTCTGGTACAACTTTGATGTCTCTTTTCTATGTTACAATTTCATCTTCATCATATTAATGTAAAGGAGAAGAAGCCAATTGCTCTTAGGAACTGCATTCCTAGAACCAATCAAATCAGTTGAAAAGTCAACTATAGCATAATGTATATAATATACTGATTGACAGTTTTTTTCTTTCCAACACATAGTTTCAGGGTTTTTGTCTTCCCAAGGTAAATGAATCTCATAGCTTTCTAACATATAAGTGAAATTGCTTGGAAGTCGTTATTTCTGCTCTGGTTGCTCAATTTAAACAAACCCAGCAATGCTATCATTTATTGAACACATGCCAAGCTCTGTTCTGGATGCTTTATATTATTTTAAATTCTCACAGCAATTCTACAAAATAATAGCATATATTATATAGGATTATATAATAGCTATATTGTAATGAAGCCCCAAGGCTGTTGGCATGAGGAGCTGAACTCTTCTACTTAGGAATGATTCTAAAGCTCATGTCCTTTCCACAGCCTTACACTAAAATAATACTGTCAAAAGAAGCAATGGTGGGAGAAACAGGAAACAAAGAAACCACAAAGTTTTAACATGGTAGAACTAAAATCCAAACCCAGAATGTCTCCAGAGCCAGGACTCTTAATCATTATTTGTACTACCAACCAGAAGCCCATCAGCTGCTTTTAACTGTCCCTCATGCAGCACCTTCAGGGAAGTCTACAGGGAAGAGAACAAAACACACAGGCTCTCCACAGCCCTAAGAAAGACTGGAGGCGCATTGCTGGTCAGGAGATACATTCATAGAATAATAAGAGAACTCCACTCTCTAAGGGCTGCCAATCTGTCATATTTCACAAGCACTAACCCCAAAAAGGCAAGGAATGGAATTAATTTGCCTTATAAGAAAACAGAAGACAAACTACAAAGTAGTAAGCTTGACTGGACTTATTGAGGAATTAATTCTCAGATCACGCTCTGGGAGGAAGTCAGTTATGAAGTCTAGGATGATATTCTTGGATTTCTTGTTAGAGGCAGACAACAAAAGCTAGAATATTTATTTGGCTCAGTTAAGATGAGAAAAAGTTTATCTTGGCTTGGCACAGAGTGTCCAAGTTCTCCTTGGACTTAAAAATACAACATTTCATATTTCTTTGGGGCTATAATCAACTCTCGATTACCCTCAATAAGGGAGGCAGAATCACACTTGTGATCTGAACAGCAGACACATGGGCGATTCCTCGTATTCCTCCTGCTGGATGGAGTTGCACTGCAGAACGGGCCCTTTCCTTATTATGCTGCATTATCTTGGTTCTCTTCCTTCATCTGCAATTGCTCCTTCTTTGCCTCCTCTGATGGCTGCTTTTGTTTATCTTTTCCCTTATTATTTGCTAACTTACTTACTTACTTAGAGGAAATTCAGCTTAGGCTCTTATGTAGGTGATCAGCCATTCTTATGTCACCAACTCTTCTCCACGGCTGAGTCCCAGTCCTGCAGTCCTGACTTCTCATCCCCCATTCTGGACCCTTTCCAGTTATTTCCACTTATATTTCTCTGTTACAAATTTGTCACGCCTGAGAATTGCTTTACCTTCCTCCTCAAATCTTCTGAATTTCTAATTCTTCTTTTTCAGTGATTTAATATTTATTAAGCACTTCAAAAGATGCCTGGCAAATAGTAGGCACTTGTAAATATTAATTAGCTTTATTCCTTTAGTCCTGACTTTATCCCTTTCTTAAGTACTCATGACTGATAAGTCACCAAAAAACTTTCTTTTCTTTCAAAAAGCTTCTTGTATTTGTCTTATACTTTCCAGGTCTACAACATTCATTTTACCAGAGCTTTATCATCTCACACCCCAATACCTGTGATGGCTCACATCAGGGCTTTTGGCCTTACCTCACCCCCACCCCAATACCTCTCACTTCACTTAACCAGTGTAGGTTCTTCTCAACATTATGTCAGTGAGAGCTCAAAAATCTCCTATAGCACAAGAAGTAAAATCAAGAATCAACAAATGGGATGGATTCAAACTAAAAAGCTTCTTCTCAGCAAAGAAATAATCAATGAAGTGAACAGAGAGCCGACATGCTGGGAACAAATCTTTGCCACACACACATCCGAGACAGCACTAATCTCCAGGATATATAAAGAACTCAAAAAACTTAACACCAAAAAAACTAACAACCCAATCAATAAATGGGCCAAAGAGCTGAACACAAACTTCACAGAAGAAGATACATAATCCATCAACAGACATATGAAAAAATGTTCAACATCTCTAGCAATCAGAGAAATGCAAATTAAAACCACCCTAAGATTCCATCTCATGCCAGCCAGAATGGCAATTATCAAGAATACAAACAACAATAAGTGTTGGTGAGGTTGTGGGGAAAAAGGCACGCTCATACATTGCTGG